>OY992537.1:82939303-84139303 GCA_963921195.1 Pegoplata infirma
CTTTTTGTTAGTTTATGCCGTTTTCACGCCAAAACGATGTAACGAATTCAAAAGGAATTTGGCATACGGTGAGTTTTCTGGAATGCAATAGTGGCTTTACGCCCACCTTTTTTATAAATTCGACATTTTACAATATATTGGTTCTTTGTTTTCTTTAACATTCGACTTTATATATTTAAAATATCTTTCTTGAATTATCCTTATCCTTATCCTTATATATATATATAAAAATGACATGTTAGTTTGTTTGTTTGTTTGTTTGTTTGTGTCGCTTTCAGAAAAAAACTACTGAACCGATTCAAATGAAATTTGGCATGTAGATAGTACGTTTCCTGGAATGAAAACTGGCACCAATGGCATCACGATTGGATGCCCCGCCTCCTTTTACGCTTACTTTTTGTGAATTTCCGATTTTTCAATATATGTGGTTGTTGTACTATATTTGGATGTTTGTTACCGATAAACATGCAATTTGGCATACTAATAGGGCGTTTTTGCAAGGAAATATATGCCATCCCGCATCTTGATTGGAAGCCACGCCTCTTTTTACACCCACTTTTTGTAAATATATGATCCTTACAAAGGGGCGTGGCATTCTTTGGTTTTTCTGTCTGTCTATACCGATTTACATTAAATCTTCACCACAGATAGTACTAACCGAGACGGGAACTATAGGCCATAAGAGAGACCGATCTGCCAAGTGGGCGTGAAATGCCACGCCCCTTTGTATTATATTGAACATTATTTCTGCCTTTTCAGCAATTACACTTAAACGGCTGAACCGATTTTAAAAAAATTGTCACCACATACTACTAATCCAAGCGGGAAATATAGTTCATAATAGGGCGGCGATCACACAAAGAGGCGAAAATGCCACGCCCCTTTGTACTTCATTGAAAGGTATTTCTATCTGTTCCGTAATCACGCTTAAACGTCTGAACCGATTTTAATGCAAATTTCACCACACATAGTACTAACCCAGACGGGCACTATAGGTTATAATAGGAGGGCGCTCTGACGGATGGGCGTAAAAGTCCACGCCCCTTTGTATTAAATTGAAAGTTATTTCTGCCAGTTCCGTAATTACTCTTAAACGTCTGAACAGATTTTATTGCAATTTTCAACACAGATAGTACTAACCGAAGCGGGAACAATATGCCATATCAGCACGTTATTGGGCAAACGCGTTTTAAAATGCCGCTCTTTGTATTAATTTCAAATTATTTTTGACTGCCATAATAAAGCGCGTTTGGACAAAGAGGCATTAGTTGCATCGCTCTTTTGTACTATACTAAAAGTTGTTTCTGTTAGTTCCGCAATTACGCATCAACGGCTGAATCAATTAAGATGAAATTTTCGTCACAGATAGTACTAAACGAGGCGGGAACTATAGAACATAAAATGAGCGATCGGACAAAGGGGCATAAAATAACACGGCCTGTTAAATTTATTGCACCTCCTTTCTGCCTTTTTCGCAATCACGCTTATTCGGCTTAACTGATTTTGAAGAAATTTCCACAGCAGATTGTACTAACCGAGGCAGGAACTATAGGCCACAAAAGAGTGTGGTTTGAAAAAGGGGACCCACGCTATTTTGTATTACATTGAAAGTTATTTCTGCCTGTCCCACAATCAAGCTTAAACGGCTTAACCAATTTTAATGGATTTTTCACCACATATAGTACTTTCGAAACGGGAATAATAAACCATAATAGAGCGTGTTTAGACCACGGGGCGTAAGTTGTCACGCCCCTTTGCACCACACTGAAAGTTATTTTCTGTCTGTTCCGTAATTACGCTTAATCGCCTTAACTGATTTTAACAAAATTTCAACACATATAGTACTTACTAACCGAGGCGGGAACAATATGCCATATTAGCGCGTGATTGGGCAAAGGTGTGTATTTTTGCCAGTTCCGCAATCACGCAAAAACGGCTGAGCCAATTTTTAATAAATGACTAACAGATGCGGGCCCATATCAGTGTGCGATCGAACAAAGGGACGTAAATTTCCACACCCATTTATAATATATTGAAATATATTTCTGCCTATTTGTTTATCACGCTTAAACGTCGAGTACTAAACAAGGCGGGAATAAAGGGTCATATCAGCGCGCGATCGGACAGAGGTGGTGTAAAGTA
This sequence comes from Pegoplata infirma, assembly GCA_963921195.1. NCBI lineage: Eukaryota > Metazoa > Arthropoda > Insecta > Diptera > Anthomyiidae > Pegoplata > Pegoplata infirma. Next base: position 82,941,446 of record OY992537.1, read on the forward strand.
ATGCGAAATTGAAATTTTCACCAGATGGAGTGCTAACCGAGAATGCAACCATAGGGCATTACAAACTGTTATTCATTATATAATATTTTTTTCAACCCGGGCAACGCCGGGTGCGAAACAGCTAGTGTATACATATTTTTTCACCTCTGGGTTTTGGATGTAAGCGGAATGCTATAAAGCTAATATTTAAAATCTAAATAGATGTGATTATCAGTCCAAGAGTTTGAGCCAACTGTTGACGAGTGTGGACGTGTTTTATTTTAACTCCGTGCTATAAATTGAATTACTAAAATTGTTCGTAATAGGTTTGTTCGTAATAGGTATTTTTGTGATATTTTCATTACCACATCAAGGAAAATGAAAATATGGACACAAATGATACCGATTTAGTTCGAGGCTCTGCCTCACCGACTGGTGCTGGTCCTAGCACTGGTCTTAGGGTTGCGACCTTGAAGTCCGGCCTTGATTCTGGTAGGGGTGCTCAGCCTAATATTGGTGGTAAAAAGAAAAAGAAACTTAAGCCATCAAAGGTCAGGCACAACCAGAGAAGGCTTTGTTTGAAAATAATTAACAGACTAAGCCAACTCGATGGAACGAAGCTCTCCGAACGTGAGAAGGCGTCGCTATCATGGGCGAAAGGAGTCATTGAAGAACAGGACAAACTTTCGGCAATGCGCGCATCTGACAAACAGAGCGCTGTTTCGGCCTCGTCATCGAAGTCTGGTAAAAGGTTGCGCTCGCCCGACGAGAAACCTTTACCTAAAAGATCTAAGGTGACCGGCAACGTCTGGACTCAGTCTTTTAGTGAAGTGGTGAAAAGTAACTTCGTTAGGGCTGTGATAAACAGGCAAAATGGGGATTGTAGTATTCCAAGGGACAAGTGGAGTTTAGTTGAAACTAAACTAAATGAAATCTACTATAGGCTTCTTGAGAGTATGCCTGATTTTCTCCCTACTACTGTCAACGCAGGTTGGTATCAGGGGCGAGTAAAACTCGTTGCTTTTGGAAACGAAAGATCCGCAGCCGTGTTTAAGGTTGCCATTAGCCAAGTGGGAGAGTTATGGCCTGGAGCCAGACTGGACGTTGTGGAAAAACATGATATCCCCTCGCAACCCAGAGCTCATGCATGGATCCCAATGGCTACAAGTGACACTGCGGTGATTCTAAAGATGATAAAAGTCTGCAATCCTGACCTTCCAACTCAGAATTGGCAAATTCCCAGATTGGGTGAGATGGAGGGCGCTCGTCGTCAAGCAGTGGTCTTGGTTAATGAGGAATCGCTTCCGCTTTTAGCCAGGACTGACGGCATTATTAGATTTGGCTTTTTTCATATAAGAGTCAATGTCTACAAGGGCGACCTGAAGCCTATTTTGGAAGCAGACAAGCCAGTGGCAGAGTCGGCTGGGGAGGAGAATCTGGAAAAGGTTGATATTCAGCTGACCGATTCTAGGCTGATGGGAGATGCATCTGGCATTTTCGAAACCGAATCTGGCAACGAATGCGACCTCTGTGATGGCACGGAGGATAAAGCTGATGCCACTATGGGTGACATTCAGGACGAGGCCCATGCAGTGAGGAATTCGGAGAGTTCTGTTGCCTCCGATTCAGAACAGATGGGACACATATCTGGCTTATTCGAAACCGAATCTGGGGACGAATGCGACCTCTATGATAACACGGAGGATGAAGCCAATAACACGGTGGTGGAAAGGATGGTGGAAAAAAAGCAAGATGTTGCGGTTCCTACAAATAAACCTCCATCACTGTAAGGCAGCCTCAGCTGCACTATTGCTGCGCCTGACGACAGGAGCAGTTGACTTGGTTTTTATCCAAGAGCCCTGGGTGCGGGGTGGCAGGGTTTGCGGATTGAAGACCCCTGGGTTTAAGTTGATGGTTGCCAAAGGTGAGGGCTCACCAAGAGCCTGCATCTTGGCGAAAAATGGCTTAAATATATTCTTTTTATCAACTTTTAGTGATATGGATGTTACAGCGGCTAGCTTAGAGCTTCATGGGAAATCTATTTGGCTCGCCTCTGCGTATTTTCCTAATCCGGGGCCAATACCCCCGGAGAAGGTTGGCGGTCTGATTCGGGAGTCTGAATCTAGGGGACACCAGTTACTAGTGTGCTGTGATGCTAATGCACATCATTCGATATGGGGTAGTACAGACACAAATGATAGAGGCGAATCACTTTTGGAGTTTTTGTTAAGCACTAACCTGTATTTTTGTAACAAGGGTAGTGAACCAACTTTCGTTACAAGTACGCGGCAAGAGGTTCTTGACGTAACACTTGTATCAGATACATTGTCTGATAGAATTGATGACTGGAGAGTTTTGGAAGAGCATTCTTTCTCAGATCATCGGTACATTGAGTTTTTACTCAGGGAGCGTGCCCCGGTTGAGACAGTCTCTAGAAATCTGAGAAGAACAAACTGGGATAAATATAGGGAGACTTTTTCTTTGCTTTTGGATGAAGTACCCCTATCTGAACCGCATAGTTTAGCGGAAATTGACTGTCTGGTTGACCATATAACAAATGTTTGTAATAGGTGCCTGGATGCGTCTTGCCCTTCTGCAAAGCCTAGAGGGAAAAAAAAGCCACCTTGGTGGTCAAATGAGTTGCAGACGAGCAGAGATTCCTGCAGAAAGCTCTTTAATAAGGCTAAATTTTCAAGAGCGGACGAGGACTGGTCTGCATACAGGCTGCAACTTAAGAGTTATAAAAAGATGATCAGAAATGCCAAATGTGATTCTTGGAAAAACTTCTGTGGAAACATAGAAGACGTTTCTGAGGCATCCAGGCTGCGCAAGGTTCTGGCTTCTTCTCCTTGCACCCTAGGATACCTGAAAGATCCTAATGGGGTGTGGTCTTCCTCCAGTGGAGAGTCGCTGGATCTCCTTTTAAACACGCATTTTCCGGGCAATTCCATGACGCCGTTTCAAGCTTTGGAACGTTCTGACGCCCAAGCATCTGAAATTGCTTCGGAAATAATAAATATGCCAACATTAATCTGGGCGATAAAAAGCTTCAGGCCCTATAAATCTCCGGGACCTGATGGTATAATCCCGGCTGAGTTGCAGCAAGTGTTGGACTATATAGCCCCGTTGCTGTATAATCTATACACAGCATGCATCAATTGGTCGTATATTCCTTTAAAATGGAGGGATACAAGAGTCGTATTTATCCCGAAGGCTGGGAAAAGTTCCCACACAGCTCCGAAGGATTTCAGACCAATTAGTCTGTCTTCTTTTTTGTTAAAGACAATGGAACGAATGATAGACTCATATTTGCGTAGAGTGATTGACCCGAGGTTGCTTTCGACAAAGCAACATGCATACAGCAAGGGACGATCAACGGAAACAGCTCTTCATGAGCTCGTTGGTACCATCGAGAGATCGCTTTCGGTAAAGGAGTACACTATGGTGGCCTTTCTTGATATTGAGGGGGCTTTTAATAATGTCATTCCAGAATCGATAATATTGGCATTGTCTGGTCTGGGAGTAAAGCGTGAAATCGTTTTAATGGTGGAAAACCTACTTGCCAATAGACGTATAACGTCTGAATTGGGAGCGTCCGTCATATCTCGATTTGTCAATAGGGGCACACCACAAGGAGGTGTTCTTTCGCCGCTTCTTTGGAACCTGGCACTGAATTCAATGCTACTATCTCTAGAAGCACGTGGTTGTCATGTTATCGCATATGCTGACGATGTCGCGATAGCGGTAAAGGGGAAGCATCTGCCAACATTGCGGGACATTCTTCAGGGTTCTCTGAAAGATCTGTCTAAATGGGCAAGAGACTGTGGCCTAGGAGTTAATCCTAGTAAAACAGAGCTTGTTTTGTTTACAAGGAAAAATAAGATTCCTGCTTTTGATCCTATTTCTCTGGACGGTACTGAAATCACCTTCTCAGATGGAGCCAAGTATCTTGGAGTATTTCTAGATAGGAAGCTGAATTTCAGGCGTAATATTGAGGAACGGGTGAGAAAAGCAACGATTGCTTTGTATTCCTGTAAAAGGGCCATTGGAAAACGATGGGGTTTTAGCCCTCAAGTCGTTCATTGGATCTATACAGCAGTGGTGCGTCCAATTTTGCTGTATGGAATCATTGTCTGGTGGCCTGCTTTGGAAACAAAAGCGAACTTTGTCTTTATCACGAAGGTACAGAGAATGGCGTCAATGTGCATCACTGGTGCTCTTCGTACTACACCTACGGCTGCATTAGAAATCCTCCTTCACCTGATACCCTTGGACATATTGGGTAGGCAGTATGCGGCTGCATCGGCAATTCGACTTAATAGCACGCTGCAATGGAGGAGCAGTGATTGTGGCCATAGCGCAATCTTGAAAAAGATAACAATACCACAAAATGTGGACTGTGCTCCCTCTTTGAGCCTCTTTGAGCGCCACTTTACCACTATGATACCATCCAGGGAGTCTTGGATGGGGGATACTCCGGGTAGTGGAGCTACCATAAATTTTTACACAGATGGATCGAGGCTGCACGAACAAGTGGGCTTTGGAGTCTATTCGGAAGAGCTTGGGTTGAGCCTGGCTCGTAGATTGCCAGATCATTGCAGTGTTTACCAGGCAGAGATGCTGGCAATAAAAGAAGTGGCTGACTGGTTGAGCTGCAATGTCTTGTCTACAACCGCAGTCAACATCTATACTGACAGTCAAGCCGCGGTCAAGTCCCTGGATTCAATGTTTCTGAAAACAAGATCTGCCCTTAACTGCCGCACGTCTTTAAATGAGATGGCCAAGCAGTTTAGCATACGACTCATATGGGTCCCAGGGCACAGAGACATTCCAGGGAATTGCAAAGCCGATGAGCTTGCAAGACTAGGAACTACCTTACAGGTTCCAACAGAATTGGAATGTGTTGGTACGCCTCTAGAAACTTGCAAGCAAAACCTACGGCTTTGTTCTGCGACGGAGACTAATCAAAGATGGGCAAATGGATGGACGTGTGAGACAACACGACTGATTTGGCCTTCTCTTAATCAGGGGCGCACAAGTGAGCTGATATCGCTTCCAAGAGGAGAGATTTCAACGGTGGTTTCTATAATTACCGGACACTGTCTTATAGGGAAGCACGCAGAGCGGTTAAATGTGCCGTCGAATGACTTTTGCCGAAGTTGCATGGATGAAGAGGAGTTGGAAACTATCGAACACTTTATTTGCCATTGCCCGGCACTTTCTGGTCAGCGACTTGCTTCACTGGGATCTAGGGAGCTGTACGATCTTTCAGATTTGTCGGATGTCAAAATTCAACATCTAAGGAGTTTCATAAGAAGCTCAAACTGGTTTAACGACAGGGACTAGTAGGGAAACCTATTACGATCCCGTGGTATCACAATGGACCTCAGAGTCTACGTGTGTTGACGTAAAACGTCAGCAGCCACTTACAACCTAACCTAACCTAACCTATCAGTCCAAACTTAATAAATCGGATCGAATTATAATTTTGGACAATTTTTTTTAAAAAATGCTCTGTGGCTTAGAAAAAAATAAACTTCAGCCCTGAAGGGGGCCCCATGTGGTTAAAATTCAGGATAGTGCGATCTTTCTGAATTTTAACCACATCGTTTTGGCATCTATTTTCACCATTCCCGAATAGCGCCCAAACGAAATTCTCGAAAAAGCATTTCTCGTTCCGCCCCAATAAATATATTTATACACATATTTAAAAAAAATACTTTAAATAGTTTAATTTTTCAGTTTGTACTTTGAAATTACACCAACCTATTCTTTAATTTGAAATACAAAAAAATATAGGATATAATAAGATATAATAACACTGTGGAACAAATTCAGGTTGGCAAAAGTTAGGTCGATTCTGAGAGTGAGGGGTGAAAATAGAGGCTAAATTAGAAAAGCCGTATCGAGGCGTTTGTTTATGTTAGGAGCAAAAGTTTAGTCGATTCTGAGAGTGAGGGGTGAAAATAGAGGCTAAATTAGAAGACCCGTATAGAGGCGTTTGTTTATGTTAGTTCGATTTTTTTTTTTTAATCGACCTTCGAACTTTGCAGTCAAATGCCGATTTTCAGCATATTGTTTATATGGTTTTTTGGCTATAACGCGTCGACTAATTGATATTTTTTCAATCTATAAAAGCCAAATTATTGCTGGAGACCTCTTAAAAAATTAAAGTTTTTTATAAAATTGATTCAAAAAATTTTTGTGGTGCTTATGAAGCAAAATGTTGAAAAAATTATTTTTTTTCATGCTTTTTAAAAATATTTTTCTTCATAAGCACCACAAAAATTTTCTAACTCAATTTTTTTAAAAATGTTGATTGTTGGACAGATCTCTAGCAATAATTTGTTTTTTAAAAAATATCAATTAGTCGACGAGTTATAGCCAAAACACCATAAAAACAATATGCTGAAAATCGGCATGTGACTGCAAAGTTCGAAGGTCGATTAAAAAAAAATTCGAACTGACATAAAGAAACGCCTCGATACGGGTCTTATAATTTAGCCTCTATTTTCACCCCTCACTCTCAGAATCGACTCACCTGAATTTGTTCCACAGTGTAATCAGGGTTTAAAAGACTGGCTTGATTTGAACTAAAAACACAAAATTTTTTCATTCCAAAAAAATTATGTAGTAACATTTTTTCACAAAAAAAGCAACTGAAAATTTAACCTTTTCCTAAATCTAGGATAGGTGACTTGGTCTGGCCAGATAACGGCGGTGGGCACCTTCCTTCTCGTTACAAATGTTCAAAAATTCTTTAATTATGATATTTCTCTAAAATTGTAAAACTTTATCGTTATTTTTCAAAATCACGACTAGAGTTTTTCGTTTTTCCCGTAAATTTTCGATCCCGAAATCCCGGGAAATAGAGCGGGAATTCCCGGGAATTTTCATTTCCTTGAAATTGTTGATTTTTCGACTTCTATTGATTATTTTGTATGTAATTTCTTAGAGATTTTATTAAAATTCTTGATAATTGATGGCAGAAACGTACAAAGGGACCAGGCGGGCTTAAAAAGTATTCCAAGGGAGACCTTCTAACTAAAAAATGTCATAAAATCTAAAACTCACGAAATGAAAAAGTCACACACTATCTAAATCTTCGATAGGATATAATAACCAGATACTTTTTTTCGGAAGCTGAAAAATTTTCTTTCTAAGACTAGAAAAATTTGTAGTATGATTATTTGTTTCTATAGAAAATATTTACGTCTCTGGACATGATTCTTTTTAAATCAAGAAGTTGATATAAAATCTGTGTAAGGAATGACTCTGAAATTAACAGGTTTTTCTTTTAGAAACCAGAATTTTAAAATTTTTAAAATTTTTTGTAATAATTTTTTTGGCGCAAATTTTCCTATAATTGCATTTCTCTGAAACACTTACATTCAGATTCAGAGACAAAATGAAGAAATTTCTCTGAATCTGTTTCATTGTGTTTTAGAGGCAAAGCGCTGAGAACCAATTGTAAAAATCAACTGAGGCGAATTAGAATAAATGATGAATTTTTATTATTAAAACAGATAAAGCCATGTAAAATAATATATTTCCTTAAAAATACTTTTAAAAGACTACGACATATTTGGGCCGTTTTTTTTATAAAAACTGTGTAACTAAAATTGTGAATTTTTCTCGAAACTTATTTTTTTTGTTTGTTTTAAAGGTACTAAATAAGATTTTTATGGTGTAAATAAACATTAAACATAGTGTAATCGCATTCATTAGGTTTTTATATTTTTTTTTTTACAACAAATTTGGGTTTTTAGTTTTTGCGGGAATTCCCGGGATCCCGGGAAATTTAAAAATGAATCCCGCTTTCCCGGGAAATGAAAAAGTTCGGAAAAAGAAAAACTCTAATCACGACCCAAATAATGGGCGATCAAAAAAATTTGCAAATCCACATCCCCTTAGACCAAAGGTAAGTCGATAAACTTTGTATGGTATAAAAATTAATTGATTGAAAATATACAAAAATTTGTTGAAAATATACACAAAAAAAATTTAATATATTTTTTGTAAGGGGTTGTTTTATTTCTTCAGGAGGAACGTTTTCTCCCCTTGTCCGACTTTTCAAAATTACGAAATAAACAGATGGTCGTGTGAGTCACTTTTGACTCTCACTCACTCACACTCACGAAAGTAATTTTCATATCACTTGCACTCACGAGCATATTTTTTACTACTCACAATCACATGAGTAAATTAAAGTCAACTAACTCTCACGTGCGCTCATTTATTTAAAAAAAAAAAAATTTTAAAAAATTTAGCCAAATGTTTGCAAAATTTTCAAAAAAAATTTAGAAAAATTTAAGGTTTAGCCAAATTTTACAAAATTTTTTATCTTTTTTCGGACGAAGTAAATATGAAGAAAAAGATAATCACGCAAACTAACGCAAAAAAACATCAATTCAAGCATACTCCTGCACGCAAAAACATACTCACGCACACTCACTTACGAATTTTTTTCTCCACTCACGCTCAAAATGTTTGCTCAAAAACAATGACATTTTTTTAGGTTTTTCCCATATATAACATTTGACATTTAAATTAATCCATTAAATGTTTCTACTTTGGTACAAGCAATTTATGTGCAACAGAAATTTATTATAGAATCTGTATAAAGTCGTTTAAACAACGTTTTTTTTGGTTTTGTTTTACAGTTTTCAACATCAAAAACAATAAAAATTTAAATTAAATATAATTAAATGCGTGTCAATAATTACATTTTTAGCCATTGCAAACTTATTTAAAAGCTTTATTACATTTTCGCTCAACAAGATGTATAACATGCACGCAATAATGTATGCGTTTAAAAAAATAACATTGTATTGTGAAGATCAATAAAATAGCAAATTCTTTAAAAAAAAAAAATAAATAATGAAAAATATTGTATTACAATAATTACTGAATTTTAAAATAAAATTAATATCATCCTTCTGATGATAACACTAACTGGAGTGTTTGAAACCGGTTCCCATACCCATATCTCAACCCTTATGAACCGATTTGCATGAAACGTAAAATATATATAAAAGAGACAATTCTAAGGTTGGGGTGTCTCGGCTTATCGGCCATATCGGGGATTTAGGGGTTCAAAACATGGGTCAAAAAATGGCGAAAAAATCGTTTTTTGGATTTTTCAGCCATTTCTTTCTAAGAAACTATATTATGTTTACATATGAGAAGAAAGAATTTTTTAATGCCTATCCAACGGTGGCATAACCTTTTAAAAATTTGGCTTCGTTAAATATTTTTTTATGAAAATATGAACATTTTGGGGGGTATTTATATGAATACATAGACCTACGATGTCCATATGAATTCGAAATAATCTTTATTAAATTTAAGTCGACACGTATTTTTTCTCTAGAGGATATTCCTGTTAGTTCGGGAGTTATCGAAATTTTCCCGGAGGTCCACATTGTTTCGTAAGGGGACAACGAAATTTTGAAACACTGATATGGCCGAAAAGCCGAGACACCCCAACCTTAAAATCGTCTCTTTTATATATATTTTAAGTTTCAAGCAAATCGGTTCATAAGGGTTGAGATACTTCCCTTGTTAGTGCTAACTGTAAAATCCGCCCTTAGAATTTATTATATGGAAAAATAGATTTTTCCTGTTTAAATAATATTTTAGAATCAGAGAATTTTTCTAAAGGAAAAGTTTTTCAAAATCTATGATTTTTTCCAACAACAAAAATGTTTTGGAATTTTTCTATAGAAAATTATATCAGAATCTAAATTTTTTTGCATGGAAAACTTCCAGAATCTGAAAATATTTCTGTTGAGAAATTTTATAAAGGAAGTGTGTCTTTGAGTCTGTAAATTTTTCTTTTGAATTTGCGTCTTAAATTTTTCTTTGGAAAAATGCTTTAGAACCTAATAACACCGCTCAACACTCATTTTCCGGTTTGAATTCTGATGATCAATTTTAGTAGACTTTGATCCCCTGATTCCAAATCTGTTCTCCAAATTTTCCCATCACGTCCAGATTTTTAGTTATTTACGGTTGAAAATGCGAAAAATGACGATTTTTGCATTATTTGAAAGCCTGCACAGCAGCCATTCAGTGGAATACAAATTTGGTATAAAGCGCAAAAGTATAATTTGTCTATGGTCTCCAACATAGAACACAATTTTTTTCAAATTATTACGTTTGGTTGGGCTTTACTTGCGTTTTAAAATGATACTGTTAAAATTTTAATTTTTGTAAAAAAGGTTAGTTTTTTTTGATATTTTTCAAAGAAAAACTAAAAAAGTAAATATTTTACAAATTTAAGATTTCTGTGTTATTTTTCGCATTCACCGGAAGATATATTTAATGGGTTTAAAAGTCTATAAGAAAGAATGAACTTTTGCCTAAATTTTGAGCTCATCACTGTAAAGATTGATCATCTGGTTATTGTATTAGAGCCTTTTAAAAATGGTGCCTTTTCTAATTTTTTAGACAGTGTTTTTTTAAAATGCATGTTTGGCCAATAATAGTGCAACAACTTGAAATTTTTTTGATCATATTTTTAAGATCATAGTTCAATTCTACTCTCACGCTTTATACCTGATTTTTATTCCACCCAGCGGCTGATGTGCAGGCTTTCAAAAAAGGCAAAAATCGCGTTTTTTCGCATTTTCAACCGCGAATAATTAAAATTCTTGACGTGATGGAAAAATTTGGGGCACGAATTTGGAATCAGCGAGTCAAAATCTTTAAAAATTTTATATCAAACTTCAAACCGGAGCCAAAAACCTTCGATTTGTTGAGCGGTGTAATTTTTCTATATGAAATTATCTTAGAAAACATTGGAACTTTAAAAATTTCCCTACTGCCCCCCCCCTTTCTATCGAAAAATGCCCCTTGAAAAAATCGGTAGGATCTGATTTAATCTGTTTGGATCTAAAAAATATAATTTTATCTGATCAGGTCTTTTTGATCCGACGTTTTTCCACAATTTCAGGATCTGATCAGATTTAATTACGGATCCGATCTACCAGAGTTCGAAATTGGAGACAAATTTCGTATCTAGTTGATCTTATCAGATGCAAATGCCATCATTAGATTTTTACAAATCAGACCAGATCTAATCAATTTTCTTCATGGGGCTATAAAATTTAAGAATTTATTGTTAGAAAAGTGTAACAGATTTTTTTTCAAGGAAGAATTTTTTAGAAACCGATAATTTTTTAGAATCTGAGATTTTTTTTTATGAAAAATGTTTCGGCATCTGAGGATTTTTGTATACAAAAAAATTCTAAGAATCTGAGAATTAGGAAACATGTATTTAAGTTTAATACTTTTTTATTGAAAGCTCTTTTCGGAATATTCGAAGTATCACATTGAAAAAATTTTATATAAAAATTTAATTTTAATTTATTTTTGATTTAAATCAGTCCAGTAGGGTTCTCTTGTGAACAGTTTTTTTTTTTTTGAGTAAACAAAATTTTTCTTAAAATTTTCTTTATACGGTAAGAAATAGTTAATATGCTCAAAAATATATTTCTCAAAATATTATTAAAATAACCTAAAAATTGTACTTTGCTATTCCAATAGTCAAAAAGCGGTATAAAGCGGGACTTTTGTTTAAAAAGCGGGATCGGAATTCAAGGCGGGATGAGACATCAAAAAGCGGGATAATCCCGCCAAAAGCGGGATGGTTGGTCTGGTTACTCATACGCTATGTTGAATCAAGAAAATACAAGCAAATTACTACACTGTTATGAATTTAAAAATTCAAATGCTATTTTCTCGAGAAAAAACGAAAAACCCATGTCTGATTTTCTTGTGTGAATATACAAACATCTAAACCTTTAAAAAAAATTCTAAAAAAATGACCGGATTTTTGATAAATTGACTTTTTTAAAAAATGTAAAATTTCAGAACGGGTTTTGAAAATTTAAAAAAAAAAATTAACCGATAGCCAATACAAAACTATACAAGAATGTAAATTTTTGAGATTGTGTTGCGTTCCGTTTAAATTTGTAAAATATTTAGTTAAAAATGTATCCGTTAAAAACTTTTTCCATAAAATTTTTGAGTTTAGCGGTCTAAATTACACCCAAAAAAAATAGTCGTGGTAAGTTGACATTTTTGTTGTGAACTAGTGAAGGTAAGGTAATCTCAATGGGCCTTAGTGCTTCAAAGTAAATTTCACAAAATGGCCTAAGCTAACCTTCTGGTGCTAGTTTTTTAACCCCCACAGTAATTACACAGTGTTTTAAATTGTATTATAGTGTAAAAATACATCAACGAATTTATCTATATCATCATTTTGTTTACTGTTCTCGTTTTCATCCCATTTGAAAGTGTGTAATTATTCAGACAACAAGCATTAAAATTTAATGCCATTATATAGTAAAAATATATTTAGTAATATATTGGCAAAGTCAATATTGTTTTAAAATTTTATGTTGCTGATGCGTTAAATGACTTTAATATTAATTTACTTTTGTCACTTGTAAAAATAAATTATCTTTAAAGTATGCTATAAATATTTTATTTTAAAAAAGCTTACAGAATTTTATAAAATATTTAAAAATTATCCCACGTGTAAAATTCAATTAAAATATTTTATATAGGACATGCAAATATGTTAACTACATTTAAATAACAAATTCTTGATGATTTTTTTCACGAATTTATGAGATAAAAAACACGCTAACTTTCGACAGTCAATCCTGAGGCTTTTGAAGCTTAGCATATATATATTTCTTCCCCTGGTCTAGTTGGCATTTTCTCTATTTTAGAGTGCTGGGAACTGTCCATCCAAATGACTTAACGATGGTTTTATTTCTTTAAAATTTTTTAGTGAAAAATATGGAAACTTTTTAAATTAAGTTAAATCATAATAAAAATTTTGACAGCTGAGCTGAAATGCAAATAAAAATGGCATTACATGTGTAATAAAATAAATATACTTATGCTATAAAATTTAACTAAATCGTTTAAACACATACAAATCTTAAAAGGGGTATTTTTTTATTATACGTTTTTTTATTTTAACTTCTTCGTAGTCGACAGTTGTGTCTGTTTCAAAAAGATAAACATGAAAATATGCTAATCTGAATATAAACTGCATTCTTTCTACCTTAATACTCTATTTGTTTTCTATTTCTTTTACATTTTCCTTCTTCAATTTTGATTACAAAAGACATGACTATTTTTTTTTTATATGTATTTCCGTACGTGTGTTTACGCAAATACTTAACCATAAAAAAATTATTTACCTTAATCTCTAACGTAACACTTGACCCATGCTGGCAATTTACGTATGTAAATTATAGTGGTTTGAAAATTTACAAATGACTTTACATACGATCCATTCAAGTAAACGGAAATTTAGTGTGTGTTTTATTGTACGTACGCTTAAATAATAATGTTCATTAGATTTACGAAATTTTACATTTTTCAATCCTCTGAAGAATATGATTAAAAATAAGTTAACAAGGCAAGCAGATATTATATTTAATGACACTGGTTTTAAAAATCATATGCACATTTGTTCGAGATTTCTTAAATTTCGAATTACCTTAAGATATGCATATGATTTGAAAAACATAATAAAGTTTTTTAACACAAATATGTACACGTAAGTAAACTAATTTAAGTTTAAATTCTTAATACGAGGGTTGTATAAATATAAGGAAAACAAGTAATTGTTTTCAATTCGGTAATGCCAAAGTTTTCATATCCTCCAAAATGTTAGTCGAAGTGCTGATGATGGCAGCGTGGCATTTCCGTGGCATCTAACCTGTGTTGTTTTTTCGAGATTTTTTCAATGTACAACAACAGTTATTAATTCTCAGAAATAAATAATATAACTCAAACCGAACTAAATATAATTCAATTATAAAATATAAAGTCCAACAAAATATAACACAATCACAACACAACTCATTAGGTATAATGCAAAATATATAAATAAAGATCAAATGTCGTTCGTTAGTTATTGTTAGCTGTAAATTTGTTAAATGAGTGCATTACCTGAGTGCAAAAAAAGTTTTTTTTTTTTATTTCGGAGAGTTTAAACGATTCGGCACAGAAAATATAACGCTCTCACTTGTTTTTTAAATTTGGTAAACAAATGGAACATTTTTATGACAGAATTTTAGACTTATGTTAGTGACAAAGTAGTTTTTGATGAAAAATAAACTTTTTATGTAAAAAAAAAATTTGATAAAAAAAATTTTTTGATAAAAAAAGTTTTTGATGAAAAAAAAAATTCGTGAAAACTTGACGAAAAAAAACTGTAAAAAATTGACGAAAAAAAGCAATGTTGGCAATTGCTACCTTTTCAATACCGTTATCCGTTTCAAAACCCTTTAAATTTAATACCGGTTTCAATACCAATACCAAAACTCAGTTTTGGTATCGGATACCGTACCGTTATTGAAACGGTTTTTTCTAAAAAACATGTTTTTTAAAAAAAAAAAATTTAATAGAAAATTTGTAATTTTTTTGGTTTTTGTAAATGAAAATCGTACTTCAAATGCCACCCCGAAGTCGCATAAAAATCAAAAAATCTTTGGGCACCCACATCGTGGATTAAGTAAAAATTTCCAAAAAAATCATATTTCAACCGCTATGCGGGAGCTAAAGAAAATTATTGATTTTCACAAAACTTTTTGAAATAATTTAGACTCTCAATAGAAACTTTCCGCACTCTTTAGTATGGTTAATTTTTTTGGAGATTTTTATTTAACCCGCGATGTGGGTGCCCAAGGATTTTTTTTTTGATATTTATAGGTATTCGTGGTTCAAAAATTATTAGCAAAACCGTGAATTTCAAATTGGTGTCATCTTTAGTTCACGTGTTGAAAAACCCGTTAAATCAGCTTTAAAAACATGGAAGAGTCAGAAAAATATTTTACAAAGAATTTTTGTCACTCACAAACATTTTTACAATTAAGCAAAAAATAACTTACACTCTAAAAAAATTTTACACTCAAAAAAAAAATGTATTTTTTTTTTCAAAAATGACTAAAAAAAAAATTTTTACTCATAATAAAATATTTCTAATCAAAATTGTTAATTTTTTTTTAAGTTAGAAAACTAACTATCACTTTAAAAGGGCACCGTAGATATTCATGGATTCGGCTAATAAGAAGAGTCTCCCTGGTGTCAGTCTCCGATCTTCATGACATTTGGATCTGTTGTTCAGAATGAAAATAAATTCGACACGTATTTTTTTTTATAGCGGACTAACTCATTTTTAGGGGGTCGATTTGTATGGAGGGAAATTGACCTTTTTCAGTTTTTTACGATTTACGTCTATTTGCTCAAAACTAATATAGGCATATTTGGTATCAGATTAAAGGTAATTAAAATACCTATCTTGTGATGCTAACAACGTGTAATAAAAATGAATATTTTTCGAATTATTAACAAAAATGTCCAATTGGCATTTTACTCAATATGACGAAAAGTTGTGCATGTTTGGACACGTTCTTTGCACATTAATATCCCTAGTAAAAAAGTTTTGATATATTGATATATAATTTGATACAATGATATTAAATTATATAGGACTTTTTATATATTCAGATCTAATTTTATCTAAGATATATTGAGGCTTCATTTTCTTATCTGAGGCTATACATAAATATATCTGACTTTATGTAACTATATAAATCTATATTAATTTATATAAAATAAGATCAAGTGGATTTAATTGGATGTGACCAAAATTCGGATCTAATTTTATCATTTTTTATATTTGTGTATCTAAAATAATACAATTAGATCAAAATTTGATCCAACTTGATACAGCCAATTTTGAGATCAAATTAGATCTAAAAAGTTTTTTTTTTACTCGGGATAGGTTTTCCAAAAACCTTTCATTTGGTATGTAACATGACTAGGTTTATTTGTATAATATCCTAGCTGAACCGGTCCGCGTTGCTGGACCTAAGAAAAAAATCTGTTTTGAATTGCATCTCGATTAAAATATACACCCGAGTAAAAAAATTTATCTGGTCCTTTATGTAATTATATCTTAATTAATCTGGTAGCAGCTCTTAATTGATCTAATCTGATCTCAAAATTGGCTGTATCAAAAATTATCTAAAATTGTCTAATAATATCATATATGATATTGTTAGATTTAATTAGATCCGAATTTTGGTCTAATGTGGATTTGTAAAATTGTATCAAATTGTATTAAAAATTATATAATCTGATATTTCATATAAATTTTTTAAAAAAAATTTGGACCATTAATTTTAAAACTTAAAACAAATATTTTTATGTAGTTATTGAATTCATTTAGGTTTTTTTCTTTTTGGTTTATATTAAAATTAGAATAAGCAACAACCCAGCCAGAAATTGCCAACCGTTCTAAAGAAAAAGTACTGGCAAAGTAATTTATTTTTTGTATAGCAAGCTCTTTTTAGTAAAGTACTTGGTTTTACCGAATTGAGTATTTTGCCAGTACTTTTTTGCCAAACTAAAGACGGTTTCTTTTTTTGAAATATTTTTTTTAATAATTTAATTAAATTTTAACATTTTAAACAGCTTTAGACAGCTTTCTACTTAAAATTTCAGTAACTTTAATTACATTTTCATTGTCGAGTAAACATACAGTATCTGTATGAATTGGTTTTATTTTAATACCATTAATGTTTACGAAAATAAATACAACTTTTGATTCCGACTTTCTTTTATATTCCTAGATAGCATTTGGAACATTTGTTAAGAGAATGTAGCAATAAATTCGCGAATTTCTTAATTTTTTTATGTTTTTGCGAGATTAGCCCATAAAACTTTGCTTTTACCATTATGTTGAAAATCGCGAAAAACTTTTTTTTTATATGCCAGCATCATTTTACGAGATAATTCAAGGGTTCGTCTTTTAGTATATTATATAATGTGGTAACCTTAAACAATTAACTGACCAAAAATTAACAAAAACTATTATTTCAGTGTTTGCCTACAAAAATACACCGTCCGACAGCCAATATTAAACATGAACCGAATGATACACGTCTAAATGTAGAGTCAAATGGAGTAAAACTGCATTTAAAGTTTTTCATTTCGTGATCCTGTTTCCTTTTGAAAGTACTTCAATACTTCAAAGTTTTAAAGGATAACCCTTTTTTAAAATATTTTTAAATATTTGTACTTGTGTGTCACTATTGATGGCAAATGAAATAGGAGAATCTTAGCTAATTTTTCCATTTTTTTATTTGTCCATATCAGCAAAAAGGATGTAAAAAATGTCCTTTCAAATATCAAAATATTTTGTTAAAAATTTTAAATGATATTTTAGGAAAAAATATGAAGGGACATTACCGCAATTTTTCCTGATATCTAAATATATAAAAATGGGAAAATTGCCGGAGACCCTACTCTTTTATTAGCTATCACTAGTGGCATCCCAGGAAATGTACAATGTACATAATATGTACTACATACATATATTTAAAAAATATTTTATAAAAATTTAATCCTCTTCAACTTGGATGTTCTTTTAAAAGGAAACAGGATCACGAAATGAAAAACTGTAAATGCAGTTTTCTTTTGCAAATGAAAACTTTTTTGGACAAATTTTTGGTGAGTTAATTGCTTAAGGTTTCCCCATTATATACTTAAAAATGGACCCTTAAATCATCATTAAAATGATTCTGATATATTAAAAAAAAAATGCGATTTTTAACATGATGGTCCATATCATATAGATGTTTTTGCTCACTATTCGTAGTGTTAGGGATTCCTTTATGATTCACTAAAAGCAAGTTTTTTATCAAAGACCAATTTAGAGGTTAATTTCGCGAGAACCTTGAAAAATGAAGAAATTTGCGAATTTAAGGGCTTAAGATGAAAAGCTTTAAACCAAATTTTACAATTTTTTTTTTTGTTAAAAAACAGGCTGGAAATAAGATAAGAAAACTGTACCATACATCAAAAAACGGAGTACGCCATTGGACTCAGCATGTCTCAAATAAATGGAAATGTTGGTCATACCTCTTATTTTCTAAAATAGTGGTCACTTTTGTCATGCTGTGTTAAAATATAATTTATTTATAATGAAAAAATTAAAAAGAAAACTTCTAATGTACAAATTATTAAATAAAAAAATAATTTTATTCATACATTTTTAATTTTGTAATGGATTATTTTAGTTAAAAAGCTATTTACAAAAAATCTCGGATAATACTTTTCAAAGTACAGGGAAAGCGCTTTTAAAAGTGCTTTGCCACTACTAAATGGTGTTATCATTTAGCATCTTAGCAAGTACTAAAAACCCAAAAAAAAGGTACTTTGCCAGTATTAATACCACCTTATAAGGTACTTTGCCAGATCTGGCCCGTATGTATTTTTCTGCCTGGGAATCTTCCAAGTTTTGTTTTTTTAATCATTTTAATTTGGTAAAAATATAAATTAATTTTTGTTATAATTTTTATTATTTGTTTTTCTTCAACAATTTTTATTTTTTTGTATAAAATTACATAAAATAATACCAAAATTAACTTAGAAAATTTTTGCTTTTTTGCTGTAATATAATAATATATTATTTGACATGGTACCATATATATTTATATGCGGAGTTGTATTTAATTTGGCCAATCTTGTATATTTATATACGGCGTATATAATAATATATGTGACCACATATAAAAATGTATAACGTTATCTGAGACTATATTGGAAATTATGGAAATATTTTTTCCAATATATAATTTTATCTAGAAACATATAGTGTCAGATATAAATCTATACAAATCTATATTACTATACAATATTGTATATGACTATATCATTTCTTTTTTACTCGGGCAGTGACGAACAAAACAAAAGTACGGATCCAGATAGTAGCTTGCATCAATTAGCGCTATCTATAGAGAAATTTTAACAAAATAACCCTCCGCCCACCGACAGAAAATCAAAAATCTGACCACACAGTGATACTCCCCAGGCTATTCTGAATATTCCCTGAAAATTTCATCAAGATCGGTCCAGCCGTTTTCGAGTCCATACGGAACATACATACATACCCACATACATACACACATCCATTTTTACATACATAGATGAGATAAACGCAAAAAAATGAAAAATTACGATTTCTTCCCCCCTCATTTTCACCCCTTAAATATGAATTTGGGCCACTAAAAAAAATACGTGTCCCTTTTTTTCTACTCTACAAAATAAAACCAATTCCATAAAGATCGGCGGGTGAAACCAGGGAGACCTTCCTTGTAAGTCGAATTTAACTGAAAAATGTTCGTATATGGAAACATATACGAGGATATATGGTTACATATATGACGATATATGACCAAATATGGGCACATATGTTCATATATAAACATATTTGTAGGCATACAGAATCATGTATGAATCATATACGTCCATATACGTAAAGTGAACCCATATGTAAATATATGGCATACATGTACAATGTACATTGTACATATATGAAGCATATATGATCATATATGCTCACAAATATGTTCATATTTGTACATTTATGCCATATATTTACATATGGGTTCACTTTACGTATATGGACGTATATGATTCATACATGATTCTGTGTGCCTACAAATATGTTCATAAGACCACCCAAATTTGCAAAAGTATTTTTTTGTTCGCTCCACCGGCAGTTTCTGATAGATTGGCCATAAAAAATAATATCTGTGTAAGAACTGGATCTTTCGGTTGCATACAGGCCAGTCGATTTGAACTTTTGACCCTAAAGGTGACCTAAAAACACTACAAAGTTTTAAGTGCCATAACTCTTAAAATATGCGTTTTTCCAAAAAATACTATATAAGTTTTATTTTGCAGAATAAGAAATCAAACATTTCGTTCATACAAATTTTTAGCCTAAGTCTAAGACATCGTGGTGTTTTTGGCGGTTAAAATAAAAATTTATGTGAAGACTTTATTTAAAACGACCCTCGTTAAAATTTGGACGGAGATTGAAATAGTCGGTCACCATTATTTTGTAGAGTAATATATGTAGTTTTCAGAAACCAATTACATTTGGAATTTATATGGGTAATTACATTACAGAAGAGCCCAAAGCTGACTTTGAAGTTTCGATTTTTCAAATGCTGTATACAAATTTGTGAAATTACTTTATTTTAAACGACCCTCGTTAAAATTTTAATGAATACAATCGGTTTCCATGATTTTGAAGAGTTCGATGTGTTGCTTGTCAAAACTAAGAAAAAAATTTTTTTAAAAAATTTTTACTGTAGGACCCCAAAAGCTCTAAATTTTTTTTTTCGAAAAGTTTTTTAGAACTGAAAGCCTCATCCCACCAAATTCAAATTTTTTGTCGTGAATAAGCTAACCAAGTAATATTATAATTACCCGGCTAAAAATGAATTGTATATGAGCATATATGAACACATCTGACCATACATCATTAATTCGAAAACATATATGATCAGATATGAACATATATTAAAATTGGCGCTTATTCAATATATGACCATGTATGGTAAAACATATGATAATATGCGATCATATATTGGTCCATCCTTAACATAAATTATCATATATGATCGAACATGAGCTTGTATACAATATTTTTAGCCGGATAATAACAAAAAAATTTAAAATCAAAAAAAAAATTTTTTTGCTTTGATTTTTAAGGCCCCGCTCTTTACGGCCCCGTCGCGTAGGGAAGGCGTGGTCGTAGGGGCGTAAAATTTTTCCTGAGTTATTTTTTAGTCAAAAGGAAAAAAATGAGGGGGTACCGTCTCAACATTTCCAACATTTTCAAAATAAGGGACACTCTAATGTACATATGTGTCCATATATGTTTCATATATGGTCATATATCTTCATATATGCAGCCATATATCCTCGTATATGTTTCCATATACGAACATTTTTCACCGGGTCTTTTACTTTTTTTACATATTTTTTTTTACTTTTCTTTAACAATGAAACATTTTTATGTCAGAATAACTTCAAGGTTCTGCATTTTGATCAAGGGGATAAGAAAATTACAGTTTTTCCGGTCCGCCCCCCTTTTGTAGGTGTGGTCCGGCAACGTCCCCGCCGACCCCCTAAGAAAACGCTTTTTTATTTTTTTTCACATTTTAAAGGGCATTTAAAAAAAAATGCTAAAAATAAATACGTAAATACGTGTTTTAAAATTAAAATTAAAAAAAAAAATAAGTTTTTGTGCGATTGTTATATTTTTAGCATTTTTTCGATAATACGGTGCTTACCGGTATCGAGGTTTCGGTATCGGTAATACCGTAACCGATTCAACTCAAATACTGTAACCGATACCGAAATAAATAAAAAAACGATACCAATTCCGATATCGATACCGTCATTCGTTTCGATTGCCAACCTTAAAAAAAAGGTTTAACATAAAAAAATTTATGAAAAAAAAAATTGATGAAAAAAAATTCGATGAAAAAAATTTTTGTTAAAAAATTTTTTTTTTGTAAAATTATTATGTTACGTTTTATTATTATTTTTTTTTATATAATTTGATCCAATGGTCAGTTTTTATTAATTTTTCCAATTTTTATTTACAACTCATTTTAAATAATTTTAACCTAACCGAGAACTGGTAACAATGACCGTCGTCTCGTTGTAGCGAAATCGACCAAGGGTTTTGGTTGGAATCGAACCCACGACCCCCCTGTTTGATAGACTAGCACGCTAAAAAACGCGTTTTATTCACCATCTGGTAAAAAACGCCTTTATTCCCCAGCAGGTGAGTTATAATTCAAGTTACAAATCGAAGTTTCAATCCTATTTGGTTTTAAGAAAATGAAAACAGTAATTCTTATTTTCTGTTTTGTTAGTTGTTAGCTTATATAGTTAAACTGTAAAGGCGTCCTGCATCATTTTTAAAATTAGACACCAGCATAAAAACATTATCATGAAAAAAAATATTTTTAATTTAAAAAAAAAAAAAATGTGAAACTTAAAAAAAAAAATTGATAAACTTTGGGTTAATTTTTACTTGGCACAATTTAAAACTTAATAAAAAAAAAAATTTAGTAAAGTTTTAATTGTGTCAATGAAAAATTTACTCAAGTTTTTGGCATACATTTAATAAATTTGTATTAAAAGTTTACTCAATACTATAAAATCGTTTACTTGTGCAAAATTGAGTAATTTTTTACTCAAAAGTATTAAAAGCTTACTTATTTTTTTTTTTTTGTGCAAACAAGAGTTATCAATCCAAAATAGTTTAATTTTACCATGTTTGACCATTTCTATTTCGCCCATCTTTCCGAAAAACTTGAACTGTTGTCTTTTGCATTGTTTTTACCGTCTAGAACAATAACATCCGTTTTTGGGCTTTGATCTAACAATTTTTTTTTCCGTTGTTCGTTTAAAAGCTCGATAAAAATGCAATTTAAATTGTGTTTATTTGTAAAACCAAATACATCAAATTCTTCTTTATCTTAAAATCTTTTGAAACTCTCAGAAAAAGTTTTAAATATAGATGGTTTTTTTTAATATTAACACATAAGTTTGCAGAAAAGTTAACTCTAAGTTTTTATAAATAAAAAAATATTTAATGGATTTATTTTGTTGAAGAAACTTAACAGTGCTTTAGAACTGTTATATGTGAATTTTACTTATAGATAAAACAATAAGAAAATAAAGATAATAGTGTTTAACTTTGAAAAAAAAAAACTTTGAAGAAGATTAAAAAAAAAATATACATATTAGGACGTTTCACAAAAAAACACTTTTTAATATCAATATTAAAAAAAAAAAATTCTGAACTTCCCAAAATTTCAAAATTCTTCAAGGCCACAAGATTCATATTCTGCTTTACGAAAATGTTTTTTGTGAATAGCCCTAATATACACATATCATTAGCTTAATGCTTCGTACTATTTTTTTGCTAACACTCCCCCCAATCTTTTAATGCATTTTAATATAGTGTATTTTTCTTGTCTAAATAATATATAAGAGGTTTTCCTCTGTATGTCTTTAACGATATCAACAACATTTATTTTAATTACTGTAAAATGATAAGGAGGATATTATAATGTCATTTATATTAATTTTTTTTTCAAGAAAAAAAAGTATATAAAACTCGTCAAATCACATCAGTAGCAAATTGAAGTAATCAAGATATTGATAGGATGTGTTATCATTAAATCTTTGCAACCATATAAATTATCTTGTTTGTATAATATTTTTTTTTATGCTTCAACTTGAATACGCTTAATGCTTTCATGGCTGGTGACGATTTTTAAGTGATGAACTCCGCCTTCATTTAAAACATTTTAAGAACACATTACCATTCATTTACTAACCTTCATTAAGTACAAAGCGAAGATTCAATTCTCAGTTGATTACACTGTGCAACAAGAAAAATGAGCATCAATGGATTTAATTCCACATGAAAGTAGACCATCAAATAGACAAAATCACCAAAGGGTTTTGAAAAGTCTGTCCGGATTTCTTTTTTATGTCCCACTGACGTTTTTAATTTTTTATTAAAGGCGTTTGGAAAATGTCCAAACAATATATATATATATATGAGTCATTCCACACCAACTGTTCCACTACAGAAAAACCATGGTGGTTTCAATAGGATATCATTTGCAAAGTATTCGCCCTTAGGGCACTATTAAATAACAAAAATAAATTTTAAGATTTCTCAAAAAGTGGACCTTGGAGGCATGGTCAAAAATTGAAAATTTCAGCATTTTTTGCCTAAGTACACTCAAAAAAAAAAACTGTAATGTTAGCAAAAAAAGCTTGTAAACCTACAAGAAAATTTGCTGAATTTGAACCCACAATTTTTTTGCTAAAGTTAGCAAAAATGTTTTGCCAATAATTAGTTAACAAAAAAATTATTTTTTTGACACATTTGAAGACCCCATTGGGTTCGGACCCGATAGGTCCAGACCCCGATGGACTTAGACCTAGTTGGGTTCCTTAATAATCGTCATAGTTTTTGATCCAAAATTTGTGTCCGTTTCGCTCTACCTTGCTTAGTTTTTGAGATACGTGATTATAGGGGACCACTGGGGTCTTGAGAATTAAAAAACTCGATAACTTCAAAAATGTTACTCGGAGAGCTTTTGACTATTTTGCAGTCTTGTTCTACGTATTGAGGGCTACAAAAATGCTTTTGGACTTTTTGTTGTGTCGGCAATATTTACCGAGATATGAGCATTTTAAAATTTTCGGGAATGCTAACTTTTTTGGATCCAAAGTTAGGGCCTATTAGAGTCCACACATGTGAAGAGGACCCGCGAAAGTATGGAGATTCTAAGAACCAAAAATGCCCTCCATTTTGCTCTATCTGGCTTAGTTTCCGAGATAGAGCCATTTTAAGTTTTCTGAAAATAAAAAAAAACTTACCATTTATTTTTGCTAATGTTAGCAAAAAATCTTGTAAAAATGTTGTCAACTCAATTTCAAATCTTAGCAAAAGAAATTAGTTCAACGTTTGTTTAAAATTGCTAATGTGCTAAATGAAGTTTACAAGAATTTTTTGCTAACATGCTAATCTCAACTAAAAATTTGCTAAAAGTTAGCTAACTAGCATTAGCAAAAAAAATTAGTAAATCTACTAACGTATTTTTTTGAGTGTATCTTTATTTCAATATTTATGCCAATGAAATGAAACACAGTGATGTCTTTAAAATAAAAGTTTTTTATAGATTTTTGTATGGGCTATCGATTA
This sequence comes from Pegoplata infirma, assembly GCA_963921195.1. Lineage (NCBI taxonomy): Eukaryota > Metazoa > Arthropoda > Insecta > Diptera > Anthomyiidae > Pegoplata > Pegoplata infirma. The sequence continues at coordinate 82,966,059 of OY992537.1, forward strand.
AAAAAATAAAAATTGGAAAATTTTCAGAAGAAGTTCTGAATATTTTAAATTTAAATTTAAACTTTATTTATCAAAAAACATGCCACAATTTTATTTCTTTTTTAAATGTTCAAAAATTAGTTAAGGTGTATATAGTGTTTATAAAAAACCGACATTTTGGAAAACCGGTTTCTCGGTTAACCGAAATTCAGCTTTTTCGGTTAACCGGTTTTCTCGGTTAAACCGGAATAAAAAAACCGGTTAACCGGTTTTTTTTTCTTTAACTGACAAACCCAAAAAATACTTTAAAATTGCTAATTTCTATTAAATAAAAAATCGAATGTAACTAAAGTTAACTTATTTGTTTATTTCAGCAAAGTTAGCAACCGTTATCCTTTGAAAATAGCGGTATTTATATTTTCTTATATTCACCGGAGCATTATTTTAATTTTTATTGGTTTTATTTAAAAAACAAATACATCAATTCGTTTTAAATTGTAGTCCGTATTTTATATTAATGTTCTTTTATTGACATTTTCTCCATTAATAAGAATTTTAGTACCTAATTAACAGTCACTTATAACACAAATATTTACCAGATTAATATTCCTATTTGGAAAATTGTTTCTTGAAGACAAAAAGTATTTTATACTTCCTTTCTCACGGATTTTAAAGGTCTTTTTAATGAAATTTTGAAAATATCATAAAAAAAGTGCAAACCCTTAATATTTCCAAAATAGTCCGTTTGAATGTATTTAAAAAAAAAACGGTTAGCCGACAGAAAAAAACCGGTTTTCGGTGCACCGGAATTTTTCAATTTCGGTTAACCGGTTTGCAAAAAAACCGAAATTTTGTGAAAAAACCGGTTTTTCGGTTAACCGGTTAACCGGTTTATAAACACTAGGTGTATATCTATCTGTTCTGAAATTTTCAGAGATGCATTTTTCCTTGTTTTCGAGAAAAAAAATGTTGAACATTGCACTATGCTTATAATTTACAATAATGGGGTATATTACGTATGCGAATGAGTAATATTAACTCTTAAAAATCATTTAAAATAGAGATGTTTTCGTGGGTGAGTTTTTTTTGACGATCACGCACGCTCACGAAGAAAAAGTTTTAATCACGCACGATTCTTCATTTTCCTCACGTTCACGTACGCTCACGTGAGTTGAAAAAAATTTTGTCACGTGCACGATACTCACGTGAGCGTGACTGAGCGTGAGAAAAATAAATGAGCATGCGTGATTAAAATAATTTTCTTGGTGAGAGAGCGTGATGGTAAAAAAACAACTTACCCACGATCACATCTCTATTTTAAATGTTTTTTAAGAGTTAATATTACTCATTCGCATACGTAATATACCCCATTATTGTAAATTATAAGCATAGTGCAATGTTCAACATTTTTTTTCTCGAAAACAAGGAAAAATGCATCTCTGAAAATTTCAGAACAGATAGATATACACCTTAACTAATTTTTGAACATTTAAAAAAGAAATAAAATTGTGGCATGTTTTTTGATAAATAAAGTTTAAATTTAAATTTAAAATATTCAGAACTTCTTCTGAAAATTTTCCGTTTTTTATTTTTTTAATCGATAGCCCATACAAAAATCTATAAAAAACTTTTATTTTAAAAACCTCACTGTGTTTCATTTCATTGGCATAAATATTGAAATAAAGATACTAAGGCAAAAAATGCTGAAATTTTTAATTTTTGACCATGCCTCCAAGGCCCACTTTTTGAAAAAACTGAAATTTTATATTTGTTATTTAATAGTGACCTAAGGGCGAATACTCTGCAATTGATTTCATATTGACACGACATCACTTTTTTTTTGCTGAACATTTGGTGTGGAATGCCTCATATATATAATACTTTATATGAGGGGGTTAGAGCACAAGGGGTTCAAGTGCCTTATATTTGATAATGAGAAAAAAGAGGTTAAAGTTAAATTGCAATAAAAAATGTTAGATGGTATCTATAATATAATTTTTTAGTTAATAGAGATCCTGAGATATATTTTAATCTAACAAGTTAAAAAAATACCGTCTTTTACACCCTTTTGCACCCAAAAATTGCATCTGAAGTAAGTCGCACTTATACCCCTTGTGCTCTAACTTTTTTTTATAAATTTGTAAATTCGTAAAAGGAAAACCACATTTTATTAAGAAAATCTGTAATGGTTCTTTGTTTAATTTTTTAGTTGTCATAATCAGATTCCATGACATCATTGGGATCATCTTCATCTTCATTAGGGCATCCTGTCAAATGTAAACTTTCGAATTTCGTATCATAATACCTGCCGAACGATGGCCATGGAGTAGCTAATTGTGGAAAAATTTATGAAAAATGTTTGCTAGGTCATATTCAGCCGGCAACTAGCGGTCCACAGATGCTGATTTACAAACATACAAAATATGTTAAATAGTACTCCCGAATCGAGCACAATATTTTTCCTACGCATTTAGCAGTTGTACGCAAGAACTCCTAATTTTTGAGCCGGATTTGGTCAAAATATTCGGACATGAATTTTGGTCGAAAAGCGCCATTAAATTGCAATAAAAAATGTTAGATGATATCTAGTATATTATTTTTAAGTTAATAGAGTTCCTGAGATATATTTTTATCTAACAAGTTAAAAAAATACCGTGTTTTACACCCTTTTGCACCCAAAAATTGCATCTGAAGTAAGTAAGTGGCACTTATACCCCTTGTGCTCTAACTTTTTTTTATAAATTTGTAAATTCGTAAAAGGAAAACCACATTTTATTAAGAAAATGTGTAATGGTTCTTTGTTTAATTTTTTAGTCGTCATAATCAGATTCCATGACATCATTGGGCTCATCTTCATCTTCATTAGGGCATCCCGTCAAAACTAAACTTTCGAATTTCGTATCATAATACCTGCCGAAAATTATTTAACCAAATCTGGCTCAAAAACTAGGAATTTTTGTGTACTTTATGGGAAATTTTTTTTAAAAATTCCACTTTTGGTCCACAGATGCTGATTTTCAAACATAAAAATTATTTTTAACCAAATTGGTCTTAAAAGTTAAATTTTAATAATTGCTTGGAGCACAAGGGGTTTAAGTGCCTTAAATTTAATAATGGGAAAAAAGAGGTTATAGTTAAATTGCAGTAAAAAATGTTAGATGATATCTAGAATATTATTTTTTAGTTAATAGAGATCCTGAGATATATTTTAATCTAACAAGTTAAAAAAATACCATATTTCACAAATACAAGCACCCAAAAATTGCCTCTGAAGTATGTAAGTGGCACTTATACCCCTTGTGCTCTAACTTTTTTTATAAATTTCTAAATTATGAAAAGAATGTTAGTTATTTGTAAAAGGAAAACCACATTTTATTACAAAAGTCTTTAATGGTTCTTTGTTTAATTTTTTAGTCGTCATAATCAGATTCCATGACATCATCGGGCTCATCTTCATCTTCATTAGGACGCACAGTGAGACAGCCCTATAGTAACCGCGGCAAAAAATGGGTTTTGGTGTGTCGTCCAATTTGGATGAAATTTTCACAGTATATTAACAGATATATGAGTAACAATTCCCTGAAATTTCAGCCTCATAACTTCATTACTTTTTGGTCTAGAGCAAGTCAAAGTTGAGGTATGCCAAAGCGCTTGAAATATGTTAGTTCAATATGTAACATTCAAAAGCTTATTAAATAAAAAATACATAATAAATATAACTTGAAAGTATTTTTTTAATTAATTTAGTTGTTGTAGAATGAGTAGATGAAAAAATAAAGTAGATGAAAAAATAAAGATAGAGATAAAAAACACAAAAAAAAATTCTTAACAACAGAATTGTGGTGTAAAAATTGAACATTTTGCATTTTCAATGGACTAGGAAATATATAGCAGCCCCTCGCCCTAGGTGAAGACTTATATCAAATGAAAGATTGAAGTCTCAGCTTTCATTTAAAGTAAAGGAACTATAGCAAAATTTTGCAAAAGTACTTTAAACATACAAAAAAATACAAAAAATATGCAACGCGCACATTCTGTCGCTATATGTATGTTAGCATGTAATAGCATGTTATTTTTTTTTTAATTGTTTACACATGTTCCCTTATTGTTTATTATTATTTTATTTACATTATTCATTTGATTGATAATTTTTTTGAAGGTCATTGACTTTGGGTTAGATAGTTGCATAATTTTTAATTTAAATTGATAGAGCAAGCTGTTGTTCTTATCGAAGTTGTGTTATGATCACTTTCTAATGTGGTTAGTTTAATTGTTATATATTGAATTTAGATGTTGCATTATTTATTGGGTTAAGTAGTAATGAGTGTTCTTGTAATGATCTCTTTTGATAAGAGATTAGCATTTCTCTAACATATTGAAAAAATTAGAACACAATGATGATATTAAAAATTATTGATAAAGTGAAAAAAAAAATTGTTCTTTTTCATTGCATTTCCATGGGAGGTGGGCGTAATAGTGGGCGTGTAATTTTTGCATGAAACATTTGAAATGATATAAATTACAGTAATATCAAATTTTAAGGTTGTACCTAAAATATTTTAGAAAATATGGCACTTTTTATGTTGGGGTTGTATGGGTGTGGGGGTAAAAGTGGGCCAAAGTTCAAAATTTTTTCCGATAATGTTTGTAACAATATAACATTCAAGTATACCAAAATTGAAAGTTATACCTTAAGTATTACGGACAATACGTCATTTTAAAAATTTCGATTGTATGGGAGGTGGGCGTAAAAGTGGGCGTATTTTTTTTTTCAAAAAACTGGAATTGTCTCAAAAGTAACCTGTGCAAAATTTCAGAGCTCTACAATGACTCCTTGTATTTAATGCCGGCGTTGTCTCACTGTGGGACGTCCCTTGAAATCTAAACTTTCGAATTTCGTGCCGTGATACCTGCCGAACGATGGACATGGAGTAGCTAATTGTGGGAAAATTTATGAAAAATTTTTGCAAGGTCATTTTTAGTCTGCAACCAGCGGTCAAAGTTTAAAAAATTACGTTTTTGGACCAAAATTTATATCTGAAATATTTAACCAAATCTGGGTCAAAAATAAGGAACTTTTGCGCGTTTTATGGGAAAAATATTTAAAAAATTTCAAAATTGCGATTTTGGTCCACAGATGCTGATTTATAAACATAAAAAATATTTTTAACCAAATTTGTCTTAAAAGTCGAAAAATGTTGAGTATTTTATGTGAACAATTTTAAAAATAAACCCACGATTTTGGTCCAAAAAAGCTGATTAGCATCTGTATATCAAAATCTTTGATCAGCATTTTTGAACGAAAATCGTGTTTTTTATATTTTTTTAATATTTTTTAGATAACTTGCTTTACATTTTCCAACTTTTGGGACCAATTTGGATAAAAAAAAATAATATTTATGTTAAAAATCAGCATCTGTGGACCAATATTTTTTTTTTTTTTATTTTTTGGATTTTTTTTTTTATTTTTCCTATTATGTACGCAAAAATTCCTAATTTTTGAGCCCAATTTAGTCAAAAAATTCGGACATGAATTTTGGTCGGAAATCGCCATTTTTTCACACTTTAACCGCTGGTTACAGACTGAAGATGCTCTTGCAAAATTTGATTACTATTACTACAAGAACTTCTCGGAATTCAACCACTTGTCCAAGTGAAAAACTAAATTTTAATAATTGCTTGGAGCACAAGGGGTTTAAGTGCTCATATACCCCTTGTGCTCCAAGCAAAACAGGTATTTTAGTAACAAGAGCTAGAAATGGTCGCCATATCTCGCTAACGGATAAGAATTTCACATTCACCTCTTGTGCTCTGAACTTCTGTGAACTTCACCTACTAATTCCATATGTTAACTCAATTTTTTTAAAAAAGTCACTTGAACCCCTTGTGCTTTGATCCCCTCATATATAACACTATAATTACTATATAGTAAAAACACATCTGAGTTTCGTAATATGATCTGATGTCTTCATTGAAATTTTATAGTGGTTCTTTTATTGGAAGATATAAAACTTCACTCAAAAAAAAAAAAAAAAAAACTGTAATGTTAGCAAAAAAAAGCTTTTAAAACTACAAGAAAATTTGCTGATTTTGAACCCACAATTTTTTTGGTAAAGTTAGCAAAAATGTTATGCCAAAAATTAGTTAACTGAAATTTTAACTTACAAGGGAAGTCTCCCTAGTGTCACCCGCGGATCATTATGGAATTGGTTTTATTTTGTAGATCAGAAAAAATAAAGGGACACGTATTTTTTTATAGCGGCCCAAATTCATATTTAGGGGGTAAAAAGGAGGGGGGAAGACAAGGCCATTTTTCAGTTTTTTTCGTTTATCTCCTATATTATGCAAAGAAACCTAGTCATGTTACATACCAAATGAAAGGTCTTTGGAAAACCTATATACGTGTGCTAAGAATGCGTCCAAACATGCACAACTTTTCATCATATTGAGTAAAATACCAAAATTTTAGGACATTTTTGTTAATAAGTCGAAAAATATTAACTTCTTCGGCCCGTTGTTAGCACCACGAGATAGGTATTTTTAATACCTTTGATAACACACATACCTATATTAATTTTGTTAAAATAGGCGTTAATCGTAAAAAACTGAAAAAGGTCAATTTCCTCCCATACAAATCGACACCCCCTAAAAATGAGTTTAGGCCGCTAAAAAAAAATACGGGTCGAATTAATTTTCGTTCTTAACAACATATCCAAATTTCATGAAGATCGGAAAGTGACACCAGGGAGACTTCCCTTGTTAGTTCATACACATTTGAAGATCCCATTGGGTTCGGACCCGATAGGTCCAGACCCCGATGGGCCTAGACCTAGTTGGGTTCCATAAAAATCGTTATAGTTTTTGATCCAAAATTTGTGTCCGTTTCGCTCTACCTTGCTTAGTTTTTGAGATACGTGATTTTAGGGGACCACCGGGGTTTTGAGAATTACAAAACTCGATAACTTCAAAAATATTACTCGAAGAGCTTTTGATTATTTTGCGGTCTTGTTCTACGTGTTTAGAGCTACAAAAATGTTTTTGGACTTTTTGTTGTGTCGGCAATATTTACCGAGATATTAGCATTTTTGGGAATGCCAATTTTTTGGATCCAAAGTTAGGACCCATTAGGATCCACACATGTGAAGAAGACCGGCGATATTATGGCGAGCCCGAGAACCAAAAATGGCCTCCATTTTGCTCTATCTGGCTTAATTTCCGAGATAGCGCCATTTTAAGTTTTCTGAAAATAAAGAAAAATTTACCATTTATTTTTGCTAATATTAGCAAAAAAGCTTGTAAAATTTAATGAACTCAATTTTAAATTTAGCAAAAAAAAAATAGTTCAAATTTTGTTTAAAATTGCTAATGCGCTGATTGAAGTTTACAAGACATTTTTGTTAACATGCTAATCTCAACTAAAAATTTGCTAAAAGTTAGCTAACCTGCATTAATAAAGAGGAATGAAATGTAATAAACGAATTTGTCACAATTTTTACACAACCTAATCTTGCTTAAAGAGGGGTGTGTGTGAGCGGAAAGCGCGATGTTTTTATCTAAACTTATGTTAATCTAGCACATCAAGGCTTTGCACGAAATCGGTTATATTTTTTTTAAATGAAATCCCGCTGCATTTGTCATCGTAAAATCAGAGGAGGGTTAAACAATTTTGAGGGTTATAGATTTTTTAAACCATACTAAGTTTTTTTGTTATAAAAAAGCATCACCTCTTTTTTTTTTCTAATTAATGGTACAATGATAGGATTTCCGGTAATTCCGACAAACCCAGGGGACCGGGTTTGTCAAATTCGAAATGATATATTTTTTCTATACCATAAATTCGCAGAATTTGTTAAGAATATAAAATTTTTTTCAATGGAATCTCTTATCTATTAACAAATATATTGAAATTTGAGATTTTTTCATAAAAAATTTAAATTTTTCTGTAGAAAAAGGGTTTCAAAATCTAAGAATTTTTTAACGGGCCAAATGTACCTTAATCTGATTGGAAAAATGTCTCAGAATCTTAATTTTGTTAAAAAAAAATTGTCTCAGAATCTTAAGCTATTTCTATTGGAAAAATGCCTCAGAGCTATTTCTATTGGAAAAGTGCCTCAGTCTTTCTATATATGAAAAATGTCTCAGAATCTACACTCAAAATAATACATTAGTAGATTTACTAATTTTTTTTTTTGTTAATGCTAGTAAGCTAACCTTTAACAAATTTTTAGTTGAGATTAGTATGTTAGCAAAAATATCTTGTTAACTCCATTTAGCGCATTAGCAATTTTAAGCAAAATTTGAACTAATTTTTTTTTGCTAAATTTAAAATTGAGTTGACCAAATTTTTACAAGCTTTTTTGCTAATATTAGCAAAAATAAATTGTATTTTTATACCCTCCACTCTAGTGATAGAGGGTATATATAAGTTTGTCATTCCGTTTGTAACACATCGAAATATTGGTCTAGGACCCCATAAAGTATATATATTCACGATCCTTGATCGATTTTAAGTCGATCTAGCGATGTCCGTCCGTCCGTCCGTCTGTCTGTCTGTCCGTTGAAAACACGCTAACTTTTGAAAGACTTTACGGAGGCTCCTGAAGTTTGACATATATGTTCTCCATTTACCGGGTCAGGTTGGTATTGCAATCCAGCGAAATCGGTCCAGTGGTTCAAAAGTTATGAGCAAAATAGTAAATTTCGGCAAGGGTATTTTTCGAATTTACAAGATTAAAACCACTATAACTTTCGAAAGACAATTCTGAGGGGGCTGAAGCTTAGCATATATATTTGTCGTTTTTCGAGGCTGTTTGGTTTTGAATTTCAGCAAAATCGGTTCAGTGGTTCAAAAGTTATAAGCAAAGCAGTGAATTTCAGATTTGTTTCACCTTAAACTGTTGAAAACTCGTTAAACAAGTTTTATAAGCATGGTGAAATACCAGTTTTGTAAAACTTGTTGTTGTTTGTTTTCTTGTCGTGGGGTGCAGTTTAGTTGTTAGACAAGTAAATATTTGTTATTGTTTTGTTATTGCTAGTGTTACTGTATGTAACGGGAAAAAATCAAATAAAGTATGTGTATGATTGAATGTTAATTTGTTTTTGGTTTTTAAAGAAGAAGATGGTAATATAAAAAGAAGAAAATATGTGAAATAGTTTTTTTTTGTATTACATTATAGGTATAAAACAACAAAAATATTTTACAAAGTAATTTGTTACTCAAAGAAATTGTACACTAAAAAAGTATTTACACTCAAAAAAAAATGTTACACTCAAAAAAAAAATGTACAATTTATTATTTTTTTTTGTTTAATGAAATGGCAGACTCAAAAAAATGTTGACAGTCAAAAAAATTTTACACTCAAAAAAATTTGATTGATTTAAGGAAAGTTTGACTCAAAATAATATATATATTTCTAATAAAAAAATTTTAATGCAATTTTTGAAATTTTTTTTTAGAAAATTACTATCAGATAACATTGAGGAGGGTATTCATAGATTCGACCAAGTCGAATTTAATTTTTCTACTTGTTTTTTTTAAGAAAACTTAAAATGGCGCTATCTCGGAAACTAAGCTAGATAGAGCAAAATGGAGGTCATTTTTGGTTCTGGGGCTTACCAAAGTATCGCCGGTCCTCTTAACATGTGTGGGCCCTAATGGGTCCTAACTTTGGATCCAAAAAGTTAGCATTCCCGAAAATTTTAAAATGCTCATATCTCGGTAAATATTGCCGACACGATAAAAAGTCCAAGAGCATTTTTGTAGCTCTCAACACGATTAACAAGACCACAAAATAAATAAAAGCTCTTCGAGTAATAGTTTTCAAGTAGTCGAGTTTTTTAATTCTCAAAACCCCAGTGGTCCCCTAAAATCACGTATCTCAAAAACTAAGCAAGGTAGAGCGAAACGGAAAAAAAATTTGGATCAAAAACTATGAACTCAAATATTTTGTAGGCAAAAACAAAAGAAAAATACACTTAAAACCACACTCAAAAAAAAACGTGGGTATTCAATACTAAAAATTTAGCTACGAGTACTAATGTTTTAGTCCAAAAGGACCTAGTGCAGGAATTGGTAATCAATACTAAAATTTGTTACTAATATGTAGTACATGAAAAATACTAAAAAAACAGTAAATATTACTGCAATTTACTACAAATTTAGTAAATATAATTACTAAAAAAATCATAAATATTTCAAATTTTTGCCCTATTTAGTAAAAAAATTACTAATTTTAGTAAATAAAATTGCTAATTTTAGTTAATAAAACTACTACCTATATCAATTTTAGTAAATAAAAATCAGAAAAAAATTATATATAAATGATTTTTTATTTCACTTCGGTTATAAGATATACTTAATTAAATGTCTTCTTAAGCTGTTTAAAAAAATGTAGCGCTGATTGTACCACGTAAACGATTGCTAAAAATATAAAAAAGAAATAATATTTTCTCAATACATGTTCAAATGTATGTACAAACATTTTACTACAGAGGGTGCTTTTTTTGTACATACATTTTTTTGTATACGTGTGTGTATCCATAATATTCTTCTTCAGCTTGAATTTTTTTCTTACACAATCATTGAAATAAAAAACAATTTAACAAAAAAACTGATGTAGTTTTATTATTAATTGCATTTTATTTAAATAAATAAAGAACATTTATATTTAATTACTTTAACACAATTTAATTAAATAAATTTAACATATATTTTTTTTTACAAACACTCCGTGACTGGGTATCGCGTTGTTACTTTTTCTAATTCTTTTTCGCACTAAACAAACAGAAAAAACAGTTGGTAGCACTGCAGTTAATGCGAACAAACGTAGTGTACGCACACACTGCAGCAGCAAGCAGCAGACGGCAAAAAATATAAAGTACCTGTTTAATTATAAATTATAAATTTATAAAAGCTGTACTTATTGTATTTGCAACTTGATGTGTGATTTTGCAGTGTTAAGAAATAAAAAATACGGCATTTTAGTGAAATTATAATTAAATAGTGTACTCTTAATTTTTGCTGTCTGCTGCTTGCTGCTGAATTGTGAAGGAGCATTTGGTCGCTATTAAAAACAGTGTTGCCATTATCAATATGAAAAAAAAAAAAAACGCAAAAATCGTAGGAAAAGGGTAAAAATTTACCAAACAAAAATCAGCGCCAAGAAAAAAGAGAAAATTAAAAAAATGGAAAATGTTCTTTTTAAGGTAAAAGGATAAAAAGCAAAAAAAAAAAAAAAATATTTGTTTTTATTATAAATTAAATGAATTAGCTGATACTTACAATCAAAAGTAAAAATAATATTATATTCATATTACTCAAATAATATTAATATAATGGTTAACATTAAATTTAAAACAAACTTTTTTTATTACATTCAATTATCAAGCCACAGAACTGTTTTAATGAAATGTTTGGGTATTTTATCAGTTTAATTTTTATGCATTTTACTTTATTTTGACAGTAAACAAAATTGTTTAAAAAAATTAAATTAATTATATTAAATATTTAAAAAAATACGTAGTTGTAAAAAAAATTAGAAAATATGTACCAAAAAGTTTTTACACAAATACAAGTAGGAAAGTCCAAACATGGACCAATTGGATATTTTTTTAAGATCTTTAATTATTGGAAAAAAACACATATAAAACAATTTTGAGAGAAATATGCTTCTTTTAACTGAATATCGGCGACTAAATCTACTGGGAGTAACGGTATGCATTACCATGTAATGCATAGCCACAAAAAATGGAAAAATATGTACTAGTTGTTCCCTACCGCTTACCATAGGCCTTAATTTTTTTTTTAATTTTTCATGCATTACGAAGGTTCATGCATTATTTTGAGTCTTATCCCAAAGAATCATTAATCCTGTATAGAGTAAGGCCACGTTCACACTACATGAACTTATACCTAATTCACACCTAAGATGAAATCACATTCGATCACAACGCATAGCGTTGTTCAAAATTCTGTGTAAATTGGTTTTGTAAAAACAATAAATTGTATTGAAATTTTTACGAAAATAAACCCCAATTTTCTTTATTTAACTCTATCAAAAATACATATTTTGATTGCGTCATTTCAAAAATACAACTCCATAACCAAAAATTTAAATTAGCCGACGATTGAGAGCAAACGCCGCCGTCGGCAAGCAAATGGGGCGAGTCGCTACAACCGAAAGTTCCTCGTCGGTACATTTTAAATCAATTAATAGAGTCACTTAATTCAAATTTAAAGGAGTTGTTTGTATGAGGCCAAGGTCCAAACATGGATCAAATTTTCCCAATTTCATTAGGTCTTAACTTTCAAATTTCAGCAAAATCTATTGATAATATAAAAATCACAAATTAAAAACAATGGGAAAAACACCGTAAATACCTTATCTTTAAAAACGCGTATTTAAAAAACCAAAAAAGCACCAGCAAATACCCGAAATGTAACATAATGGCAACACTGAATTAAAATTTAACGATTTTGCAGCAAAAACAGTTGGTAGCTCTGCTTGTAAACAAGCGCCCCCTTACGGAATTATTACTAACAAAAATAAATTAAAAACCTAATAAATTACTGTATATTAGTACTTTTATGAACTAAAAATAGTAAAAAAAATAGTAAAACCAACTACCAACAAAAATGACTCATAAACAGTAAGAAATACTAATTTTAGCACTTTGAAGATACTAAAAAAACTACTGTAATACTGGTAATTGGTAACTTATTAGTAGATTTGGGTTACCAACGCACTTACTAATTTTTTTACTGTAGAATTATTTTGAGTGCAGTGAATAAACAATTGAAAACCATCCCAGTAATTATTCATTTGTTTTAACAAACATCAACATTTATTTTTTACTGTTGACAAAATTTTCTAAAATAAATGACATTAAAAATTAAAAAATTACGTTTTTTTCACTCTTTTTTACCAACAAATTCGAAAAAATAACCAACGAAAACATTAAAAATTAATGATAGTTCTGTTATTTTTACCAACAAATTTCAAAAAAATAACCTACGAAAACAATAAAAATTAATGATTTCGTAGGTAATTTTTTACAATTTTTTATTGAAATATTTTTTTTTTTTAAATTTTTAATAAAATTTTTGGGGAATCGATCCCGCAATCAACTACATTCTGGCCAGACACTCTACCCATCGTGCCAAAGTCACTTGATACAAACATGTTTTTATATTTCTATAAATAATTTTTTGATTTTTTTTTTCTACAAAAAAATAACTGACTTGTGTTGGTAAAAACTAATGATATTTCATTAAAAAATACCAACAATTTAAAAAAAAATTACTTACACAAATCATTAAAAATCAAAAGAATAATCAGTAGTTTTTACTTACAGAACAAAAATTAATGACTTTAAAAATTGAATGTAAATGAAAGTCTTTATTTTTTAGTGTGTTATTTTTGAAACAAAGGACTGAAGTTGTCATTAATAAAAACTGAACATCAAACAAATGTTTTTTCTTTTAAAAACGACAAAACTGAAAACTTCGATAATTTTTCAATAGAAAAATGTCTCAGAATCAGAGCCTTATTCTATAGGAAAAATTTCTCAGAATCCAAGAATATTTCTGTTGGAAAAATGTCTCAGAAGCTAAGACTTTTTCTCTAGGATAAATGTCGCAGAGTCTGAAACTTTTTCTAAAAGAAAAATGTCACAGAACCTATGATTTTTTCTAAAAGAAGAATGTCTTAGAATTTAAGATTTTTTCAAAAGGAAAGACGTTTGGGAACAAATTCCAAAACGTGTGCAGATATGTAAATTGTTTCTTAAAAAAAAAAAATATAAACATTTTTTTTTAACAATATAACTTTTAACATTTAAATAAATTATTACAAAAAATTTTTTTCTTAAAACGCAAATTTCATAATAAACAATTCGGATATTCAATTTTTATTCTTCGGTCAATGCCGGGTTAGTATTAAATAACAAATAACACTGCGTGACAAAACTGACCACTATTTTAGAAAACTAGAGGTGTGACCAACGTTTCTACATATTTGAGATATATTTCAATGGCGTACTCCGTTTTTCGATGTATGGTACAGTTTTCTTGCAAAATGTCATTAAAGATTTGCTGATTTTGAGCCAGTTTTTTAACAATAAAATTTGCAAAGATAATGCTTTTTAAATTTTATGGCATGGAAAACAAAGATGTGACTTGTAGCAATATTTCTTATGCTAATTTGGTTTAAATCTTTTCATCTTAAGCCCTTAAATTCGCGAATTTCTTCATTTTTTGAGGTTTTTGCGAAATTAACCGCCAAATTGGTCTTTTATAAAAAATTTGCTTTTAGTGAATCAAAGAGGCATTCCTTACAATACGAATAGTGGACAAAAAAAATGCTTTGTTATATGGACCATCATTATGAAAATCTCGAATAACCGCTTTTTTGTATATGGCAGCATCACTCTACGAGATGATTTAAGGCTCCATCTTTTAGTATATAATGTGGTAACCTTAAACAATTAACTGACCAAAAATTTGTCCAAAAAAGTTTTCATTTGCAAAAGTTATCTTAACAAAAACTATAATTATTGTATGGCAAACACTGAAATAATAGTTTTTGTTAAGATAACTTTCGCAAATGAAAACTTTTTTGGCCAAATTTTTTGTCAGTTAGTTGTTTAAGGTTACCACATTATATACTAATACACTCAAAATAATTCTGCAGTAAAAATATTAGTAAGTGATTTGGTACCAAAATCTACTAATAAGTTACTAATTACCAGTAGTACGGTAGTTTTTTAGTATCTTCAAAATACTAAAATTAGTAATTTTTACTGGTTTTGAATAATATTAGTAAAAAATTTTAGTATTGATTACCAACGCCTGCACTAGATTATTTTGGACTAAAAAATTAGTTCATTAGTAAAATTTTTAGTATTGAATACCCACGTTTTTTTTTGGGTGTATATGGAGCCTTAAATCATCTCGTAAAGTGATGCTGCCATATATAAAAAAAGGGTTTTCGCGATTTTCATCATGATGGTCCATATATCATGGGTGTTTTATGTCCACTATTCGTACTGTTAGGGATAACTTTTTGATTCACTAAAAGCAAGTTTTTTATTAAAGACCAATTTGGCGGTTAATTTCGCGAAAACCTTAAAAAATAAAGAAATTCGCGAATTTAAGGGCTTAAGATGAAAATCTTTAAAACTAATTTGCATTAGAAATATTGCTACAAGTCATATCTTTGTTTTCCATGCCATAAATTTTATAAATCATTACCTTTGCAAATTTTTTTGTTAAAAAACTGGCTCTAAATCAGCAAATCTTTAACGACATTTTGCAAGAAAACTGTATCATACATCGAAAAACGGAGTACGCCATTCGAATCACCATGTCCGAAATATATAGAAATGATGGTCGTAACTCTTGTTTATTTTTTAGTGTTCCGCAGTGTAATTTAATTGTAATGTTGTTGGTATATTTCAAATTTCAATTGTAATCTTAGAATTACAATTAGTATCTTCGAACTGAAATGATCTGTTACGAATTGTAATTGGTCCCTTTCGAATTTGAATTTATATTTTGCAAATAACAATTGAAATATTTTCATTACTATTGACCTTCTTCGAATTCAAATTAATCTTATATAAATTAAAATTGATCCTCTTCGGATTACAATGAATCTTTACACTCAAAATAATTCTACAGTAAAAAAATTAGTAAGTGCGTTGGTAACCCAAATCTACTAATAAGTTACCAATTACCAGTATTACAGTAGTTTTTTTAGTATCTTCAAAGTGCTAAAATTAGTATTTCTTACTGTTTATGAGTAATTTTTGTTGGTAGTTGGTTTTACTAATTTTTTTACTATTTTTAGTTCATAAAAGTACTAATATTCAGTTATTTATTAGGTTTTTAATTTATTTTTGTTAGTAATAATTCCGTAAGGGGGCGCTTGTTTACAAGCAGAGCTACCAACTGTTTTTGCTGCAAAATCGTTAAATTTTAATTCAGTGTTGCCATTATGTTACATTTCGGGTATTTGCTGGTGCTTTTTTGGTTTTGCCGTTTTTTAAATACGCGTTTTTAAAGATAAGGTATTTACGGTGTTTTTCCATTTTTTTTAATTTGTGATTTTTATATTATCAATAGATTTTGCTGAAATTTGAAAGTTAAGCCCAAGACCTAATGAAATTGGGAAAATTTGAACCATGTTTGGACCTTGGCCTCATAAAAACAACCCCTTTAAATTTGAATTAAGTGACTCTAACAATTGATTTAAATTGTGCCGACGAGGAACTTTCGGTTGTGGCGACTCGACCCATTTGCTTGCCGACGGCGGCGTTTGCTCTCAATCGACGGCTAATTTAAATTTTTGGTTATGGAGTTGTATTTTTGTAATGACGCAATCAAAATATGTATTTTTGATAGAGTTAAATAAAGAAAATTGGGGTTTATTTTCGTAAAAATTTCAATACAATTTATTGTTTTTACAAAACCAATTTACACAGAATTTTGAACAACGCTATGCGTTGTGATCGAATGTGATTTCATCTTAGGTGTGAATTAGGTATAAGTTCATGTAGTGTGAACGTGGCCTTACTCTATACAGGATTAATGATTTTTTGGGATAAGACTCAAAATAATGCATGAACCTTCGTAATGCATGAAAAATTAAAAAAAAAAAATTAAGGCCTATGGTAAGCGGTAGGGAACTAGTACATATTTTTCCATTTTTTGTGGCTATGCATTACATGGTAATGCATACCGTTACTCCCAGTAGATTTAGTCGCCGATATTCAGTTAAAAGAAGCATATTTCTCTCAAAATTGTTTTATATGTGTTTTTTCCAGTAATTAAAGATCTTAAAAAAAATATCCAATCGGTCCATGTTTGGACTTTCCTACTTGTATTTGTGTAAAAACTTTTTGGTACATATTTTCTAAATTTTTTTACAACTACGTATTTTTATTTTTATTTTTTTTTTTGCTTTTTATCCTTTTTACCTTAAAAAGCACATTTTCCATTTTTTTTTAATTTTCTCTTTTTTCTTGGCGCTGATTTTTGTTTGGTAAATTTTTACCCTTTTCCTACGATTTTTGCGCTTTTTTTCATATTGATAATGGCAACACTGTTTTTAATAGCGATCAAATGCTCCTTCACAATTCAGCAGCAAGCAGCAGACAGCAAAAATTAAGAGTACACTATTTAATTATAATTTCACTAAAATGCCGTATTTTTTATTTCTTAACATTGCAAAATCACACATCAAGTTGCAAATACAATAAGTACAGCTTTTATAAATTTATAATTTATAATTAAACAGGTACTTTATATTTTTTGCCGTCTGCTGCTTGCTGCTGCAGTGTGTGCGAACACTACTTTTGCTCGCATTAACTGCAGTGCTACCAACTGTTTTTTCTGTTTGTTTAGTGCGAAAAAGAATTAGAAAAAGTAACAACGCGATACCCAGTCACGGAGTGTTTGTAAAAAAAATATATGTTAAATTTATTTAATTAAATTGTGTTAAAGTAATTAAATATAATTGTTCTTTATTTATTTAAATATGTATATTAAATAAAATGCAATTAATAATAGAACTACATCCTTTTTTTTGTTAAATCGTTTTTTTATTTCAATGATTGTGTAAGAAAAAAATTCAAGCTGAAGAAGAATATTATGGATACACACACGTATACAAAAAAATGTATGTATAAATAAAGCACCCTCTGTAGTAAAATGTTTGTACATACATTTGAACATGTATTGAGAAAATATTATTTCTTTTTTATATTTTTAGCAATCGTTTACGTGGTACAATCAACGCTACATTTTTTAAACAGCTTAAGAAGACATGTAATTAAGTATATCTTATAACCGAAGTGAAATAAAAAATCATTTATATACAATTTTTTTCTGATTTTTATTTACTAAAACTGATATAGGTAGTAGTTTTATTAACTAAAATTAGCAATTTTATTTACTAAAATTAGTATTTTTTTTTACTAAATAGGGCAAAAATTTGAAATATTTATGATTTTTTTAGTAATTATATTTACTAAATTTGTAGTAAATTGCAGTAATATTTACTGTTTTTTTAGTATTTTTCATGTACTACATATTAGTAACAAATTTTAGTATTAATTACCAATTCCTGCACTAGGTCCTTTTGGACTAAAACATTAGTACTCGTAGCTAAATTTTTAGTATTGAATACCCACGTTTTTTTTTGAGTGTACGAATTATAATTAGAATCTTAGAATTACAATTGGAATCTTCGAATTACAATTGATTTTTAATAAAAGAAAATTTATATTTTTCGAATTTCAATTGATCTTATACGAACTACCACTAATTTCGAATAACAATTTATCTTCTACGACTAACAATTGAAGTCTTTAAATTATAATTTATTTTTTACAAATTAAAATTTGTTTTTTAAATTGAAATTGATCCCTTGCAATTGATTTTTTTTATATAATAAATAACAAATGAAACTTTCGATTACAAGTAGAATTTGTGAGTTGCAATTGGAATTTACGAATTAAAAAAAGTCTTATAATTACATATAGACTTCTTGAACTTGAATTGATCTTTTTAGAATAGCATCTGTAAACGGTATAGAAAAAATTGCTTACGCACTTTTCTGTTAACATGAGTAAATCAACTGATACTATCAGCATCTGCACGTACGTTTCACAAAAGCAAAATCTAAATAATTAGAACAGAAAAAAAGATTGTGCATAAATCATTTAAGTTAATGCGAACATGTTATTTTAACAAACAATTATATTGAATATCTTGTCAGGCGATTCATAAAAGTTACAAAGTAAGCACCCAATTGACTTGTAACCTTTATGCGTACATTTGCTGATGGCACATCCCGATAATGTTAACGAGTGAAGTAAAATATGCAAAACAAAAAAGATGACAAATGTAGAAGAAAACAAAATCATTTAGCAGTCAAATGAATGTACACAAAAAGGTACGGTTAAAAAATTATGACGTCAACTATTTGTAGTTTGTTTAAAAAGTTTTTCTTTTATTGTTTTTCTGTTAGTACAGATTGAGCTCGGACTCTAATTCTATGTGTTATTAAAGTTTAAGCAAAAAATGCAGTGGAAATTTTTATTTCTAAACATTTTAGGCATCTCCGGTACTCATATAACGGTTTCAAAGACTTCAGTTAGTGCTATCATCAGTAGGATTTTAAATGTTAGTTTGTATCGAGAATTAGACCGTAGCTATTTTTTGTCATTTTAGTGTCATTTACAACACAGGCTGATCGGCACCTTAGACGATACAACTACCACATTGATATGAATATTAATGGCAAATAGTTGTTTCTTGTTCTATTTCTGCTGTTTTTACATATTTATAGTTTCTAGACAGCTCATCAATGGCAGTAGGGTATCCAGCGCTATTGACTCTTTGGAGCATTGTCGGAATGTGGGTTGTGCGTCATTGTTCTATCGATATTATCACTGTAAGTGTTAAGCTGAAATGAGCGAAGTCATCCCAGAAACCGCGTGCATGCTGTTAGTACTTGCCTTATCAACATCCGTTCGTTGTCGACTGTCCAATGTATCTTGAGAATTGGGAGCATGTGTTGTGCGAGTGCCCGCTTTATTCGGACATTCGTGACTTGGTTGGTGTGGAGTCTTTCGAAGTGCCGACGGCTGTGATGTGAGTCAAGTGCTCACCTCAGCGGAACGCATTAGAAAGATTTCTGAAATGGCGTGCGGAATTTTCCGTAGGAGGCGGTCTTTGGTAGCATAGTTGTTGTAGGTCGATCATTCGGATCTGTATTGCTTCGCAGGACATTGGCTGGTCATATGATTGAATGCGTGTGTGTGTGTGTTTTGGTGTGCGGGCCACCAGTCCCGAGTTGTTTGGAACTCAACTGGTAGTAGCTTGCTACGAAGTCTGACCGGAGACTATAATCTGGTACCACGGGTAACCAGAGGCCCCTGTATCTCTTTGAGATGCAGTCTGGTTTTTGGGTTTGTGGTTTAGACCCAAATCGCGGGTAGAGCCGTTTGCTCGACGTGGAGTTGCGTATTTTACAACCGGGTGCCTTACCCATAGAAAGGCAGAGGTTGGATAGGCCTCGCTCCCCACCTAGGTGGAAACTACAACCAAATGTGTAGTTTCGAATAGGTACCGGAACGCTGTTTAATACAGCGCGATGGGGCGCCAGTTGACGCATTGTTTCGACTCTGCGTGTGAAAAAGAGCGCCATGGACTAAAGCCAATGCGGCGTAGTCCATGGCGACTCCTTCTGTCCAATGTATCGCACAACGCATTACAGCTCGAGGTCACGTTAATTGCTAGCTGTATGAAACGTGTATGTAATTTTTCTTATATATTGAATTTACTCACGATAAATTCGAATTAAAGATTAGCAAATTTGTAACAAATCCTACACTCATTGCTTTCCCATTAGATCATTAGTTTATGATCATGTTATTTCTCAGTGTGCATTAACATGTTTTAAAATGAAGTTTTGCATCTATATTTTGATGCGTAATACATAAAATGACAGACTATAAAAACCAGCTAGTTAAATAAAAAATGATTACCAAAACTGTACATAATTGTTTTGTTTTAACAGAAAAACTATTAAATAAACAATGTTTTTCCAACTATATTTTATATAACATTGAGCAAAACAACAATCCAATAATGTACGTCGTTATCTTAAAATAACATAAAAAAGTTTGAAATTTTTTAACAACCACCCAATCACTAACAGTTAAGAATATCCTTAACAATACGATGAAAGAAACCATCTTTGACAAAAACAAATTACTTCAGCGTAAACGTGTCTGATATCCTTCATGTTGTTTACTCTAGTATCCATTTTTTATAAAGAAATATTTCCTAGTTTTTTGTAAATATACATATTTAAACATTAAGTTTTTTTTTATCTGTTTCTTGTTTTTACTTTTTTTTTTTTTGTGAAAATGGTTATTAAAAATTTCTAAGATTTTTTATTGAATTTTTTGTTAACAACACATTTGAGACTATACAGCCGGCAATGGTATCGTACTGATTTTAAATGTCAGAGCTTGATGAAAAGAAATATAATTTTGAAATTTTTGTTTTTTTTAGGAATGAAATTCCCAAGAAAATGTCGACAGATTTTTAAATAGATATTTTTCCAATTTAATTGAATTCATATTGAAAATATATAATATCGAGGGCCTATATTCAAAACCCTCTATCTAAAAAAACACGACTTTTCAGGAGAGCTAAAAACTGTTTATTTCGCGTATTGTTAGAGTAATTAAAATTCGATATTCTACAATATTTTTTTTAAATCAACTACTGAGTCTAACATATGATTCGTTTTTAAAAAGTTGCACTATTGGGTATTTTAGAGGATAGATAGAGGGTTTTGTTTCTCAAAAATATTAAGTACATGAATGAAAATGATTAGATAGAGGGTTTTGAATTTTAATAAAAATGAATTATTATGATTTCATTTACGACATCGGTTAATTTTTAACGTAATTAATTAATGGTAACGGCTTATAAAAAATTCCGAAATCGCGGTTTTGGTCCACACGTGCGGATTTTTAAGTCAAACATTATTTTTTTACCAAATTCGTCTCAAAAGTTGACAAACTATTGAGTATGTTATGTAAAAAATAGTAAAAAAATTAAAAACGCGATTTTGGTCCACAGATGCTGAACAGCATTGGGATTTTTAAGATTAAAATTGTTGTTTCATAATGTACACAAGACATCCAAATTTTGAGCCTGAGTGGACCAAAATCGTGGTTCTGGAATTTTGTTGACAAATTCATTTGCAGCATGCAATAATTAGTATGAAAACATGTAATGCATGATGAAATTATTAAAAAAAAATATTTATAAATTAATTATTTGAAAAGATAGAGGGTTTTGCATTCAGAAAAATTAATTGCCGTTTTACTGAATATTTTGCCATCAAAAAGTCATTATCGTGAAAATGGAAGATAGAGGGTTTTGAATATAGGCCCTTGATACATAACAAAAATAGCAAACAATTTTTAGAATAACTTATTAATGGACCCCCAAGTTCAGAGTCCGAAAAACTTTGAAAAGAAAATAATTATTACACCATCCGACAAAAATTAAAAAAAGTCGTTGAACACGAACTGGATTAAATACGTTTGAAACTAAAAATTAAAAACTGCATTTACAGTTTTTCATTTCGCAATCCTGTTTACTTTTAATAGGACTTTAAAGTTTTAGGTGATTAAATTTTATAAAATATTTTTTTTAAAATTTGTACTTGTCCTAGGATGCCACTATTGATAGCAAATGAAAGAGGAGGATCTCCCCTAATGTTCCCACTTTATTATTTTCACATATCAGGAAAGTAACGTTCATTCAAAAATGTGTCCTTCAATATTATTTAAAATTTTCAACAAAATATTTTGATAAAATTTTCAAATGACTTTATTCACACACTCAAAAAATTATGTAGGTAAATTCCAGTGAATATTCACTTAAAACAAATGAAATTTTATTTAAAAAACATTCCACTGTTTTCTCATTTAAAATAAAACACATTACAGTCAATTTTAAATGTTAATTTAATTACTAACGAAAACATTAAAAAACTAGTGAATATTCACTTATTTTGTATTGAAAAACAGTAAAACTATAGATGAATTTTTTTACTGACGAAATTGAATGTAACAGAAAATTCAGTTTTAAGACAGTAAATTATTTTTTTTTAACTAAAAAAACAGTAGAAAACAAGAAATCCTTTATATAGTTAATGATTTTTCTTTTAAAATAACTTTACTGATTACTTTTTGAAATAACCTACAAACATTTAATGACATAATTTTCATAGTGCATGCTTTTATCCTGATATGGCAAAATATAAGAATGGAAAAATTAGGGGAGAGCCTCCACTTTCATCTGCTGTCACCAGTGTCATCCTAGGACAATTACAAATCAAAAATATTTTACAAAATGTGTCCTTTAAAACTTTGCAGTCCTTATAAAAGGAAAATAAATAAATGAAAAAAAAATAGAGTAAGTCCACAACCAGCCACAAAAATTTGTTCACGGTCACTTTTGGAACCGCCGTCTATTAAATCGGTTGGTTCAAAATACCTTTAACTTTTTGTTAACTCAAGTAATTTTTATTACAATAACAAAATATATGCAAATTTTTGACGTTCGTCGTTCGTCATACAGAAACTACTAAAATCTCTGTTATTCAGTATTACAAAATAACATAAATTTTACTGCGTTTTTACTGATTCTGTTTGCTAAATTTCAAAATATTTTTGAACATATTTTTAGCAGAGTTCTTTTTAATTGTACAGAAATAGTTTGCTGGGATTCTTCTTTCCAAGTGTTAGTTTTTTTTTGTTTTTTATGCAATCAAAACGATATTTTTAAACATATTTTTTAACATATTTTTAGTAGATTATTTTGTTATTTTACAGAAATATTTTCAAGAAAACTTGATTTTTTTTTTTCGTTTTTTATACAAGTAAAACGATTAAGACTAATAACTCAACTAAAAAGCGCTCTTAAGATGCACTGAAATCACGTTTCTTTAGAGCGCTGATTAAAGCGCTATAAAGATGCAGTGAATTCATGTATCTTTTTAGAGCTGATTTAAGCAGAATAAAGATGAATGAATACATTTGACTATTTCCTGAAATACAATTGGTAAATCTGAAATACAATTAACTATTTTTGAAATACAATTGGAATTTTCTAAAATACACATGGATTTGTTTAAATTAAAATAAAATTTTCTTAATAGCTATTATATAATTTTGAAATCTAAATCGAAATTTTTGAAATACAAATGGAATTTTCTGAAAAGCATTTAAAATGTTTTGGAAATAAGAATTTAAATTTCTTGAATACAATTGGAAATTTATAATTTATGTAAAGGAAATAGGCATTTGCTGTTTTTTTGTTGCCCTTTGTATCATCATTTAAAATGTGTTAAAGATGTTATGATTGAAGCACTCTTTGCAGCGCCGATTAATGAGCAATAATGATGCAGTCAAATCATGTGTCTTTGTCCAAAACTAATGCTTTTTCACGCAAAAAGTGTTAAAAATATTTAAAAAAAAAGCAAGTGTTAAATTTGATCAAAAAATAATTTTATATTAGTGGTGTTTTTGTCGATTCCTATGAACGCTTAGATAAACTGCTTCGACAAAAACAACATATCCGCTTACCTGAACTAACTTGGTATTACTTTTAATTTTTGTCAAAAAATAAAATAAAAAATGTACCGAAACTCCCCTTTATTGTAATGGTTTTTTAATTAAGACAATTTAATCATTATTTATATCATTTTTTATGACCACACCCATTAAAGGTGCGGACAAGGAAGAAATTTGCATTTGAAATCCACTTGGCCCCAAGTCAAAAACTGTGAACTTCCTAGACGTAATGTCAGTTTTGCAAAGGAAAAATTGTTTCCCTTCGGTCGGATTTTGCCTGTTTACCTAATTTTACCTGTCTGCGATGATAATACATATGTTTGCCAAACTTTAGCAATAAAAAAAAAAGAAAGGATGCCTTCGCAATGATTTGTCAGATCATGATTTTAATTTTTAAGAAAAAAATGCCTCAAACCTGAGGAAGATTTATATATTTTTTTAAAAGATTTATTTATTTCGTGTATTCTTTTTATCACAAAAAAAAAAAAGATTTTTATTGTTGAAGCGTGGCAGCTACTTAAACTTTACTCCATCAGTTATTGTCATCTCCCGGCCTTTAATTATCCTTTCGTGGTTTTTTAAATACGTTAGCGATTTTCTTTCTTGGAACTTAAATTTGCTTCCGTTTCGTATTTTTAATTAAAAAAAAAATTAACAAAAAAAAAAATTAAAAGCAAATGTAAATGTAAATATTTTTTTTGTTGACATTTAAAACAGACGTAGATAATTTAAAAAGATAACAAATTTAGAAATTTGGTAGCATTTTTATAAGCGCCTAATTTTTAAGCACTTTTAAATTTTATGTCTTAGCTAAGCGTATATAGACAAAAATTTGTATGAAAAATTTATATTCGGATCGACAAAAACCCCACTATTATAAGTTTTATGTAAAATATCTTAACAAAAAATTTAAAATGTTACCCCTTATCTTTACTGCATCCTCAAGAGCGCTCTTTGGATGCGCTTCTGTATGCTATAAAAAGATGCTATGTCGCCAAAATCTCGATTTATTTTTGCTGGGCAGAATTGGAAAAATCGTTTTCGGGGGGAAAATTCCTTACAATTGGTGATCCAACGGTTAAAGAGACTGATAAAATGAGTTATACATCTAAAGGAGGAATATTTATGCTTTGCCGTTGACTTATTTTTAAGTCGTCAGCTCATCGGGTTCATCCGCTATATGTTAAAAGTGATTTTTTGTATTTCGAATTTCTCAAAAACAAAGTGTAATAGAAATGTTTGAAGAACAGATTTGTGACCAGAAGAATAATTGTAATGCTGTGTATAAAATGGCGTTCCATTCGCATAGAGTTTTTTTTCATATGATTTGTAGCTAAATAAATCAATTTTTGGGAATAAGAAATCCTTGAGAGACAATTGGTGCCCTAAGGGTTAATGCGACTGACGAAATGAGTTCAGCATCCTTAAGAGCAATCTTTAAGAATTATCGTCGACTTATTTTATAGTCGCTATCACATCGGGTTTATCCCCTATGAGTTGTCAAAAATGTCCAAAACGGCGACCTTTTTGAACATTGACCTCAATTTTGCAATTATCTGTGTAAAGTCGCGTCCCAGTCGCATCAAGTTTTTTTAAAAATGTTCAGTAGTTTAATTAACAAAACTTAAAAAAAAATCAATAGATTAGATTGCTGATTTTATATAAATATTTATTTTTTTATTTTTTTTAATTTATATTAATAAAACTATTAAAGTTTTCATGTAAACAAATTGTCTAGAAAATATTTTATAAGATTTCTCTGCTCTTTTGACAGATTTTTTTGCTGATTTCACATTAGATTTCTCCCAGCTCAACATGAAAATGCGTATTGGATTCTGGTTAGTGATTTAGGTAGTGTTTGTTGCGCTGATTCCAAATCTGCGAACCAAATATATTTATCACGTCAGGATTTTGAGTTATTTGCAGTTAAAGTGCCGAAAAAGGCCATTTTGGACCCTTTTGAAAGCTTATAATAAAGGATCCTGACATGCGATTGTCTTGATGTCAAGCTCATTCAAAAGTATGTGATTTTCTCTATAAGACGAAACAAAACGTTCTTGGAATTTCTAAAATGGTAAAAAAATCTATAACAAAAAACCTTCCATTTTTTAAATATTTAGTTTATTTACACAGTGTTTTTTAATAAATTTCCATACAAACACACACGTAAATGTGAGATTTAAAGCACTTATGGCTAATGATTTTTTCACTATTATAAAAAATTAAATTCCAATAAAATTTGATTTTTTCTTAAAGAGAAAATTATGGACTTTCCAATGAGCTTAAAATCAAGTCATTCGCATGTCAGGATCTAATTTTATAGGCGCTCAAAAATGGCCAAAATGGGCATTTTTTGACACTTTATCCGCGATTTTCTCAAAATCATGACGAAATAGAAAATTTGAGTGACCGTTTTGGAATCGGGAAACCAAAACCAATAAACTTTTTTTGGTTTCATTCAAAACGCAGCGACAAACCTCAGATTTGTAGAGCGGTGTAATCATGAAAGATTTTCAGCACACCATGTCTGCTAAAATCAGCAGATTTCTTATATGGTTCAAAATGGGTGTATTTTCAGCAGATTTTTCTGCTGATTGAACAGAGAATTTTTTTTTGAGTGTAGCAATCATTCATGTTTTTTTTTTTCTCTTTTTTTAGTGGAGTCCTCTACCGATATTTTAATTTGTTTTGGATCAAATGGAAAATGAATAAAACTTTATTTTTCTTTTTTGCTTTGGGAAATAAACCCATGAATTAATATTTTGGGCAAGAGTACAAAGTTCGCAAGCATTTTTGTCTTATATACAATGATAATATTAACACATAGCGTAGGGTAATATACAGTCAAATCTGACTTGGTTTAATTTTTACGGTTGTTTATGCTGTTGTTTATTTTTTTGGTGAGTGTTATTGGCAAAATATGCCAATTGTCACTTTCAATATTCTATTTGAAAAACATTGTACTTTTTTTTTTTTGTGAAACCTTGAATTTTTTGTTTTGGAGTTGTGCCATTTGCAAATACTTAATGTTGTTGTACAAAAGTTCATGTTGCTGAAGTTAATTTATTGTAAAATTGTGTAAATTGGTTAAGATACATATTTGTTGACATCATTTGCATTTGTTTTCTATTTAAAGGTTAAACGTTAAATAAAAATAAGAGAAAAAAATCTGTCTGGGAATGTTGGTTATTTTAATGGAACAAAAATTTGTCCATAGGAATTTGAAAAATTAGAATTAGTAACATACAAAAAATATATTCATACCAAAATTTTTACTCGTTTGCGATTTTTTTGTTTGTTTTTAAAAGGAAATTTGCAGGGTGTGAAATTATGTGATTTTTTTGACATTTGTGTGTAAAAAATCGATTAAGCCAGACGTGCCAAAATGACAAATGAGGGAAAAATCATATACATTCCGCTACATAGATAGATAAGATATTTTTCACCAAGCGCACTTAAAATATAATTTAAAAAGCGAATTTATTAAAAATTTTACAATTATTTTATAATTTAAACATATCTGTTAAAATGCTGTAAAAATATTTCCTTTGTCAGGAACAATAAAATATTTAAAACAATTGAATTTAACAAAATAAAATTAAAATATCATAAAAAACAAAAAAAAATCCTTTGCTGGTGTTAGTACTCGAACTCCTAACCTCACAGTTCAAACTAGGGTTGCCAGATACTAAAAGTCCAATAACTGGATAATGGAAAATTTTCACCTGGATTTTGTTAAAGTAACTGGACCCATACATAATTTTTTAATAATTTGAAAAAAAAATCAACCGATTTTCATATGTGAGACAAATATTTTTATTGTGTACTAAATGGCCGTCTCTATTTGCTACGGCAAAATGTGCCTTTTTTAAACATTTCTATTACTTTTTCGTCATCGTCCTGAGTATTGTTAGAGTATATTTTTCTTTTTAAATAACCCCACAAAATTAAGTCCAAAGTGGTCAAATCTGGAAATCTAGGTTAGGTTAGGTTAGGGTGGCGGTGCCAGATGGGCACTCCGCATAGACCAATTGGTCCATAGCGATACCACAAAACTTTTTCCGCTTATCGATGTAAACTAAATACATTGACCTTCATTGCGAATTGTTTCAAGCTCTTCAGGTCTATCCTCGTAATTTCCTCCAAAGTCTCGAACTGTGAACTTCCTATAATTGATAGTCGAGTTCGTGCCAAAGCCGGGCAGTGACACAGGATGTGTTCAATGGTCTCTTCGACGCCTGGTGTCTCGCACCTTTTACAGTTTGCGTCCGTAATAAGATTCATGTTCTTGGCATGTTTTCCGACAAGACAGTGTCCCGTTATTAAACCTGTCAACATACGACATTCTATTCTCGTAAGTGTAAGTAAGAATTTAGTTCTTCCTAAATCATAGCGTGGCCATAAAATTCTGCTTATACGACTTGTCCCAAGTTCCTTCCATCTTCGATTTGCTTTGGCGACAGTAAGGGTATTTCGTTTTGGAAATCTAGGAGGACAGTTAAAATTTCCGGGACGTGAGAAGTAAAAAAAGAGCGACAACAATTGACTATCATTTGCAGATTTGACCCATCCAAACATATTTTTGTGGAGTTATTATAAAAGCAAAATGTACGCCAAGAATCCTTAAATCATCGACGAGCGCATTGAAAACATTCGTGCCGAAATCAACGCTAGACTGTCCTAAATGCTCAAAAAAGTTGTAAAAAAATTAGTGAAAATGCGGCAAAAAGAGCACGCTTTCCGTATACAAAAGAGGCATTTATGTTATATTTATAATTAATGTTTTATTTAAAAAGTAATCCCAACAAATTTAAAAAAATATTAAATAAAAAAAGAATTATTAAAATAAAAGAAATCCTTTTTCAACTGGATAAATTATGTTTTAACTGGAAACTGGACCAGACCTCAAATAACTGGAAAATCCAGGCCATTCCAGGCCGTCTGGCAACCCTAGTTCAAACATATATTTCGCCAAAGACTTAGCCACTTAAGACCCAAACCTACTCAAATTTCGGCAACTAGCACTTAACTTTAAAATGTTTGAGAATATATGGGGCATTCCATGTCAAATCGGACGCTTTGAAAAAAAATTTTTTTGGATTTTCCTAATTTGTTAACAGTTTTTAGTACCCTTCGAAAACTCCTTCGTGGTAAATTTTCAGATTTTTTTGATGACCCGTTCAAAAGATATTGAATTTTTAAAAATTGGTAGTTTTCTCTTTTACTCAAACTTCTTTTTATCATAACTTCTTCAATAATGGTCCAAATTTAAAATTGTTTTTTTTTCAAAATTTTTGTTTTTTTACGTACTTTTTGAAAAAAAATCCCAAAAAATTCTTAAAAGCGCTCTAGTATGCGATTTTTAAGTTTTAAAATTTAAATCTCATTTTTGAAAATGTTTGTACTCTTCAATTTTTTTGAAATTTTTTTGTGTAAAACTTCTATCAATTCTACAAATTTTTTGCCCAGGAGGATCGTGGGATAACGATTATTACTATTTTTGTAAATTTTTTAAAAAAATTTTATTGTAATTTTCCAATCTTAAAATCATTTCTACTGCTCCAATGGTGCATCATAGAGGGGTCCTTTATAAGACCGACCCCCATTAATTTTTACGTCTTAACATTTCTTTGGAACAAACTAATACCCTATCTCCAATTTCTAAGGGGGCTCCCACACAAAACGACATTTTTTAAAATTTGTTCCAACCGCTCTAACTGCCCTAATAATGCCCTTAGAGCAACAAAATGTATGACCGACCCACAATATTTTTTTAGTCTAAACATTTTCTCTGAACACACCTACCCTTTATCTTTAACTGTTAAGGCGGTCCCCATACAATTTTTTTTTTTTTTGTAAATTTGTTTTATTTAATCAGCTTCTACCGGTCCAATGGTGCGTCCGAGAGGGGTCATTAGTGAGACCGACCCCCATTTATTTTTACCCAACAACATTTTTTCAAAATATACCTACGCCCTATCTCAACTCCCTGAGTAGGCTCCCATACAAAATTAAATTTTTATAAAATTTGCTATAACTGTTATTTGTATGGGAGCCTACTTAGGGAGTTGAGATAGGGCGTAGGTATGTTTTGAAAAAATGTTGTAGGGTAAAAATAAATTGGGTTCGGTCTCACTAATGACCCCTCTCGGACGCACCATTGGACCGGTAGAAGCTGATTAAATAAAACAAATTTAGAAAAAATAAAAAAAATTGTATGGGGACCGCCTTAACATTTAAAGATAGAGGGTAAGTGTGTTCAGAGAAAATGTTTGGACTAAAAAAATATTGTGGGTCGGTCATACATTTTGTTGTTCTAAGGGCACTATTAGGGCAGTTAGAGCGGTTGGAACAAATTTTAAAAAATGTCGTTTTGTGTGGGAGCCCCCTTAGAAATTGGAAATAGGGTATTAGTTTGTTCCAAAGAAATGTTAAGAGGTAAAAATAAGGGGGGTCGGTCTTATAAAGGACCCCTCTATGACGCACCATTAGAGCAGTAGAAATGATTTTAAGATTGGAGAATTACAATAAATTTTTTTCAAAAAATTTAAAAAAATAGTAATAATCGTTATCCCACGATCCTCCTGGGCAAAAAATTTGTAGAATTGATAGAAGTTTTACACAAAAAAATTTCAAAAAAATCGAAGAGTACAAACATTTTCAAAAATGAGATTTAAATTTTAAAACTTAAAAATCGCATACTAGAGCGCTTTTAAGAATTTTTCGTGATTTTTTTTTTTAAGTACGTAAAAAAACAAAAATTTTGAAAAAAAAAATTTGAAATTTGGGCCATTATTGAAGAAGTTATGATTAAAAGAACTTTGAGTAAAGGAACAAACTACCAATTTTTCAAAATTCGATATCTTTTGAACGGGTCATCAAAAAAATCTGAAAATTTACCACGAAGGAGTTTTCGAGGGGTACTGAAAACTGTAAACAAATTGGGAAAATCTAAAAAAAAAGTTTTTCAAAGTGTCCGATTTCACATGGAATGCCCCATATATATGTGAGACTAAAAAATTGCAGTTTTATATTAGTATTACAATATTAAGTACATTCGGGGCATTCCTGGCCAAATCACTCACTTTTAGACCCGACCCCCTTCGATTAATTTTTTTATTGTATATGATTTAGCACATATTAAATGCAACTTGATCTCAAATTTTCAGATTTTTATACCATGTTGGTGTTGAGTAATCAACCAAAATGGCTATTTAAAAAAAAAAATAAAAAATTAAAATTTTCAATAATTTTGACCATTAAAAAATATACGTATCTTCAAAAAAGTTGGACAGCGTTTTGTTGTTATTTAAATGTAGTTTTAGAAAAAACGTATGAAAAATTTATTCGAAGTAATTGTCACTTAATTTTTAACGTTTAAAAATTAAAATCCACTTTTTGAAAAAGTCCGAAACCTTCGATTTTTTTTTAAATGTCTAAAAATTCTACTCTAAATTACGCAACTTTTAAGACATTTTTTAAATTTTGAAAATTGCATTTTTTTACTATGGTTTATTTTATATGGTGCTCCAAAACAATTAAGTTGTTAGATATTGCCCGCAACACAACTTAGATGTATTTATTTGGATGTAGAAATACGTCTCACGAAATTTCAGGATAATCGGGCATGTATAAGGTGTGCTACATCGGTCATGAAGTTTAAAAACGAATCACTGGGAAAATATGTATTTTTGTTAATTTTCTCAATTTTTTTTTCGATATTTTGAGTTAAGTTTGAATTCAAATGATTACAGAATTATGATTTGGAGTAAAATGTCTCTCTAATATGGTACTAACAACTAAAATCGGTTGAAAGTCAGCCAAGTTGTTACAACTTCCCCAGGCATCTAACGTATGTCATACTTAACCTGACCAACCATCCCGCTTTTAGCGGGATTATCACGCTTTTTGATGTGTCATACCGCCTTGAATTTCTATCCCGCTTTTTAAACAAAAGTCCCGCTTCATCCCGCTTTTTGACTTTTGGAATAGCAAAGTATAATTTAAAATTGTTTAAAAAATATTTTGAGAATGATCTATTTCGATTTTTGAGATTTTGGTAACATTTAGAATTTCTTATCGCGCTTTAAAACTACTCCTAAAATTATGTTGAAACTCGACAAAATTTCCAACAACTTCTTAAACGTTTATTTTTGAAAAAATATATAAATTGATTTTGATTTTATTTTATTTTAAATTATTTTTTCAATTTGAAAATTAAAAAAAAAAATTATAGTTCAGAAACAAAATTTTGGCCCTTACCACAAGAAAACAAAAAGTCTATTTTAACAAAAGTTTTATTTTAAATTTCAAATTTTCAATACATTTTTTGAAAGTCGATTTTAAAAACAAAAACAATTTGTATGGAAATAAAATTAAAAGCTCATTTTAAATTTATTTTATTTTCTTGTGGTAAAGCTGTTTAAGTTCATTTTTATTTCCATTAATTTTTATTTTTTTTTTTTTAAATCTATTTTCTCGAGACGTGTTCAATAGGGTGGTCCTTATTTTGAAAATTTTTAAATGACCTGAATATATAATTTTCGAAATATCAGTAACCAATATTAATTTAGTACAAAAAAAATATTTTTGAATTTGAAACATTTTTCAAATCTGCAAAATATTTTTTTTTAAATTTTCTCAAACAAAATTGCCAGGTATTTCCGCTCGTTTAACAAATCGTGTTTAAGGAGCAGCAAAAATCAAAAATTTAAAAAAAAATCTACCCGGTTTGAAAACTTTGACTCGGAATATATTTTTTTTGAGTACATGACTTTGTATGTAATTTTTTTTTGAGTGTACAATTTTTTTGAAGTGACAAAAATATTATGAAAACTATTTTTGTGGTCTTTAGAAGCGTGTTCAACGTTTTATTTAACACGTGAATTGGAGGCGAAACCAATCCAAAATTCACGGTTTTCCACATAAATTCGGAACCACAGAACCGATTTCACTGAACTTCAATATCAACCTGACCGTAAAAAATACAAACTGCTTTCTTTCGAAAGTAAGTGTGTTTTCAACAAACATGCAGACAGCCAGAGAGACGCACGGACATCACTATGTCAAATTTAAATCGATTGATAATCATGAATTTGTATACTTTTCGAACTGCTAAAAATTAATTATCACTAACAAGGAAGGTCTTTTACAGGGCACCCACCGATTGTCCTGAAACTTGTATAAGGGAATGAGGGGGAAAAATAAAAGTTACATGTTTTTTTTTAGCTGCCCAATCTCAAATTTAAAAAAGGGTTGTCATGGATATATCTAGGGTAAGTTATGGCCCATATCTACCAATTTAATTTTTGTGGAGCACCATATAAAATAAACCAGAGTAAAAAAAGAGTGCAATTTTCAAAATTTGAAAAAAATAGAAAGAATTTGGCTCACATCTCGAATTAATGCTTAAAAGTTGAGTAATTTATAGTTGAATTTTTAGACTTAAAAAAAATAGAAAATTTCGGACTTTTAAACATTTTTACTTTTAAAACTTAACTGTGTTTCATTTAATTTGCAAAAATATTAAAATAAAGTTACTCCGGCAAAACATGCTGATATTTTCAATATTTGACCACGTCTACAAGTCCCACTTTTTTAAAAATCTAAGGGCGATTACTTTGCAAATGATATCCTATTAAAACCACCATGGTTTTTCTGTAGTGAAACAGTTGGTATGGAATGACTCATATACAAAAAAAAACTTTTGAAAAAACTTGAAAAATTAACAGTTGTATTTTCTCTTATATTTTATTGTGTCAACATCGCGTATGAGCAGTGTTACCATATATTTTTTTTGTAAAATCTTATTTTTTCTGAAAAAAAAATCTAAAAAAAAAATATTAAAATCATTAAAAAAACTCACAAATTGTATTTTAAATTCAATTTTAACATTAACATTTTAACAAAACTAGTTACAGTATAGCGTAGAATAAAAAAATATTGTTAAGGTTATAAAAAAAAATATATAATTCTGAGGTAATTTGAGCTTATTTAGAAATTAAATTTTTGTTTTTACCTTTCCAAAAATATTTTTTTTAGAAAAAAAAATCTAAGCACCTCAAAAAACTTGCAAAAAAAGATAAATCTTGATATATGGCAACACTGCGTATGAATTTCTCAAATAATGTTACTCATACGTAACCTGACCAACTGTTTTTGTCTGAAAAGCGGGATGGAAAGGTTGAAAAAGCGGGATTTTGGCCTAAAAAGCGGGACTTTTTATATCCTTCACTTAGTGATAGTAAGTTTGTAACAGTTCGAAAAAGTATAAAAATTCATGATTATCAATCGATTTAAATTGACATAGTGATGTCCATCCGTATCTCTGGCTTTCTGTAATTTTGTTGAAAACACACTTACTTTCGAAAGAAAGTAGTTTGTAATTTTTACGGTCAGGCTGATATCAATGAAATCGGTCCAGTGGTTCAGAAGTTATGTGTAAAAACGTGAATTTTGGAATGGTTTCGCCTCCAATTCACGTGTTAAAGAAAACGTTGAACACGCCTCTAACGACCATAAAAATAGTTTTCAAAATATTTTTGTCACTTCAAACAAATTTTACACTCAAAAAAAATTACATAAAAAATCATGTACTCAAAAAAAATATATTCCGAGTCAAAGTTTTTCAAACAGGGTAGATTTTTTTTTTAAATTTTGGATTTTTGATGCTCCTTAAACCCGATTTGTTAAACGAGCTAAAATACCGGGCAATTTTGTTTGAGAAAATTTAAAACAAAATATTTTGCAGATTTGAAAAATGTTTCAAATTCAAAAATATTTTTTTGTACCAAATTAGTATGGGTTACCGATATTTCGAAAATTATATATTTCTTATCTGAAAACGTTTGGGCAACGTTAAACAAACATTGTTTTATTATTTTGTTTTGAGGATATTCATAAAATGTTAAATCAAGCATTTTTTCTTAAATTAAGGGAATTTTTGCCCAAAAGTCGAAACTTTGACTGATTTTCGCGTGGTCAAAAATTTAACCGATTCGGCTCAAAATTACTAAATTACTTGGTACTTATTTCAAGTTATATAAAAATTTTCAAAATAAGGACCACACTATTGAACACGTCTCGAAAAAAATTAAGCTGAAAAACAAAAATTAATTAAAATAAAAATAAACTTAAACTTAAAAATTTGTGTCTGAACTACAATTTTTTTTTAATTTTCAAATTAAAAAAATAATTTAAAATAAAATCAAAATTAAACGTTTTAAAAGTTGTTGGAAATTTTGTAGAGTTTCAACACAATTTTAGGAGTAATTTTTTAAGCGCGGTAAGAAATTCTAAATGTTATGATATTTATGTGATCAAAAATCGAAATAAATCGCTTAAAATTACAAAATATTTTTTAAACAATTTTAAAGTGTACTTTTCTATTCCAAAAGTCAGAAAGCGGGATAAAGCGGGATGAAGCGGGACTTTAGTCTAAAAAGCGGGATAGAAATTCAAGGCGGGATGAGACATCAAAAAGCGGGATAATCCCGCCAAAAGCGGGATGGTTGGTCTGGTTACTCATACGCGATGTTGTCACATTAATAAACAAAAGAATTACAAAACTTTTAACAAATCCAATATTCAAATGCATTTTTTTTTTTTTAAATACGAAAAATGCACTCCTCGTTTTTTTTGATAGACAAACATCAGAACAAAAAAAAAATGTGGACGGATTTTTGATAAATTGACTGTAATTGAAAATAATTAAAATTTTCAGTTGTTATGGGTTTTAGAACGATATTTTGATGCATTACACACATAGTGACAAAGTGAGTATATTCGCATACTGTGGCTTATGCGTGGATCCAGCTCTTGGGTTTGGACGGGCATTTTTTTTTAACTCAAAAATTCCCTTACTGAGAAATTCAGGACGGATTTACATCAGTAATAAAGATATTTTGGGGCATACCTTTTGTGTCGTCAGACTAATTCTATATAAAAGTTTAAAATTATTAAAAATCAATTATTATAGAAAAAAGTTTAAAAAAGAAATAAAATTCTGTGACATTTCTTAACAGAAAAATTCGATGCTTCTGCGGTATTTTTCACTACGAAACTATTTTACATATCATTTGTAAAATTCTTGCTGTAAAAAAGATTTACAGACTCCGATATACATTTATATAGAAAAAAAAATCTCAAATACTGAGTTGTTTTTTACCACCGAAAAATTATAATATTTAGAAAAATTCATCGAATAGACATATTTCCAAATTTAGAAACATAATTTGCAACAAGGTTCTAAATGTTTTTCCTATTAAAAAATTCGCATAGTCTTAAAACCTTTTCTTAAGAAAAATGTTCGGATTCTGAGATATGTTTTTTACAGAATGTATCTGAGATTATGAAACGGTCTTCCGACACCAAAACACATTTTCTGAGACATTTTTCCTATAGATATATACTCAGGTTCTGAAACATTTTGCTGTAGAAAAAATCCAAGATTCTAAAACATTTCTCCTATAGAAAAGGATCAGATTCTGAAGAATTTTTCCTATAGAAAAAGTTTTAGATTCCTAGACTTTTTTACAAATTAAAAATCTCAGATACTTAGACATTTTTCCTTTAGCAAAAGTCTTAGATTTTCGATATTTTTTTTCAAATAAAAAACTCAGATTCTCAGACATTTTTCCTTTACAAAAAGTATCTTATGCTGAGATATTTTTCAAAAAAAAAAAATCAAAGATTCTGAGCAATTTTTTTTTCAGAAAAGGGGTCAGGTTCTGATAATTTTTTTCTATAGAAAATTCTCAAATTTTCCCTGAAGAATATTCTCAGATGTTTCCTATAGAAAAATTCTTAGATTTTTAATTTAGAAAATTCACAGACTTTTTCTGTGGGTAAAGTATATTTTTCTGAAACATTTTTTATATTCATAGAATTTTTTTTATACAAAAAGTCTCAGATCCTTATACATTTTTTTATAGAAAAATTCTCAAATTTTTCCTATAGAAAAATTCTCAGATTTCTCCTAAAGAAAAATTCTCAGATTTATCCAATAGAAAAATTATAAGGTTTTTTTCTATACAAAGTTTACAAAATTTCCCTTTTAAAAAACAAAATTGTTATGAAATTTAAAGTTCAAATGCGATTTTCTCGAAAAAAAAGATGAACGTGTTTCTGATTTTTTTTTGTGTGGATGGACAAACATCTAAACTTTTAAAAAAATAAATAAAAAAGAAAAAAAAAAGTGGCCGGATTTTTGATATATTGACTTTTTTAAAAAATGGAAAATTTCAGAACGGGTTCTGAAAATTTTCCAAAAAAAAAATTTTTAATCGATAGCCCATACAAAACTATATAAGAACGTAAATTTTTGACATTGTGGTGCATTCCGTTTTAATGTGATAAATATTTAATCAAGGCAACTCGCCCCAAATTTTACCATTTTTCCAATTTTTGACCACGCCTCCTAAGCCCAGTTTTCGAAAATTTGAAAAACCAAAAACGCAATTTCTTAGTTACATATAGGGCTATCCAAACAACCTATTCAGAAATTTACGGGACACATGTTTTTCTGTAGCGGGACATTTGGTGTGGAATGCCTCATATATAGTTTGATCCATTATCGATGCCAAGATACTCTAAGAATGCCCGTCCGTCTGTAGTAAACAAGTTAAGTTCGTGATTGAGCAAAATCGGACCAGGAGGAAAGTTCGCCCTTGAATCAAATCAACCTCTAAAAACATAACTTTTTTTTAGTATTTTGGTAAACAAACTTGGGTCCAGGCGTGAATAAAAAATGTTAATTACTTAAGTTCGAAAAGCTTAAAAATTAATTTGCCTACATTTATCGCGAGGGTGATGGTATCATCAGCGCCCCCACTGCCCTTCAACATAAATTTTTTTTTTATTTCGACATAGCAGAATTTAACACTTTCTTTTTTTAAGTTTAATGTAGTATGTATGTATTATATTTTAAAATACGCAAAATTGAACCAGAACAAAACATCCTTTGCTTTATATTTCCTTATAGTATATAGAAATAATATACTAATTGGCGTATTATTACCAGTCAATAAGTTAACAATTGTATGACACTATGAATTTTATTCAGTCATTAAATTAACTATGATGATGTGAGTACAGTTCAATAATTAAATTTCAGTCATTAAAAAGTCATTTACTTACTGAATTGCATTTTACTCTTTTATAAATGGGTTAATCAATTTCATTACCTCATTTGTGCGTGCGCATTGTGTGTTACATACGTCCATATTGGATGGGGAAAACCATAATTTCGCTAGTAAGTATTAAAAATAAAGTATGTACTAAAATTAACTAATTTTTTTGTTGTTGTCGTATTTATTTAATTTAATTGTAACAAATAGAGAAGTTAAATTCGACTTTGCCGAATCTATGAATACCCTCCACAATGCCCTTTTTAAGTGATAGTAAATTTTCTAACGTGAAAAAATAAAATTTTTGACTAGAAATAATTTATTTTTTATAAAACAACTTTTTTTTTAGTAATTTTTGAAAAAAAAAAAATAATTTATTAATTTTTTTTGAGTGTAAAATTTTTTTCGAGAGTTTTTATTTTTGAGTGACACAAATACGTTGTAAAATATTTTTGTGACATACCGATATTTTTAAAATACACTCAAAATAATACATAAGTAGATTTACTAATTTTTTTTTGCTAATGCTGGTTAGCTAACTTTTAGCAAATTTTTAGTTGAGATTAGCATGTTAGCAAGAATATCTTGTAAGCTTCATTTAACGCATTAGCAACTTTAAACAAAATTTGAATTAATTTTTTTTTGCTAGATTTAAAATTGAGTTGAAAACATTTTTACAAGCTTTTTTGCTAATATTAGCAAAATAAATGGTAAGTTTT
Organism: Pegoplata infirma; assembly: GCA_963921195.1. Lineage (NCBI taxonomy): Eukaryota > Metazoa > Arthropoda > Insecta > Diptera > Anthomyiidae > Pegoplata > Pegoplata infirma. The sequence goes on from OY992537.1 coordinate 83,005,051, forward strand.
TTTTTTTATTTTCAGAAAACTTAAAATAGCGCTATCTCGGAAACTAAGCCAGATAGAGCAAAATGGAGGCCATTTTTGGTTCTCGGCTTCTCCATAATATCGCCGGTCCTCTTCATATGTGTGGACCCTAATGGGCCCTAACTTTGGATCCAAAAAAGTTAGCATTCCCGAAAATTTTAAAATACTCATATCTCGGAAAATATTGCCGACACAACAAAAAGTCCAAAAGCATTTTGTAGCTCTCAACACGTAGAACAAGACCGCAAAATAGTCAAAAGCTCTCCGAGTAATATTTTTGAAGTTATCGAGTTTTTTAATTCTCAAGACCCCCAGTGGTCCCCTATAATCACGTATCTCAAAAACTAAGCAAGGTAGAGCGAAACGGACACAAATTTTGGATCAAAAGCTATGACGATTTTTAAGGAACCCAACTAGTTCTAGGCCCTTCGGGGTCTGGACCTATCGGGTCCGAACGCAATGGGGTCTTCAAAATGAACTAAGTTGAAATAAAAAAATTTCAGTTAACTAAGTTTTGGCAAAACATTTTTGCTAACTTTACCAAACAAATTGTGGGTTCAAAATCAGCAAATTTTCTTGTAGGTTTACAACCTTTTTTGCTAACATTACAGTTTTTTTTTTTTTGAGTGTAGACTTTTCATATAAAAAATGTCAAAATTATAAAATTTTTCCTATAAAAAAGTTCTAAGAAAAATTCTAAACTTCTTTCTATAAATTCCCAAATTATTCATTTAGAAAAATAAAATAAATTTTCGTCTAGAAAAATTCTTGTATTTTTTATAAAGAAAATTTTTAATTTGCTTAGACTTTTATTACATAGAAAAACTCTAACATTTAGAAACATTTTAGGATTCTTAGGGCGGATTACTCAATGAAAAGTTAGCTGCTAAATGCTGATTTAACGGAGCCTTCTATCAAAATTTGTATGAAAATGTTAAATTTAACGGAGAGTTATTTCATAACGGAGCATTGAGTAATCCAGCCTTAGACATTTTTCATAGAAGAATTTCTATAAAAAAATTCCCCGATTTTTCCTATAGAAAATTGTAAGGATTTTCCTATAGAAAGATTCTACATTTTTTCCCTAAAAAAATTCTCAAATTTTTTTATATAGAAAAATATTAACATTCCGCGACATTTTTTCCCTAGAAAAGTTTTAAGATTCTTTAACAATTTTCATAGAAAAATTTTTCAGGTCCTTGGACATTTTTCATAGAATTTTTTTCAGATTATTTCCTTTTCACTTTCCTTTTACCTTCTTCTTTTCTTTTCTTTCCTTTCCTTTCTTTTTTCCTTTCTTTGTTTCTTTTTCGTTTTTTTTTTTCCTTTTTTTCTCTTTTTTTCCTTTTTCCTTTTTTTCTTTCGAATTCGGTTTGAGGGAAGGGAAATTTTCTTTTCCCCCCGTGGATTCGCGCCTGCTAACTGGAGTGTTTGAAACCGGTATGGGAATACCAGAAATGTCTATAATTTTTAGGAATTAAATTTTTCTTCTGCATTCTACTTGAACAAATATGATTAGAGCCCGAGCTCGATCTGTACTTACAGAAAAAATAGTAATAAATTTTTTATCAAAAATTTTTATATTTTGAAATCGTTTTAAACTCGCAACACTGAAACCGATGTATTTCAATGGGTTAGATTGATTTTAAACTGAATTGGATTATCTTAAAGAAAAGGTTTTTGTATTTGCTAAATAGTCTTGACAATGGTGTCTCACAAATACCGAAACAGTCGTTTCGTGCAAAAACAGAAGAATAATGTTCTATAAAGCTATTCAAAGAGAATATCATGGTTTTGATTAGTAAAAAAAAAATCTCGAGCTGAACTAACCCCTCAAAATATAATATTTTAAAGGCTGAATTAATTTTTTTTTTATTTTTAATTAAACCCAGCAAAAAAAGTGTGGAGTACTTCTATTTGGAGTGCTTTAAAACTATAACAAATGTAATGAAATACAACAAAAATAACAAAAACCACATGAAAAAAACACACAAACAGTTTTTTCTACTCCATAAAAAGTTGTTATTCAGCACTTAACTCATTACCTTCCGCGACACTCCCATACAAAAGTAAGTAGATATTCAGTAGATAAGAAGTACTCCGAGCTTTCAAACAACTTCCAACTACTTCCACGGAGTAGTTCTTATCTACTGAATATCTACTTACATTTGTATGGAGGTGTCGCGATAGGTAATGAGTTAAGTGCTGAATATCTATGTATTCTGGAGTAGAAAAAACTGTTTGTGTGTTTTTGTCTTGTGTTTTTTGTTATTTTTGTTGTATTTCATTACATTTGTTATAGTTTTAAAGCACTCCACTGAGAAGTGGTAATGACTTTTTTTGCAGGGAAGCTAATTAGTATTAGAATACAAAATTATTAAATAGCATTATTATATTTTTAATTTAAAGTTATCCGTATTTGATTTGAAGAATGTTAACTTTGAATATTAGTTTAATTTACTGTTAACAATTATTCAAAAAGTTGCATGCGACTATTTAAGAATTTTTAGATTCGAGTAACAAAAACAGAAGAAATCTTTTACCTTGCCCCAATATTATCCAATTGCAACTTCTCCTATTTGCAATATTGGAAAATTCATGGATACAAAAAAAGGTAAGAATATATAAGTTGGTCGGGAATTGTTATATTATACTCTTGTATCGGATGTAGCGAAAGCAAGCATAAAAATAGAATAAAATAACCCCGTTTCATATTTCACAGATTAGCTATTTTTTAAAGGAATACTTTTTTATTTTTGCTATCTTTAGATCAGTGAAGGGCATTTTTTCAAATATTATCAAATAATATAGAAAAAAATAAATCAGCTTCTGTCACACAATCATCAAATTGTGAGAAAAAGACCCATGTACAAAGAGTATCAAAAAAGGTGGGCTGAAACAAATATTTTTTTTAAGCTGGTGTTTAATATTAAAAGTGATGCAGGACGCCACCTCAGTTTTATTATATAAGCTAAAGACTAAAAAAAATGTCTGCGAAGTTTGTACTGTTGCTTAACCATTGAATCATGATAATGTTTTGCTGTAAAAAACAGGTGTTCTTTCCAAAGCAATTTTAGTGATATCTAGTGATATCTATCTGTTTGTCTGTATTTGACGAAATTTTTTTGATGAAAAAAAGTTTTTAATGAAAAAAAGTTTTTAAGGAACAAAGATTATGGATGAAAAATATTTGATGAAAACAAAAAAAAAATAAAAGAAAATTTTTAATGAAAACAAAAAAAATGTATTAAACAAAATTTGTATGAAAAAAAAAAAAAAAAATTTGGAAAAATAATATTTTATAAAAAAATATTGATGAAAAAAAAAACTATTGATTAAAAAAAATATTGGTGAAAAAAATGTTGATGAAAAAAATATTGGTTAAAAGAATATTGATTAAAAAATAATATTTATGAAAAAAAAAAAAATGATGAAAAATAACTTTGTTACATTGTATTCACCAGCTGCCAGGCGCGGATCCACGGGGGTGGAAAAGGAAATTTCCCACATCCCCCAAAACCAAATTCGGAAAAAAGGAAAAAAGAAAAAAAAAAAAACGAAAAAAAGAAAAGAAAAAAGAAAAGGAAAGGAGAGGAAAAAAAGGAAATAGAAAAGGAAAAATGTCTTGGAATGTAAAAAGTCTAGGAATATTAAAATGTTTCTTTATATTAGAAAAAACACAAGAATTTTTAGAGACGATTTTGGGAATTTTCTAGACAAAAATTTTTAAATTTCTGGGCGAAAAATTGGGAATTTTTCTATACGAAAATTTGTGAATTTTTCTATCGAAAAACTTTAAGAACTTTTTTATAGGAATAATTTAGTAATTTTTCTTAGATTTTTTCCAAAAAAATTTTTTGGGAAAAATATAAGATTTTTTTTTGGAAAAAATCTAAGAATTTTTTGGAAAAAAAACTTCAAAATTGTTTATAACATATTTAGGCAATGCGCGTTGGTATTACTGAAAAAAATCACGGAAAATCGTATCATTGTATCAATAGTTTAAAAAAATCGGTGTTGCTTTTTTATAACAAGAAAATTTAATATGGTCCAAAAAATCTATAATCAACAAAATATTTTAACCCTGCTGTTAGGTTAAGCCCATTTGGTCCAATTTTTGGATTGTTTCCTTTGTAACTTTTGAACGGTGATATATACTGGCTTAGTTTTTTAGCTCATGGGGTATTTTTATAAAACAATGTTACTTACAAAAAATCTAGGTTCTGACTTAAACCAGGACTGAGACAAATAAAAAGTTACGTTTCATAGGTTAAGGGACCATTTGGTCCATAGTATATTTTCTCCTGGATTTCGATATCTGGAGCCCATGAAACGTCGATTTTAGAAAATAGAATGCACGCATTCAAAGCGGGTATTGTGGCAAAACTTTTAAAATGGTGACGGCCATGTAATGCATTACCATGTAATGCATAACAAAAAAAAAAACTAAAATATGCATTTTTTCCCTATCGCTTACTATAGGCACAACTTTTTTGTATTTTTCACGCATTATGTAAACCTCATGCGCTACTTTGAGTCTTATCCCAAACAAAAATCATTAATCCAGTATAGAATAAGGCAACCTTTCAATACCCTATACTTGATTGAATCTTTTTGTTTGGGATGTCACTCAAAGTAATGCATGAGTTTTACATAATGCATGAAAAATAAATATAGTGAATGCCTATGGTAAGCGGTAGGCGAAAATTAATGCACATTTTAAAATTTTTATTTGGCTATGCATTACATGGTAATGGATAACATAGCCGTTACCATGTTTAAGATTTTGCTGGGATATCAAGTATGTTTTCAAATACAACGGTAGGCCATCGATTCCTTGCGCGTTTTGTGCTGTAGAAACGAACCAACCATTTGATCAGCAAAATCCACGCCACCTAAATGAGATGAATCATTAGAAATTATAGGAAAAAACAAAACTAACATATCCACCATTTGTTGAATTGTAATACAAAACAATCTCTAAAGTAAAGAATATGAAAAAAAGGGAATCCCTCAACAAATGTTTACATTAGCTGTGTTGAGTAGAGATGGGTGCTAATCACGTGATTTGCGTGGTTCACGTGAATCACGCGTGACTCACGGCCGAGCGAAAGTCTAGTTAATAACCAGAATCATGTTTGAGTGAGTGTGATTCCAAAACTTTTATGTGTGAGTGATTAGAAAGCGAGCCTAATTTTTGCGTGAGTGCCATTTTTCTTGCGTTATTCAATATATTTGTTTGTATTGTTGTCAGTTTTATTTATAGTTTTATTTTTATTTTTCGTTTAGCAATCAGTTAAAATTCAAATTAACGTTCTGCTAATATATGAATAGCATTTTTTTAATTTCCTTAAAATTGAGTATTTGTAAGTGAATATTGCGTGAATTGGGGTGAGCGTAATTATGAATCAACTGAGTCACGCGTGAGCGTAAATTATTTAAGTTTTACTGACGTGAGTAGTAAGTGAGCATGAGTAAAGAAAAAAATCGAGTGAGTGATTTATGAGCGATTATAATATTTCTTGCGTGAGCGTGACCCAAAATTCACTCACGAACCCATCCCTAACGTTGAGTTAAGCTTAAAATAATTGTATTTAGGTAGAAATGATCCAAAATATTTACATATATAATATTGAATTTTTATTTTGTTTGAATATTGAAGTATGGACCAAATGGTCCACTAACCTAACATTCGTAAGTTTTTTCTAACCTAACAGCAGGGTTAACCCGCCTCTGATTTTATGATAACACATCCAGCCCAGCAAATACTTGCATTACCAAATAATGAAATGTGTAATGGGAAATTCAAAAGTTATAACTACTTCTGATTCGAATTACCTTTCCCATTACATTTACAAGCAAATGTGCCAAATGTAATGATTATCAAAACAGTATTAATAACTAATTACGTATGTACTTATAGGTAATGAAAAAATTATTTAAAAAAAAAATTAAAAAAATAAAAAAATATTTAATTTAATTTTATTTTTAACCAAAATAATGTACAGTGAGTCAAAAAGTGAAAATCTAGTTCTAAAACTTTTTTATTTTATTATATTGACTTATGTAAGTCATTATTAATAAGTCCTTATTTTACATTTCAAAATAATGCTAAAGGTAATTTTTTGTCATTGCTAAGTAATTCGAATGGTAATGATATGTCATTACCAAGTTTTTGCTGGGAGTGGGCTTTCATTTAAAAAAAATTTCATCCGATTTCGTGTAAAGCCTTGGATGTGCCAGATCAAAACAGGTTTAGATAAAATCATCGCGCTTTCCGCTCAGAATGGCTTAAAGGAAAAAGTCAAAAAGCAAATCAGTTCTACTCGTTAAGGCACGTCTTTTGGTGTATTATAATGAACATGATGCATTAATTGCTACTGAAAAAAATAGGAAACAGGTTTGCAAATTTCGCACAATTTTCAAAAATGCCATAAATTTTTTGCAATTTATTTTTGATAAACCCGCCAGTGATTTTTTTATGTAAACTCACAAAAAACTCGGTTTACGCAAGAGTTCACCAAATTTCGAATAAAACCGCGAATGTGCCTCGCGAAAAACTGGTATTTTAAAAAAATTACGTTTTTGCTTTCGAACTTTGATCTGCTGAAACTCCTTAACTGTTCGGGGCACATTAACGGGATTAATTCCAAAATGTTAATAATTACAACAGCTACCAACTCTAGTCCAACTTTTTTCATTTTATAGAGGCCCCCAAAATCCCTAATCAAAAACCTCGAAAACTTAAAAACTCTTAATTTTTGGTTTCAAAACTTAACCGTCTTATAAATTCTTACCAAGCGATGAAGCATCTATCAAACCAACATTAAAATAATCTCTTATATGTACTGACTTTGTGTTATGCCGGAAAAGATTGAAATATAAGGAGAACTTAAAAAAAAAAAAGCGAAAGAAGGTGAAAACTATGGATTATTTCAAGCCATTTTTATCGATTTTTCAACTTTAACCCTCTGTAACTTTTACGGATAAAATGAGGTAATCCTTAAACATTGCTCAGTGATGGTTCAAGGTCTTGTTCACACAACTGCATTTACAGTTTTTCTAAATTCCAAAAACTGCCGGTTTTTTTAAACATTTATTTCAGTTTCCCTGAGTTGAAATTTAAAAAAGATTTTGTGATATACCAACTATGAAAATTAATTTCGTTAAATATTGAATTTTTGGTGATAATAAATGTAAAACTTCACCACATCATTCATATTGATCAATGCAAAAACGCCAAAAATCACTCGGCTTTGACAGTATCTAGTACAGAGCTTCTCACTTACTTTTGAAACGCGACCCCTTTTCAATATTTCAAATTTTTCACGACCCCCTACATAAGAAACACATGAGAAAATTAAAGTCACTCAAGCCCAACCATATTATGCTCTACACCAGGTTTTTCAGAAAATGGGTCTGAAGCCCAAACATGGACTGATTGGATCCCTATTTTTTTAGATCTTTAATTAATGTAGAAAGCACACAGAAGCAAACATTTAGGAAAATACGCTTTTTTGCTGCCAATATACCGATTTTACTGAATATCGAGCGACATTTTTATATGAGAACTAATTGTAATTCTAAAAATGGTCAAATTATAATCAGATTAGATAAGGTTACCAAAATACACGTTTAACAAACACGACCAACATTTTTGTCAAGGAAGGGTGGTTTATATGGGGCCTACAAGTAGAACTGGTCCGATTTCTTTAAAATTTGGAATGGTACTTTGTGAATACTTTTACCTGCTCAATTTCTAAAGCATACTTACTTATAATTCGCTTTTAAGAGTAGTTTAAACATGGACCGATTTTGTTTACCACGGTTTTTTAACATTTTTGCTGTTTTCAAAGTCCCCAATTGAGCAAGAATGCTGACATCATGTAGTCCTGGCGATCATATCCTGAAGAATTCAGTTTTAAAAATTGTGCTTTTTAAACATTTTAGCTAATTTTAAAGCCCTAACGAGCTTTGAAGCTGAAAATGGCGAAGTTAATAGTGTTGAAGATGGAGCATATCCTAAAGTTGTCGGATTTAAATTGTTGGACTTTGGACGGAAAAATAATATGAATTGTGTTTTTTGCCATGCATATAAGGAGTGAGATCATAAAAATGTTAACACACATTTTTGCCTACAACTTTGGTGTAAAGCTTCCAATTTTTTTTTTTTCGGCAGTTTACATTTTAAAAATATGTCAGTTAATAAATTAATTTACATCATGAGTTTCAATTTGCAATTTTTTACACAATGGACGATGAAAGAAAAGTGCGTTCAAAAATAATTAAATATTTTCAACAAAACCAAACATGGACATACAAAAAAATTGCCAAAGAAACTAATGTATGCCGCCAAACAGTTTCAAAAGTGGTAAAAAGGTATCTGGAACACCTAACAATTGAAAGGAAGCCGGGAACAGGAACAACGACTGGTTATCGTAACATTGGTGAGGCATATAAAGTTAAAAGCATCCTTAAGAGAGCTCCTAACACATCTGGCAGAAAAACAGCTCGGTTAGCCCAATGCTCAGACTTTTTTGTACGTAAAGTGAAACGTAAGGCGGGACTAAAGTCCTACAAAGTTCAAAAAGTTCCCGATAGAAACGCTTTTAAAAATTTGGAGGCCAAAACCAGAGCTAGAAAATTGAAATCAAATTTTATAAAAAAATACAACTGTTGTGTAATGGACGACGAAACTTATGTCCTGGCTGATTTTGCGCAGCTCCCTGGTCAAGAATTTTATGTTTCCGATGTTCGAGGAAATGTTGCGGAAAAATTTCGGTCAAAAAAGCAAACGAAATTCCCCAAAAAATTCCTAGTATGGCAAGCCATATGTAGCTGCGGCCAAAGAAGCCAGTCATTTGTGACATCTGGCTCTATAAACAGCGAAATTTATATCAAGGAGTGTTTGCAGAAGAGACTTCTTCCGTTCTTGAGTCAGCACAATGTATCCACTTACTTTTGGCCCGATTTAGCATCTTGTCACTACAGCAAGAAAGCGCTGGAGTGGTATAATGATAATAATGTGGTTTTTGTACCAAGAGAGGCAAATCCACCAAACTGCCCGGAGCTCAGGCCAGTGGAGAGATATTGGGCTCTTGTTAAAAAAGAATTAAAGGGCACAAAAAAGGTCTCCCAGGACATGCAAGATTTCAAACGTAGATGGACCACCTGCTCTAAAAAGGTGACAGAAACTACCATAAAAGCCTTAATGGGAGGGTTTCCGGAAAAAGTGGATAACTTTGTTCGTAGTGGTTAGAGTTCCATGGGGTTTTTTGGTTATGATTTTGTATTAAATTTTATTTAATAAAAATTTGGTTTGAAGTCTTAAAATTCAGTAGTCTGTTTTTTATTTAACTGTGTTAACATTTTTATGATCTCACTCCTTAGTGCGTAACATTAGATTTTTCGTACTATATAGTACGTAACATAAGATTTTTCGATGTAAAGGAACGGAAAAAGGGGGTAAATTTAATTGTAACTTTTACAGAGTTTTTTAAGCTCACTGATAAGCTGAACAGCTAAAAGTAGTAGTACATTGGCAGATCGTAACGTAGCCATATTTTTTTTTTTATTTTGATTACTCGGAAATTACCAAAAAAAATATGCTTTGCTTTTATATTTTAGAAATTTTAATAGTTTCAGTATGATGTTTACTAAACTTTTCGCGACCCCCTAGAAATGCTTCCTCGACCCCCTAGGGGTTCGCAACCCACCGTTTGAGAAGCAGTGCTCTAGCAGCTACAAAAAAAATCCTAAAATTGATTTTGTTGGTGATCAATTTTTACGTACCTAATTAGCTATTAAATTTATAAATTTCATCAAATTCTAGGATCATGACCTTATATTTCGTTTTTGTCTATGGGACAACGCACTGTGCAGTGGTTCAAAATTTATTAGCAAAACCGTGAATTTTTGATTAAAACACCTTCCGACAACAATTAAAAAAAGTCGTTTAACAAGAGCTTGATAATATGCGTTTGAAACTAGAGACTAAATGTAGTAAAACTGCATTTGCAGTTTTCTTTTCGTGATCCTGTTTTCTTTTAAAAGGACTTTTTAGAGGATTTAATTTTATAAAATGTCTTTTTTTAATATTTGTACTTATCCTTGGACGTCACTAGTGATAGCAAATCAAAGAGGAGGGTCTCCTCCTATTTTCATATTTTATTATTTTTAAATATTAGAAAAAATTAGTTAAGTTACGTTCTTTCAAAAATGTATCCTTCAATATCATTCAAAATTTTTAACAAAATATTTTGGTAAAATTTTTTAAATGACTTTATTCTCATCCTTTTATCCTCATATGGCAAAAAAAAAATGGAAAATTTAGGGGAGATCCTTCTCTTTCATTTTCCGTCACCAGTGTCGTCCTAGGAGAAGAACAAATATTTCAAAAATATTTTACAAAATGTATCCTTTAATACTTAGAAGTCCTTTTAAAAGAAAACAGGCCCACAAAATTTAAATCTGTAAATCCAGTTTTACACAATTAAATCTGTACTTTCAGGCGTATATCATTCGGTTCATGTTTAATATTGGCTGTCGGATGGTGAAATCACCTTAAATATCACATGTTGAAAAACTTTCAAACATGTTTTAAAAGCAAAAATATTTTACAACGTATTTTTGTAACTCAAAAAAATTTTAACACTAAAAAGAATTAAATTTACACTCGAAAAAAACGTCACACTCCAAAAAAAAAATTAGTATTTTTTTCAAAAATTACAACAAAAATATGTTTCCACAAAATAAAATATTTATAATCACAATTGTTATTTTTTCACGTTAGAAAATTTACTGTCAATTTATTTATTTATTTATTTATTTATTTATTTATTTATTTATTTATTTATTTATTTATTTATTTATTTATTTATTTATTTATTTATTTATTTATTTATTTATTTATTTATTTATTTATTTATTTATTTATTTATTTATTTATTTATTTATTTATTTATTTATTTATTTATTTATTTATTTATTTATTTATTTATTTATTTATTTATTTATTTATTTATTTATTTATTTATTTATTTATTTATTTATTTATTTATTTATTTATTTATTTATTTATTTATTTATTTATTTATTTATTTATTTATTTATTTATTTATTTATTTATTTATTTATTTATTTATTTATTTATTTATTTATTTATTTATTTATTTATTTATTTATTTATTTATTTATTTATTTATTTATTTATTTATTTATTTATTTATTTATTTATTTATTTATTTATTTATTTATTTATTTATTTATTTATTTATTTATTTATTTATTTATTTATTTATTTATTTATTTATTTATTTATTTATTTATTTATTTATTTATTTATTTATTTATTTATTTATTTATTTATTTATTTATTTATTTATTTATTTATTTATTTATTTATTTATTTATTTATTTATTTATTTATTTATTTATTTATTTATTTATTTATTTATTTATTTATTTATTTATTTATTTATTTATTTATTTATTTATTTATTTATTTATTTATTTATTTATTTATTTATTTATTTATTTATTTATTTATTTATTTATTTATTTATTTATTTATTTATTTATTTATTTATTTATTTATTTATTTATTTATTTATTTATTTATTTATTTATTTATTTATTTATTTATTTATTTATTTATTTATTTATTTATTTATTTATTTATTTATTTATTTATTTATTTATTTATTTATTTATTTATTTATTTATTTATTTATTTATTTATTTATTTATTTATTTATTTATTTATTTATTTATTTATTTATTTATTTATTTATTTATTTATTTATTTATTTATTTATTTATTTATTTATTTATTTATTTATTTATTTATTTATTTATTTATTTATTTATTTATTTATTTATTTATTTATTTATTTATTTATTTATTTATTTATTTATTTATTTATTTATTTATTTATTTATTTATTTATTTATTTATTTATTTATTTATTTATTTATTTATTTATTTATTTATTTATTTATTTATTTATTTATTTATTTATTTATTTATTTATTTATTTATTTATTTATTTATTTATTTATTTATTTATTTATTTATTTATTTATTTATTTATTTATTTATTTATTTATTTATTTATTTATTTATTTATTTATTTATTTATTTATTTATTTATTTATTTATTTATTTATTTATTTATTTATTTATTTATTTATTTATTTATTTATTTATTTATTTATTTATTTATTTATTTATTTATTTATTTATTTATTTATTTATTTATTTATTTATTTATTTATTTATTTATTTATTTATTTATTTATTTATTTATTTATTTATTTATTTATTTATTTATTTATTTATTTATTTATTTATTTATTTATTTATTTATTTATTTATTTATTTATTTATTTATTTATTTATTTATTTATTTATTTATTTATTTATTTATTTATTTATTTATTTATTTATTTATTCAGTCTATAGAACAATGTTCTTTAACAGACTATAACTAATACAAAATTAAAATTAAATTTTATTTTGAAAAATAAAATAATATACATAAAAAAAAAAAGTGATAAATTACAAAAAATGTAAAAATAAGTTTACAAATTAAGTTAAATATGGCAATAAACTATTTTTAAAGCATGTTTTTGATACATCAAATTCCACAATATATTTGCTATTCAAATTATTAAATTCAGTTAACGATCGGATTATAGGACTATTAAGTGCATAATTGGTCCGATGACAACCAACATAAAATAAATCATGACGACGAAGAGTTCTAAAGGGAACAAGGAAATTTAATTTCAATAAAAGCTCCGGACAATCAATATTACCATTAATGAGATCAAAAATAAATAACATTGATTGAATCTTACGTCTTTTTTCTAAACTTTCCAAACCCAGGTGCTTACAACGGGCATCATAAGATGGTGGAGATAACATCGAATTTAAGTGAGGTAAAGCAAAGTAAATAAATCGTTTTTGTATAGATTCAATACGTGAAATATGACTTTTACAATAGGGGCTCCATACCATATTCTAATTTAGACCTAACAAATGACGAATATAATAATTTAATTGTATAGGGGTCATTAAAATCACTACAATTTCTCTTAATAAATGCAAGTGTAGAATACGCTCTAGGAATAATTCTATGCAAATGCGGTAGAAAAGTCAATTTAGAATCAAACAAAATGCCTAAATCTTCAACTTCATCGACAGTTCTTATAAAATCACGACCAATTTTAAAAGAAAACTTTATTGGATTTCTAGCATGTGAATAGGAAACATGAACACATTTATTCAAATTTAAATTTAAATCATTATTGATACACCAAGAGTAAAAATTATCCACATCACTTTGTAAATTTATCATATCATTGAAACATTTAATAACTGAAAAAAATTTTAAGTCATCTGCATATAGGAGAAATTGCGAATAATTGAAACAAGTATGTATATCATTTATAAATAAATTGAAGAGCAACGGCCCCAAAACACTCCCCTGAGGGACGCCAGACGTTTGAATATAAGATTCAGATTCAAATTTATCAATTTTTACAACACAATTCCTATTCTGGAGATATGAAGTCAACCACGAATATAGTGACGAGTGAATACCCATACTTAACAGTTTATTGAGTAAAATAGCATGAGATATTTTATCAAATGCTTTTGAAAAATCAGTATACAAAGTTTCAATTTGCAAACCTGATTCAATATTAAGAATACAGAAATCTGTAAAAAAAGCTAAATTAGAAATTGTAGATTTGCCATGGCGAAAACCATGCTGTTGAGGTATAATTAACGATTTAGTTATAAAATATAATCTATTATAAACAGCATGCTCAAAGATTTTGGAAATAACTGTTAATTTTGCAATTGACCTATAGCAAGAAATATTTTCACGTCGACCAGATTTAAATATTGGAGTGATAAAAGTAAATTTCCAACGATCAGCATAAACACCTTCATTCAAAGATTTATTAAAAATCAATAAAATTGGTAGCAAAAGAGATGAAGAACATTTCTTTAACAAAAATGAACACAATCCATCAGCACCCACAGAAAAAGAATTTTTTACCTTTAAAATAGCATTTAATACATCTTCTTCACACAAAACTATGTTACCAAGAATTGTAGAAATATTACCACTAGAAAAGGGAACTGATGAAGAAGAAGAAAAATTATTAAAGTTAGATTTAAAAAATGTAGCAAACAAATTGACTATTTCATCTGGCTTATCTGTAACAACATTTTCATATACCATGGAGGATGGAATATCAGTACATTGCTTTTTTGAACGAATAAATTTCCAAAACGATTTAGGATTTGATTTAATATTAATTTCCATTTTAAGAATATATTGTTTATATAAAAATTTATTAAGAAAGTTAAATTCTTTTTCACACTGTTGATATTGATTTTTTACATCTGAACAACCTGTTATTGCATAACGTTTGTGAAGTTTATTTCTTCGATTTTTCAATCTTTTCAACCCTTTTGTATACCACGGATGGCTGAAAGTTTTATTAACCCTCAATGGAATATTACGATTACAAATGCCTAGCACTGTGTTCAAAAATAACTCATATGAGGTATTTATACTATTATCCGAAACCATAGATCGCCAGTCAACACTAAGTAAAATGGAATTTAATGCATCAAAATTACAACTATTAAAGTTATACTGTTTATAGGATGAATTATCTGAATATTTTATATAATCATACATTTCTAATTCTAAAATTAAAGCAGTATGATGAATAGTTTTACGAGAAAATGGTTGTAAACACTCATAAATTAAGTATTTGGAATCGGATTGAACAAAAATAAGATCTAACAACTTATTTAAACCATTAAAAAAACTATTTATTTGAATAAGATCCATATCCATAAACGTATCAATCAAATTAATTTCATAATCTTTATTTAAATTCATAGGAATTAAATTATCATTGGTAGAATTTTTCCACAATAAATTTTTTAAGTTAAAATCACCGAGAACAATAAATCTAGTATTTACAACCATATTTTCATATAGAAATAATATATTATTAACATGTTTAGCATAGAGATCAGAAGGACTATCAGGCGGAATATAAGAAACACAAAAGCAAAATAAACCATTAGAATATGGAAATTTAAAAGGCATTGTTGAAGATATTGATAGATTTAGCCAAGTCAAATTTAACTTCTCTACTTGTTTCAATATCAAATGGAAATAATCGAAATTTTTTCCATCTTAAATAGGAAAAGGTTCGATTACAACTGGAGTTTTTACCATTTCAAATAAAAATTCTCAATTTTATTAAGAATTTTTAAATTTCATACAGAATTTCTATTTGAAATGGTATATTTATTATTTTTTGTACTGATTTAATTTATTATTCTCCATATAAAAACATATTATAAACAAAAAATCAGCACGTGATCATACATATGATGCTTTTTATAAGTAAACAGCAGGATAACTTCTTCACATAAAACTAAGTATTTTATTATATAAATATTTTAAAAAAGCCTTAAACAAAAGTATTTAAGAAAAAGCAGAATCTCAAAAGATAATACTTTGACGACAGGAGATTTATTATTTAAAAATAACAAAGAGTGCTAAATTTTATTTATAGAACATAACTCGGTTTAAAAAGGATTTAACAGTTGCAGTGGAGTTTTGTTAAATAAATATTATGGCTGGTGTTTATCTAACTTTAGTTTTACACATTTTAACAATTTATTTCATAAATACTTATAAAGCATTTCACAACAAATGTCCCATTAAGGTAATAAAAATATGGCATTAAAGTGAACAGTTTTTACACTTTTTTAACATGGTAATGATTTTAGGCTGCTGTCTAATTTTAAAAATGATGCAGGACGCCACCTCAGTTTGACTATATAAGCTACCGACTAAAAAAAAGAAAATAAGAATAACTGTTTAGATTTTCTTAAAAACAAAAGGTTTGTAACTTCGATTTGTAACTTGGATAATAATTCACCTGCTGGTGAATAAAAACGTTTTTCACTAGCTGGCTAGTTATTTTTCAACAAAACAAAACATTTGTTTTCATATAAACGAACATTCCGAAAGAGGATTTCCCATATCGATCGTTTGTATCGTGAGTTGTGATCTCCAGTTTATACAATAAAACGCTTTAAGTTTTTTCCGATTTTTTTAAATTATCCGGGAAACGTATCTTATTTTTCCTTCCCTTAAAGCCTTTTATGAACTCTTACGAACATAAAAAAAATATCCAAATCGGTCTTGTCGTTTCTAGTTGAATTTAGTGGGCATAGAAATTTGCGCGGTCTGTTAAACTTGTATATAACATTACGCAAAGAAATCACTTGTACTAACATGGGAAGTATCTTCGCCCTATATAAGACACAATTGCAAAGTTGGGGTGTCTCGGCTTATCGGCCATATCGGGAATTTAGGGTTTCAAAACATGGGTCAAAAAATGGCGAAAAATCGTTTTTCTGATTATTCAGCCATTTATTTTTAAGAAACCACATGATGTTTACGTATGAAAAGAAAGGGTTTCTAATGCCTATCCAACGTTGTCATAACCTTTTAGAAATGCCAAATCAGGTCAACCATTATGCGATTTTAAATATATGAAAAAAGTAGCCGTGGACAATTTCCTTAAAAAAAAAAATAGCCTAATCGGTCCAACTGTTCTGCGATTTAAGATATAGCGAAAAAAGTGTGCATAAAAGTGTAAGTGGACAGCTTAAGAATATTCGAAAATGCAGGCTCGGTCAATTTTTTTCTTTTTTTTGGGGCTAAAGACTTAAATTGAATTATTACAAACATTTAAAAAAAAATAGCCAAATGGGTAAAGCCTTTTTCCGATTTTATATAAATCCAAAAAGGTAGGCACAAAGTGGGCGTGGTAAATTTTCTTTCCGTAAAAACCTAAGTTGGACTATGGCAAACATTATAAAAAAAAAATTATGATGCCCGCAGATAATTATGATGATAGCAGATAAAATTTCAAATTTAACTATAATACATAAGTTCATCCTAAATATTTGCCGAATCTTTCGTACCCTCCAACATGTAAAAAAAATTGCGGGGGTGTTTCATTTTTTTTAATAGGGGGAGGAGGCTTGGAGGTGTCACTGTGGGACACCTTCTCTCTCGGGAGAAATGTTTTCAAATTCATATGCTTTTTGCACTAAAAAATTACAATTCAATCATTATTTAAATTATTGTCTAATATCCACGTCCACAAAAAGGGCGGATCGAAAAATACGACATTTTCCAATCCCCTGGGTCCCAGTGCAGGAGCTTGATTTTCTTCAAGCATAAAAATATTTCATTTGTTTAACAAAAACACAAAAAACATATAAAAAAATTGTTTTTTCCAAAAGTTTTTTTAGGTCCTTAACGGGGAACTTTTCCCCCAAGTCCAATTTTGCCCGTTTACGAACATAAACTGCCTATGACCATAAGACATATTTGTGCCAAACTTCAGGAGTCTAGCTCTTTTACTTTGGACAGTACATTTCAAGAATGGGTTAGATACGATCAAGGATTAATAATATATATGGGGCATTTCATGTCAAATCGGACAAATTTAATAATTTTTTTTAGATTTTCCCAATTTGCTAAAAGTTTTTAGTACCCTTCGAAAACTCCTTCGTGGTTAATTTTCAGATTTTTTTGATGACCCGTTCAACAGATATCGAATTTTTAAAAATTGGTAGTTTGTGCCTTTACTCAAACTTCCTTTACTCATAACTTCTTCAATAATGGCCCAAATTGCATTTTTTTTTTTCAAATTTCTGTTTCTTTACGAACTTTAAAAAAAAAACCGAAAAAATTCTTAAAAGCGCTCAAGTATGCGATTTTTAAGGTTTAAAATTTAAATCTCATTTTTGAAAATGTTTGTACTCTTCGTTTTTTTTTTTTTAAAAAACTTTTTTGAAATATTATTATATTTATTCGACCTTTAAATTTTCAATCCTATATTAATTGACAAGCTCGAGGCCACAGTTGTGTTTAATAAATTTTTATTCTTTATTATTTTTCTTTTCAATATTTCTCCATTCTTCGGATGGCATCTTCAGGAATCTTAAAAATAAATATAAACAAAAACATAAGCATAAATTTGAAACTCACTGTAACACTAATTTGTTGTTGTACAAAAATATAACAAACAGTAATAACAAAAAACTAAAAAAGAAAAAACTCACAATTATTACGAGTAACAATAATAAAACATACAACGACTATTCGCGTTCACATGTAAAATTGCACTATTGATCCTGTCTCTTTTTATTTATAATGTGCCTAAAGCTCTGTGCTACGTTATCTACATCGCTCTTATAGTTTATTCTCTTATCTTGTCTTATATTTATTATATGTAGCATTTCTAATGTAAACCGCTTATTGTACCTCTCTTCTGTTTGTAATATTTGTACGTCGTCTAGTTTGGGTGTGTGATTTCTTTCCGCACAATGGGCCGCAAGTGCTGTTTTTTGTGTCAGTGAATTATTTCTACATTTTAAATCCGATTTGTGTCCTGCCATTCTTGTCTTTAATTTATTTTTGGTCGTTCCTACATAAACCTGGTCGCATACGCTGTTTCCATCACCATTGCACTCTATTTTATAAATAACGTTTGACTTTTCCATTTTATCTACTTTTGTTTTTGTGTTAGAAAACAGATTTCTAAGTGTGTTTTCTGATCTTGGCGCTATTTTATATTTTACTTTGTTGTAAACTCCTGACTTTTCAATTCTTTCTGATATTTGTGGTATATATGTCATTGATTTATAAATTCTCGGTTCTTCTTCTCTTGTGATGTTTTTCTTCTTCTTATTATTTTTTAAAAGGCTATTGATAATATTCAGTGGGAAAGAGTTTTTTCCTAGGATTTCTTTAATCTTTTTGATATTTTCTTTATGAAATACCCTGTCGCTAATCGTAAGTACCCTATTTATAAGATTGCTAGCCGAGTTCATGATGATATTTTTGGGTTGGCATGAATAAAAATTGATAATTCTCCCCGATGAAGTGGGTTTTTGGTACCAATCTATTTTAATTTTGGTGCCTTTTCTTACTATCAGTGTATCCAAATATGGTAACATTTCATTTTCTTCTTCTTCAATTGTAAATTTGATCTGTTGGTGAAAACTATTAAGTTGAGCTAGTGTGTCGTCTATTGCACTTATGTTGATAATACCAAACAGGTCGTCGACGTATTTTGTGAGTAGTCTGGGTTTAATTTTAAAACGTTGAACGCAATGCTTGAGTAATTCCTCCATTACTATGTCCGCTACAATAGGTGAAGCTGGTGAGCCCATTGGAAGGCCCTTACACTGAGTGTAAATTCTATCTTTGTATTTGAAATACCTATTTTCCTTAATACAGAATTTTAAGACCTTAAGAAAAAGTTCCCTGGACATCGTTGTGTGCTGCTGAATTTCACTCCACTTATTTTTGATAACTTCTATAGCATAATCAACGGGAATACTCGGAAATAATGATATTACGTCAAAGGAAATTAATCTTTCGTCGTCACTTATTGCTGTATTATTAATCTTATTACTAAATTGCACTGCATCCCTTACATTAAATTCAGATTTTTCGGTAAGTTTATTGAGAATATTTATTATAAACTTACAAAGTTCTCCCGATGGCGATTTTATTGAAGAACAAATTGGTCTTAACGGAAAACCCTCTTTATGGATCTTTGGTAACCCATATATTCTCGGAGCCAGTGCCGCGTCAGTTTTCATTCGTCTTTTTTCTATCACAGATATTGTATTGCACTTAAATAATTCATCGACTAGATCATTGTTTTTCTTTTGCAAAGATGAAGTAGGATCTTTAGTTAATCTCCCATATGTCATTAAATCACTCAGAATCTCATTCATTCTAGTCTCGTAATCATGTTTTTCCATTGCCACTGTGACGTTGCCTTTGTCGGCATTTAGTATGTTTTATTATTGTTACTCGTAATAATTGTGAGTTTTTTCTTTTTTAGTTTTTTGTTATTACTGTTTGTTATATTTTTGTACAACAACAAATTAGTGTTACAGTGAGTTTCAAATTTATGCTTATGTTTTTGTTTATATTTATTTTTAAGATTCCTGAAGATGCCATCCGAAGGATGGAGAAATATTGAAAAGAAAAATAATAAAGAATAAAAATTTATTAAATACAACTGTGGCCTCGAGCTTGTCAATTAATATAGGATTAAAAACTTTTTTGTGTAAAACTTCTATCGATTCTACAAATTTTTCCAGTAGGGAGGTGGGATAACAATTATTACTATTTTTTTAATTTTTTGAAAAAATTTGTTGAAATTTTCCAATCTTAAAATCATTTCTACTGCTCCAATGGTGCTTCATAGAGGGGCATTTCCAAGACCGACCCCCTTTAATTTTTACGTCTAAACATTTCTTCGAAACAAACCCTATCTCCAATTTCTAATGGGGCTCCCACACAGAACGAAATTTTTAAAATTTGCTTCAACCGCTCTAACTGCCCTAAGAGTGCCCTTAAAGCAATCAATTGTATGACCGACCCACAATATTTTTTCTGAACACACCTTCCCTCTATCTTTAACTCTTAAGGCGATCCCCATACATTTTTTTTATTTTTTTGTAAATTTGTTTTATTTAACCCATTTCGATCCTCTGTTCGATTTTTAGAACACTAAATATCACACTTTTCAAAAAAATATTTATGTATGACAAAGGTGGAAATTCGGGAAAGTATGGTTACGAATCCCAGCAAAAAATAATCGAGATTTTGGAAGCACTGCATACAAGAATGCATTTCTGTAAGCGAAAGTATTTTGATGTTGTTTTTTTATGACATTCGCTTACACAGCTGCAGCATGCAGTATTGTAAGGGAGAGATTTTGTTGGCTTACTTAAAATACTGTGACTTAAAAAATAATAAAAATTTTTAAAAAAATGCATGATTTCAATTCATATTTATTGCGCCGATATAAGCGCTCGAAAGAAATGCTCTAAAGTGGGTCATTGCGAACAAATATCATGCCATATGTAAGCAGGTTTGTAAGCAGACAACAAAAATTTCTCCCTTACAAACCTGCTTGTAGGCAAGCAGTATTTTTTGGTGGGATGTTAAGTCTCATGTTCCTGCAATTAAAAAAAATATCCCCACTTCACCACCGCAATTTATACGCCCATGAAATGCAATGCAAATCAGCACAGAAATTGTAATGAAATAAATTAACAAAATAGCAAATAAATCCAAATATTAAAATTGTATAAAAAGTTGAAATGCAGGCTTTTCTGGGATCACGGCACATTGAAAATTTTTTTTAACAAAATTTTTGAGATCAGCGGGTGCTAATTACACTAAAAAAGAACCTTTTTCCAAAAAAGAAAAATAAAATTGAATCTTGGTTAATCAGCTTCTACCGATCCAATGGTGAGTCCGAAAGTGGTCATTAGTGAGACAGACCCCCATTTATTTTTACCAGTCAATATTTTTTTAAAACATACCTACGCCCTTTCTCAACTCCCTTAGTAGGGTTCCATTCAAAATTACATTTTTATAAAATTTGCCACAACTGTAATTTGTATGGGAGCCTACTTAGGGAATAGAGATAAGCCGTAGGTATGTTTTAAAAAATGTAGGACGGTAAAAATGAATGGGGTTCGGTCTCACTAATAACCCCTCCCGGACGCACCATTGGACCGGTAGAAGCTGGTTAAATAAAACAAATTTCTAAAAAATAAAAAAAATTGTATGGTACCGCCTTATTAGTGAAAGATAGAGGGTAGGTGTGTTCAGAGAAAATGTTTGGACTAAAAAAAAAATTGTGGGTCGGTCATGCACTTGATTGCTCTAAGGGCACTCTTAGGGCAGTTGGAGCAAATTTTGAAGATAGGGTATTAGTTTGTTTCGACGATTAGTTTGTTTAGACGTAAAAATTAATGGGGGTCAATCTTGGAAATGAAGAATTTTGAGTAAAGGAACAAACTACTCATTTTTAAAAATTCGATATCTTTTGAACGAGTCATCAAAAAATGTGAAAAGTTACCACGATAGAGTTTTTGAAGGGTACAAAAAACTGTAAACAAATTGGGAAAATCTAAAAAAAAAAATTATTCAAAGTGTCCGATTTGACATGGAATGCCCCATATACTTTTTAGGGTGCCCGACCGATATTTCGATGCATTACAAACGGCATGACTAAGTGAGTATACCCCTATACTGATGTTGGAGGGTATAAAAATCTAATGAATAAAGCATTAAAAAAAACTAAGTGCAAACGTGTCACCATCTTTAAAGTTTTCTTTTTAAACTTTTTTTATAATATTTTAATGAATTTTATTTGTTATATATAAATCTAAATTTAAATTCTTTTAACTATACGTCTTTTAGTGAATATACAGAAAATAATAAAATACCATGAAAATATCGATATATTTGATTAAAATCATAGTCAGTGATTTCCAGCAATAATGGATGGCTAATTTTATTATTACCATTCTTTAAATGCTATTGTATTTGAAAAATGTTCAAAAGCCCAAATCATTAGAAAACAATTTTCTTTTCAACAAATCTTAAGAAAAAAATATAAAAAAACCCTTAACTAAAATAAATGCTTTTTTATGGGAAAATTAAAAAAAAAAAAGGACGAAAACAAATTTGAAAAGATTTTTTTTTCCAAATAAATACATTGAAGTAGACGAATCATTGGGTATTGGAAAAAATATATAATTTAAGGCATAAGAGGCCTGAAGATTCATATAGAATTTTTGCAAAATAATGTGCAAAATAAAAATTTCCCGATTTTTTTATAGCCTTTAAGGCATCCCATGACTACACTTCGATTGTATCTTAAATACAGTGGCTGTCAACTAATTAGAAACTTTTCTATACTATAACTAATTGGAACGCTTCTATAATATAATACTCAACGTTAATATTACCAACCGAGTATAATTAAAAAAATGTTATGTAGGTAATTTATCAAGCTTGAATTTAAGCTTGATAGCGTTCTGATTGAGTAAATTATAAATGTGCTACAAGGGTCGTAGCAAGATTGCCAAAAAATTGGTGGTAAAAAAAATTTTAGGTAAAAATTAAATTTTTTTCTACTGTATTCTACACTCTCCAATTTTTGTTTGGATTCTTGGAAAAATTAGTTGATTGAATAAAAACTATTGGAAAATATTTTAAATTTCCAATGTTTGAACTTACAAGGGAAGTATCTCAACCCTTATGAACCGATTTGCCTGAAACTTAAAATATATATAAATGAGACGAATTAAGGTTGGGTGTCTCGGCTTTTCGGCCATATCAGTGTTTCAAAATTTCGTTGTCCCCTTATGAAACCATATGGACCTCCGGGAAAATTTCGATAACACACGAACTAACAGGAATGTCCTCTAGAGCAAAAATACGTGTCGACTTAAATTTAATAAAGATTATTTCGTATTCATATGGACATCGTAGCTCTATATCTTCATATAAATACCCCCAAAAATTTTCACATTTTCATGAAAAAGTATTTAACGAAGCCAAACTTTTACAAGCCAAACTTTTACAAGGTTATGGATAGGCATTAAAAAAACCTTTCTTATCATATGCAAACATTATATAGTTTCTTAGAAAGAAATGGCTGAAAAATCCAAAAAACGATTTTTTCGCCATTTTTGACCCATGTTTTGAACCCCTAAATCCCCGATATGGTCGATAAGCCGAGACACCCCCAACCTTAGAATTGTCTCTTTTATATATATTTTACGTTTCATGCAAATCGGTTCATAAGGGTTGAGATACTTCCCTTGTTAGAAAAAAAAACGACTTACAAGGGAAGTATCTCAACCCTTATGAACCGATTTGCCTGAAATTAAAAATATATATTAAAGATACGATTTTAAGGTTGGGGTGTCTCGGCTTATCGGCCATATCGGTGCTTAAAAATTTCGTTGTCCCTTTATGAAACCATGTGGACCTTCGGGAAAATTTTGATAACTTCCGAACTAACAGGAATATTGCCTAGGGCAAAAATACGTGTCGATTTAAATTTAATTAAGATTATTTTTATGTATGACAAAGGTGGAAATTCGGGAAAGTATGGTTACGAATCCCAGCAAAAAATAATCGAGATTTTGGAAGCACTGCATACAAGAATGCATTTCTGTAAGCGAAAGTATTTTGATGTTGTTTTTTTATGACATTCGCTTACACAGCTGCAGCATGCAGTATTGTAAGGGAGAGATTTTGTTGGCTTACTTAAAATACTGTGACTTAAAAAATAATAAAAATTTTTAAAAAAATGCATGATTTCAATTCATATTTATTGCGCCGATATAAGCGCTCGAAAGAAATGCTCTAAAGTGGGTCATTGCGAACAAATATCATGCCATATGTAAGCAGGTTTGTAAGCAGACAACAAAAATTTCTCCCTTACAAACCTGCTTGTAGGCAAGCAGTATTTTTTGGTGGGATGTTAAGTCTCATGTTCCTGCAATTAAAAAAAATATCCCCACTTCACCACCGCAATTTATACGCCCATGAAATGCAATGCAAATCAGCACAGAAATTGTAATGAAATAAATTAACAAAATAGCAAATAAATCCAAATATTAAAATTGTATAAAAAGTTGAAATGCAGGCTTTTCTGGGATCACGGCACATTGAAAATTTTTTTTAACAAAATTTTTGAGATCAGCGGGTGCTAATTACACTAAAAAAGAACCTTTTTCCAAAAAAGAAAAATAAAATTGAATCTTGGTTAATCAGCTTCTACCGATCCATTTTTCCATTTTTGACCCATGTTTTGAACCCCTAAATCCCCGATATGGTCGATAAGCCGAGACACCCCAACCTTAGAATTGTCTCTTTTTTATATATTTTAAGTTTCGGGCAAATCGGTTCATAAGGGTTGAGATACTTCCCTTATTAGAAATGTCTATAAATAATTTCATTTTCCAGCTCGATCCTCGTAGCATAATTATTATTTACTCAATCAGGACGCTATCAAGCTTAAATTCACGCTTTAGAAATTACCTAAAAAATATTTTTTAATTTATATTATTATAGATGCGTTTCTAATTAGTTATACACTCAAAAAAAAACTGTAAAGTTAGCAAAAAAGCTTGTAAACCTACAAGAAAGTTTGCTGATTTTTAATTCCCCCCAAACCGAATTCGAAAGAATAAAAACGAAAAAGAAAAAAAAAATAAAAGAAAAAAAGAAAAAAAAAAATAAAAGAAAAAAAGGAAAAAAGGAAAAAAGAAAAAAGAAAAAAAGGAAAGAAAGGAAAAGCAAGGGAGAGGGAAAAACAAAGTGAAAAAGAAAATGAAATAATCTGAGAATTTGAACAAATTTGAGAATTTTTTATTTGAAAAATTTGAAAAAATCCATAGGAATAATTTGGGATTTTTTCTATACGAAAAACCTTAGAATTTTTTTATAGGAAAAACCTTAGAATTTTTCTATACGAAACATCTGAGAATTATTCAGTAGGAGAATGTTAAAATTTTTCTATATAAAAAAAGTTTCGGAATATTAATATTTTTCTTTTGAAAAAATATGAGAATTTTTCGCGACAAAAAATTTGGAAATTTTCGTAGACGAAAAATTTTGGAATTTTTCTATGAGAAAAATTTAAGACTTTTTCTAAAGGAAAGAAGAGAGAAAAAAAAGGAAATTATGTGAGAATTTTCTCTAGAAAAATCTAAGAATCCTAAATTTTTTTTATATGTTTTTGAAACTGATTTTTTTTTTTGAAAAAAAGTCTGGGAATCTTTAAATTTTTCTATAGGAAAAATAAGAAAATTTTCTTCAGGGAATATTTGAGAATTTTTCTATAAAAAATGTATTTGCATCTAAGACTTGTTCTATAGGAAAAATTACACAGAATCTGAGATTTAGAAAATGTCCCAGGATCTAATTTTTTTTTTTATAGAAAAAATGTCTCTGATTCTAAGATAATGTCTCAGAATATGAGATTATTTCTGTTTGAAAGATGTCTCAGAATCTAAGACTTCTAAATAGGAAAAGCTGGACTTTTTTTATTGAAAAAAATTTTTAGAATTCTAGAAAAAAAATCTCACACTTTTCGATTCGAAAAATGTGAAATTGAAAAAATATTCTAGAGTCTGAAACTTTTTATGTATGAAAAACAATTCAGAATGTGAGATTTTTTTTATAGAAAAAATGCCTAAGACTTCTGAGATTTTATGGAAAAATATCCCAGAATTTTAAAAAATATCTTAGATTCTGAGATTTTTTCTATTTGAAAAATGTCTCAGAATCTAAGAATTTTTCTATAGGAAAATGTCTAAGACATTTTCTTTAGGAAAAATGTCTCCGAATGAAAAATTTCTTAGATTCTAAGACTTTTTTATAGGAAATATGTCTCAGAAAAATTTAAGAATCTTAGACTTTTTCTAAAAAAATTGTTTCAGAAAACTATACCTTTTCTATAGAAAAATTTCTCACAATTTAGGAAATTGCCTGAAAAAAATTGTAATAATCAAAGGGAAGTCTCCCTAGTGTCACCAGCGGATTTTCATGGAATTGGTTTTATTTTGTAGAGCTGAAAAAATAAAGGGACACGTATTTTTTTTAGCGGCCCAAATTCATATTTAGGGGTAAAAAGGAGGGGGGAAGACAAGGCCATTTTTCAGTTTTTTTAGTTTTTTTCCTATATTATGCAAAGAAACCTAGTCATGGTTCATACCAAATGAAAGGTCTTTGGAAAACTTATCTACGTGTGCTAAGAACGTGCCCAAACATGCACAACTTTTCGTCATATTGAGTAATATACCAAAATTTTAGGAAATTTTTGTTAATTAGTCGAAAAATGTGAACTTCTTTGGCCCGTTGTTAGCACCACAAGATAGGTATTTTTAATACCTTTAATCTGCTACCACACATTCCTATATTAATTTTGTTTAAATAGACGTAAATCGTAAAAAACTGAAAAAGGCCAATTTCCCTCCATAAAAATCGACCTCCCTAAAAATGAGTTTGGGCCGCTAAAAAAAATACGTGTCGAATTAATTTCTGTTTTTAACAACATATTCAAATTTCATGAAGATCGCAGGGTGACACCAGGGAGACTTCCCTTGTTTTCTGTAAAAATATTTATCTTTTTTCAAAAATATTTTTTTTCATAAAATTGGAAAAATAAATATACGTTGGTAAATTTAAAATCTTTATGAAATTATTAATATAAACGAACAAAAGCAAGCGGCATGTCGTAACAGGCACACATGAAAGAATAGAAAGCAAAAATAACACAACACTCACACTTATAATAAGACAACAAAACGAATTTGAAAACTAAAAAATCGACAGACATGTCTTAACAAGCACACATACACATGACGCAAATGAGAACAAACGTAATAAAACACACACTTAAAATAAAAAAAAAATTAAATTGTCGTTTTCGTGTATGAACTGAAGAACTTCTCTTCTTTAAAAGCAACAACAAACTGGCAAGCCGACAAAATTATATTTTGTGTAACATGTTCAGTGACGCATTTAAGCGGGAGCTATTTATATACGTCCACTTTAATTTTCAGATAGTGACATTTGATTTTCATTTTTGCGAGACCGACATTTAAAAAAAATTTAAAAAAAGATAACAAAAAATATCTGTAAAATTAGCAAAATAATCTGATGAAAATCTGCTCAAAAACTTTTTAAAACTTAGCAAACAGAATCAGTAAAGGTTCTGTAAAATGTCGGTTGTTTTCAGAAATTGAATGGCAGAGAATTCTGCTAAAATATTCAGTTCAGCAGAAAACTCTGCTAAAAATTTTTAAATCTAAATTGAAAGTCATTTTACAGATTTTTTGACAGCGGTTTTCTTTTAAGTGTAGGAAGAACGTTAGACTTTTTCTGTAGAAGAATAGAATAGAAAAAAAATAGAATTTCGTTTTTTATGGAGAAAAAGTCACTAAATCTAAGAATTTTTTTATTCAAAGAATTTTTCTAAATAGAATTTTCTATACGAAAGCGTATCAGAATCTAAAAATTTGTCTATAGCAAGAATTTTACAAATTCTAAAAGCTTTTCTGTGGCAAAATGCCTCAAAACCTCAGAATTTTGCTATTGGGATAATGCGACAGAATCATAAACTTTTCTAAAAGCAAATGAAACAGAAAAATTCGTAATCGGATTTTTTTTTTTTTAACACGATAATGTTTTTAGGCTGGTGTCTAATTTTAAAAAAGTTGCAGGACGCCACCGCAGTTTGACTATATAAGCTAACAATTAACAAAAAAGAAAACAAGAATTACTATTTTCATTTTCTTAAAACCAAAAATTAATAATTCACCTCGCGGTGAATAAAACCGTTTTTCACCAGCTGTTGAATAAAAAGTAACATAATTATTTAAAAAAAAAAAAAAAAAAAAATTTCATCAATTTTTTTTCCATCAAATTTTTTTCCCCATCAAATTTTTTTTTCATAAACTTTTTTCATCAAATTTTTTTTTATCAAATTTTTTTTCATCAAATTTTTTTTTATCATTTTTTTTATCAATTTTTTTTTTCATAAATTTTTTTTTCATCAAATTTTTTTTCATCAATTTTTTTTTTTCATAAATTTTTTTTCCATCAAATTTTTTTTTTCCATAATTTTTTTTTTTTTTCATCAAACTTTTTATACCCTCCATTCTAGTGATAGAGGGTATGTATAAGTTTGTCATTCCGTTTGTAACACATCAAAATATTGGTCTAGGACCCCATAAAGTATATATATTCATGATCCTCGATCGATTTTAAGTCGATCTAGCTATATCCGTCCGTCTGTCTGTCTGTCCGTCCGTAGAAAACACGCTAACTTTTGAAAGACTTTACAGAGGCTACTGAAGTTTGACATATATGTTGGATATTTACCTGGTCAGGTTAGTATTGCAATCCAGCCAAATCGGTCCAGTGGTTCAAAAGTTATTATCAAAAGAATAAATTTCGGCAAGGGATTTTCGCGAATTTACGAGATAAAAAACACGCTAACTATCGAACGAAAATAATGAGACTGTAGCTGGGCAAATATCTTTGACGTTACCCAGGTCTGTTTGGTATTGAATTTGCGCTCAATCGATCCAGAGGTTCAAAAGTTATAAGCAAAACCCTGAATTTCAGATTGGTTTCATCTAAAATGCCACGTGTTAAACAAGTTTTAAAAGCATTGGTGATAACTTAACAATGCTTTTCAAACTTGTTTAGTTTTAAAGCAATGCTTTTTAAACTTGTTTAGTTTTAAAAGGATTGGTAACTTAAAAATTACACTCGATAAAAATTTTACACTCAAAAAAAATTTTACACTCAAATAAAATTAAGTTTTTTTTACAAAAACTACAAAAACTACAAAAGAGTTTTTTACTTAAAATAAAATATTTGTAATCAAAATTGTTAATTTTTTTCACTTTAAAAAATGTACTATCCTTTAAAATAGGCATTGTGGAGGGTAAAAGACTCGGCAAAGTCGAATTTTACATTTCTTCTTGTTTTTTCATCAATTTTTTTTTATCCATTTTTTTGGTTTTCATCATTTTTGTTTTATCATTTTTTTTTTTATTATTATTATTATTTTTTTTAACCATTTTTTTTTTTTCATCAATTTCTTTTCTCCAATTTTTTTTTTTTCATCAATTTTTTTTCATTAATTTTTTTTTTCATCAAATTTTTTTTTTTTCATCAAATTTTTTTTTTTCATCAAATTTTTTTTTAAACCCTCCACTTAGTGATAGAGGGTATATATAAGTTTGTCATTTCGTTTGTAACTCATCGAAATATCGGTCTGGGACCCCATAAAGTATATGGGGCATTCCATGCCAAATCACTCACTTTTAGGCCCGACCCCCTTCGATTAATTTTATTTTTAAATATGTTTTAGTACGTATTAAATGCAACTTGCAGCCAAATTTTCAGCCTTTTATACCAAGGTGGTGTTGAGTAATCAATTTTTAAAAATGGCGATTTTTTCCAAAAAATGAAAAAATTTAAATTTTCAATCAATGTTGACCAGTAAAAAATATAGATATTTTAAAAAAAGTTGGACAACGTTTTGTTGGTATTTAAATGTAGTTTTAGAAAAAAAATGTGAAAAAATTATTCGAAGTAATTATCACTTATTTTTTGACGTTTAAAAATTAAAATCGACTTTTTGAAAAAGTCCGAAACCTTCGATTTTTTTGTAAAAAACTATTAGAATTCTACTCTAAATTATGCAACTTTTAAGCCATAACTCGAGATGTGATCACAATTCTTTCTATTTTTTTTTTAATTTTTAAAATTGCACCTTTTATGTTTTGGCTCTGATTTATTTTATATGGAGCTCCAAAAAAAAAAAAAATGGTAGATACTGACCCTAACTTCCCCTATATATATTCATTTGGAGGTAAATATACGTCTCACAAAAATTTGGGATGATCGGACATGTGTAAGGCGCTTAGCATGGTCCTTGAAGTTTAAAAAACGGATTACAAGGAAAAATATGAATTTTTTTCTGTTTTCGCAATTTCTTTGGTATTTTAAGTTAAGTTTTAATTCAAGTGTTTACAGAATTATCATGTGGAGTAAAATGCCTTTCCAATAAGGTACTAAAAACTAAAATCGGTTGAAAATCAGCCAAGTTATTACAACTTCCCCAGGCATCTAGCGTGTGCAATACAACTTGATTAAAAAATACGAGGCCCTTTTTTTAAATTTATTGAAATTTTCTACTGTAATAACATTTTTTCATTATTCATGTTTCAGTGTAATATTTTTTTGACTTTTCCAAATTTTAAAACAAAAAAAATATTTTTTTTTTTAAATAGAGATTTCAAAAGGGTGTGGAAAATGCAGGCATTTTTAGCACTAATTTAAAAAATGTTAGCAAAACACAATATGAAAAATACTTGTCACCTAATAACATTTGAACTTGAAGAATAAAAAAATGTTATTACAGTAGAAAATTTCAATGAATTTCAAAAATCGGATTGTATTGATTAATCAAGTTGTCTGCCACACGTTAGATGCCTGGGGAAGTTGTAATAACTTGGCTGATTTTAAACCGATTTCGGTTTTTATGACCTTAATAGAGAGACATTTTACTCTACATTTCAATTCTGTAACCATTTGAATTCAAAATTAACTGAAAATACCAAAAAAATTAAGAACACAGAAAAAAATGCATATTTTCCCTTGTAATCCGATTTTCAAAATTCAAAGCCAATGCGGCACGCCTTACCCATGTCCGATCATCCTAAAATTTTCTGAGACGTATTTTTACACCCAAGTTAATATATCTAGGGGAAGTTACGGTCAATATTTACCAAATTATTTTTTTTGGAGCACCATATAAAATAAACCAGAGTCAAAAAAAAAAAAAAGTGCAATTTTCAAAATTTGAATAAAAATAGAACGAATTACGATCACATCTCGAATTATGACTTAAAAGTTGCGTAATTTAGAGTAGAATTTTTTGACATTTTTAAAAAAAAATCGAAGGTTTCGGACTTTTTCAAAAAGTCGATTTTAATTTTTATACGATAAAAAACAAGTGATAATTACTTCGAATAATTTTTCATATTTTTTTTTCTAAAACTACATTTAACTACCAACAAAATGTTGTCCATCTTTTTTTAATATATCTATATTTTTTAATGGTCAAAATTGATTGAAAATTTAAATTTTTTCATTTTTTGGAAAAAATCGCCATTTTGAAAAATTGATTACTCAACACCACCTTGGTATAAAAGGCTGAAAATTTGGCTGCAAGTTGCATTTAATACGTACTAAAACATATCCAAAAATAAAATTAATCGAAGGGGGTCGGGCCTAAAAGTGAGTGATTTGGCATGGAATGCCCCATATATATCCATGATGCCCGATCGATATTAAGACATTCTAGCGATGTCCGTCTGTCTGTCAGTCTGTGGAAAATGCTATCACGGACAAAATATTGCACATAGATGACTGAAGCTTAACATATTTATTGGACGTTCTCCCGAAAAGTTTGGTGTTGCTTTTGAGCGATATCGGTTTAGCGGTTCAAAAGTTTTGAACGAAAATGTAAGCACACCTCAAAAATTTCAGTACATTCGACATAACCAAAAAATACAAAATGCTTTAATTCGGCTTCTGGTTGACATATGTGAACGTAATTGAGCACCAAATGGTATTTAAACAAGTACGAACATATTTTTTGACAAAAAAAAAAATCGCGGATTTTTTTTTTCCAAAATATTTTTTCGCGGAAATTTTTTTTTCAAAATTTTTTTCAAAGTAATTTCCTTTTAAACAAAGTTTTTTTGCAATAATCTTTTTGAAATTGTGGAGGGTATTACTACATTCGGCAAGGCCGAATTTAACTTTTTTACTTGTTTTTTATAAATTTTTTTTTACATCAAAAAATTGTTCTTTTCATCAAAAAATTCATCAAAAACTTTTTTTCATCAAAATTTTTTTTCACCAAATATTTTGAGCTCATTAATTTTTTTTTAACATAATTTTCACCAAGTCTTAGCTTTTCGCATACTAATTTTCCATTTGTTTATCAAATGTACATAAAACAAGTGAGAGTGTTATATTCTTTGGTGCCGAATCTCTTATACTCTCCAAAATGTAAAAACACTTTTTTGCACTTATTTTTGCACTCACTTACGAAATGTACAGCTCTTTTGGTTTATGAATGGGGTCCTCGACTGATATTTCAATTCGTTTTGAATGGAATTGCAAAGTAATATAACATTATTTTTTCTAAAAAGACTTTGCTTTGGCAAGTACACACAAATCTTCCGCAAAACAATATCATGATTTAATGTTTTGGGCAATAGTACAAAATTCACAGGCATTTTTTTAATAAAGATGTCTGAAATCTGATATATTTTCTTTTGGCAAAATATTTCAGATATAAATCTTTTGCTGACCGAAAAATGATTTAAGACCTGAGAATTTCTTGTTAAGACAATTTTCAAAATATCAAAAATTTTCTTAACTACTTAAAGACTTAACTACTTAAGATTTTAGAATTTTCAATGTTTCTATAGAAAAATCAAAAAAAAAAAAAAAAAAATAGGTAAGCACAAAAAACTTTAACTAATGATTTTATAAAAATAAAATCCCCCCCCCCCCCCCCCCTCCAAAGTCTAGAACTAAATCCGCGCCTGTATTGATGACACGTTATATTGATGGTGGGAGGATATTAAAACAGGAGAAATTATTGTTTTTGATCCTTCATTGCCGAAATATTTTTTTTTGGTTTCTTTTTACTGACAGCTAAAAACTGTTAAGCGCAGGAGTCAGCTTTTTTCTATACCCAAGATAAATTAAAAAAATTGATGTTCTAAAACTTTTTTCAATAATATAACACAACAACAAAAAAAAAAAGAAAACGCCGGTTAATAAAAAAGAAGCCAATTTTATCGTTAATTTGATTGTGGCCTAGAATTTGTTTATAGTTTTTCATACAAATTTCTTTTAAGTTGTTTAAAAAACTTTTCTATGGTTTTTTTTCACGTACAAAATTTTATTTTTGTAAACACAGATTTGTATACAAAAAAATAAAATAAAAGAAAAATAAAATCACTTTTTATCGAGGGATTTCAATTTTATAATTTAAAAAGTTAACGAAATTTTCTTTTAAATATTTTCGGCTTCGTATAAAAATAATATGTTAACCACAGTGTGTTTAAAAATATCCTTCGTACTGGATTTCAGGTTAACATGTAGACACGTTTTCAATTATAACAAATGTGTCATATGTTGTTATACAGTTTTTTTTTTTTTATTTTTCTTGTATTTTTCGTTAACCGAAATGTTCATTTTTTATCATTAACATAAGAAAAGAACTGAAAAACAAAATAAGTTAACAGGTTCCTTTTGAAAATAAAGCCTCATGCTACACAGAGCTTATTATCATTATTTAACACAGCCGTCATCATCCCCACCTACATAAACCATTACAGTTTTCTTTATCATCAAGTAAATTGTTTGTGTGTGTGTGCATTAACGAAAAAAATACAAGGAAGTAAAGAAAGACGTTATTTACGCACTGATGCTAGAGTGATGCCAAGTTGATATAAATAAAAATCACGAATAATTTTGGTGGTATATTTGAAGCGAAATATTTACAAAACATATTACACTACTCTACACGGTTTTTGCACAGATATGTAGGAGATATTTATTAAAATATTTTGGCCTCATAAACACGAATCTGTCATCAAAAAATTTGTATCAAAAAGTATTTTAATTTTTTGTGGAATAAACCCTCGAAACAAACAATTTTTTTTAATATTGGAAAAGTGTATGTTAAAATTATCTATATATCGTGAACCTATATTCAAAATATGCCAACTCAAATTTGACCGAAATGAGTTTCCGATGGAAAATAGCTCCCCTATGCAATACCCATCTGTGGTAAAAATTTCAGAGCAAAAAAATAATTTTTTGTCGTTTTACATCCATTTTTGTTATTCTGCTAACTCAAAGTACATATTATTTTGGTGAAAATAAATGCCAACTCCCATTGTAAATTTCCAAAAATTTATCAATTTTTTTTTTTTTAAAAATTAGACCACATATCTTATTGCATTTGCCTTTCTGAACACGAATCTGGTAAAGATTTTGATATCTAATGCCTAGTTTTCGAGATATTGCCATTTTGAAAATATCGGTAAATAGTGTTTGCAAAAAAAAAATTGCTTATATATATGTAACTTTCAAACTATTTATCAGATTGAAACATTATGAGTGGGGCAAATAAAGTCAATGATATAAGCTTTCAAAATAGCTAGTTTGGAGTGAGCCTTCTACAATAAAGCGTGAGTTACAGAGTGCCAAAGTTGACCACCCTGAGATTAAAAGGTTTTCGGAGCTAGTAACTTTTAAAAATGTGCAAAGATTTTTAATTTTTTTAAGTTTTTGCAATTACCGCGCTAAGGAAAACAAAATCAAAAAAAAAAAAAATTTATAAAAAATTTTCAAAAAAAAAATTATTTTTAGTTTCCGACAAAATATGCCAACTCTTAAAAAATATTTGTTTTTTGATATAGTAATAAATGCCATCTCAAAACAATAAGCAAACCAGTGCAAAATATGAAATTTTTGGCATAGGTAAAAATTATTTAGAATATTTAAACCATCTTATGGAAGGCACATTGTTTATTTTTACAATAATATGCAAAATAACTAGTTTTTTAGCTCTCCTGAAAAGTAAGCTTTTTCGAGTTGGCATTTATTGAATATAGTTCGACGATATATATTATATTACATATATAATTTCCCTATTTATGTGTTCCTATTTTTTTGTCTATCCAGAGCTTTTTGAAGCCCACTCATGAGCTACAAAGCTGAAAATTGGCACGCATATAGTAAAAGACCTGGGGCAGATCCTAACGTAGCCGGATTTTCGGTTTTTTGCCTGTGGGCGGAGAAATAAGCGGAAAAGTGGGCGTGGCAAAACTAAATTTTTTGACATTTTTGCTTAATTTAAAGCCCCCTAATGACTTAGGAAGCTGAAAATTTCCTAGAATATAGTCCTAACGATGGCGCATATCCCCAAGTAGTCGAATTTAAAATTTTCGCAATGTGGGCGGAGAATTGAGGGGAAAAGTGGAGTGGCAAAATTTAGATTTTTTTAACATTTTTACCTCTTTTGAAGCCCCCAAATGACTTAGGAAGGTGAAAATTTCCTAGAATATAGTCCTAACGATGGTGCATATCCCCAAGTAGTCGGATTCAAAATTTTCGCAATATGGGCGGAGAATTGAGGGAAAAGTGGCGTGGCAAAATTGGGATTTTTTAAAATGTTTACTTCTTTTGAAGCCCCCAAATCACTTAGGAAGCGGAAAATTGCATAGCATTTAGTTCTAACAATGAAGCATATCCTGAAGTAATCGGATTTAAATTTTTTAAACTGTGGAAGGAGAATTAAGAGAAAAATGGGGCGTGGCAAAATTGTGTTTTTTAATATTTAATTTGAAGACCCCCAATGATTTATGAAGATGAAAATTGGCATTTTTGCTTATTTTAAAGTCCTCTAATGACTTAGGAAGCTGAAAATTTTGTAGCGTATAGTCCTATCGATGAAGCATATCCTGAAGTAGTCAAATTTTAAATTTTTGGACTGTTGGCGGAGAATTGAAAGGAAAATGGGGAGTGACAAAATTGAGATTTTTAACATTTTAACTTCTTTTGAAGCCCCCAAAGGAAGCGGAAAATGCACAGAATTGGCATGTATATACACTCAAAAAAATACGTCAGTAAAAAAGTTTGTAAAATTGTTTGTATCCCAACTTTACAACTTTTTTACTAAATTGTACTAAAAAAATATTTTTTTGTAATTCGTTTTAGTAAACTCGCGTTACAAACTATTAATTTTTTACTGATTTTTTTAATAATTTTTTCAGTTGATTTTTTAAAAATTTCGTATTAACTTTTCGGTTTTCTTTTCTAGAAAAGTAATGCACTAATGAAATACAAAACGAAAATGTTATGAAAATATTTGGAAATTAAAAAGAGCATTTAAAAAAAATATACAGTTAGTTATATTTTTATTTTAATGGTAAAACTGCACTTTGATGAGTATGAATATGTTTATTATTTTCAATATTGAATTACACTTATTTGTCTGCTTCATTGTAACTACTTTGTTTTCTTTCAAATAAAAAAATATATAAAAAAGGGAACAAAATGCAGTAAAGAGAAGATATGCAAAATTCAAAAAAAACACCGACCTTTTCCAATTCTTTTTTCTTTCTTTTCCACTTGCGGACCGCAAGTTGCTGTCCTTTTTTGTTTTACGCTATCTGCGAATTTTTTTTTCTTGTGTACAGTGTAAGGCAATGGTTCCCAACCTTTGATTCTCGCCCCACTGGGGGGCAATTTGAAGGTTCCAGGGGGGCAACAAGCTAATTTCTAAGATTTTTTTAGTCAAATTAACTACAAAAACTATTTTTTTTAGCAAAATTAACTAAAAAAATATTGTCATTTGCTTAAATTTTTAACTAAAAACTTAGTTTCAATGCTTATTTTACAAAATCTTTGCTTAACAAGTAGTAATTTTGCACTAGAAACAAAAATTAGAAAAATTAAAAAATTTTGCTTGAGTGTAGGGGGGACAAGGCTATTTTTTAAACTTAAATGTGGGGCGTGACATGAAAAAGGTTGGGAACCATTGGTGTAAAGGGTTGATTTCTTAATACTCAGAATAGTATTGGTAATTTTGTGTACTTTTCTTCATGCCTTTCTTTCTATTATTCAGTTGGAAAATAGCATTTGAATTGACAACGTCGCGAAGCGGAAGAAATAAAAAAATGTACAAACAACAAAATATTACAAAACAAAATACAGGTAACCAAATGTTAAAGAATTTTTTGTTTAAAATTAGCTCTTTTTTTAGGACAATAAATAAAACAAAATAGAAAATGATGAAAGCAGGTAACAACTGTATATTTATGTGTTCCATTTAAATAATATCAATATAATGTATTTTTTATTCTAGAACACCACTTTATTCAACACAATTTTCAAAGCATTTATTTTATGTGGTATGTAATTTATATTTTGTATTAAAAAAAAAATGTATTAAATATTTTCTCTTACATATTTCAGATCAAAAATTCAAACAAAATCTGACTTGCATTGAAATAGTAATGGCGACAACAAGCGCAATACGCAGTTTACATATAGTAAAAAAATACCAAAAATTTAAAATACACAATTTACAATTTTTTTACAAAAAAATTTAGTAATACTAATTTTTTTAGTGTTTTTTAAGATTACTAATTTTTGAAAACCAAAGTTTGTAATGGTAACTGAAAAAGTTATCGGGCACAAATTGAAAACTTTATTAGTAATGGTAATAGACTTTTTTGTAAGGAATACTAACAAATTTTTATGAGTGTAGAAGGTTTCATGTGGAAGACCAACACGAGCCTGGATTTTTGATATCCAGTGTATAGGTGGAGAATAAGAAAGGCAAAGGGCGTGGTAAATTTATTTCCATCTTTTTTCTGAATACATATTTTATTTTTTTGTGTTTCTCTTATTTTTTGTGTATCCAGCGCCTTTTGAATCTCATTGATGGACTTAAAAGCTTAAAATTGGCATGTACAGGTTGTTTCAAGTTCGAGTTTCTTTTTCAAATGCAAAGTAAACACACATTTGTAGAGGAAATTTATTATCTGTTTATAAATATATATAGTAGAGATTCTACCATTTATAAATATTAAATAATATCTTAGAAATGTCCTCCGAGTGTGCACTTACACACGTCGATTTCTTTAGCGAAATTTTCGATGACATTTTTACCGCCAACGGATTACGATATTGTGACATGTAGACAACTTTTTCTTCGCCTATTGTTGATGATACCGAATTAACGATATGTGGTTTCAACAAGACTGTGCGCCATACCATGCATCCAACGAAACAATGAATTTATTGCGAGCGGAATTCCCGAAAAGAATGATTTCAAGAAGATCGGAAGCAATTTGGCAGCAACGATCGCCACCGTCAATGGATTACGGTATCGTGACATGTTGACAACTTTTTTTTGGCCTATTGTTGATGATATGGATATTGACGATATGAGGTTTCAACAATATGGTACACCATGCCACACAGCCAACGAAACAATGAATTTATTGCGAGCGAAATTCCCGGAAGAATAATTTCACGAAGATCAGAAGCAATTTGGCTGCCAGTATCGCCAGATTTTACGACTTTGGACTATTTTCTTTGGGACCATCTTAAAGATAGTGTTTAAACAAATAAACCAGAAACAATTTAAGCCTTGAAAGACAACATTCGGCGTGGAATTGCCGGGATAAAGCCACAGTTAATCCAAAATGTCGTCGAAAATTTCGCTTTAAGAATCGACGTGTGCCAGCGTACACACGGGGACATTTGGAAGATATTATTTTTTATTCATAAATGGTAGAACCTCTACTATATATATTAATAAAAAGATAATAAATTTCCTTTAAAAAATTGTTTTTATTTTGCATTTGAAAAAGAAACTCGAACTTGAAACACCCTGTATATAATAAAACACCACGGACAGATTCTTACGAAGTCGGATTTTTTGCCTGTGGGCGGCGAATTACTAGAAAAAGGGGACTTGGCAAAATTATTATTTTTTAACATTTTAGAGTATTTTTAAGCTCCGCCCCAATGAATACGGAAGCTGAAAATCCCTAACATGTAATCCTAACTATGAAGTATATTCTAAAGTAGTCCGATTTAATATTTTTGGAATGTAGATGGAGAGTTGAGAGGAAAAAAGGGCAAGGAAATATTGTGTTTTATTTTTTTTATTTGACTAACTTTAAAGCCCTAATGACCTACGCAGCCGAAAATTGCAAGCATATTGTCCTGACACTGGATCATATCCTTAAGTAGTCAGACTTAAAATTTTTGGACCGTGGACGGAGAATTGAGAGGGAAAAGGGGCGTGGATACGAGTATAGTACTAACGATGGAGCTTATCATAAAGTAGTCAGATTTAAAAATTTTGGAATACACAGAAAAAACAGTTTAATTGTGCCAGCCGAATTAAGAGCCAACTGCATGGTTTAATTACAACAACTGAAATTTTCGGTTGCGATTACCGAAATTTATTTGGACCACCAGAAGTTAAATTTTCAAAACAAGTTTTGGTTATGGCAACCGAAAATTTCGGTTGTTGTTATTAAACTATGCAGTTGGCTCTAAATTCGGCTGGTACAACTAAACTGTTCTCTCTGTGTAGGGACGGAGAATTAAGAGAAGAAGTGGGCGTGGAAAAATTATGTTTTTACATCTTACCTAATTTTGAAGACACCTTATGACCTTGAAAGATAAAAATTAGAATACATATGGTACGGACTATGGCAAAGATCAACTCTGACCTGGATATCCAGTGAAAGGGCGGAAATACAAAAAATCCGTTGTGAATTTTGTTCAGTTTGTATATATAATCTGTAACGTAGCCGGATTTTCGGCCTTTAAGTCAGGGGGAGTGGCGGAAGACGGCGAAATTTAGTTTTTAAATATTTAAACTATTTCTGAAACCCCTAATGACTAAGGAAGCTGAAAATTGTAAAGCATAAAGTATTGACAATGGATCATATCCTTATGAAGTCAGATTTAATATTTAAACTGTGTACGGAGAATTATAAGGACAAATTTAAGTGGAAAAATGTTTGTGTTTTTTAAAATTTTAACTAATTTTAAAACCCATTCAAAGATAAAAACTGCCATGTATATAGGAGTGACCATGGGACAGATCCACACGATGGATTTTTGATATCTGGTTTATGGACGGAGAGACAAAATGGGCGTGCTAAATTTAGTTCTAAAATTTTATCAATAAAACCTTTTATACTCATTAAATTTTTTTCCAACTCAATCTAGCAATATTAAATTTTTGAAGCACAAACATAATTTTTTATAAAGTTTGGTAAAATATTAGAACTATTGAGAAAAGTGATTTGGTGTTCCGCCTGGCAGGGACAGGCTATTCGACTAGTACATAAATATTTGTTTATTCGAAATCCCAAAAAAAAATATCTAACTTTTTCAAGAAATCCGGACTCGATATGATCTAGGATACCATCAGGACATTATAAGGAAGTTCAAAATGTCCTTTTTTCGCAAGAAACTTCTGTTCAAAACAGAAATGTAGAAAAGTCACTCCAATAAAGAGAACCTGGGGTTAAAATTCAAAATTCATTTAGTATATCCAGAAATATTTTCAAAAGAAGTCAAATCTTAAACCAAATTTGCATATTTCTTTCATGAATTTTTTCATAGATTTTTTCGTATCAATTTTTATGATTTCTTGTTAAAATTAAAAAAAAAAAATGAAACACATTTCCTAAAGTATTTTTGCCTCCTAGAAACGAATTTGACATCAAAGATGATAACAATAATGGATTTTGGATTTTAACCCCAGGTTCTCTTTATTGGAGTGTCTTATTTTTAATAATTAGAAACAAAAATGGCTAGCAATACATAATACTTACTTACTAATTTTGATGCGCTGAACACGAATATCAATCAAAAATGCCAGCGAATTTTGTACTCTTGCCCAAAACATTAAATCATGATAATGTTTTGCGGAAGTTTTTTTAAAAAAATAATGTTATATTAATTTATATTCCATGCAAAACGAATTGAAATATCAGTCGAGGACCCCATTAAAAAACCAAAAAAACTGTGCATTTCGTAAGTGAGTGCAAAAATAAATACAAAAAAGTGTTTTTACATTTTGGAGAGTATAAATGATTCGGCACCAAAGAATATAACACTCTCACTTGTTTTATGTGCATTTGATAAACAAATGGAAAATTTTTATGAGAAAAGCTTCGACTTGGTGAAAAAGTAGTTTTGGTAAAAAAAAATGATTTTTTTTTCACGAAAAACAAAATTATGTTAAAAAAAATTTAATGAACCCAAAATTTTTGGTGAAAAAAAAAAATGTTGATCAAAAAAGTTTTTTATGAATTTTTTTGATGAAAATAAAAATTTTTTGATGTAAAAAAAATTGATGAACAAAAAATATGAAAAAAAAATTTAGTGAGAAAAAAATTGATAATAAAAAATTTGATAAAAAAATTTTATAAAAAAAATTGATGAAAAAAAATATGATAAAAAAATTTATGAAAACAAATTTGATAAAAAAAAAAATTGATGAAAAAGAAAATTAATGAAACAAAAAAAAAATTGATGAAAAAAAAAAATTTTATGAAAAAAAAAAAATTGATGAAAAAAAAATTGATGAAAAGAAAAAATTTATGAAAAAAAAAAAATTGTTGAAAAAAAGATTTGATAAAAAAAAGTGATGAAAAAAAAAATTTATAAAAAAAATTTATGAAAAAAAAAATTTTGATGAAAAAAAAAAAAAAAAAAAAATGATGAAAAAAAAAAATTATGTTAAAAAAAATTTGATGGAAAAAAAAATTGATGAAATAAAAATTTGATGAAACAAAAAAAAAAATTATTAAAAAAAAAAAAATTAAAAAAATTGAGAAAAAAAAAAATTTGATGACAAAAAAAAAAATTGATGAAAAAAAAATTTTTTTTGTTGAAAATAATGTGAAACACGGGTTTATTCACCACGAGGTGAATTATTATCCAAATTACAAACACAAGTTATTCAAATTTTTGGTTTTAAGAAAATGAAAATAGTAATTGTTGTTTTCTTTTTCGTTAATTGTTGGCTTATATAGTCAAACTGAGGTGGCGTCCTTCAACTTTTTTAAAATTAGACACCAGCCTATTAGATTAGATTAGATTAGATTAAAGAGGCCCTATGCACTGCGACCAGAATGATCTTTTGTGCAGCCTGAGAGGGGGTGCCCTAAATATTCAGGCTTTTAATAAAGCCGAGAATCCTATTTGGCAAAGAGTTTCGTATGTCAGTTGGAGATAACAAGTGTCCCCCCAGATGTCGAAGCCTTCTACCAGTCAGTCTTGGGCATGTACAAAGAACATGTTCTGCTGTCTCCTCCTCTATCTCGCAGAATCTGCACGTGTCCGTGTCAGATAGATACCTTTTCCTAAGGTGGTAGCGTAAGTTGCAATGTCCAGTTAGGTAAGACGTTAGAATCCGGAGATCCTTTTTGTCCAAGGATAGTAGCAGCTTTGCTGCCGAACTGGATGGAGTGATGAATCTCTTCGCCTGCCTTTGGCCAGCACAAAAGTTCCAGTGTTCGATGAACTTAGATTCACTCCATATTTTGAGTTTTTCCCTAACGTGTCCCATCGGAAGACCAAAGAATGGCTCCGGACCGATGAATGGTCTACGGGCACCACGGTTTGCCAGACAATCGGCACGTTCGTTCCCCGTATGACCCTCGTGACCCGGAATCCATACCAAGGTTAGGTCGTTATCCCGTCCTAGTCTGTTAAGGGATTCAACACAGTCCATGACAAGTCCGGATGACACATCATAAGCTCTGAGAGCTTTCAGTGCAGCCTGACTGTCAGACATTATATATATGCGTGAGCCTTTTGCCCTTCTACGAAGACATTCGGTCACGCATATGTGAATGGCGTACAGTTCCGCCTGAAATATTGATGGAGATTTGCCCATGGGCAAAGCGCGTTGAAAGTTGGGTCCGAAGATACCTGCGCCTGTATCCTTGTTGGTTTGCTTGGACCCGTCCGTATACCATATCATGGAATCAGGATCAGGGTACCAGGTCATGTTTGACCATTCGCTCCGTTCAAGGATTTTGATTTCAAAGTACCTGTTGAATACCCGTGTTGGTAATATTCTGTCCTTGACTTTTAGAACAGGGTCATTTATAAAAAGCTCAACGATTTTCATGTGTCCCCGTAAGTCACCTTCCTTCATATTACCAAGTTCTGTCAACCTAAGGGCGCTCTTGCAAGCATTCTCCATTACCGAGATATGTAATGGTGGAATGTTAAGCAAGGCCCCAATGGCGTAGGTTGGACATGTTTTACCAGCACCAGTGATGCCGATGCAAACGAGTCTATAGACTTTGTCCAAAATTGTCCTGGCCGTGCTTTGTTCAACCTTAGGCCACCATACCAGGGCAGCATAGGTAAGCATGGGTTTCACAATGGTGTTAAAGGACCAGAAGATCATATGCGGTTTCAGTCCCCAGGTTTTCCCAAAAAGCCTCTGACAGGCATATGTAGCCCTAGTGGCTTTTGTGGTTAAATTATTTAGATGCTGGTTCCATAGCAAGGATTTGTCTAATGTAATTCCAAGATATTTAACCTCATCTGAAAAACCTATAGTTGTGCCATTTAAAGTTGGCATGGTTAGGTTAAGTTTTCTCTTCCTAGTGAAAGGTACTAATATGGTTTTAGCTGGGTTAATAGATAACCCCTTTGATTGACACCAGTTTTGGGTCATATCAAGAGCCTGTTGCATGCGGTCCGAAATAGTCGGCTCATGCCAGCCGGTGACAGCAATGACAAGATCGTCAGCGTAGCCGAAGGTCTTAAAACCAGAGTCATTAAGTTCTTCCAGCAGCTTATCTATGACCAAGGTCCACAATAAAGGAGATAAGACACCACCCTGTGGGCATCCCCTTGTAGCGTTGATGGTCATAGATGTGCTACCAATATTGAACGTAATAACCCTAGATGTTAACATCTCCAGCGTCCAATTTATTATAAGCCTAGGAATATCCTTTCTTATCATAGCTTTCTCAATAGCAGCATAAGATGTGTTATCGAAAGCT
Organism: Pegoplata infirma; assembly: GCA_963921195.1. Lineage (NCBI taxonomy): Eukaryota > Metazoa > Arthropoda > Insecta > Diptera > Anthomyiidae > Pegoplata > Pegoplata infirma. Next base: position 83,049,218 of record OY992537.1, read on the forward strand.
CCCTGTATATCGATAAATGCACACAGAGCAATTTGTTTTGCTTCTATGGCCTTTTCAATCGATGTAACAACATGATGGACTGCTGTTTCAGTAGATTTACCCGGTTGATATGCAAATTGAAACCTATGTATCGGTTTGCTATTCAAGCAGGTTTCTCTGATGAAGCAGTCCAATAGTTTTTCCATAGTTTTAAGGAAGAATGAGCTGAGACTAATTGGTCTGTATGATTTAGCCAGTTGCTCAGATTTCTTCCCTGCCTTAGGTATAAATACCACTTTTACCTCTCTCCAAGGTTCCGGAATGTAACCAAATAAAAGGCTTGATCTAAATAGTCTAACCAGTTGAGGAATTATTAGATCAATTCCCCTCTGGAGCAGACATGGGTAGATCCCGTCCGGACCCGGTGATTTGAAGGAGGAAAACTTACTGATCGCCCATTTAACTCGTTCGCTGCTAAATATATTGTTCGTTAAGCGAATGTTCCTACCAGCTAAAGAAGGAATTCTTGTAGCTGGTGGTAATTCGCAAACGGACATACATCCTGGAAAGTGAGTTTCCAAAAGCAGCTCACAGGTTTCAATAGGCGATTCAGTATAGGACCCATCAGGTCTTTTCAAAGTACTTAGGCCATTTGAATGGTCTTGAGAGAGGGCTTTTTGAAGTCGCACGGCTTCTGGAAGATCATTTATTTTCTCACAGTAGTCGCGCCACGTAGTCCTCTTGGATCGTCTAATCTCCCTGTTGTATTCAGTTAGTGCCGCTCTATAGGTTACCCAATCACCTGTTTGTATAGCCCTATTGAATAATCTTCTAGCCTCCTGCCTGAGCTGTTCAAGACCGTTGTTCCACCATGGAACGTCTCTCTTCACCCTCCTGGTCTTGAGTGGACAGCTATCCTCGTAAGCTAGCGTCATGTTTGAATATAATTCGATACTCTCCTGATCAATCTCATATGTACTCCTAATGAGCTCGGTAGAATTATTCATGTTAGTATCAAGGTTATAGAGATATTTATCCCAGTTAGTTTTCCTAGGATTGCGATAGGTCTGGTCTGAGTCTAATCCACTAACCAAGTCGAAAACCAGGTGTTGGTGGTCCGACATAGATAGTGCATCAGAAACATGCCAGTTTGAGATGGAGAACGCTAGATTGGAGCTAGTCATGGTGAGGTCCAAGACCTCGGATCTGATAGCGTTTCTGAACGTTGGTTCATCTCCTCTATTCGCAATGTTAATATTATTGTTACAAACAAATTCTAAAAGCGACTCACCTCTTTTATTTATGTCAGTACTCCCCCAGCTGGTGTGATGCGCATTTGCATCGCAGCAAAGGATCCAGCTCAGATTCTTCGCTCGGCAGTATTCCACGAAGTTTGAAACTTCAGTGGTTGGTGCCGTCTCAAACTCACCTGGCATATAGGCGGATGCTAGTACCACCTCGTGATCCCCTGATAGGGAGGGCACCGTTGCCCTGATTGCCACCAAGTCCCCAAGAATGAACTCTGAAATTGGAAGATATGTTAAATTGTTCTTAACAAGAATGGCCGTTCTAGGCCTCTTATGTAATGAGTTGTAGATTAGCTTACCTTTTTGGGCAGTGAGTCCCTTTATGACTCCATTGTTGACCCAAGGTTCCTGGATGAATACGATGTCCAGGTCATCGTTGGTGAACCTTCTGCTGAGCACGTATGAAGCAGCTTTTGCGTGGTGAAGGTTCACCTGGAGACACCTAAGGTGCCGGGGTGTCTTACCTTTTGGAGCAGGCATCGTGTTTGTTGTGCTTCATGGCACGCTTCGCCACCTTTCTTCCACGATTTGAGTTCAGCAGCGCTGACTCCTCGGTTGAGCTCCTCTCCCATTTTCGAGGTCGGTCCGATTGTGACCTGACAGATCCCGATTTAGCGGTGTTACCCGCGGGCTCAGAAAAAGAACTCGGTTTGGCAATCTCCTTCGAGCAACAAGGTTTGTCATCTGACGAGTTGGTGCTGAGTTTAGCTCCATTGTCAGATTTAGCCTTGTTTGCTGAAGTGGTCGCCATAACCGTTCTGGCTACCCCGCGCCCGACCTCAGTTTGTGGACGGGTAGGTCGTACCAGCGCTGATCCGTAGCCATAGTTCACTCTATGACCCTTCTGTTGGAGTACGTCGGCCGAAATTGGGTCAATAGAGATGGTAAGTTCAACTATACCACCTCGTATGACCCGCTTTAGGACCTTCCAGTACCCAACAGAAAGATCAATATTCTGGCCCTCGAGTAAACCGAGGATCATCTCGTTGGATGTTTCGGCCTGTTCGGGGAAATATCCAACGACGATACGGGCTTTGGGTACATCGTCTTCCGCGACAACTTTTAGTTCGGCATCGTTCCAGGGTTTTAGAGTAGGAACATGAGTTTCTAACCACTCAACCGTATCATTGTCGCGGCAGACGAATACAAGCCATCCTGGTTTGAAAGTGCAGCTGGAAAAGCTTGGTTTAATAACCCCTTTCCTCAGCTCCACAATCTTCACCAGAACCGCCTGCTGTATAGCCCGCAGCTGTTCATCGGACCACCTCGTCTTGGGGAAATCTGGTGGAATCACACCAATCTTGGTGGTGGAAACAGCATCTTTATAGGATGGAGCCGCCTTCTTCTGCTGTTGAGGTTTGTGCACAGTTTGCATCGGTGGCGCTGGCTTAGCTGGTCTGGTCGTTGCTGCCTTGCGCGGTGTGCCATCAGCGTCTATTTCAGCGGCCCATTTTAAAGGTCGTTTTACCTCAGGAGGTGTAGAACCATCCGACCTCACCCTCTTGCGCGTTGATAGAAGGTCACGTACTTCGCTTCGAGCTTCGCGCATCGGCATTTGACATAGTCTGCGAGCGTTGTCAATATCAATGCCTTCATTTAGGTATTTACGCAGGCGTATTCGGGCAGCTCCAGAGAGCTTAACCCTATCAGACACGGGATTTGTCTGCACACCTGGTACCTTTTCCTTCTCTTTTTCATTTTCGGATGCTTTAGGCTGCGAATTCAACAACTCATCCTCTTCGTCCGTTGGGATGTTCTGATCAACCACATTAGGCTCCGTGACCTCTGTCTGATGAACAGCATCCATTTCTTCCTCGGCTATTACGAGACACGGTATCTCGTCCGTTTCCATAAATAGGCCTACGTCGCACTGTGGTCAATATTTTGAGATAGCGGCCAAAACTCCTTTTGGTTTTTGTTCCCCGATTTTAAAGTTATTAGACTCATATGAAAGTAGACAGTAGTAAACCTCGGGAGCCAAAAAATTAGAACTCTATTTCAACTATTTCACTGAGAACAGGGTGGTCCAAAATGGCTTTTTCAGCATTTAGTAAATTTATGATATTTTTAGTTAATTTTTAAAGTTTAAATGATCATAACTTTTTTGTTTTTCAAGATTTTTGGACGAAATAAATTTTGTGTTGTAACTTAACTTATTTCCTATTACTGGTAAAAAAATTGAAGCTCTACTGTTTTCAGAACAATTTAAATATTTTTTTTAAAATAGGTCAAATTTTTTGGAAATTTCCTACTTCATAGAGCACAACTCCTGTGAGTCAAGCTGAGTCAAAACACAAATTTACTATTTTGTAGTCCTAACTCTCCCCTACATTCCTATATATACATGTCCATGCATCGGGACTGCACTTTTTGAGCTACAGCAATTTTTCTGACCCAAGGTAAGATATTCGGTACAAATGCTCGTCATATTTTTTGAGAAGTTATTTGTAATTAAAGTGACTATTATGCATATATTTTGATGAAATTTTGTACAAGAGTTCTTATTGACCCAAAAAATAATTCTGTTGAAATTAGGAGAAGTTGGCCCATATTTGGACCTAGTCCACATAGAAGGGTGTATCAAAATTTTGACAAAAATGACAATAGAACTCTCAAATTATGTGGTATCTGGCAATTCATTTGGAAAAGGTAAAAAATGATTTTATTGCCATCTAATATTACATAACTTAAATACATGAAAATTGCAAATAAATTTAAAACCAATGGAAATAACTGGTAAAACCAAGTACCTGTTAACTCTCAAATTATGTGGTATCTAGCAATTCATTTGGAAAAGGTAAAAAAGATTTTATTGCCATCTAATATTACACAACTTAAATACTTGAAAATTGCAAATAAATTTAAAACCAATGGAAATAGCTGGTAAAACCAAGTACCTGTTATATTATGTTTATGTACTACACTCAAAAAAAAGAAGAAACTTAAACTTTGGAAAATTTTTCTTCAAAATACTTAGTTTATAAATTTTCCCAAAATTAAGTTAAAATTACCTAAAAGTTGGGAAATTTTCCTAACTTTTAGGAAAATATTTTAGTTCATGGACTGTTAAATAGGCCATAATTTTCCTTAAATAGAATTCCCTAATACGTGGAAGAAATTCTTACCGCCAAAAAAATGTTCCCTAAATAATTGAAAAAAAATCTTTATTTTTAAGACATATTTCTTAAAACAAAATTTAGTTCAAAAAATTCAGTTTTAGGACCTAATTTACTACCAGATAGTTCATCATATTTATCTTCTTTAATTTGAGGAAGTTTTTTCCACAAGTTTAGTAAATTCTTCATAACTTGAAATTGTTTTGTTGATTTATTTTTTTTTTCATGCTTGCTTGTAGTTCACATTTCGTTTATTATTTGTAGTACATGAATACAAAAGGTTTGATCTTGTATAACAAGTAATAAATTTAATATTTACTTTTTTTCTACACATGTATGTGTTAGAAAAAAACATAATATTTTAATCACAACAAAGACCTTGGCTTTGTCGTGTTTTCCCATAGTCTGGAACAAACGTCAAGTACAAAGTTGTTGTTGTAATTTAACTAAAAAAACTAATTAAATTTATTACTTGTCTTTAAGAAACAAACCTTTCTTTATATTTCTAATAAAATATGTACCCAATGAGAATTATGTGTGTATTCACATGCTATTCTATAAATAAACCATTAAAAAAATATAAAATTAAATAATTTTTAGGAAAAATTTCCTAATCAGAAATGTTTTTTTAACCAAAAAATGGAAAATTTTTTCCCATTTTCTAGTTCAAATTTGTCCTTCTTTTAAAGAAAAATATGGACTAAAAAGTAGGAATACATGGCAATGGAGCTAAATCATTATCAATTTTCCTTGGATTTAGTTAGTTTTCCCATTTTTTAGTTATTTTTTTTTTCTGAGTGTAGTTTAAAGATTATAATTTGTTTCTAATTTTAGTATAAATTTTTATTAATACATTTAAATAAAATATATGTGCACTTTAAATCAATAGTAAAAGTTTACTTAAAATTTTATCGATGTTGTGTTCTGTATATAATATATCCAAATGGTATTGATATTGTTGGGAATTTCAGTGTTATTTTTCAGTTTAATCCTCATAAGAATTAGCTTTCTTCCAAAAAAAAACAACCTTTGGCCCCTGTGAATATTGAGACTAAATAAATGTCAGGGGCCAAATGTTGGCATTTTCTGACCAAAATTAAGTTTAGGAATAATAAATAAGTATTGGTTGTAAAATACGATTGAAAAAAATAAGAAATTATAAAAAAAATACCTATTTAAAATGTCAAAATATTCAACTTTTACATGGAAATTCAACAAAAAATTAAAATGCATTTTTAACTCCACATTACTTATGTTCCTATCAGTCGATTTTTACGTTTGAACACGCAAATTGAAGCTTAAAGTCCCTCCTATTGAACAAAACAAATTGCGTAAAAAAATACCAATCCGGTCAAAAGTTATAGAGTTTTGACCGCTATCTCGCGAAATTGACCACTGTGCGTCGACCTGATTTTGTTCATTTATTTTATTAATTTGGTTACTTGAATCCATTTCTGAAAGAATAAAAATATAGGGATTAAAATATATGAAGCTTGGTAACAGAGCCCTTTGCTACCAGCTAGCTAATACAACCAAGTTTCGCCAAAAGCATGGAGGTCACCGTTCACAAACACACTAACGTAGTGCTATTCGTCCCATGGGCACGGTACGAATGACACCTGGGATTACGGGTTTTTATTGAGCGTCCACTCTAGATCCGCCATCTTCTGTTAAAACAGCAGAGACACCTCCTGCAGGTTGCGGCTCTTCACCGCGGATGGTCGGTCACTGAATTCTGAGAGGCTAAGGCTAGTTTCAATAGAATAAGCTATATTGCGCTTCAAGAATCCCTGCAACACTCGCTGCTTCGTCTCCAGCCTAAAAACATTATCATTTTAAAAAATTTAAAATCGGTCGAACAGGTTTTGAGATGTGGTTGTTTGAAATTTTCAAAAAATTTTATTTTTTCCTACATTGTAGAATTTAAAAAAAAAAAAAAATCTAAATTTTTTGTCTTTAATCCTTTTATAGAGCTTGATACAATATTTTTTTTTTAAACTTTATTTGAGCCAAATCCGATCATTTTAACCCGAGGCACCCTTCGATTAAAGTTTTGCATTTTTGGAAAATTTCTAACAAAATTTTGAATAATTGAAAAATAAAAAAAAAAATATCTCGCTACAAATTATTATTATTAATTTTTGGCACGCTGCACAGTGGTTCCAAGTCCAAATCTAGCTGGACAAAATTATTTTATCACCGTTTTATATGTTTTTGGGGTCGCTGAGTTCAAAAAACGGGTTTAAATTTTTCTAAGACAATTACACTAATCGACAAATTTTTATTTTTTTTCTAATTTCAGTAATTCATTAATGACAAAAATGGTTTATATGCAGAACAGAAATATGAAATGCAAAAACTTATTTTTTTAAAGTTTTGTAATCTCTAAAAAATAAAAAAAAAATTGTCGAGAAGTGTAATTGAAAAAAACAAGTGAGTGTGTTAAATTCGGCTATGCCGAATCTTTTATACCCTCAAAAATGTAAAAAAAAAAAAAAACCATTGAGAGTGTTACATTCGGCTGTGCCGAATCTTTTATTCCCTCCAAAATGTAAAAAAAAACATATATAAAAAAATCCAGGGGCGTCTTTTTTTTTGGGGGGGGGGGGGTTGGTGGGAGACGTTAGGGAGCACCTTCCCCTTGCGATTTCGAACTTCATCGGAGAGAAGAATGTTGCATTTGCTTAGCAAAAGTACAAAAAACTCTGCAAAAAATTAGATTTTTCTTAGGTTGGTTTAGTTCTCCAAGGGGGAACTTTTTCCCCTTGGTCCGATTTTATCCATTTCCAAACTTAACCAGCCTAGGAATATAAGACATATTCGTGCCAAATTTCGGAAGTCTAGCTCTTTTATTTTGGACTGTATCGTGTCCTCTACAGACGGACAGAAGGACAGACGGACGGACATTTTTGAATTTAGTCGAAGTGTGTAGTTGGCCGCGGTGTTATAGGAATCATCACATTTAATGCTTTATTTAAGCTAAGCATAATTATAGTACTTAAAAGTTATTAAAAACTTACAAAAATTCAATACTTTATTTAGAAAAAAAAATTTAGGCGAAAATCTATTTTCATAAAAACTGTGATTAATTTTAAACCTGCAAAAACCTGCAAGAAATGTCTGCATGACAACGTTCAGTAATAAATTACCTATAAGTTGTATGTAGTAATTCGACATGATATGCCTGGATTCGGTTTTGGCAAGCTGCGAAAGTTTCATAAGTTCTCAAAAATATTGTTATTATTGACCATACTTCAAAGTACAAAAAATATAAGAAGAAGATCGATAATAAATTTCTTATTAATGTCCAGAATAAGTATAAATCTGTAGCTTTCTTGTACATAAACCGTTTTGAAACCATTGATGTAACATGGATAATATGATGTTATTAGTTGAACACTTAAATATATATATTTTTTTTTTAAATATTGGATACCAAAAATGTTATTTCATTCGCATATTTAACAAAGTTAAAGACCTAATTCCAAAAAATGGTTATTAGTTTGATCAGAACACACCCTTAGCTTGCCCCTTGCACTATTAATTCCCAATTTTAAGGACACTAATTTTTGGACTTTTGTCCAGCTAGATTTTGATTTGGAACCAATGTGCGCTGAATACGAATATCAAAAAAAAAATCTGAAATCGGTAATTCGATTTTTGACTTATCGCCATTTGAAATTTCTGAAAATGGAGTTTTTTTTTTTGTTTTCGATCACTTTTTTATTGAGATGGAGACAAACTTTCATTTAAACTTAATTTGAGCCAAATCAGACCATTTTTACCAAAGCTGTATTATTGAATACTTTTATTTGAATTTTTTGGAAAAAATAAAATACTTTAATATTTTAGTTGGTTATCAAAAAATAAAATGATCTGTTATTTTATTTATTTTGATTTGAATAAAATACAATTTTAATTTATTCAATTTCATACAAATAAAATAATATTTGTTTCCAAAAAATTTAAATAATTTTTTCTGATTGATTATTCAAACAGGAAAAAATGAAATTTTCTAATTATTTAACAAAAATTTTTGAATAATTTTGGTTATTCACAAAAAATTGAATAAATAACGTATTATTCAAACAAAAAAAAACAAATATTTTTGAAAATTTTGTGTTTGAAAAAGAAATGTATTTTATTTATTTTGTCATTTACTATACAATGAAACATAAAATTATTTTTACAAACTAATATTGTTTATAGTAAACTTCTTAACAAAGCGTTTTTTTACTAAAACATTAGTTGGAATATTCTTTGTAAATTTTCCCGAACTGAAATCTTTAGATTTTTACTATTTTAAAATGTTGTTAAAACATTTTCCTATGGAAAAGTTTTTAAAATACTTTCAGATATTTTTCAAATACAACAAAAAGTCCTGTGAGGATGTATATTTACTCAGATTTTCAAGGTTTTTGGCTTTGGTGACATTTTTAAGAAAATATTCTTTAGTATTAACTCTAAAATCTTTCTACTACACAAAATTTATTTAAATAAAAAAAATGCATATGTATACAATTACAAATTTTTCCTATCCCTAGTAAAAAAAGAAAAAAAGTTCATGACTAATTATATCCCAAATATGGCGGATACAATTATTTTAATAGTTATCTACGGGTATATTTTATGATCTTGAGGGATTACCTTATATATAATGTGATACGTGAATTGGGTCTATATAATTATATCAGTTGGAGAAAACTGATACGATTAAATATAATTTAAAACCATTATAACTGATCATATATTGCTCCTTATAACGTCATATAAGTTGGATAACAATTTATATAATCATATGCACTTTATATAATGTTATATACAAAAATATGTTCTTTATGTAGACCAATATCTAACCATATATATTTATGTCTTATAGTCGCAATTTATTTTATATTGTATCAGTCCCGATCAAACTGATAAACCCAGATAGATCCATTTTACGTATCATATTATATATAAGACTATCTGTTCAGATCTTGTAGGATAACCGAAGATAGTATTTGAAACAATTGTGTCCACCATATTTGGGATCTAATTTGTCACGGCTATATATAACTCTTTTATACTCGGGATAGAAAAAAAAATATTTTTGAATGTATTATTCTATTTTTAAATGCACCCGTAACCGTAAAAGCAAAAAAAATCTGTGTCGGAGTGAGCAAAAATCTGGCATAATTTTACCAAAAATATGCTAAAACTACAACCGACGAAGTAGTTTTCGTAATTTAGCCAAAACACTTATGTAAAAAATTTTAAAGAAAATGCTAATGCTATTTAAGCAAAAACTTGGTAAAATATACCAAAAGAAATATGGTGAAATATACCAAAATTATTAGAAAAGATGACTAAAAATAATGCAAAAAAATTATAATAAATGAATTTGCTAACATTTATTACGAGTGGGAAGGTGTCCCTCAATGTCCCCCGGCTCCCTCCCCTGGTGCTCCATCAAAGACTTGGCGAAGGAGTATTAATAATGAATTGGGGGCCTCAAATTAAAGCTACAATAATATCACCAGTGAAGCTTAAAATAGAGTGGGAGAGAAGGATGACAGAAAAGAAGGATTTCAATTGGAATTTCCTGAATTACAACATAACTTTTCTGTATTTCAATTGACTTTTTATAAATTACAACTTAGCTTTTCTGAAATTCAATTGGGCTTTTTATAGTTTTAATAGCATTCTCTATACAACAATTCTCCTAAAAATTCAAAAATAAAACTTTTTAAAAGAAGCTAATTTTAAACTATTTTGTATGAATAATTTTATGTTTCACTGTATAATAAATGACAAAATAAAAAAATACATTTCTTTTTCAAACACAAAATTTTCAAGAATATTTATTTTTTTTGTTTGAATAATACGTTATTTATTTGATATTTTTGTGAATAACCAAAATTATTTAAAAATTTTTGTTGAATAATAAGAAAAATTTATTTTTTTTTGTTTGAATAATCAATCAGAAAAAATTATTTAAATTTTTCGTTATTTAAATAATAGCAAATAAATATTATTCATTTTCAAAATATTTGAATAATCGCTTATTTGAATATTTTTTTAAAAATATTGTTATTTATTTGTTTCGTTATTTCAATCATAGCATACAGCACTGATTTTTACCCATGGCACCCTTCAAACAAAGCAAAACTTTAAACTTAAGGAAAAGAAGTATTGAATTTTTTTTTTTTTTAAATTTCTTGAATCTAAGAAAAAACGGAATTTTTGGCAAATTTATAATAGCGATATCTCGAAAACGGTTCGACCGATTTTAGATATTTTTTTTATATTCGTATTCAGCATGCAAAAAAAAAATAATGTATCGCGAGAATTTTTTTTTTATTTTCAATAATTCAAAATTTTGGTGGAAATTGTCCAAAAATGCAAAACTTTGATCGAAGGGCGCCTCGGGTTAAAATTATCGGATTTGGCTCAAATTAAGTTTTAATAAAATATTGTGTCAAGCTCTATAAAAGGGTAAAGGATTAATAATTTCGATATATTTTTTGATATTTGTGTTCAACGCATCATTTAGTAGGTTAGGTTAGTAAGTATGATGTGTCGCAAGATATAGTTTTTTTTTTTTTTTAACTAAATTAATTTAATTTAATTCGATTGACTTAAAATGTTTACCACATCATTTTCAGAACCACTAGAAGAAAATTTTCCCCGGACACTTGGGAAAATCAAAGGTTGAGGAAAAATGCCACTCTAACCTTATATATTGGTCCATAGCTTTTAAACCGTTGAACCAATATCGCTCAAATGGATAAACAAACTTCTCGAAGTAACAACAGGTATATAAGGGGCATTCCATGTCAAATTGGACACATTGAATAATTTTTTTTAGATTTTCCCAAATTGTTGACAGTTGTTAGTACCCTTCGAAAACTCCTTCGTGGTAAATTTTCAGATTTTTTTGATGCCCGTTCAAAAAATATCGAATTTTTAAAAATCGGTAGTTTGTTCCTTTACTCAAACTTCTTTTACTTATAACTACTTCAATAATGGTCCAAATTGCAATTTTTTCTTTAAATTTTTTTTTCCAAAAAAATCTTAAAAATGCTCTACACCATTTTAAGTTGATATTGAGAAAATACAAATTGATATTGAGAATTGAAAATTGATATTGAGAAAAAGCAAATTGATATTGAGAAATAAAAATTGATATTGAGAATACACAAATTGATATTGAGAAATGAAAATTGATATTGAGAATACTCAAATTGATATTAAGAAATGAAAATTGATATTGAGAAACACAAATTGATATTGAGAAAATACAAATTGATATTGAGAAATAAAATTTCATATTGAGAAAATACAAATTGATATTGGGAAAAGACAAATTGATATTGAGAAAACAAAATTGATATTGGGAAAAGACAAGTTGATATTGAGAAATAAAAAATTTTAATTAAGAAAATAAAAAATGATATTGAGAAAAGAAAAATTGATATTGAGAAAATACAAACTGATATTGAGAAAATAAAAAATAATATTGAGAAAATACAAATTGATATTGAGAAAAGAAATTGAAATTAAGAAGAAGATACTATGTAATATTGAGACAAGAAAAATTAATTAATATTGAAAAAAAAATATTTTTTACTTACAAAGTGGATTTGCCTTTACTCAATATCAATTTGTATTTTCTCAATATCAGTTTGTATTTTCTCAATATTATTTTTTTTTGAAATTTTTTTTGTGTAAAACTTCTATGGATTCTACAAATTTTTTTCCCAGTAGGATCGTGGGATAACTATTATTACTGTTTATTAAAATCTTTTGAAAAAATGTTATTTTAATTTTTTTAATCTTAAAATCATTTTTACTGCTCCAATTGTGCGTCATAGAGGGGTCATTTCCAAAGGCGACCCCAATTTATTTTCACGTCTTAACATTTCTTCGAAACAAACTAATATCCTATCTCCAATTTCTAAGAGGGCACCCACACAAATGACGTTTCTTAATTAGAGCAATAAAATATATGATCTACCCACAAAATTTTTTTAGTACAAGCATTTGCTCTGAACACACCTACCCTCTATCTTTAACTATTAAGGAGGCCCCCAAACAATTTTTTTTATTTTTTTATAAATTTGTTTTATTTAATCAGCTTCTACCGGTTCAATGGTGCGTCCGAGAGGGTCATTAGTGAGAACGACCCCCATTTATTTTAAAACTCCAACATTTTTGTAAAACACACTTACGCCCTATCTCCATTCGCCAAGCAGGCTCCCATACAAATTGCAGTTGGAACAAATTTTATAAAAATGTAATTTTGCATTGAAGCCCACATAGGGAGTGGAGATAGGGCGTAGGTATGTTTTACAAAAATTTTGGAGGGTAAAAATAAGCTGGGGTCGGTCTCACTAATAACCCTTCTCGGACGCACCAAAGGACATGTATGGGGACCGCCATAATAGTTAAAGATAGAGGGTAGGTGTGTTCAGAGAAAATGGGCTGTAGGCAAAATCGCCCAAAGAAAAATCGCCCAAAAAATTTTATGAAAAATCGCCCAAATGCAAAATCGCCCAAAAAAAATGAAAAATTTCCCAAAAAGGAAAATACGAAATTTCGCCCAAAATTAACGAAAAAAAGCCCAAAATAGAAATGAAAAATGGCCCAAAACAAAATAAAAAAAGATTTTTTCTAATACATTTTTTCCAAAACACATACTACTTCACAGAAAAGCTTTTTTTTGCGGAGAGGGTGGGTCTAAGGCATGGAGTTTGTAATCCGTAAGCCCGGCCGAAGGCCGGCTACGCAGAAGAACTTTAAGACAAAAAGAAAAACTTTTAAGATAAGACCATAGGTTAAGTGGTTATTATTTATTTTTAAAGATCGTTGTTTTGAGAATACAGCCCGTAAAATGCATAAGTAATTGATGTAAAAGTTTTAAGTGTGAAACTTAAATTTTAACGAATTAAAAAAAAAATTGGAAATAGCACCGATCAAAGCGCCGCAGGCGAAAAATTTTACCAACAAATTTTAACAAAAAATCGCGCTGCGGAGCTTTCATCGGACTTGCATGCTGTTTTTAAATTCATTACTTTTGATTTCTACTGCGCTGCGACAGATTAATACATATATAGCGTGGTAATCTGCATGTAAGAGCAAGGGTTTTGGGTTCGATTCCCATTAGAACCTTTATATGTAAGCAACAACGGAACGGTTTTGCTTCAGCTTTTTCTTGGTTAGTTAAATATATAATTTATAAAAAAACACGATATGCGTTTACTGTTTCTAAAAATAATAATACACTGATTTATTGTGACATACATATTTTAGTTTTGACATTTTAAAATTTTGACAAAAAATAAAACCAAAATAAAATTGGGCAATTTTTCATATATAATTTTTGGGTAGTTTTTCGTAATGAAAAATCACCCAATTTTTAATTTCGAAATTTTCCCCAAAAACTATGAAAATTTGCCCAAAAATGTTGGGTAACTTTTCATATGAAATATGACCCAAATTTGTATGAAAAATTTTTGGGCGAATTTTCGTTTTCTTTTTTGGGCCATTTTTCTTTGGGTGATTTTGCCTACAGCCGAGAAAATGTTTGGACTAAAAAAATATTGTGGGTTGGTCATACATTTTATTGCTTTAAGGATACTCGTAGGGCAGTTAGAGCGGTTGGAGCAAATTTTAAGAAATGTCATTTTGTGTGGGAGCCCCCTTAGAAATTGGAGATAGGATATTAGCTTGTTTCGAAGAAATATTTAGACGTGAAAGTTAATTGGGGTCGCCCTTGAAAATGACCCCTCTATGACGCACAATTGGAGCAGTAAAAATGATTTTAAGTTTGAAAAATTACGATAAAATTTTTTCAAAAGATTTGAAAAAATTGTAATAATCGTTATCACAGGATCCTACTGTGCCAAAAATTTGTGGAATCGATTGAAGTTTAACACAAAAAAATTTTTAAAAAATCAAAGAGTACATACATTTTCAAAAATGAGATTTGAATTTTAAAACTTAAAAATTGCATACTAGAGCACTTTTAGAAATTTTTCTGGACTTTTCTTTTAAAAGTACGTAAAAAAAGCAAAAAATTTGAAAAAAATGCGATTTGGACCATTTTTGGAGAATTTATGAGTAAAAGAAGTTTGAGTAAAGGAACAAACTACCAATTTTTAAAAATTCAATATCTTTTGAAGGGGCCATTAAAAAAATCTGAAAATTTACCACGAAGGAGTTTTCAAAGGGTACTAAAAACTGTCAAATAATTGGAAAAATCTGAAGAAAAAAATTATTCAAAGTGTCCGATTTGACATGGAATGCCCCATAAATATATTAAAAATACAGTAATTTATGAGTACTTGTTGGCATTGCTCGACAATTCAACGGATAAATGGAGAACGCTAGATCGGATCTCATATTTTTCGCTGAGTTACAAGCTGTAAAACAAACTTTTATAAACAGTGAAAAAAAAAAATTATACATATAAATTATATAAGATAGGTATCCTTAACTTAAGAAAATTCGCGCATACGATTGCTGACAAAATTTTATTTCAAATTCTGGGCGCAATGGATTACCCAAATGGTTAGAGGAAGGCTTTTCCATCTTTGCAGTACACGTTTATTTCGTTGCAAAAACGCTATTTTGTTATCACTGAATTTCATTTGTTTGCAAAACCTTGTTTGCCTTTTGACACGTTACGAGATTTACGTGTAGGCGCAATATGATAAATTTTATCTACAATGAAGGTGTTTTCATGTTTGTTTAACTTAAGTGCTTATTAAGATTTCCTAAAAGAACATGAACATTTATACACTCAAAAAGGCTTTACGTTTACTATATATTATTCGATGGAAGTTTTAACAATGGATATCTTAAAGTGTAATTGCCTGGAATTTGTCTTATGTTTTAATAAGGCTTGTTTACCACACCGTCAACTAAAAGGTGTTTGTAAATGAAACGGTAATAGTTGCTTTCAGTTGCGAAAGTAGTCTAATATTATTGATAAATTTAAGTATTAAAAGATGTTATCTTAACGGAAAAATTAAAATCTAAGAAAAAATTAAAATTTACCTACAACATTTTTTGAGTGTAAAAACCTACATATGTTGTTGTTCTTTTTTTTTGTCGCTTGTAAGTACTTGTTGAAGAATTGTCGGTGTCAAAAATTAATTTAGATAAATGGTTGACAAATTTGATGCGTAAACTCGAGAATTTATTAATTGAATAAATTGAAAGATTAAGTAGACTTATTTACATGAAATTTTACTTGTTATTCATACATAAGAGTAATTTCTAATTAAAATTGTAAACAGTATATTAATCCTTTTGTGGATTATAAACACTGGGGTGTTCAGGAAGGAAGATATGTGCACATTTTTTCAGAAATTCACTTGAATTGAAATTATTAACAGAATGGCAAATTAATATAACAAAAATATTAAAAAAACATTGCTTTGGCAAGTACACTCAAATTGTCAACGAAACATTATTATGATTTAATATTTTGGGCAAAATTACAAAACTCGCAGGAATTTTTTAAATTCTTAGAACTATTTTATAAAAAGTGTATTCCTTTTGAGACTTTTTTAAAAGGAAAAATATTGTTGACTGAATGTTTTTCTATATCAGACACATGATGTTACTGCATCTTAATAGCACTTTTAGTGCTACCAACAATCGCTCTAAACTGTGACATCGCCTAAAGGAATTATGCATGAATTAAAGTGGTTTTGGCATGCTTTTTGACTCGGGATTTCTTTCTAAAAGCTGCTGCAAGTTTAGAAAAATTTCTGCTGGGTACTGGATGGCCGAATTATTTCTAAAAAAATCGAAAATAAACCATTGTATGTTTTAAAGGAACAGACCAAGGTCTCTGGTGAAAATTGAACCCACGACCCCCACGTTTAAAGGCTAGGACGCTACATCTAATCAACATGGGGCCCTTTTTTAACATTTTGTAGGGTATATAAGAATCGACACAGCCGAACACTCTCACTTGTTTTGTCTCAGTTTTTATAATGCTTAGTTAACAACATAGAGTATACATAGAGGCGAAGGCGTCAAACATTGAGTTGTCAAAGTACAACTTGTATACATGTATTTGTTGACAAAGTACGACTTGTAAATATGTATTGTGTTTTGAATTCACATCGACAACGTACGTGTGAGAAATTAGAAAAAGATAGTGATATTTTTTTTTTCTTTCTCTTCACCTCTATGTATACTCTATGGTTAACAATAAGTTGTATAAACTTCAACAAACTTTAATACAAGTATAATTTTTTTGGAAGAAAACTAAACACAATTATTAGGTATCTTTAACTTAACTTTACCTTAACTAAGTATTATAATTTTGACAGGTGTTGCTAAAACAAAATCAAGTTAAGGTGCTTTTTACGGACCATTAGCAAAACTACAATGACAGACGTGTTTTTTCATATTTAAGGAACATCAACATTTTTTTAAATTCCCGGTGAAAAATGTGCATATATGTACATATATGCTCATATATTGTTAGATGTATGTTCATATATGAATCATATATGAACTTATATGCTGTATATTGAAGTATATATGTTGTCAAATTTTTTAAAAATGGGCTCATATATGGAAATGTATGAAAAAATATATTGACATACATATATGTATAATATCACTAAAATGGTAAAGCAACGAAAAAATAAGCTTTGCTGTTTTATGTGGCATTCCACTTGCTGTTTTGAAGTGTTCGAGAGTGAGATGTTTAAAAATGTCTTTGTTCCGTGTTTATTACGTTTTTAGTTTGTTACTGGTGTTTTGTTGAACAACTTGTTTATGATTTTTTTTTTTTAATTTTGTTCATAATTCCGTCATATTATATCGGATAGGTCTGAAAATTTGGACATATTTTCGGTTAATGAAGTGCATCATAACTAGCGAATCAAATTTTGATAATTTTAAAGGGGAGGCAAACAATTTTTTAAATTACAAAATATGGTGGTAATATTTTTGAATTTTAATCGTAAAACTTTGTATTTTTTTAAAGAAGAGAACTAAAATTTTATTGGAACATGTATTTTGATATAATGCATCACAATCTATATCTCGTTTTTAAAGAAGAACGTTGTTACGTTGTTTCGCATTTTAGTTGACGATATATTGATTCATATTCCTGACTTAGAAAGTTTTGATATATTCATATTGCCGCTGTTCCTAAAAATGGAGTCATGTGTTTTGTGGCAAGTTTTCATGAGAGCAAAAAACGTCTATTTTCGTCCCTTTGCAATATTTTTTAAAAGTTTGTTCAATAACAAATTCTTGTACCGATACGATATCCACATACTAAAAAAAAAGTATGAAATCTTTAACATAGCTCCTCTTTTAAGTGTTTTTTTGAACAACTGCTTTTGTTTACAAAACCATTCTTACTGTAAATTTCTTTCGAGGGGAACGAACACAAAACAAAGTGTGTTGGTGGTTTAAAGCGACGTTATTTAAACCAAGTCCTTGAAATTTTGATATTTAAAAGCACTTCATTAAACAGTGGACAACAGATTTCGTAAACTGGTGATGATTCCCGTTTTTTCTTGTAACTATTTAAGAGCTTTAACATTACTCGATATCACTGAAAGATGATGTACTTTAAACACCAAAATTTTGTGACTTCAAATGATTTAATTGCTTTCACAAGGCTTGATTACTCACCTTTTAGGATTTAGATAACAGCATGAAAATATGCATAACTTTGGAAGTATTTTTCAAAAAATACTTGTAAGCAATGTGCGAACCTTATATTACTTAAATAGTGGTTAATTTCATCACGTTCTATTACACTTTGATCAAAAAATGTTATGTGTAGTTTAACACATAACTCCTTTTCAGATCTTTTTTAGTATGAGGAACACAGCTACTTTTACCAACATTTGAACCAATCAAGATATCAAAAAACGGTTTGGCGAGTAAACGCATTCCCAATATGGATCCTTAATCCAAAAAAAAAAATAATTGAAATTAAAAAATTCAACTGAAATTCAAAAAAGATTACTTGAAATTCCCAAAAATCCATTGAAATTCAAAAATCTTAATCGGAATTCAAAGAAATAAAGTGGAATACAAAACAAAATCACTTAAAATTCTAATAAATCGATTGAAATAAAAAAAATAATTCGAATTCAAAAAAGTTTAATTGAAATTTAAAAAAATCACTAAAATTTCTAAAATTCAATTGGAATTAAAAAAAAAAAAAAATTAAATGAAATTGATATCAAATGAAATTCAAAAAAGCATTTTGAAGCTAAAAAAAAAATAGGAATTTAATTGAGGTTTTGGATTTTTTTTTTTAGCTTTAAGTTATTTATTTTTTCAAGTTTTAATTAATTTAAGGTTACGTGTATTTTTTTTTTTAATTTAGGTGGATTTTGTGATCTTTTTGAATTTTAATTGATATTTTTTAATAATAATTGGAGTAATATACAAATCACAATTGGTATTTTCGAATTTCAATATTTTTTTGTCGATATATATGAAAAATAACATACGTGGATACATATATGTTTTCATATAAATTATATATGTCCATATATGTCATATATGAACATATTCCCTCAAATTACGTATATGATCATGTATGGACAATCATATATGAAGCATATATGATCATATATGCACATTTTTCACCGGGTTATACATATTTTGTATAAGTGGATAAATATATGAGTGATTACACTAGTGAGCCTGGCTTCTAACTTTAAGCAAATCTGACTTTCAACTTAAAAAGAGTTTGGTAGCCAAAAATTCGGTGAAAAACTAGTAGTTTTGGTGCCCCTTTTAATTGTCTCGAAATTGATTTTAGAAGAAAATAAGTTTAAACCAGACACCGGATTTCAAACGCTTAAGGGCGGATTACTCAATGAAAAGTTAGCTGCCCCTTTTAATTGTCTCGAAACTGATTTTAGAAGAAAATAAGTTTAAACCAGACACCGGATTTCAAACGCTTAAGGGCGGATTACTCAATGAAAAGTTAGCTGCTAACTGCCGATTTAACGGAGCCTTATGTCAAAATTTGTATGAAAAAGTTAAATTTAGCAGAGAGTTATTTTATAACGGAGCATTAAGTAATCCAGCCTAAAAACACAAAATTTTAAGTTTTCATTAAAAAAACAAAAAAATATTGTATTCAAAATAAGAGTTCCCGCACAACAATGTCGGTAACGTTTTTTTCATACAAATTTGGCATGAAAAAACGCTCGACCGAAAACCGCCAGAATAAAATCAATTTTATTTTTGTGTCGGTTTCTCTCTCTCCCTTAATTTTTGAAATGAAAATGTTGCCACTTTTTTACAAATATTTCGATTTTTTTCGATAAAGTAAACAAAAAAATATGATCTCTAAAAGAAAAAAATATTAAAATTTAATTAAAAAAACAGCAAAAAACAAATCAATATGAAAAAATCATATTGATAATTAAAAATACAAATAATTTAAATATAAAAGTGACGAAAAAGTGGAAAAATAGTGTAAAAATCAACATATGACAGGATTTTCCGCTGCCGTCTTTGTTTTGCGACTATACTCTCTCATGACCGAAAACGTCAACCGCTCCGACATTGTTGTGCGGGGACTCTAAAGTATTTTTCAGTCACAATTTTTTTTATTTTCATCAAATGTTAAAAATACCCAGCAAAACTTAGATTACCAAATAAGGTATAAAATAAGGTATGGGATTGCTTATTTTATACATTACAGCATTGATGACTTTAACAGGGGATAAGACTCAAAGTAATGCATCCACACTGCTATATCAAATTTATAGCAAAACATACGAGTAAGGTATAAAATATAGCATACCAGAACAAAATATATAAAGTGTTACGAGTAGTAAAAAAGTAATTTTGTATTAAATTTACTCACGTGGTTGTAAGTGTGTGTATGTAGATAAAATATGCTCGTGAGTGTGTGTCATTAGAAAATTCCTGTCGTGAGTCCTCTAGATTAAACTTATGTATTTTTTTATAATATACTAGTTGAATAGCCTGTCCCTGCCAGGCGGAACACCAAATCACTTTTCTCAATAATTCTAATTTTTTACCAAACTTTATAAAAAACTTATGTTTGTGCTTCAAAAATTTATTATTGCTAGATTGATCTATATCAATATATTTCCCAAACTCGAAAAAAGTTTTATGATATACTCATAAAAAAGGTTTTATTGATAAAATTTTAGAACTAAATTTAGCACGCCCATTTCGTTTCCGTTCTTAAACCTGATATCAAAAATCCATCGTGTGGATCTGTCCCATGATCAATTTTTATCTTTCTTAGGCTGGATTCCTCAATGCTCCGTTATAAAATAACTCTCCGTTAAATTTAATTTTTTCATACAAATTTTGACATAAGGCTCCGTTAAATTGACAGTTAGCAGCTAACTTTTTATTGCGTAATCCGCCGTTAGTCATGAAGGGTTTTAAAATTAGATACATAATATGTTAAAAAACACAATTTTTTCACTTAAATTTTTCCTTATAATTCTCCGTACACAGTTGACTTCATAAGGATATGACCCATTGTCAATACTTTATGCTTTACAATTTTCAGCTTCCTTAGTCAATAGGGATTTCAGAAACAGTTTAAATGTTTAAAAACTAAATTTTGCCGTCTTCCACCACTCCCCTGTTTTAAAGTCCAAAAATCCGGCTACGTAACAGATTATATATATAAACTAAACAAAATTCACAACGGATTTTTTTTATCTCCGCCCTTTCACCAAATTTTCATCTTTCAAGGACATAATGTGTCTTCAACATTAGGAAAGATGTAAAAACATAATTTTTCCATGCCCATTTCTTCTCTTAATTCTCCGTCCATATTCAAATTTTTTTAAATCTGACAACTTTAGGATAAGTTCCATCATTAGTAATATACTCGTATCCACGCCCCTTTTCCCTCTTAATTCTCCGTCGACAGTCCAAAAATTTTAAGTCTGAGTACTTTAGAATATGCTCCATTGTCAGGAAAATATGCTGTCAATTTTCGGCTGCGTAGGTCATTAGTGCTTTAAAGTTAGTTAAATTAAAAAACAAAAAAAACACAATATAGCCTTCCCCCTTTTTCATCTCAACTCTCCATCTACATTTCAAAAATGTTAAATCGGACTACTTTAGAATATGCTTCATAGTTAGAACTGTTAGGTATTTTTACCTTCCTAATTCATTGGGGCGGAGCTTAAAAATACTCTAAAATGCAAAAAAAAAAAAATTTTTCCATGTCCCTTTTTTCTCGTAATTCGCCGCCCACAGGCAATACAAAATTAATATTAAAAATCGTATTTGCGGGTCATTTTGGCAAAAAAAAACCTTCCGCAACAAACGCAATTTCTAAAAAGTCACAGATATTTTTTTGTTTTAAGTCCTATTTTTCAAAAATAAGGTAATTTTAACCCTTGCAATTAATGAATTATATAGAAAAGGATCTTGTAAACACTTAGGAATAAAAATAAAGCCACCCGGACTTTTACTTTTGAAGCTACATGCTGCCAAAGTTGATGTCATAAATAGTTAACGTTATGCAGTTTATGGTTAAACCGCTAAATTTTAATCTTACAGGAATCAAAAAAGTCCCTCCAAAAAGCATTCGTCATTTTGAGCGTAAATAGCTTTTCCTACGCATCGTTTGAGTCTCATATTTTCTTAGTTTTAATTAAACTAAGAAAATATAGACCAAATTTCAACTCATTTGGTGCGGGAACTTTTTTAACGGAAGCGAAAAAGTAAAAATACAATTCTTAATATTTTTTTATTGCTTTTTTGGCTAGGGCAGGTAAGTTTTGAAATTTGGAAAAAAAATCCAAAAAGTCATAAACCTACTATGCAATTGCATCTTCCTTTGGGGGCTTCAAAAGAAGTTAAAATGTTAAAAATTCCAATTTTGTCACTCCCCATTTTCCTTTCAATTCTCCGCCCACAGTCCAAAAATTTAAAACTCGACTACTTCAGGATATGCTTAATCGATAGGACTATATTCTAGGAAATTGTCAGCTTCCTAAGTCATTAGAGGACTTTAAAATAAGCAAAAATTTAAATTTTCATCTTCATAGGTCATTCAAATTAGTTAAAATATTAAAAAACACAATTTTTCCACGCCCCATTTTTCTCTTAATTCTCCTTCCACAGTTAAAAAAATTTAAATTCCGTTACTTCAGTATATGATTCATTGTTAGAACGAAATGCTATGCAATTTTCCGCTTCCTAAGTCATTTGGGGGCTTCAAAAGAAGTAAAAATGTTAAAACACCTCAATTTTGCCACGCCACTTTTCCCCTCAATTCTCCGCCCACATTGCGAAAATTTTAAATCCGACTACTTGGGGATATGCGCCATCGTTAGGACTAATATTATAGGAAATTTTCAGCTTCCTAAGTCATTAGGGGGCTTTAAATTAAGCAAAAATGTCAAAAAATTGAGTTTTGCCACGCCCACTTTTCCGCTTATTTCTCCGCCCACAGGCAAAAAACCGAAAATCCGGCTACGTTAGGATCTGCCCCAGGTGTTTTACTATATGCTTGCCAATTTTCAGCTTTGTAGCTCATCAGTTGGCTTCAAAAAGCTCTGGATAGACAAAAAAAGAGGAACACACAAATAGGGAAATTATATATATAGATTTATTTTTAATGTTATTGTAATGCATTATGCATCCAATTATAAATAATACATTATTTCAAACTTTGAAATAATACATAACACCGCTCAACACTCATTTTCCGGTTTGAATTCTGATGATCAATTTCAGTAGACTTTGATCTCCCGATTCCAAATCTGTTCTCCAAATTTTCCCATCACGTCCAGATTTTTAGTTATTCACGGTTGAAAATGCGAAAAATTACGATTTTTCCATTATTTGAAAGCCTGCACATCAGCGATTCAGTGGAATACAAATCTGGTATAAAGTGCAAAAATATAATTTGTTTATGGTCTCCAACATAGAACATATTTTTTTTTTAAATTATTACGTTTGGTTGGGCTTTACTTGCGTTTTAAAATGATAGTGTTAAAATTACCATTTTTATAAAATTTACCTTATTTTTTTGATATTTTTCAAAGAAAAATTCCAAAGAAATAAATATATTACAAAATTAAGCTTTCCGTGTTATTTTTTGTATAAACCGGAAGATGTCTTGAATGGATTTAATAGTCTATAAGAAAGAATGAACTATTGCCTAAATTTTTAGCTCATCGCAGTAAAGATTGATTATCTGGTTTTTGTTTTAGAGCCTTTTAAAAATAGTGCTTTTTCCAATTTTTTTGACAGTGTTTTTTTAAAATGCATGTTTGGCCAATAATAGTGCAACAACTTAAAATTTTTTTGATCATATTTTTGAGATCATAGTTCAATTCTACTCTCACGCTTTATACCAGATTTTTATTCCACCCAGCGGCTGCTGTGCAGACTTTCAAAAAAGGCAAAAATAGCGTTTTTTCGAATTTTCAACCGCGATTAATTAAAATTCTAGACGTGATGGAAAAATTTGGAGCACGGATTTGGAATCAGCGAGTAAAAATCTTTAAAAATTTTATATGAAACTTCAAACCGGAGCCAAAATTCTTCGATTTGTTGAGCGGTGTAATGTAACCAAATACGCCGTCCGACCAACTTTTGTACACATGGACCAGATCGGAAAATTATGAAAGTGGGGGCGAAAATAAAATACACGTGTCTCCCAGTTTTTCTATATCAATTCGCGTTTTCGCGAAAAACGCCAATAAATAAAGTTGTGTTTTTCCAAAGTACACAGAAAAAAATAAAAAAAAATTTTGAGTAAATTTTTAATACTATTGAGTAAAAAATTACTCAATTTTCCACCAGTAAACGATTTAATAGTATTGAGTAAACTTTTAATAAAAAATTATTAAATGCTTAATAAAAAATTTGAGTAAATTATTAATTCACACAATTAAATCTTTACTTAAATTTTTTTAATATTTTTAAGTAACTTTTTAATTGTGTCAAGTAAAAATTTACTCAAAATGTATCAAATTATTTTTTTTAAAAAGTTTAAAAAGTTTCTAATTTTTTTTTCCAAAAAAATTGCTTTTACAAACTTTACCAAATATACTTATGTCTTCAAGACAATGTAAAATTTTATAAAGATGATTTCAAACTTTCATATACATATACAAAAAACAATAAACTAAATGAGAATTCAAAACACCAAGAGAAAAAAAAATAAAAAAAAAAAATATTAAATTTGTATTAAATTATTTACTCAAATTTTATTTTCAATTTTTGAGTAAATTTTTAATTGCGTCAATTAAAAAATTACTCAAATTTGTTTTAAAAAATTAAACAAGTGATTACTCAAATTTGTTTCCTCCATATTTTTTTCTGTGTAGTGTGAAATAAGTCGAAAAATTTATTAAATCTACTTGTGAGCTAAATAATGTTTAAACATATCTGTAGTGAAATTAAAAGACAGTTCTTTTCGTAGAAAATATTAACCCTCTATCTCCTATTTTTTCGGGTAATTTTGTCCTCATTTATAATATTCTCCTAGAAAACCATTAAGTCGTTCATTTAAAGGGTTAAATGTTCTACAAAAATTTTTGGAATCAAATTTCATTAGGGGTTGTCAAATTATTTGTGCGATTCTAGCAAAATGCTTAAAAAAGTAAAATTGTGAAGAATCTTTGGTGACGCACAATTTAATAAATTTTGATAATTTACAATTTTACTTTTTTAAGCGTTTTGCTAAAATCCTACGAACTTTTGGCCTTCGACAACCCCTAGTGAAATTTGATGCAATGGTTTTTTAGGAGAGTATTTGAAATAAGGACAAAAATTACCCTTAAAATTTGAAGATGTAGGGTTAATATGTTCCTAGAAAAGAACTTCCAATAAATTTTACTGAAGACATCCATTAACACTATTTTTCTCAGAAGTATATTTTTTCGACTTATTTCACACATCTTTTGTAAAACACAATGTAACATCATATTTTGGTTGCATTTTTCGCGAAAAACGCGAATTGATTTAGAACACCTGAGTGACACGTGAATGTTATTTTTATACTCACTTTCTGCCTGGAGTGAATTTTTTCTTTAGTGCGATTTTTTTTTTTTTTTACTGTTTTCGCGAAAACTCGAATTAATCTAGAAAAACTGGGAGACATTGGTATTTTATTTTAGGCCATATTTTCAGAATTTGTTGCTCCGGTTCATGTGTACAGCCAAAATTTTAAATTTGTCGGACTGTGATATAAGTCGTCCATGATTTAATATTTAGAAATAATAAATATGAAAGACATTTTTTCCAATAATCATGCATTACGTAACAAATTATAAGTAAAGCATTATTTTTCACAATAAAATCATACGTTGTGAGACAAATGTTTGGTAAGACATCCTAAAAATATGCTACAAAAAAGGTATATACATTACCTGGTAATGTGTTATATAACCACCACCCATTACCAAAGTTTTGCTGGGATATACTCATATCTGCTTCATTTATTTTCAGATCCATAAATTGAGTCTATCTGCCCTTGCCTATTAAATTTTTTAGAGCAAAATTCTAAAAAAATTAAATTTAAAAAAAAAGGAAATCACATTTCTATAAAATTTGCTCCCACCGCTTTAACTCTCCCAAAAATGCTACTAAAGATGTCAAATGTGTGGCCGACCCCCAATAGTTTTTGAACCTCAACATTATCCGGAGAAGTAGGGAGTAGAAGAGATAGAGTGGCGGTATGTATAGAAAAAATTATTAGGGTTAAAAATAAATAACCTTTGACCTAGAAACGGTAATAGATGATTTCATAAAATAAATTTATAAAAAATGCGGACCGCCTTAAGGGTTTGAGATAGACCGCGGGTATGTTCTGATAAGATGTTAGGTTGGACAAAATACTATGGGTCGATCATACATTTGACTCCTTCAAGGGCACCTTTAAAGCAGTTAGAGCTGTAGAAGCAGTTTTAAAAAAAATTAAATTTTTGTATGGGAGCCGCTTTAAGGAGTAGAGACATATCTTAGGAAATGGGTGTCGGTCTTACATTTTATCCCTCTAGGGGCAATTGCGGGGCGGTTTTGGGACTTTTTGTGGATTTTTTTTAGAAAAAATTGACTAATTTTAAGGTACGGAGTCGTCTTCATTACCTAATTAGGGTGCCTAAACACGTTCAGATTGTTTTGGTATGTTAATAAGATTTGTTCAGTTTGACAATGCCTACAATTTTGCCAAATATTGTTAGAAAAAAATCAGCAGTCCCTGTAAGTTATGCTGAAAAATTTAAAAACAAGTAGGAAAGTTAAATTTGACTTTGCCGAATCTATGAATACCCTCCACAATGCCTTTTTAAAGGATAGTACATTTTTAACGTGAGCAAAATTAACAATTTTGATTAGAAATATTTTATTTTGAGTAAAAAACCCTTTATTTTTTGCTATTTAGAAAAAAAAATGAATTTTTTTTTCGTGTAAAAATTTTTTGAGTGTAATGTTTTTTTACTGTGAAAATATTTCTGAGTGAATGCACGTACGTATATACACAAAATATTGTCATTTTTGTAAAAAAAAACTTTCTTTGAGTGTAAAAATTTTTTTGGAGTGTAAATTTGTTTTCGAGTGTAATTTTTAAGTTACCAATGCTTCTAAAACTAAACAAGTTTAAAAAGCATTGCTTTAAAACTAAACAAGTTTGAAAAGCATTGCTACGTTACCACCAATGCTCTTAAAACTTGTTTACCACGTGGCATTTAAGATGAACCCAATCTGAAATTCAGGGTTTTGCTTATAACTTTTGAAGCACTGGCTCGATTGAGCGGAAATTCAATACCAAATAGACCTAGGGAACGGCAAAGATACATGACAAGTTTCAGCAGTCTCATTTTTGTCTTTCGGACGTTATCGTGTTTTTTATCTCGTAAATTCGCGAAAAACCCTTGCCAAAATGTACTCTTTTGCTCATAACTTTTGAACCACTTTACCGATTTGGCTGGATTGCAATACCAACCTGACAAGGTAAATGGCCAACATATATGCCAAACTTCAGTAGCCTCTGTAAAGTCTTTCAAAAGTTAGCGTGTTTTCTACGGACGGACAGACAGAGAGACAGACGGACGGACGGATGGACATCGCTAGATCGACTTAAAATTTATCGAGGATCATGAAGATATATACTTTAAGGGGTCTTAGACCAATATTTCGATGTGTTACAAACGGAATGACAAACTTATATACCCTCTATCACTAGAGTGGAGGGTATAAAAACGATATTTTCTACATATTTTTTTTTTTTTTAAAGTACAGGAAAAAATATTTGTTAGCATATAATTTTAACAAAACTTGTTCAACGGACCATTAGCCACATTTTTGCCAAATATTATTAAGCAATATCACCAACTCTGATTAAGCTGCTGGGCAAACAATGAAGTCACCAGATTTTGAGGGTCCCACTGCTATTCTGAATCTTTGGAGGGCCATAAAAGGGAATTGGTCACCAAACTGGGCAATCCACGTATATGGTTTTACTACCTTTTGGTAGTTTTACTACCTTTTGGTAGTAGAATTGAACCTATATAGTCAAGTTCTTGTGTTTTTCAAAAACTCTTTTTTTGCTGCATTAAAACTTGCATTATTAAAACCGTTCCTCAAGACGTATGAGTAATATTTAAAAATATATATTTGAACAGTGCCTCACGACGTATGAGTAATATTTAAATTCTCCAAAATTAAATAACAATCATACGCCTCTCTTTTGTATATTATCTTTGTATCAGGGCAACTCCAGGAAATTTCGCCCATCTCTTCAGAACTACGCCTTTGGACTTCACTGAATATTTGGCATATAGATAGTAGTGTTTGGGGTCCGGGAATTCCCGGGTCGGATTTCCCGGGAATTCCCGGGAAAACACTGACGGGAATTCCCGGGAATTTTTTTAATTTTTCCCGGGAAATCCGGGAATTTTGTAAAATAAACCTTTTTACATAAAAACGTTTATTTTACTTTAATTTTTACCATTTTTTTACATTCAGGTATAATTACATTTGATATTTTTTGTATTTTTTCTATTTGGAAGAACAGTGCAAAAATATATATTCATAGGAAAACTGACCAAGTGTCAAAAGTATGTTAATATCATGAAAAATCTTAAAAAGTCAAAAAATATACGTCGGTTAATGATAATTTTGCTAAGACTTAAAAAATATAAAAATTTTGAACCTAGAATTAACATTTCCAGAATAGATATTAAAAGTACTGCCAACTATATTAGTTTTTTCTCGAATAACGCAGTTTTAATTTTTTTTTGCGATTTTTAGCTATTTTTTGCGATTTTTTGTGAAGGAAAAAGTTGCAATATTTTTTTTGTTTTGTTTTATTGTATTTCAGGATTTTTAACTTTTATGTTTTGATTTTTTATGTTTTAATTAATTGTTTATCTCTAATTAAACTGTTTTTAATAAAAAGATAATCAAATTTTAATGTTTTTTATGATTTACATTAATAATGAAAATTTCCCGGGATTCCCGGGAATCCCGGGAAATAAATTATTTTTTTCCCGTTTCCCGGGAAATTGAAAAGTCCGGGAATTCCCAAACACTAATAGATAGTCAAATTTCTATGATATTTGTTGCATATTTGGATTTTCAAAATTCGTTCTAGTTTTCGAATTATCGCGGGTAAAGTTCGACTCTTTTAGCAAAAGAGAGGAAAAAAATATCACGTAAAACGTGCTCTTACTTTTTAACCATTTCTCCTATTTTCAGAATTCTTGGCTTATATGAAAGCATAACTCTTATGATTTAAGGAAATATTTTGCTTTATTTAAAAAACAAGTAGCAAAAATACAAAAAACATTTTTTTTGGGAATACATATTTAAAAAAACACGTCTCTGTTTTTATACCTTCCACTCTAGTGATAGAGGGTATATATAAGTTTGTCATTCCGTTGGTAACACCTCGAAATATTAATCTAGGACCCTGTAAATTATATATATTCATGATCCTCGGTCGATTTTAAGACGATCTAGCGATGCCCGTCCGTCCATCTGTCTGTCTGTTGAAAACACGTTAACTTTTGGAATACTTTACGGAACTTCGAACTTTGCAGTCAAATGCCGATTTTCACCATATTGTTTATATGGTTTTTTGGCTATAACTTGTCGACTAATTGATGTTTTTAAATATGTAAGAGCCAAATTATTGCTAGAGACCTATCCAACAATCAAAATTTAAAAAAAAAATTGATTTAGAAAATTTTTGTGGTTCTTTTGAAGCAAAATGTTGGAAAAATTATTTTTTTTTTCATGCTTTTTGACAATATTTTGCTTCATAAGCCCCACAAAAATTTTCTAACTCTACTTCTTAAAAAATTTGAATTGCTTGACAGGTCTCTAGCAATAATTTGGCTTTTACAGATTGAAAAAATGTCGATTAGTCGACGAGTTATAGCCAAAAAGCCATGTAAAGAATATGCTGAAAATCGGAATTTGACTGCAAAGTTCGAAGTTCGATTAAAAAAAAAAAAATATTAACTAACATAAACAAACACGGCGATACGGGTCTTCTAATTTAGCCTCTATTTTCACCCATCACTCACCTAAATTTTGCTAACCAGAATTTGTTCCACAGTGTTATTGGTCTTTGACAACTCCGAATGAAATTTGATGCAGAACATTTTTGTAGAACATTTTAACCTTTTAAATGCACGATTTAATGGTTTTATAGGAGAGTATTAGAAATAAGAACAAAAAATAACCCTAAAAATTGAATATAGAGGGTTGATATGTTCTAAGAAAAGAGACGTCTTTAAATTTGTCTACATACATGTTTAAACATTATTTAGCTCTCAAGTAGATTAAATACCTTTTTCGACTTATTTTACACTATTTGAAAAAACACATCTTTTTTTGTCGATTTTTGCGAAAACGCGAATTGATCTGGAAAAACTGGGAGAACTGGCCCTACTTTTAGAATTTGTCGGTCTGGTCCATGTGTACAAAATTGGGTCGAACGGTGAAATCGACAACAAAAAAAATTATTTGGGAAATTTGAAATCAATTTTTCGTAAAAATTCCAATATACTAGACACACGTACCTTTATTTCAGTAAATATAAAAAGTACCAAAGAAACCATTAGAATTGAAACATGCAAAAATTATTTTTTTTTAAATTTTGTGCCAGAGAATGCAAAAATTAAATTTTAAGTTTCCATATTATTTCAGAAAACATTAAAAATGTCAAAAGTTTACTTTTTAACCCCCTTAGAATCGGAAATTCCAAAAACCTTAATAACATTGCAGTAAAATGCTAAAGAAAAACCAGCAACATAAGTCTATAGTAACAGCATCCACATACCCCTTAAATAACATGAAAAATTTAACAGCCAGGATTACAAAAAAGGGGTTGTTGACTTAAGTAATGCAATAACAAAAAAAAAACATTTGTGGACTGCATATTGGCCTTACATTTCAAAACACGTTCTAAAATCCACCATATAAAGAAATAAATGAATTACCAGAATTATAATTTTTCTCTGCATAATTAAATTGTATAGAGAATATTAGTGTTCAACCGTTACTTACAACTTTCACAAGTTAAACGTAAAAGTATTCAAATTGGAAGTTAATATTTTTCATTTAAATAACAATTACTACAAAGATTTAATTAAAAACTCGTATTATTTATACGGAAAAATCAGATGTTATGCAAATATAAAACTTATCCAACTACAATTAAATATAAATATCTGTTAAATAACCAAAAACTAAAAATTAGAGCTGCAGAATTTAATATGTAGTTTTATTCAATGCATGCGGCTATATGCGTCCAAAATGATAACTACCCCAGCAAAAAAGAGCTTACCATTCACTACAAAGTTCACCACAACTTATGAACCAGATGTACTTCTTCTTCAACTGAAACATTTATAAATTTAATATGGTATGTTCTTTTTTTCGCCACTTTTCAGTGGCGAAAGATTGACACTTAAGAATAACATATATCACTAGTGTTTATTATGTACATATATATTAACATTTTTATCACAACTTCTGAAGTAGTGATCCGGATATTAATATTTCATCACTTCTTTAGAAGTTCATATTTCTTGGCATTTTGGGTGTGATTATGTCATTTTTAATTGGTGATTTATGACTTCTAAATTAGAAGTGATTTTTTCACTTCTTTTTGTAAGATAAATTGAAAGAGTATTTTTTTGTAATATTTACACTAAAACCACTGTTTGACAGCAAAAACCTCCCAGTGAAATTTCTAACTAGTTCTTATAGATTTTGGTCTCCTGCTTCCAAATCTACCGTCCAAATTTTTATAGCACGTAACGTTTTTGAGATATTCGCTGTTAAAAAGTAAAAAAAAAAAAAAAAAATTTTTAGCACTTTTAGGGGTCTACTGTAACGTATTCTTACGTTGCTTCCACCAAATAGGACTTGATTTCATATAAAATGGACCTCCTGATTCCAAAACTGCAATCCAAATTTTTCAAGCATGTTCTCTTTTTGAGATATTCGCGTTTGAAAATGTTAGTGTGATTTATAAAGAATATAATTGCGAAACAGTGGAGTTTAGATTTTTAAACGCTAATATTTCAAAAACAGTACGCGATAGAAAAATTTGGATACCAGATTTGTTATAAAGATGTCTTATTTTTACTAAATCGAGTACTATTGTGTTTGAGCAACTTAAGAAT
The DNA here is from genome assembly GCA_963921195.1 of Pegoplata infirma. Lineage (NCBI taxonomy): Eukaryota > Metazoa > Arthropoda > Insecta > Diptera > Anthomyiidae > Pegoplata > Pegoplata infirma. Next base: position 83,081,270 of record OY992537.1, read on the forward strand.
ATGTTAGAGAGCAGACCCAAATGTATCAATATTCAAACGCGGATATCTTAAAAACCTTACGTGATAGAAAAATTAATTTCATTGATAATCAAACGTATATACTTCGAATTAAAAAAAGGAGTAATTATAAAGATCACAAAACTATAAAAATTCACGTTAAATCGATTCACCAGTTTGTTCTGACCGCAAGCCTTAACCTCAATTTTCTAAAAAGCTTAAACAGTCTTTACTAATGTGATGGAGAAACATCCGCTTTAGTTCGTAAATGTATTTATTTAATTTAGGACTAACATTGTTCGATATATGAAAGATATAGAATGGTACATAGTTAAACGTCAAATTGATTGTATGAAATTTAAAAAAATTATCAATAATTGATTTTCGACTTCTCGATTTTTTAAGCTCTTAATAAAGAGAAAAAAATGCCATTACCAAATTAAGTCATCTTTTTTGCAAAACCTAAATCTATTCGAAGCTGGACGTAGAAAAAAGTGCATACTTCGTGTATCACCCCCATTCTAAGTATTTCAGTTGGAAAAGAAGTTCATATGTTGTGGTGATTTGATTTAATTTGATATGATTTAATTCCTAAATGAGGTACTTTAAAATCATTAAGTAAAGAACTGGTGAAAGATGTTTTTATTATTATTTTGAAGCATTTTTGGAAGTGATTTTAAATGTACTTCCTACGGAATTTGGAGTTCGGCACCTTCCGCTACTTTGTATGTAGTGAAACCACTAATTCTTTTTGAACCACTTCGTTTATTTTTTGCTGGGACGGTAAACTGTATTTCGTTGCTATTTTAAAGCGCCTTGAAAGCGATTGAAAACCAAAAAATATCCATTAACAAGAAAAACCCGACATTTAAATACTGCTGATGATAATACTAACTGGAGTGTTTGAAGCCGAAACAGAAATGTCTATAATGTTTAGAAATTCTATTTTTATTCTGAATTTTTCAACTTGAACCCTTATAAAAAACATAATTAGAGCCCGAACTCGATATGTACTAGAGAAAAAGCAATATATAAAATTACTGTCAAAATATGTCGCCATTAGGCGCGTAACTGAAACAGAAATCGAAATTCCTTCATTTGTGTCTGCAATTCCAGATCAAGTTGGCAACACTTGCAAAATAATATGAGAGACAAAAAAGTTTAAAGACTGTCAAAATTTCTTCTGTAAAAACTATAAATACATATTCACACACACACAAAATATTTTGTTTACAAGTAAATTCAACTGAAAAGAATTCTTTAAACATTGTTATTCCTTTTAAAAATCGTACTACTTATATTTCATTTGAAACAACATAATTTTTCAGTTATTTTTAAACGTTAATAAATGACTAGACATTCCGTAAAAACAAATGATATTTCAGTTATTTTAACTGAATACATTTTTTATTTTATAAAGTAAAAAAAAAAATTTAATAACAAACAACAAAAACAGTACTTCTGTAAAATTATGCGGTATAATCACATGCGGTATAGTCACAAATCATTTAACTGATAAAAATATTTTTCCGTAAATTTTGTAGTTTATTTTTTTTTTAAAACGGCGTTAATCAATCAATATTTTAGTTTCCTTAAGAAATCAAACTATAAAACGTTTAAATCAACTTAAACTAAAAAGTTTTTGAATAACCGTAAAAAGTTGCTGTAAAACTTTTATGGGTGTATATAAAAAACAATTTCCATTAACAAGACAAACCGACATTTAAAATCCTGCTGATGAAATCCCTAACTAGAGTGTTTGAAACCGGTATGGGAATACCAGAAATGTCTATATTTTTTAGAAATTAAATTTTTCTTCTGCATTTATTCAACTTTAACCCTCATAGTACTATAAACGTTTACAACAAAAAATATAAGATATCAAAATTTTTTAAAGTCTCAAAGAAACATTTTTTTTACCATTTTTGAGAAAAGGAAATTAATTAAAAATGATTTTATACTAAAAAAAATTTTGGATATATTTTGAAAAATTTTCTAAATTCCGACAATTTTTTTGAAGACTTTTCAAGGACGAGTTACAAATCTTTTTGGCATTCTTTTAAAATTTGAAGTAAAAAAAAAATTATTAAAAAACCTTTTAGAAAACCTTTTAGAAAAAAAATTAATTTTGAAAATTACAAAAGTCCCGAAAACAAATTTTCAAAATTTTCAAAGCCACACAAAAATTTATTACCAAATTTTTTTTGCGTTTAAAATAAGAGAAAATGCTTTTAGGAAAAAAAATAATTAAAAAATTTTCTTTATTCTAAATCCAGTACATAAAAATTAGTTTGCATTGCTTTTGCGTTTGTAGTTTAAAAACCGTTTAAAATTCTTTTAGGATTTTTTTGATAAATTTAAAAAATTCTCAAAAAAACTGTAATATATTCTATCAAATTATTCATATTTTAAAGTTTAAAGTCTTTATTTTAAATGTCTTCAAATAAAACAAGTAAGGTTGACGGGATGCAGGCACGTACGCAGGAATTTATTTTGGGGGGGGCCCAAAATTTTTTTTTTTTTTCAAAATTTTGTTTTTCGCTTGAACATTTTTTCACTTACATTTTTTTTACATTTTTAGAAAACAAAATATTTATTTTAAATTTAAGATAAAAAACCCAATAAGCAATTTTAAAATTCAAGTGCAAATCAAGCAGAGCTTCGAAGAATGAAATCCTTTTCGAATGAATTCTCAAAAAAATCCATTCAATTTTCATAGTCAGTGAATGCATTCGATTTCATAAATCAACATTGAATGCAGTCCTTGGAATTCATTCGATTGAATGAATAAAAATGAATGCATTCGATTTCTTGTTCATTCGATTTAGAAAAATCGAATGCATTAGATTTTTTATCATTCCACTGCGAATGCAATCGATTTTTTAAATATATAGACCAAAACGGAGCCAAATTTTGGTCCATAATATCGCCTACTCTCTTTACATACGATGACCCTAATGGGCTCTAATTTTGAATCCAAAAAAATGGTGTTCCCGAAAAATTTAAAAATGCACATATTAACTGCCTATACGACAAAAAATGTGAAGAGTGTTAGCGATACTATGGACAAAAATTGGCTCCGTTTTTCTCTATCTTGGTTAGTTTTTTTAAGTTTTTTATGCAATAAATGAATAAGCCATTCGATTTTTCAAATTGAATGAAAAGAAAATCGATTGCATTCGCAAGTGAATGCATTCGATTTTTAAAAGTCGAATGAAAAAAAATCGAATGCATTCGATTTTTGAAAGTCGAATGAAAAATAAAACAAATGAATTCGATATTTATAAATCGAATGAGTCTAAAGTGAATTCATTCAATTCGCTAAAATGTGATTAAGGAATGCAATCACTAAATTTTCACTCAGAATGACAAATCGAATTAAGGAATGAAATCCTTCGAATCTCTGAAATCAAGTATAAAACAAGTGTAAATCAAGCCTTAAATTCCAGCCCCTGCTTGATTTATACTTGAATTACACTTGAATTCAATAGCATTCTCCAGCAAAACGGATACTTGAATTCAAGCGCTGTTTTTACGCTTGAAAACCAAGGAAAAGTGTAATGCAAGTGTAATTCAAGTATAAATCAAGCATAGACTGGAAATAAGGGCTTGATTTACACTTGATTTATACTTGATTTGCACTTGAATTTTAAATGTGCTTATTGGGAAGGAGTATTTTTTTTTTTTTAAGAATTTGAAAATTTAAGCAACTTTTCTTTAAAAAATCTCAAAAATACCTTACGAGTAAAAACTGAAAACTATGGAACACCTTTTTGAATTGTTCATAAATTTTTTCATAGTTTTTTGATTATAAACGATATTTATGCAGAAACCTTCTAAGAGCATTTTTGGTATACAAAATTCTCCAATTCTAAGATACATATCATCGTAATAAAATCAAAGATACTGAAACATTTTTGGAACGAAAGACTCCTTAAATTTTAGGAAATATTTTTAGTTCTACAGTTTTTGAACAAAAAACATTATAACTCCAAGACATTTTAACCATAGAAAATTTTTTACTTTACTTACGATTTAAAACATTTTTCGCATAGAAAATTTTCAAATTTTGAGACATTTTTTGTACAAGAAAACTCTAAAACTCTGAGCAATATTTCGTGTAGAAAAATTCTCCGATTATAAACATTTTTCGTATAGAAAAATTCTTAGATTCTGAGACATAATAATAATAATTTGATCCAATGATCAGTTTTATTTATTTTTCCAATTTTTATTTACAACTCATTTTAAATAATTTTAACCTAACCGAGAACTGGTAACAATGACCGTCGTCTCGTTGTAGCGAACTCGACCAAGGGTTTTGGTGGGAATCGAACCCACGACCCCCTGTTTCATAGGCTAGCACGCTACCAACTAGCCTACAGGGGCCCCCTGAGACATTTTTTGTATAGAAAAACTCTGAGGTTTTAAGAAAAAGGTGTTTTCATTTTGAGACATTTTACTTATAGAAAAATTCTCCATTTCTGAAACATTTTTCGTGAAGAAAAATTCTTAGATTCTGAGTTATTTTTAGTACAGAAAAACTTTCAGATTCTAAGACATTTATGGTATAGAAAAAGCTCTCAGCTTTTGAGACACTTTTCGTAAAAAAAAAAATTTTAGACTCTGAGACATTTTTCGTATGGAAAATTTTGAGATTATCTGAGACATTTTTATACCCTCCACTTAGTGATAGAGGGTATATATAAGTTTGTCATTCCGTTTGTAACTCATCGAAATATCGGTCTGGGACCCCATAAAGTATATATATTCATGATGCCCGATCGATTTTAAGACATTCTAGCGATGTCCGTCTGTCCGTCTGTCCGTCTGTCCGTCTGTCCGTCTGTCCGTCTGTCCGTCTGTCCGTCTGTCCGTCTGTCTGTTGAAAATGCTGTAGCGGACAAAATATTACACAGAGATGACTGAAACTTAACATATTTGTTGGAAGTTCTCCCGAGAAGTTTGGTATTGCATTTGAGCGAAATCGGCCCAGCCGATCAAAAGTTATGAGTGAAAGTTTAATGACACCTCTTAAATTTTGAAAATACAAAATGCGTTTACACAGCTTCTACTTTACAGATTAAAATAAAATTTGGTACAGAATAATATTATACCATGTACAATGTCTGTGTAAAATTTTAGAAGAATTGGACAAAGGGGAGTGGCACCTCCCACATTAGCTTAGCATGCAAAATGCAATAACTCGGCTTCTGTTTAACAGATTCGAATGAAATTTGGTATAGAATGATATTTTAGCATGTCTGATCTCTATGTAAAATTTGGGCGGAATAGAAAAAAGGGGTGTAACACCCCCCATACAAACCTAGCATGTAAAATGCTATAACTCAAATTCTGATTAACGTATGTAAACAAATTTTAACATGGAGTGTAAATATGGTCTTTGTGGCCTATATAGAAAATATGAGCAAATTTGGAGCAAAATTGGCACATTTAGAAGATGATTTATCTTGGCCTTTAATAAACATATTTAAATACATTTGAAAAATGTTGTTAATATTTTATTTTTTAAGAGTTATAACTCCAGTTTACTTAAATGCTTTTTTTTAATTTATCTGTTTTGGTTCTCGTTCTTTTAACATACCCGCTAAATTGTAAAACTTTTAATCAGTCTGTGGTATGATGGCTAGAGTGTTGGCTTTTCATTCATATGGTCGCAGGTTTGAGTCATGGTCGGGATGAAGTTTTTTTTTTTTTTTTTTTATTTATTTTTTAGCTTTAATATTTAGGGAATTCACATAGGTATCGTATTTGGTGTTGTATGTCCTATCTAAAAACAGGGTTGGTTAAACTTTAAATTAATAATACGACACTTACACGATATGACGATACAACATTTATACCTATGTTTTGTGTACAATTTTCAAGTATGCTAACAAGAAGAGAAACTAAGAGAAAATTATCAAATGAGCGATAAATAATTTTTACCAACCCTGTTTTTGGATACGACATACAACATATACAACAAATACGATACTCATGTGAATTCCCTAATTGTTTATAAAATTACAATTTATTAAAATCCCCTTAATAATTTATATTCGGCCTAACAATCTTTTGTATTCTTTGTCATTGGGTAAATGAAATAATTTTTGGAAAAAAAATTTATTTTCTACATTTTTTTTTTATACCATCCACTCTTTATTTGTGTTTTGATTGTTCTTTTTTTTATAATTTTTTTTTATAATTTCTTGGATAAGTTCAATATCAAACACATTCAATATATTTATATTTTGCGTCCAATTCTTACAAACGGACAGACGATTTCATTGACGATTTCTGGCAACACTAATTTATCTGTTTTGGTTCTCGTTCTTTTAACATACCCGCAAAATTGTAAAACTTTTAACCGGTCTGTGGTATGATGGCTAGAGTGTTGGCTTTTCATACATGGAGTCCCGGGTTCGAATCATGTTAGGACTCAAGATTTTTTTTTTTTTTGTTAATATTGTTTATTATTATAATTTTATTTAAATCACCTAAATCTATACCCTTCATTATATTTATCGAGTCATTGATTTTTCTCAGTTTTTGCAAATATATAAATGTGCTGTAATTAATTATTAATTAAATGTCGTTTTGTTTTTCTTTAAAAGCGAAATTGAATTTTGGTGGAAAAAATATGGTATATTCAACAAAACTTATTTTATACACAACAGTAGAGGGTTTGTTATAATTTGCCCGGTTTTGTTTATCTCTTTTAAGATAGTCGTTAAATTGCTAATGAAATAATTTTTGAAAAAAAATTTATATTTTCTACATTTTTTTTTTATACCATCCACTCTTTATTTGTGTTTTGATTGTTTTTTTTTTTTTTTTGATAATTTCTTGGATAAGATCAATATCAAACACATTCAATGTATTTAGATTTTGCGTCCAATTCTTACAAACGGACAGACGATTTTTGCCTATTGACGATTTCTGGCAACACTGTTAGTAACGGTTAATTTTGTTAGCTTATAGTATATGTAGTATGATCCCTATAAAAAACTAGGAATATATTTTTAAACCTACCACTGGGTATACCTACCACTGGGTATACTTACCACTGGGTATACCTACCACTAGGTAAGTTATTTTAAGCATTGCTGTGTTATAATCAAACAAAATTGCGAATTTGACATGCATTTTTAATGCTGCCGGTGGTCTAATGGTAGTGTCGTCGGATATTAATTTGGGGGCACCAGGTTCGTCTCCCGGTTTGGCCGAGAGTATAATTTTTTTTTTTTTTCATTTGTTGCTTTTTTTTAATTTTACCATTAATAAGTTTTTATTTTGAGTTACTTGATTTTTTTAATTTAAAAAATTGAAATAAAATAAGTTAATTAATTTTTTTTTTTAAATAAATTTTATTCATTAAGAATAAATTTTATAAATATTATTTTTACAAATCAAATCGATTTCAGTATTTTTATGTATGCCAATTGTGGGAAAACGTCAAAAATATTGTGCATAATATTGCGTCGTCTGTAGGTACCTTAATAAGCTAATTTTATCAATATTTCATCGAAAATGTGTAATATTTTACAAAACTATTCCAAACGATGCTAAATTAAATTGAGAAATTAATGGAAGTTAACATTTCGTTTCGTTTTTTTTTTTTTTTTTTGTTTTGATGAATGTTAACAAATTGGAGCGGAAATCGTTTTTCCGCAATTGTCCTCATAAAAATGGAATTGAATTAAAAACTTAAAAAATGCCTTGTCTTCCCCCTCCTTTTTACCCCCTAAATATGAATTTGGGCCGCTAAAAAAAAATATGTGTCCCTTTATTTTTTCTGATCTACAAAATAAAACCAATTCCATAAAGATCCGCGGGTGACAATAGGGAGACGTTTTAATTAATAGTTAAAAACAACAACGTAGACGTCTAAACAACAACAAATGTAGTTGTTTTAACTGTCTTTTGTAGTGGAATCTACCGTTATAATTTTTTGAGTATAGCAACTTTGATATACATATTCATATAAATTAAATAAAAAAAACACGCTATTTTAACAGAAACGGTGTTTAGAGATTTTCCAGGCCTGGCAATGGGCAAAAAAAATATTTTCTAAACACCATAGACACAGACTATATACAGACTAGACAGTAGAGTTGTAAAACAAAAATGGGTAAAAACTTAGCGATTTTAGAAGATACAGATCGGTTTTTAGCTGGTTTAAAGCATGGCAACACTTTCTACTAGTTAGAAGTGAGTAAAACAATAAAAGCCGTTCTACCTTTTTTTTCGTATGGCGTGTTAGAGAATAATCACAATTGGAGCGGGAAGCGGAAAAACGCAATTGTCCTCATAAAAATAGAATTGAATCTAGTTTGGCGGAAAAACTCGGCTGAATTTTGTTGTCATATAAAACGTATGTGAACAGTTGCGGAAAAACGCTTCCCGCTCCAATTGTGATTATTATCTTATATTGGTTTCTCTCTCTAACCTAATTAGTGGAATAATTTTAAAAAAATAACCATATGGTTAAAGACTACTTTTTTGACACTTGTTATAATTGTCGAGTCTGTATTAATCTGTGCCATTGATATTAAATTTTTAAAGAACGTGCATTAGAAAATCGTATTAATTTATAAATACTGGGATACAGATGGAGGGTATTTAAAATTCGGCACGGCCGAATTTAACTTTTTTACTTGTTTGTATTGAAAAATTCTCAGATTCTGAAAAATTTTTCGCATTGAAAAATTCTTAGATTCTGAGATATTTTTCGTATAGTGAATTTGTCTATACGAAAAATCTCAGATTTGTATAGAAAATTTCTGAGATTCTGAGACATTTTTGCATAGATGAATTCTCACATTTTTCGTACAGAAAAATTTATTTGAAGAAAAATATTTCAAATTGGTATAGAAAAATTTCAAGATTCTGATACATTTTTCGTATAGATTTTTCCGATTATGAATGATTTTTCGTAAAGAAAATACACTGATTATAAGACGTTTTTTGTATAGAGAAATTCTTTGAATCTAAAATATTTATCGTACAGAAATAGAATGAAAACAATTATTATGATCTTTAAAAATCTCTTATCCATTTATTGAATGAGAAAATAAATAGATTCTGAGATATTTTTGTAAAGAAAAGTTCTTAAATTCACAATATCCCAGTCGGCAAAAAAAATCACACATGACATACTGCTGACTCTCCCTTTATAAAATTGCTGACATCTTCATACAATTTTTCAAAATGTCATCAATGACATGTCAGCAGTTGGTCAGCGGATGTTTATACGAATTATTGGTGCCCTCCGATACTGGTGGACACTGCTGACCAACTGCTGACATGTCATTGGGGACATTTTGAAAAATTGTATGAAGATGTCAGCGATATTATAAAGGGAGAGTCAGCAGTATGTCAGGTGTGATTTTATTTTGCCAACTGGGATTTTTTGTCAATAAAATTTTTTCAGTTTTATTTAGATATTAAAAAAAAACTTTAGTGGTATTCAGAGTCTTACTTGCCAGCCTTGACATTGGGGGCAAAAGAGGAGTACTCTTGATATATTGTTCCAGATTCAGAGTATATTTTTTGGATTTAAAAATTGTCAAATTTGATTAAACTTGGAATTACAAAAGCTTCAAATTTGTGTATACGACACAATTTTCAATGCATGTGTTCTGAAACATTACAAAAATTTTAAACCCTTTGACAAATTTCATAAAAAATCTTCGTTTTCACCATTTGTATTTCTGAAGAAATAAAAAAAAAATTATTTTAAAATATCAAAATTTTTTCCGGTGATCACAAATATAGTCAAATGTGGCAGAGGCTTTAACTGGAGTCGAGAGAAAAGCAATGGAATAGTATTCACGATGCATAACTAACTTGGCCTGTCGAAATAACCGTTTAAAGGTGTCTTATTCACTACCGTAAAAGTTTACGAATTTAAACCCACACAAAATTTTTTTTTAATGAAAATTTTTTCAATATTTTAAAATTTTTAGAAAAAAACCTTCGTTAGAATAGAGATAAAAAAAAATAATACTGAGCCTTTTTTGTTAACAAACGTATATTTTGTAGTGCAAAGTCTTAAAATTTGTATATTGTCAAATCATTTTGGGGGGGCCCGGGCCCCCAGGGCACCCCCCCTGCGTACGTGCCTGACGGGATGCATAGAGGGCACCTTCTCCCTCGCGATGAATGTTGGGTAATAGTTTTATTTTTTTTTTTTTGGACCAAAAAAACAGCTTTAAAGGAGGAAAGCTCTTTAATTTTGGACGGTATCGTGCTTTCCATAGAGAGGCGGAGGAACATTCATAAAATATATTAGAATCTATCATGGATTAATAATATAAATATAATTTTGGTGTCCATGACCGATATTTCAAAGCGCTTGCAAATAACTTTTTCGATTTATAATTTCAACCTTCTGTATGCAAAAATAAGGGCTTTTCCCAAACTTTTTGTGCGTTTGAAAGTTTCTACCTAGGGACTTATGTGTATGAAAACCATATTGCTTATTTGATATAGGATTTAAGGGCCCATAGGCCAGATGTGGCTACTAATCTTCACGTCAGCACATATAGGCATCCGTTACAACCGATAAACTTGAAGAAAAAACATTATTAATTAAATGAAATGTTTCATAAAAATTCTTCCATTGTAAGTGTTTTTTTTTTTTTACTTATTCATTTCAACTATTAAATATCTCAATTAAAACAGAATTAATCAGAGACCAGACAAAATTCAATTATCTGCAACATTTTTGTGTAATTTTTTTTTTGTTAGTTTGAATTAATAGCCTTTTGCAGAAGTTTGTGTTTTGAGTATACCGGTTAATAATTCATGACTCTATAATTAAAAAAAAATAAAAAAATAAACATGTATGTATATTTTAAAGCATAAATTTATATTTACAGTGTTGGCGGATTTGGTTGCGGTTTTAATTTATCAAAAATAAAATAAATATAGATATGTATATTAGCCAGTCCCGAAAATGGGCTCTTTTTTAAATTTCTCATGGTAATGGCAAACAAATTATGCGTATTACAGAGCTGATAATTGGAAAAATATAAAAAAAAAAAAATTGAGTTTGTCTTTGCCTCGCTATAACCGGTTAAAGGTCGCATTCTAGTGAATTATGTTAAAAAAAAAATATTTTTTGGGTTGACCGCTACTGGTGTCAAAATTCGGGGAATGTTTAGTACATTAAGGGAAAAACATTTAAAAATGTTCATGGAAAATTTTTTGTCCACCTGTGCATTAAAGAAAAAAAAAATCGAATTTTTTGGCAATATTGAACTTTAAATTTTAATATTGACGCGGATGTTACTTAAACAAGTTCAGAAGGGTACTTTAAATCGCATATATTCTTTTAGTACCATTTTAAGACACTTAAAAAAAATGTGAAAAAACATATTTTAGTTACTAGTTTTTGCAACCAAAATTGAATAAGTGGATTAAATTTCATCATGCAAATATTTTTCCCTAAGTACTCTACATTCTTCAAATTTTGACACCAAATGCGGCCAAAACAAAAAATACTTTTATTTTGGCAAAATACACTACGATTGCGACTTTAAACCGGTCGTAGGAAGGCAAAGACAGACTCCAATTCTTTTTGGATTATTTTTGCTATCATCACCTCTTGAAAGAGCACCGTTTTTGCTTAAAATGATGCTTAACTTAAATTTTATTTTTCGAGACAGGCTAATGTATGTGTATTAGGGTGGGGCGATTAGTAAGGAGGGAAAAAAATCTTAATGGGCGCTTCGCGTTTCTGATTCTTGGGATTGTACTGAGCAAAAAAGTCAACTAGACCATACGTCTACGGTGAAAATCGAGCCTCCCGATTTTGACTTGAAGTTTTTTCTCAGACTTTATTTTTTTTGGAAAATTTGCAAATTTTCTTGGGCTCATATTTCGTAAACTATTTGAAATTTTGACTTATTTTCAAAAGTAAAGTTGTAGCTATTGTCTCGGGCTACAATTTCTCTGAACATAATACTTAGAAAATACTTCGTTTTCATGGTCAAAAAGTCGAAAATGTAGAAAATTCACCACCTTTTGTAATTTTTTTTTTGGATATTTTGGCCTATAACAGCCAAACCATTGAGATTTTCGATCCAATACTAAGACAAAAATTGTAGCCAAGACAATAGTTAAGAACTCTCTAGTACATCGCAAAAGCATTAGAACCCTTCTTCAGGCAGCTTTGGCCTTGTCAAAGTGCAAATTTTTTGTGAAAATATTGATAAATTACCATTTTCAGTTGTTCATAGCGCAAAATCATAAAAATGTTCTATTTCATATTTTTATTCTATTTATTTATTTGTAGTTTTTATTTTTTTATTTATTTTATTCTATTTATTTTATTTCTTATTTTTTATTTTTGTATTGTTTTACGTTCATTTAACGCATTTTTGTTAGTTTATTGTAAACGATCACCAGAGACTTTATAATATAGAGATAAAACAAATTTAGTTCTTCTACTGGCTCCTAGAGAGCGCCAGTCTTTAATATCAGCTCAAGAATATTACTAATATTCTTGAGGTGTTACTAAGACTTAGTGAAGGCTCAAATAACTCAGCAAATACTGCTCATATAACTACACTCCAAAAAAAAACTGTAAAGTTAGCAAAAAAAGCTTGTAAACCAACAAGAAAATTTGCTGATTTTGAACCCACAATTTTTTTGGTAAAGTTAGCAAAACCGTTTTGCTAAAAATTAAATTAACTGAAAATATTTTTATTTCAACTTAGTTCATACACATTTGAGGGCCCCATTGGGTTCGGACCCGATAGGTACAGACCCCTAGTTGGGATCCTTAAAAATCGTCATAGATTTTGATCCAAAATTTGTGTCCGTTTCGCTCTACCTTGCTTAGTTTTTGAGATACGTGATTTTAGGGGACCACCGGGGTTTTGAGAATTCCAAAACTCGATAACTTAAAAAATATTACTTGGAGAGCTTCTGATTATTTTGCGGTCTTGTTCTACGTCTTGAGAGCTTTTGGACTTTTTGTTGTGTCGGCAATATTTACCGAGATATGAGCATTTTAAAATTTTCGTGAATGCTAACTATTTTGGATCCAAAGTTAGGACCCATTCGGGTCCACACATGTGAAGAGGACCGGCGATACTATGAAAGACAGCTCGAGAACCAAAAATGGCCTCCGTTTTGCTCTATCTGGCTTAGTTTCCGAGATATCGCCATTTTAAGTTTTCTGAAAATAAAAAAAAAATTTACCATTTATTTCTGCTAACATTAGCAAAAAAGCTTGTAAAAATTTGGTCAACTCAAGTTTAAATTTAGCAAAAAAAATTAGTTTAAATTTTGTTTAAAATTGCTAATGCGCTAAATGAAGTTTACAAGATATTTTTGCTAACATGCTAATCTCAACTAAAAATTTGCTAAAATTAACTAACCAGCATTAGCAAAAAAAAATTAGTAAATCTACTAACGTATTATTTTGAGTGTATGAAATGATCAGTACACTCGTAAGAACTATCCAATATATTACATATACATAAAACAAAATTTGGAAATTTTCCACGCAAAATTTAGTTAGAGGTTCTAAAATTTAGTGTGCTACTAAGGTCTTACGAACAACTGCTGCCATCTGAATAAACGTAGAAAACTTTTTTTCCGGTATTGCCATACTACATACTACTAGATAGTGTTGCTAAGCAATCAATCGACAAAAATCGTAAAGGTATAATGGCATCTGTATCTGAAGGCCGAAAGAAAGCGCCTCGTATGGAATCTCGAAAAGATTTGGAAGGCAATCTTTGAATGAAAAATACACTAAATTGGAATTCTTCTTGATTCATACCTTGTCTCTACCAATACAATTACTTTGTACTTTAAATGAATTTTCAAAATAAATATTGAACAAAACAAAAAAAAAAGCATTATATTTTATATTTTTGGATAAAAAAAGTGGAAAAAATAAGAAATAGAACATTTTTATGATTTTGCGCTATGAACAACTGAAAATGGTAATTTAAAAAATTTGCACTTTCACAAGGCCAAAACTACCTGAAGGAGGGTTCTAATGCTTTTGCGATGTACTAGAGAGTTCTTAACTATTGTCTTGGCTACAATTTTTGTCTTAGTATTGGATCGAAAATCTCAATGGTTTGGCTGTTACAGGCCAAAATATCCAAAAAAAATTACAAAAAGTGGTGAATTTTCTACATTTTCGACTTTCTGACCATGAAAACGAAGTATTGTCTAAGTAATATTTTCAGAGAAATTGTAGCCCTAGACAATAGCTACAACTTTACTTTTGAAAATAAGTCAAAATTTCAAATAGTTTACGAAATATGAGCCCAAGAAAATTTTCACATTTTCCAAAAAAATAAAGTCTGAGAAAAAACTTCAAGTCAAAATCGGGAGGCTCGATTTTCACCGTAGACGTATGGTCTAGTTGACTTTTTTGCTCAGTACAATCCCAAGAATCAGAAATGCGAAGCGCCCATTAAGATGTTCAAATCGCCCCACCCTAATGTGTATTCATATTAACAAACCTGTATTTTGTTTTTATAGCCAACAAATATAAACGGAAGGATATATGAAGTGGAAATATACCATATGCACAAAATCAGCAACAATATGATGACCGAAAATGTTATAAGCAAATATTTTATTTGTTTATTTATAAAAATATTTACATTAAACCGGCATTTTTTTTTGTTGTTTTTTTCTGTTAGTACAGATCAAGCACGGGCTCTAATTCTATTTGTGATAAGGGTTTGAGATAAAAAATGTAGAAGAAAAATTTAATTTCTAAAAGCTATAGACATTCCTGGTATTCCCATACCGGTTTTAAACACTTACAGTTTAAGTAGGGATGAGATTTCGATGCAAATGCATGTTTTTGTCGAAATTCTAAAAATGATATCGACCAATTACACAGCTCAACATGAAAATGCGTATTGGATTCTGGTAAGTGATTCTGGTAGTGTTTGTTGCGCTGATTCCAAATCTGCGACCCAAATATGTCTATCACGTCAGGATTTTGAGTTATTCGCGGTTAAAGTGCCGAAAAAGGCCATTTTGGACCCTTTTTGAAAGCTTATAATATAAGATCCTTACATGCGATTGACTTGGTATCAAGCGCATTCAAAAGTATGTAATTTTATCTACAAGACAAAATAAAATGTTCTTGGAATTTAATTTTCTAAAATGCTAAAAAATTCATTAGCAAAAAACCTTCCATTTTTTAAATATTTAGTTTATTTACAGTGTTTTTTTGTAACAAATTTTCATACAAATATACACGTAAATATTAGATTTAAAGCACTTGTGGCTAATGATTTTTTCACCATTACAAAAAATTAAATTCGAAGAAAATTTGATTTTGTCTTAAAGAGAAAGTTACGCACTTTAAAATGAGCTTGATATCAAGTCATTCACATGTCAGGACCTTATTTTATAGTCGCTCAAAAATGGCCAAAATGGGCCTTTTTTGACACTTCAACCGCAATTTTCTCAAAATTATGACGTGATAGCAAAATTATAATGACTGTTTTGGAATCGGGAAACCAAAACCTATAAACTTTTTTTGGTTTCATTCAAAACGCAGCGACAAACCTCAGATTTGTAGAGCGGTGTTATCTTTCCGAATCAAGAAATTTGCGTTAAAATGGCATCGATTTGTTTTTGCATATTTTGCATATTATGGTGAAAGTGCATATTTTTGCATATTTTCATTTTAAATGCATATTTTGTGCATATTTCCAACTTTTAAGTGCATGTTTTTGCATATTTTGGCATAAATTAGCAAAAACACAAATTGAAATTTTTTGTTTTCAAAAACTATTTTAAATTTTAAAAATTTATTTTGAAAATTAGAAAAATTATTTTTTTCTTCTTAATTTTTTTTATAGATTTTTTTAATTTCTAAGTCATAACTGTTTCTATTTAAACTGGCGTTATTTTTTGCTTTTTAAGAAGTTTTTCCCATGAAAACAAGATTTTTATTGTACACATTTTATTTTTTAGTGCATATTTTATGGTTTTTTAGTGCATATTTTGAATTTTTTAGCGCATATTTTAAGCGCATATTTTCGATTTTTTAGTGCATTAAAATCGCATCCCTAGTTATAAGTGTTATCTTCAGTAGGATTTTAAATGTCGATTTGTTTTGTTAATGGTGAATTATTTTTTTAATATGTGAAATTTTTATTAAAATAAATACCCAGTCTGGAATCGAACGACGGATATTTTTCATATCATTAACAATACTGGCAGGGTGTCACTGTAGACCTCAACATTGCTTAGATAGATTTTGAGAATTATTCGTTTTCTATTTATTACTGTTTGAATTACATATTAATAGTTTTCTATAGAGAGGTTAACAATTATAGCAATACAATTCAGCCGTTAGTAATCTTAATTTCACCTCATCTATTTATTCAACTCATTTTTCTCCTTATGTTTTGCAAGGGTATTGCCACAGGATCTGGAATAGCAGACACAGGGAATTACATATTTTGGAAGATATTTTCGTTCATAACTTTTGAACCGCATAACCAATATCGCTCAAATTTAATTCCAAACTTTTCGGGCCAACAACTGGTAAATATGTTAAGTTTCAACCATCTGCTTGTAATATTTTGGCCGTGATCGCCGTTTACACAAACAGACAGACGGATATCAATTAAAATTCAAAAAAGATCACAAAAACCATCGAAATTTAAAAAAATACACGTAACTTTAAATTAATTGACTATGACTTAAACTTGAAAAAATAAATAAAATAACTTAAAGCTGAACAAAAAATGAAAAGAATTCCAAAAAATCAATTAAACTCCGATTTTTTTTTTTGTAGTTTCAAGATCCTTTTTTGAATTTAATTTGATATTTATCAATTTTATTTGATTTTTTTTTTTAATTCTAATTGAATTTTCGAAAGTGATCTTTTTAAAATTTCAATTAAACTTTTTTGAATTCGAATTTATTCTTTTTATTTCAATGGCTTTATTAAGAATTTTAAGTGATTTTGTTTGTATTCCACTTTATTTTTATACCCTCCAACTACAGTATGGGGGTATACTCACTTTGTCATTCCGTGTGTAACGCATCAAAATATTGGTCTAGGACCACATAAAGTATATATATTTATGATCAGTGATCGATTCTAAGACATTCTAGCGATGTCCGTCCGTCCGTCCGTCTGTCCGTCCGTCTGTCCGTCTGTAGTTAACACGATGCAGTCCAAAATAAAAGAGCTAAACTCCCGACATTTGGCACGAATATGTCTTATGTTCCTAGGCAGGTTAAGTTCGTAAATGAGCAAAATCGGACCAGGGGGAAAAAAGTTCCCCCTTGAAGAACTAAACCAACCTCTGAAAAATACCATATTTTTACATGATTTTTTGTGTTTTTGTTTAACAAATCCAACATTTTTATGCTACGAGAAGTTCAAAGTCCTGCATTTGGACCCATAGAATTAGAAAATATCGTTTTTCGGTCCGCCCCCCCCCCTTTTATGGGCGTGGAATAATTTTTTAAATAATGATAGAATTGTACTTCTTTGGTGCAAAAAGCATAAGAATTAATTTTTTAACACTTATTCGAGAGGAAATGTGCCCCGCCAATTACCACTACCGACCCCAACCCCCACCCAAAAAAAAAAAGACGCCCCTGCAATTTTTTTTTTTTTTTTATTTATTTGCATGTTGGAGATTCGGCACAGCCGAATTTAACACTCTTACTTGTTTTAATTCCGATTGAGTTTTTTGAATTTCAATGGATTTTTGGGAATTTCAAGTGATCTTTTTTGAATTTCAGTTGATATTTTTGAATTTCAATTAAATTTTTTTGAATTCTAATTGATTTTATTATGATTCAATGAATTTTTTGAAACTGTAATTTCATAACAATCAACTTTTTACAATATAATGGCATAAATAATGTATTAATTAAGTAACATACATTTTGTCGCTTCGCCTAAAAAGGAGTCATGTGTAGTTTTCGAACTTTTTTTTATTGTATATTTAAAAACCCATATTGGGCATGAGTTTACTCGCCAAACCGTTTTTTGGTATCTTGAGTGGTTTAAATGTAAGTAAAAGTAGCTGTGTTCGTCATACTAAAAAAGATCCGAAAAGGAGAATAACATTTTTTGATCAAAGAGTAATAGAATGTGACGAAATTGACCACTATTTTAGTAATACATTGCTTACAAGTATTTCGAATGAATTGTAAAGATTTTTTGGAAAATACTTCCAAATTTATGCATATTTTCATGCTGTTATCTAAATCCTAAAAGGTGAGTAATCAAGCCTTGTGAAAGCAACTAAATCATTTGAAGTCACAAAATTTTAGTGTTTAAAGTACATCATCTTTCAGTGATTTCGATTAATGTCAAAGCTCTAAAATAGTTACAAGAAAAAACGGAAAAACATCACTTGTTTACGAAATTTGTTGTCCGCTGTTTAATGAAGAGCTCTGAAATATCAAAATTTCAAGGACCTTAAATACGTCGTTTTAAATAACGTCGCTTTAAACCACGAACACACTTTGTTTTGTATTCGTTCCCCTCGAAAGAAATTTGCAGTAAGAATGGTTTTGTAAACAAAAGCAGTTGTTCAAAAAAACACTTAAAAGAGGAGTTATGTGTATGTTTTTTGAAAATTTTTGCACCACTAGAAACCCGTTAAAGATTTCATACTTTTTTTGTAGCATGTGGATATCGTATCGGTACAAGAATTTTTTATTGAACAAACTTTTAAAAAATATTGCGAAGGGACGAAAATAAACGTTTTCTTTGCTCTCCTGAAAATTTGCCCGAAAACACATGACTCCATTTTTAGGAACAGCGGCGATATGAATATATCAAAACATTCTTAGTCAGGAATATGAATCAATATATCGTCAACTAAAATAAGAAACAACGTAACAACACTCTTTAAAAACGAGTTATTGATTTATTGTGATGCATTATATCAAAATACATGTCCCCATAAAATTTAAGTTCTCTTTGTTAAAAAATACAAGTTTTACGAGTAAAATTCAAAAATACTACTATCATCATATTTTGTAAATTAAAAATATTTTTGGCTCCCCCATTAAATTATCAAAATGTGAATCGCTAGTTATGATGTACTTCATTAACCGAAAATATGTCCAAATCTTCAGAACTATACGATATAAAATGATGGACTTATGAACAAAATTAAAAAAATATTGAACAACGTTTTTCGCTTTCACTGTAATGTGGCATTCACACTTGCGACCTTTAGCAAGTTGTTCAACAAAACACCAGCAACAGAATAAAAACGTAATAAACACAGAACAAAAACTTTTTTAAACATCTCACTCTTGAACATTTCAAAACATCAAGTGTGAATGCCACATAAAACAGTAAAACGTGTTTTTACGTTGCTTAACAATTTAAGTGATACTATACATATATGTCAATATATTTGTTCATACATTTCCATATATGAGCCCATTTTTAAAAAATATGACAACATATATGCTTCCATATACACCATATAAGTTCATATATGATTCATATATGAACATACATGTAACAATATATGAGCATATATGTACATATATGCCCATTTTTCACCGGGTAGGTAAAAATTGTTTAGAATATTTAAACCATCTTGTGGAAGGTACATTGTTTATTTTTGCAATAATATGCGAAATAACTAGTTTTTTAGCTCTCCTGAACAGTAAGCTTTTTCGAGTTGGCATTTATTGAATATAGTTCGACGATATACTTTATGGGGTACCAGACCGATATTTCTATGAGTTACAAACGGAACGACAATCTTATATACACTCAAAAATAAAAGAAGACTTAACTTAAACTTTGGGAAATTTTTCTTCAAAATAGTTTATAAATTTTCCACAACTTAGTTAAAATTAACTAAAATTTGTGAAATTTTCTTAACTGTTAGGAAAAAATTTTAGTTTATGTACTGTTAAATAGTCCATTATTTTCCTTAAATAGAATTCCCTAATAGATGGAAGAAATTCTTACCGCCAAAGATTTTTTTCCTAAATATATGGAAAAAATCTTTATTTTTAAGACATATTCCTCTTCTTTAGTTTTAGGATGTATTTTTCTACCAATAAGTTTATCTTCATAGATTAAGGAAGCTTTTTCCACTATTTTAATCAAATTTTTATAACTAAAAATTTCGAAAACTTTAAATGGCCGTATCTCGAAAACTAAGCCAGATAGAACAAAATGGAGGCCATTTTTGGTTTTTTTAATCCCCATAGTATCCGGTCCTCTTCAGAGGTGGTGACCTCACTGGATCCTAACTTTGGATTTAAAAAAGTTGGCATTCCCGAAAATTTTTAAATGCTCATATCTCGGTAAATATTGTCCACAAACAAACACCAAATTCTCAAAAGCTCACCGATTAATAGTTTTAAAGCTATCGAGTTTTTAAAATTTTCAAGTGGTTCCCTAAATTCACGTATCTCAAAAATTAAGCAAGCTAGAGTGAAACGGACAAAAGTTTTGGATCGGAAACTATGACGATTCTTAAGGAACAGAGTCTGGACCCATCGAGGTCTGAATCTATCAGGTCCGACCCCAATGGGGTCTTCACCCAATCAGGTCCTCAAATGTGTATGAACTAAATTGAAATAAAATGTTTCCTATTTTTTAGTTCAAATTGGCATAATATTAAAAACATTTTTCTTTCCTTATTTTTAAGAAAAATATAAACTTAAAAGAAGGAAAGCATGGCAATAGAACTAAATCGTTATCAATTTTCCTTGAATTTAGTTAGTTCTCCCATTTTTTAGTTCATTTTTGTGTATACCCTCTATCACTAACAATAAGTGGAGAGTATGAAAACATAATTTTAAAAATCCATACCAATCCATAAAATATGTTTCGTAATTAAATATTTTTTTTGTGGTCAATTTTATCTAAACTTTTTAATTTGCCTAACACACTTAATAAAAAAGAATAAGCTTAAACTTTGGAAAAATTTGTTTCAAAATAGTTTATAAATTTTCCAATAATTTAGTGAAATTTAACTGAAAGTTGAGAAATTTTCTTAACTGCTAGGAAAAATTTTAGTGTTAAATAGGCCATAATTTTCCTTAAATGGAATTCCCTAATACATGACAGATATTCTTACAGCCAAAGAAATTTTCCCTAAATAATTGGAAAAAAATCCTAATTTTTAAAACATATTTCTTAAAACAAATTAGTTCAACATATTTATCGTCTTTAATTTGAGGATTTTTTTTCCACAAGCTTAGTAAATTTTTCATAACTTGAAATTGATTTGTTTTTTTTTATTTATTTTTTTTCGTACACTCAAAAAAATATTTTAGTCAAAATATTAGTAAAAGGTGTTGTAATTTACTTCAACCAAGGTTAGGTTAGGTTAGGTTAGGTTAGGGGTGGTGGAGCCTAAAGTTCAGACTCCTCGCATAGACCGGCTGGTCCATAGCGATACCACAATTTCCTTCAGCGACGAGGATAAAACGCGTTAGTCCATGTTGCGAACAGTTTTAGTTGCGTAAGGTCCGTAGCGGCGATATCATCCAGATTCTCGATTTCTGCTTTACCTAGTATTCGCTCGCGGTGTCTGGCCAATGCGGGGCATTTGCACAGAATATGTTCAACTGTTTCATCTGTATTAGGTTCATCACATTTTCTACAATTGGCATCCGAGATAAGTCCCATAGTTTTCGCGTGAAAAGCAATTAGGCAGTGTCCTGTGACCACTCCCGTGAGTAAACGACAATCCTCTCTGTTAAGAGAGAGAAGGTAGCGAGTTTTCCCGAGGTCGTAATGCGGCCAGATTCTTCTGGTGATACTGCTCGTGCTTAGCTCTCTCCATTTCCTGTTTGCAATAGAAATGCAACGACAGTCACTTCTCGTCCTATAGTACTGAATCGGGGGCTCAATATGAACAAAAGTTCCTACGCCATCTGCTCCAAGCTTAGCGAGCTCATCAGCTTTCTCGTTCCCATCTACTCCCCTATGTCCAGGTACCCATACAAGAGATACGGTATTATTCCCGGATAGTTTCTGAAGATTCTCGTAACATTTATAAACGACTTTTGATTTAATACAAAAGCTCATTAGAGCCTTTAGTGCAGCTTGACTGTCGACGTAAAAGTTTATCATTTTACCCGTTTCCCCAAGAAACTGTGAGGCTGCCTTATCTATAGCAACTATTTCAGCCTGGAAAATACTACAGTGTAAAGGTAATTTGAAAGACTTCTCTATATCACAAACGTCTGAAGTAAAACCGGCTCCAACTCCCGTCGATTGTTTGGAGCCGTCTGTGAAAATATTTATAGCGTCATTTGGAGCGCAACGCCAGTCCGACCAAAATTCTCGAGTCGGAAATTCAACTTTAAATTTCCGGTCGAAAAGTAATTTGGGCACTTTGTAGTCAGTGACAACATTTTCCAAATTGTCCATGCTACTGTGTCCAAAGTTTCGGCGTCTGAGCCAATTTGACTCCTTGAGTCTGAGGCATGCCTTATAAGCCTCACCTTTAGCAAAGATGTCAATTGGCAGCAGATGCAGTAATGTGTCGATGGATGCAGCTGATGTCGTCCTTAGGGCTCCAGTGACACTAAGGCCTAAAAGCCGTTGGGCCTTTTGGAATTTCCTAAGAGTCACATCCCTTTCAAGTGCTTTGTGCCAGACCATAACCCCGTAGAGTAAGATAGGTCTTACTATAGAAGTGTATATCCAGTACGTGATCCTTGGCTCAAGTCCCCATGTTTTTCCGAACATTTTCTTACATGCATAGTATGCATTATTTGCCTTCTTTAATCGTTCCTCTGTATTTTGGTTCCATGATAACTTATTGTCCAGGATGATTCCTAAAAATTTCGCATGATTTGAAAGTGGGATTTCAACGCCATTGACCCTGACTTTTCTAAAATTTTCGATCTTGTACTTTCGTGTAAACAGTACCATTTCAGTTTTCCGCGGATTAACGTTAAGACCATTTTCTTTTGCCCAACTCCATAACTGTTTCAGCGATCGCTCCAGCAGCTCGGATAACGTGGCCAAAAATTTACCAGTTGACATAATTGTCACGTCGTCTGCATATGCAACAACTGATACTCCTTGCGTATCCAGTTTTTTGAGAATAGGATCCACAACCAAGAGCCAGAGTAATGGTGATAAAACTCCTCCCTGTGGCGTTCCCCTCGACGTATATCTTGTGACTCTTTCAAGTCCCCATTCGGCTGTGACTTCCCTACAAGACAGTAGGCAGCCAATCCATTTTCCGATGGTTGGATTTATACTAGCCTTGTCCATAGCGTTAATGATTGCATCCATACTTACATTGTTGAACGCACCTTCTATGTCTAAAAAAGCGGCCAAAGTAAATTCTCTGAATTCTAGAGATCTCTCTATTGTATATACGAGTGAATGAAGTGCCGTTTCTATCGATTTGCCCTGCTGATAAGCATGTTGCGTTGCCGACAAAAAGTTTCCACCCAGGTTTTCTCTTATGTACAGGTCCAGAATTCTCTCCAAGGTTTTCAGAAGGAAGGACGATAGACTAATAGGCCGATAATCCTTTGCAGTTGCGTGATTAATTTTACCGCTTTTCGGTATGAACACTACTTTGGACTTCCTCCAAGATTGCGGTATATAACATTGCTGCAGACACGCTACGAACACTTCCTTCAAAAATGGAATTATTTCGATAACAGTATGTTGCAGCATTGCTGGAATAATGCCATCAGGACCTGGCGATTTATAAGGCTCGAACGATTCGACTGCCCATCTAATCCGCTCATCAGATATCAGATTGTGTGGAATTATCAATTGCTCGTGAAATTGTGTCTCCAATAAAGGTTGTTCCCTGCATCCTGGAAAATGTGTTCTAAGAAGAACATCCAAAGTTTCCATTGCATTCTCGGTCCATGTGTCATCAATTCCCTTCAGTAAGATTGGTGGTACGGGCCTTTTAGATAAGACTTTCCTGAGTCTGGCGGCTTCGGCAGTGTGTTCAACGTCACTGCAGAGCTTCTCCCAGCTACTCTTTTTCGATTTCCGAATTAATTTCTTAAAGACTTTCAGTTCCTCTCTATATAAGACCCAATTTGCGTCAGTGTTAGCCTTTCTTGCTTCTTTAAAGAGGTCTTGAACCTTTTTCCTTGCATGCGATAGTTCTCTAGACCACCAAGGTGGTTGTATTCTCTTACTCCGATATTTTACCGGGCAAGATTTCTCGAAGGATTTGACAATAGATGTAAGATTCATATTTAACATTTCAATATCACTGTGACTGTTAAGGCACTGGTGATTTATGGTAGTTAATTTAGAAACTGCTGCGTTCCTAAATTTCTCCCAGTTCGTTTTCTCGGGATTTCTGAATGGTTTATTATTGGAGTTTATATCGGTTACAATTCTAAAAGCGAGATATTTATGGTCAGAACAAGAAGCCCTATATAGTATTCTCCAATTCCTAACATCTAAATTCGCGATATTAGAAAATAGAGTGAGATCTAAAACATTTTGACTCGTTGGTCCTATATAAGTAGGTTCGCTACCACTATTCGCTATATTCAAATTAGTCGAGTTTATAAAAGTTAAAAGTTGATCACCCCTGTCATTTGTATCAGATGAGCCCCATACTGTATTATGTGCATTAGCATCACAACCTATAACTATGTACTCACCGTTTTTTTCTCTTATTAGATTCTGCAGATCGAGAGGTGGAGCTTCCATGTCGTGCGCCATATAAGATGATGCAAGATATAGGACTCTATTCCCAATTTTAGCAAAAAAAATTGTAAAAATTTAACTTTTACAGTTTTTTTTGGCAATTTACTATTGGTAAAATACAACAATTTTTTGGAACTTTTACTATATTTTCTTGCTAGTTTTTTTGTTTTTTTTATTTTACTATAATTTTAGCAAAAATATTAGTATTTTCCTTAAGAAAATGGTTATACTTTTTATTTTTTTTTTCTTAGTTTTAAGAAAAAAAAAAATTGTTTAAAGTGTTCTAGAAGAAGGCAAAAGATGATGCTGCCAACACCATAGCAAAGTAGCCATCCATCAACTGAATGGGCGCTCAAAAATAGGCTACACAATTATTAGTATTTTTATACCCTCCAACCACAGTATGGGGGTATACTCACTTTGTCATTCCGTGTGTAACGCATCGAAATATCGGTCTAGGACCCCATAAAGTATATATATTATTGATCAGTGATCCATTCTAAGACATTCTAGCGATGTCCGTCTGTCCGTCCGTCCGTCCGTCCGTCCGTCCGTCCGTCCGTCTGTGGAAGACACGATACAGTCCAAAGTAAAAGAGCTAGACTCCTGAAATTTGGCACGAATAGGTCTTATAGTATTGGGCTGGTTAAGTTCGAACATGGGCAAAATCGGATCAGGGGGCAAAAAGTTCCCCTCTTAAGAACTTAAAAAAACCTCTAAAAAAGCCATTTTTTATAGGTTTTTTGTACTTTTGCTTAGCAAACGAAACATTTTTATGTCACAAGAAGTTCAAAGTCTTGCAGTTGGATCCAGAAAGGTTGTCTCCAACCGACTTTACCCCGCCCCCCCCAAAAAAAAGACGCCCCTGGTTTTTTTTTTTTTACGTGTTGGAGGGTATAAAAGATTCGGCACAGCCGAATTTAACACTCTCACTTGTTTTACCATATCTTTTGCTAATTTTACCATATTTTTTGCTAATTTTATATGAAAATTTTTTCAAATTTGCCACCTAAATTGTTAATAAAAAGTAGATAATTTTGAAAAATTATTTTTTAAAAATTTTAACACATACTTAGATATCTAATCTTCAATATCCAAAAGTTTTGTTTTTATTTTTTTTAAATACATGTGAAAAAAGATTAAAAATTCGAAAAAAAAATTGTTAATATTTTACAAATTTTACATGAAAATGTAAGAAATTTCTTGTGTAGACTACTACGCAATTCTCATTTCTTCTACTTAAGCTAAAAAAATGACGCAAAAAAAATAAAAAAAGTGAAGTGTTGTTCTCTAAATTTTTTGTTTAAAGTGTTTAAGTGGAAAAAATATCATTTTGGATTTTGATGTTGTTGGAAGTCCAGTTACTGCAACTAAAGCTGCTGAGAAGAAGGCAAAAGAAGATGCCATCAAGCCGAAGAAACCATCCAACAACTGAAGTAATAGTTGATGCTGCTATTACTACATTTAAAGAACGTGGTGCTCAAAAACAGGCAAACAAATTTTTAGTATATTCACCAAATTTTAAATCAACTACTAATAAGTGAAAAAAATACTAAATAAAACAGCTTTTTTTACTAAATTACAAATTTTTTTTATCTATTTCAATTTTACCATTTTTTTTTTGGTAATTTTACCATATTTTTTGATAATTTTACAAGGTTGATTTTTTACAAAAATAAAATGGTATTCTAGTAATTTTCCCATTTTTTTCCTAATTTTTTGATTAGCAAAATGGTTTTGCTAATATTACCAAAATTTTTGCAACGTCCAAAACTACAGTTTTTTTTTTGCTAATTTTAACCATTTTTTTGCTAGTTTTACAATATTTTTTTTTTTAGTGTACTTGCTTGTGTAGTTCACATTTGGTTTATTATTTGAAGTATATGAAAAAAAGAGTTTGATCTTGTATAACAAGTAATCAATTTAATGTTTTTCTTCACATGTATGTGTTAGAGAGAAAATAAAATTTTAATCACTGGGAACAAGCGTCAAAGACAAAGTCTTTGTTGCAATTTAACAAAACAAACGTTTTTTTTGTATTTATAAAAAAAAAATTACTTAATAAGGATTATGTGTATATTTACATGCTCTTCTATAAATAAACCAATAAAAATGTAAAATTGGCTAATTTTTAGGCAAAATGTCCTCATTAGAAATGTTTTTTTTTAACTAAAAAATGTGAAATTTGTTCCCATTTTCTTGTTCAAATTGGTTAACATTTTTAAGAAAAAAATGGACTAAAAAGAAGGAATACATTGCAATGGAGCTAAATCGTTATCAATTTTCCTTGGATTTACTTAATTTTTCCATTTTTTAGTTAGTTTTTTTTCTAACAAGGGAAGTATCTCAACCCTTATGAACCGATTTGCATGAAATGTAAAATATATATAAAAGAGATAATTCTAAGGTTAATGTCTCTCGGCTTATCGGCCATATCGGGGACTTAGGGGTTCAAAACATGGGTCAAAAAATGGAGGAAAAATCGTTTTTTGGATTTTCCAGTCATTTCTTTCTAAGAAACTATATGATGTTTACATTTGAGAGGAAAGGTTCTTTAATGCCTATCCAACGGTGGCAAAACCTATTAAAAGTTGGGCATCGTTAAATACTTTTTTCATGAAAATGTGTAAATTTTGGGGGGTAATTATATGAAGACATAGACCTACGAAGTACATGTGAATATGAAATAATCTTTATTAAATTTATGTAGACACTCATTTTTGCCCTAGAGGATATTCCGCTAAGTTTGGGAGTTATCGAAATTTTCCCGGACGCCCACATTGTTTCATAAATGGACACCGAAATTTTGAAAAACTGATATGGGCGATAAGCAAAGAAACCCCAACCTTAAAATCGTCTCTTTTATATATATTTTAACTTTAAGTCAAATCGGTTCATAAGGGTTGAGATACTTCCCTTGTAAGTGCAATTGGAAATTGATTCAACATAAAGCCGGAGATATTAAAAGGCTTGTTAGTATAATCGTACAATATGATTATTACATCTAAAGTGTGATTAAAACTATGTTTGATTGCAATCATAATATATTTAAAATGGGATTTGGGCTATCTTAGGTAAAATAAAACACTATGATTGGCTACAATCAAATTCTAATCATACTAATTTGCTCCTTCATTTTAATCACTACAAACATATTTTGTTTGCGTGCAAAGAGAAGTATTTTTTGTTTTCGAGAAATGGGGTTAAGCTTCGAAGTAATTTTTTCGAAACAAAAAAAAAACTGCTTTCTGAAAAAATTTTATTTTGTAGAGAACTAAATGGATTTTCTTATAAGGGTTCAAGTTGAAAAAATGCAGAAGAAAAATTGAATTTCTAAAAATTATAGACATTTCTGGTATTTCCTATACCGGTTTCAAACACCCCAGTTAGTGTCATCTTCAGTAGGATTTTAAATGTCGGTTTGTCTTGTTAATGAAAACTGTTTTTCATATATGTGAATATTTATAGTTTCTACAGAATAAATTTTGACAGTTTCCAACACTACAATTCTATTTCTAGCAATCTCAACCTCACTTCAAACTTTCTTTCAACTTTTTTGTCTCTTACTTTATTTCGCAAGGGTTACCAACATGATCTGGAATTGCAGACACAAATGAAGGAATTTGCATTTTCTGTTTCGGAGACGTGCCTAATGGCGACATATTTTGTCAGTAATTTTATTTGATTTTTTCTGTAAGTACAGATCGAGCACGGGCTCTAATTATATTTGTTATAAGGGTTCAAGTTGAAAAAATGCAGAAGAAAAATTGAATTTCTAAAAATTATAGACATTTCTGGTATTTCCTATACCGGTTTCAAACACCCCAGTTAGTGTCATCTTCAGTAGGATTTTAAATGTCGGTTTGTCTTGTTAATGAAAACTGTTTTTCATATATGTGAATATTTATAGTTTCTACAGAATAAATTTTGACAGTTTCCAACACTACAATTCTATTTCTAGCAATCTCAACCTCACTTCAAACTTTCTTTCAACTTTTTTGTCTCTTACTTTATTTCGCAAGGGTTACCAACATGATCTGGAATTGCAGACACAAATGAAGGAATTTGCATTTTCTGTTTCGGAGACGTGCCTAATGGCGACATATTTTGTCAGTAATTTTATTTGATTTTTTCTGTAAGTACAGATCGAGCACGGGCTCTAATTATATTTGTTA
Organism: Pegoplata infirma; assembly: GCA_963921195.1. NCBI lineage: Eukaryota > Metazoa > Arthropoda > Insecta > Diptera > Anthomyiidae > Pegoplata > Pegoplata infirma. Next base: position 83,110,109 of record OY992537.1, read on the forward strand.
TAAGGGTTCAAGTTGAAAAAATGCAGAAGAAAAATTGAATTTCTAAAAATTATAGACATTTCTGGTATTTCCTATACCGGTTTCAAACACCCCAGTTAGTGTCATCTTCAGTAGGATTTTAAATGTCGGTTTGTCTTGTTAATGAAAACTGTTTTTCATATATGTGAATATTTATAGTTTCTACAGAATAAATTTTGACAGTTTCCAACACTACAATTCTATTTCTAGCAATCTCAACCTCACTTCAAACTTTCTTTCAACTTTTTTGTCTCTTACTTTATTTCGCAAGGGTTACCAACATGATCTGGAATTGCAGACACAAATGAAGGAATTTGCATTTTCTGTTTCGGAGACGTGCCTAATGGCGACATATTTTGTCAGTAATTTTATTTGATTTTTTCTGTAAGTACAGATCGAGCACGGGCTCTAATTATATTTATTATAAGGGTTCAAGTTGAAAAAATGCAGAAGAAAAATTGAATTTCTAAAAATTATAGACATTTCTGGTATTTCCTATACCGGTTTCAAACACCCCAGTTAGTGTCATCTTCAGTAGGATTTTAAATGTCGGTTCATTCAAAAATATCTAAAATAAAAACGATATGTTTTAGCTTCATCAATTTATTAGAAAATTCAGACAAATTCCTTATCTACTTTCCAAAAGCACGTAAAGCCAATCGAGTTAGTGTACACAAAAATATATAAGAGTAAAGAGATGTCATGCAAAAATTGATAGATGTTACTTTCTTTGGCCACGAGTATCTCGCCCATTTTTACGAAAAAATAAAACTGGTGTTTCCCGATTTGTTAGTTATGACAATAAGCTCCGTCAGTTTGACTTTAACCCTACAAATTTTTTTTCGTGGTGCTTTGAAATAAAAAGCTTCATATAATTATTCAATAACACTGTTCAACAAATTTGTAGAGTGTTACTACATTTTCGTATTGAACAGTGTAATCATACGCTACATATAAAAAATTTCGTTTGCAATTGGGTTTTATAAATCGAAAGTTAAAAAGTCGTTTTAATTTCTGTTGTTTAAACTACCGTGTACGAGTCCTTTATAATGGTTAATGAATATCAATCCACATTGTTAATTTAAAAAGAAAAAAACATAAATAAATCGTGCATTTTATTTTTCATTTATGTATTATTAACATAACAATAAAACAAACATTCATGTATCTCTGTGTGTATTTATGTCACGTACTGTTGAAAGTTTATTAATGATTTCCTCTTGATAACTTTGCGTTGAACACAAACGTAATAGAGCATTTAATTCAATCATGTGTTAACATAAACAAAAAAGTGTTTGGAATTTAAAAATGTATGCAATAAAATTTAAGAATATGTAATCAAAAAGTATTCAGAATTTGGATAAACTTAAATATGTAGTCAATTTATATATTGTATCGACGGTGATTTGTTCAAAAGAGTTTGTTATTGAATTTGAGCGAAATCTGGTTGGCTAAGAACTTACTAGTAATCTATGAATTTAAGAACTTATTTATCCCGAATTCGCATGTTACACAGTATATTTGCTAAATTCCAACTTAAATTAAGTTGATGCAACAAATATTCTGTTGAGATATTTGAATATGGGTTGTGGCAATTGAATATCGGTAGTCACAACTGAATTCGGTTAATATAATTGGCTTTTAATTGAAACAACAAAAAAATTGGTTGGCACAGCCAAATATAGTAGCAGAAACCAAAATTCGAGTAGATACAACTGAATAATTCAGTTGAAAAATTTATTTTTCCGTTTGCATTTTTGTCACTCAAATATTTACACTCACAACTTTTTTTTTTAACAAATTACTGAAAAAGCTTTTTAAATAAACTAAAAGACTTCAATACAGTCAAAGTTAAAAAAAAAAAAAAATGTTTTTTTACGTTAGAAAAAATTTACTATCATTTAAAAGGGCTTGTGAAGGCACTCAGAAACTTATGTCATTAACTGTTTGTAGTTTATTAAAAAAGTTTTACGTTTTGTCGTTTTTAAAAGAAAAAACATTTGTTCAATGTTCAGTTATTTTAAATGACTATTTCTGTTCTTTGTTTCAAAAATAACAACATAAAAAATAAAGACTTTCATTAGCATTAAATTTTTATGTCATTTATTTTTTTTGTTCTGTAAGTAAAAATTAGTGATTATTCTTTAATTTGTGATTTGTGTACGTTATTTTTTTTTTAATTGTTGGCATTTTTTAAAGAAATATCATTAGTTTTTACCTACTTGTGTTGGTTATTTTTTTGAAGACATAAAATTCAAAAAATTGTTTATAGAAATATAAAAACATGTTTGTATCAATTGACTTTGGCACGATGGGTAGAGTGTCTGGCCAGAATGTAGTTGATTGCGGGATCGATTTCCCAAAAATTTTAATAAAAGTTTTTTAAAATAAAATTCAATAGAAAAATTGTGAAAATAACCTACGAAATCATAGGCCCTTACCACAAGAAAACAAAAAGTCTATTTTAACAAAAGTTTTATTTTAAATTTCAAATTTTCAAAACATTTTTTGATTGTCGATTTTAAAAACAAAAACAATTTGTATGGAAATAAAATTAAAAGCTGATTTTAAATATATTTTATTTTTCTATGGAAAGGCTGATTAATTTTGAATGTTTTCGTAGGTTATTTTTTCGAATTTGTTGGAAAAAAATGAAAGTGAATTTATTTTTTAATGTTCGATGTAATTTATTTTAGAAAATTTTATTAACAGTAAAAAATAAATGTTGATGTTTGTTAAAACAAATAAATAATTACTTTGATGGTTTCCAAATGTTTTATCACTTGTTTTAAATATGTTTTTCATTTGTTTTTGCCTACAAAATATTTTATGTGGGGCACTCATAGAGTAGGCGAATTCGAATTTAGATTAGGTTGGCTAAGGTTGTCTTAAGTTATGTTAGGTTATGTCACTCGGAGGCCCATTGTGATTCCCTTAATTGATATTTCCCTGCTCCCCATCTGATACAAAGTTTTTCTTCTTAAACCACCTCGATTTCCTAAGGAATTCTGCTGGAGACGTCAATATCGAACTTAACTTTCCCCTTGTTTTTATACCCTCCAACCACAGTATCTCAATTTGTCACTCCGTTTGTAACGCATCGAAATATCTATCGGGAACCCCATACAGTACATATGAGGCATTCCACACCAAATGTCCAGCGAAAAAAAAACCGTGTATCGTAAACTTCTAAATAGCTTGTATGGATAGCCCTGTATGGAACTTAGAAAATTGCCTTTTTGGTTTTTCAATTTTTCAAAAACTGGGCTTAGGAGGCGTGGTCAAATATTGGAAAAATGGTCAAATTTGTGGCGAGTTGCCTTGATTAAATATTTATCACATTAAAACGGAATGCATCACAATCTTAAAAATTTACATTCTTATATGGCTTTGTATGGGCTATCGATTAAATTTTTTTTTTTGGAAAATTTTCAGAACCCGTTCTGAAATTTTCCATTTTTTAAAAAACTCAATTTATCAAAAATCCGGCCACTTTTTTTTATTTTTAAATTTTTTTTTTTAAAGTTTAGATGTTTGTCCATCCACACAAAAAAAAAAATCAGAAAAACATTTTTCGTTTTTTTCGAGAAAATCGCATTTGAATTTTAAATTTTATAACAATTTTGTAATTTGCTTGTATTTTCTTGTATTAACGTTGTGAATGAGTAATATTCATGCAATTAATAATACTCATTCGCAACGTCAATACAATAAAATACAAGCAAATTACAAAATTGTTATGAAATTTAAAATTCAAATGCGATTTTCTCGCAAAAACGAAAAATGCTTTTCTGATTTTTTTTGTGTGGATGGACAAACATCTAAACTTTTAAAAAAAATTTAAAAAAAAAGAAAAAAAAGCGGCCGGATTTTTGAAAAATTTACTTTTTTAAAAAATGGAAAATTTCAGAACGCAGTGGCGTATACAGGGGGGGGCCGGGGGCCCGGGCCCCCCCGAAATGATTTCACAAATTTCAGGATTTGTATCAAATAACAAGTACAATATTAAAAAACTTTTTAAGAAAATTCGAAAACCAAGAATCTAAAATTTTTGGAAGAAAAATGTTTTGAAATTGAAAATTTTTCTGTTAAAATAATCTCAAAATCTAAAAATTTTTTCTTAAAGTTTGAAACTTTTCAACTTAAGATTCTAATCAAAAAAATATCTTAGAACCTGTAGCTTCATGTACACAAAAAATGGACCTAATTGTAAGTAAATTGTAGTCAAATATTAAAATGCGTCTTTGTCTTTTAGAAAAATGTGTCAGAACGAGACTATTTCATAAAAGAAATGTCTCAGAATCTAAAACTTTCTATAAGAAAAATTTTGAGAATCTAAGACTTTTTCTATAGGAAAAATGTCTCAGATTATCTGAGACTTTTTTTTATAAAAAATTCTTTTCTATATAAAAAATGTTTCAGAATCTGAGAACTTTCCATAGGAATAATGTCTCTGAATTTGAAAAATGTCTCAAAATCTGAAATTTTTTCTATAAAAAAAAATCTTTGAATCTAAGGCTTTTCTATATGAAAAATGTTTTAGAATCTGTGAACTTTCTATAGGAATAATGTCTCTGAGTCTGAGAATATTTCTTACAATCTAGAAAAAATGTCTCAGAATTTTATATTTTTTTTGCGAAAAATGTCCCAGCATCAACGAATTTTTCTTAAGGAAAATTATATCAAAATCTAAGATTTTGTGTATAGGAAAAATGTCTCAGAGACACAAGCTGAGACTTTTTGTATAGAAAAATGATCCAAATCTGGGACTTTTCTATTGTAAAAATATCTTTTTCTATAAGAATAATGTCTCAGAATCTGAGTATTTTTCCATGGGAATAATATTTCAGAATCTGAGATTTTTTCTTTAGGAAAAATGTCTCAGAATCTGAGGCTTTTTCTATATGATAAATTTTTCAGAATCTGCATCTTTCCTATAGGCAAAATGTTTTAGAATCTGAGACTTGTTCTTTTTCGATAGGAAAAATGTCTCAGAATCTAAGAAATTTTCTGTAGAAAAAATGTCTGAGAATCTGAGACATTTTCTATAGGAAAAATGTCAAAGAATTTGAGGACTTTTTCTGTAGGAAAAATGTCGAAGATTCTGAGACGCTTTCTATAAGAATCTGAGACTTTCTATAGGAAAAATGTCGAAAAATCTTAGACTTTTTCTATAGGAAAATTTTCTCAGAATCCGAGAGTTGTTCTTTAGGAAAAAGATTTTAGAATCTATGACTTTTTTATACTGTTTTCTTTTTAAATAGGTCTCAGAATGTGAATTATTTTTCTTATATGTTTCAGAATCTCAGATTCTGGGAAAATGTCTTACAAACGGAGTCTTTTCTTTTGTAAAAGTATTTTATGAATATGTTTATAGAATCATTTTCTAAAGTAACTTTTTCCCGAGAAACGTCTTCCTTTGGAAATATGATTTAGAGTCTTTGACTTTTTCTATAACAAAAACTGTCTTAACTGAAAATTGTCTTAGAATCTTATACTTTTCTTTGAAAAAAATTCAGATTCTGATAATCTTCTTTGTAAAAATGTATCAGCATCAATTCACACTTTAAAAAAAGGCTTGTCTCTCAAAAAATGTTAAAATATAAAAAAAAATAATTTTTTTTCACCCAACAGTTTTAAACTTACACAAAAATGAAGAATCTGATTGTGTTACATTCAGTTTAAGGAACAGATCGAGAAAAATTCTAAAACATGTGCTGTTGTGTAAAATGTTTGTAAAAAAAAAATTGTAAAAAAATTTTGGGCCCCCACCGAAATAAAATCCTGGATACGCCCCTGTCAGAACGGGTTCTGAAAATTTGCCAAAGAAAAAAAATTTATTCGATAGCCCATACAAAACCATATAAGAATGTAAATTTTTGAGATTGTTTTGCATTCCGTTTTAATGTGATAAATATTAAATCAAGGCAACTCGCCACAAATTTGACCATTTTTTCAATATTTGACCACGCCAAAAACGCAATTTTTTTAGTTCCATATAGGGCTATCCAAACAACCAATTCAGAAATTTAAGATACATATGTTTTTCTGTAGCGGGACATTTGGTGTGGAATGACTCATATATTATTTATCCATGATCGATTCTATGACATTCTATGAATGTCCGTCTGTCCGTCCGTCTGTCTGTCTGACTGTAAATAACACGATGCAGTCCAAAATAAAATAGGTCGACTCCCGAAGTTTGGCATGAATATGTCATGTTCATAGGCAGGTTAGGTTCGTGAATGGGCAAAATCGGGCCCGGGGAAAAAAGTTCCCCCTTGAAGAACTATTGCTTCAGTTCACTCTGAAAAAATACACTTTTTTATGTTTTTTTGTGTTTTTGTTCAATAAATAAAACATTTGGTATATTTATCACGATGGGAAAGTGCTCTCAAAGTCACTCACTGACTCCATCAGATTTTTCTGATTGGTTGGATTTCGAATTATCCCCATCTTTGGATTGTTGTAATCAGCGCTGCGATTTTCATGCACTAAAAAATCTCAAATATGCAATAAAAAGTTCAAAAATATGCAATTAAAAGTTAAAAATATGCACTAAAAATATAAAACATTTGCAATAAAAATATTTTTATTTTTTTTTTTTTTTAATTTTACACTTTAATTATTCAGAACAAGATAAGTGCAAATTATTGTGAAGCCTGTTCTCTGCAATCAAAGTTTCATAACATTTTGGTTCTCAGGAATTAAAAAAAATTATGTGTCAAAAAAATTAAAAAAAATAATATCAATTTTTTTGTTAACCAAGAAAAAACACGAAATTCTATTAAAAAAAGGCGAGTAAATTAAATTTGCGTTGTCAGGGTCGGGTCAAATACTATTAATATTATGTTTTTCATTTTTGTTTGCAGAAAATCCATGTTCTGGTATGTTATTGTTGTAAAGCCCAAAATGCAACTTTGAATGATAAATGTTTGTTAAAAAAATATAAATATTCCATGCTATATATGATTGTCTTTATCATTGTTTTATAAATTAATGCAATTCAAAATATTTCTTTAATTCTCATTTCTGTTCCAAATTTTATTTCTAGAACCGATTCCGAGGAACAAAATGCCTGCGAATTTTGTACTCTTGCCCAGAACATTAAATCATGATAATGTTTTGCGGAAGATTTGGAGTACTTGCCAAAGCAAAGTTTTTTAGAAAAAATAATGTTATATTACTTTGCTATAAGTGCAAAAAAGTACTTTTACATTTTGGAGAGTATAAAAGATTCGGCACCAAAGCATATAACACTCTCACTTAATTTATGTACATTAGGGGTGGGATAGTGCACGAGTTTTCGATTTCGACACGCTAGAACCGCTTATTTTGTGAGGTTCGTAAAAAAAATGCATGGGCCAAAAAATGGGGCAGATCGGATAGGATCTAGGGGTCGCTCATCGGGGTCAAAGTTGGGCGTAGAGGGGAAAAAATCCGCAAAAATCCCCAAAACTCCCCTGGTTTTGCTCCTAGAGGGGTCAAATGTGAGACCGGCCCCCATTATTTTTCCCCCTGAACACTTTTGCCAAACATACCTAAGCCCTATCTCCAATCCCTAAGGGGGGTCCCATACAAAGGTTCAATTTTTGAAAAATCTTTCTTCTACCGCTCTAGCTGTCCTGGAAGTCACCCTAGAGGAATCAAATGTATGACCGACCCCCAATATTTTTTCAACCCCAACATTTTCTTAGAACATACCTACCCCCTATCTTCAATCCTTAGGTTGGTCCCCATACATTTTTTTATTTTTTCTTAAATTGTCATATTAAATCAGCTCCTACCGGTCCAATGGTGCCACCTAGAGGGGTCATTATCAAGACCAACCCCAATTAATTTTTAGCCCCCAACACTTCTTCTAAACATACCAATTCCATATCTCCAATTCCTAAGGGGTCTCCCACACAAAATGACATTTTTGTAAAACTTGCTCTCACCGCTCTAACTATCGCAGGGGTGACCCTAGAGATGTTAAATGTGTGACCGACCCCCAATATTTTTTCAGCCCCAACATTTTCCCCAAACAAACCTACCCTCTATTTTAAAGCCTTAAGGGTGTCCCCATACATTTTTTTTATTTTTATACCCTCCACTCTAGTGATAGAGGGTATATATAAGTTTGTCATTCCATTTGTAACTCATCGAAATATCGGTCTGGGACCCCATAAAGTACATATATTCATGATAATCGATAGATTTTAAGACATTCTTAAGACATTCCGTCTGTCCGTCTGTCCGTCTGTCTGTGGAAATGGTGATCACGGCCAAACTATTACACGGAGATGACTGAAACTTAACATATTTATTGAAAGTTCTCCTGAGAAGTTTGGTATTGCATTTGAGCGATATCGGTTCAGCGGTTCAAAAGTTATGAACGAAAATGTAAGGAAACCTCAAAAATTTTAGTACATTCAACATAAACTAAAAATACCAAATGCTTTAATTCGGCTGCTGGTTGACTTATGTGAACATAATTGAACACCAATTGGTATTTAAAGAAGTGCCAACATATTTTGAGACAAAAAAATAAAAAAATCGCGGATTTTTTTTACCAAATTTTTTTTTCGCGGAAATTTTTTTTCACAAAAATTTTTTTTTTTCAAAAGTGATTTTCCATTAAATAAAGTTTTTGCATTAATCTTTTAGAAATTGTGGAGGGTATCACTACATTCGGCAAGGCCGAATTTAACTTTTTTACTTGTTTAATTTTTTTTTTATAAAATCTGCGCCTACCGCTCCCATTCTGCCTTTTAGGAACGGTAAATGCAGACAAACCCCCATTAATTTTTGCCCCCAACATTTTTTTTGAACATACCTACGCCGTATTTCCACTTTGTAGGGGTGCTCCCCTGGGGAAAACTAAATTAGTAATGTATGTAGAGAAGTCAAATGTATGACCTGCCCATATATTTTTTTAGCCAAAACATTTTCTTCAAACATACCTACCCTCTATCTTCAAGGTGTTACCCCACAATTTTTTTATATTTATTTTATCGAGAAATCCGAGGTCTTTAATTTGTAATTTAATTGTAACTTTTGTTAAGCGTAAAAAAATATTTTTTTTAACTTGAAAATAATAAAAAATGATAAATAATATAACTATAAATCAAATTAATTTATTTTTATCGTGTGATGGATATTGTTTCCGATTTTCGGCCACGACCTGAAGCAAAACTATTTTTTCCTCCTCGTTACGGCACAACACGTTGTTATAGTCTTCTATTAATTTTACGCCTCCTTCGGCAGCGTCGTTGACAATATGTAATTTACGTAATATTTGCAGCGCTCGCTGGTAGTCCTGACGATTTTCCCAAGTATTTGGATCGGAAGCAATAAAATTTGTTGTTATTCCAAAGCGTGCAAAAAATTTTGGAGTCTCAGGTGTGACGTAGTGGCTTAAATCCGTTTTCATGAGTTCTTGATTCACTTGTTTCGATGCGATGTTAATTCTTTTCACTCCTTCGAATCCAACAACATGTACTGGAGGATTGCAATCCTTGTTGCCACTGTCGCCGCTATCCTCTGAGGCATCTTCTTTCCCGATATCATCGTCTTCTTCCTTGCTGTCTTCGTTAGACGATTCGTCCATCTCATCGTCAGATAACTCTACCTCCAATTCCTCTTTCTCTTCTTCAAATATACGAATTGCATTCGACATTTTTCGTTTTATTTCACAAGAGATATTCGGATCAAATAGTGCGAGAACAACAGCTTCGCCACTGAGATACCAGAGATGTCCATAGAATCTCTTGACCAATCGTTGCGACAGAATCTTATCAATTGAAGCATAATTGGCAATCGCTTTCAAAAAATTCAAATCATTATTTGGAGCTTCTATTGCTTTGGTAGCGCTAAACCAAGCTTTTACGTAAATTGTTATGATGAAAACAGTCACATCAAGAAGTGCATTTAATTCTTTTTTGATGATGAACTTGATGTCAGTTTGGACTTGAGCTGGTATGTTGCCTGCCACTTCCTCATCTTATATGCCAAGACTGTACGGTTTGTCTTTTATATTTTCCCATTGCTCTTTAAAACGCGCAAACATTAGCACTCCTGGTCCAGACGTTTTGCCGAATTTGGTTTCAAACACTTATGGTGTTTTCTTTTCTGGCAAAAAATGTGCCTTTTTTTTGCATTTTGCCCCGAAAATTGTGTTTTTGTGTTCTTTTCTAAAAAAGGTCAACCCTTATAAAGAATATCGTGTTCTTTTCTAAAAATGGCTGCCCTATAAAGTGCAAAAAAGTTGCACTTTTTACCCCGTAAAAAATCACGGGGTTGAAATTGCCTTATACAACAGCTGACTTTTTCTGTGTTGTTTTCTCAAAACAGCTGTTAAAAAATACAGGGCAGAGTATTTCTGTATGTTGTGTTCTATTCCAGTCAAATAAAATGCAAATTTTTATAGATTTTTTTAAGGTGTGTTAAACATTTTAAAAATGTATGCCCTAAAAAGGCAAACATTTTTTTTTAGAAAAGAAAACACCATTAGTTTTCCCCAGGGGAGCACCCCTACAAAGTGGAAATACGGCGTAGGTATGTTCAGAAAAAATGTAGGGGGCAAAAATTAATGGGGGTCAGTCTGCATTTCCCGTCCCTAAAAGGCACAGTGGGAGCGGTAGGCGCAAATTTTATAAAAAAAAATTTAAAAAAAAAATGTGTGGGGACACCCTTAAGGCTTAAAAATAGAGGGTAGGTTTGTTTGGGGAAAATGTTGGGGCTGAAAAAATATTGGGGGTCGGTCACACATTTAACATCTCTAGGGTCACCCCTGCGATAGTTAGAGCGGTGAGAGCAAGTTTTACAAAAATGTCATTTTGTGTGGGAGACCCCTTAGGAATTGGAGATATGGAATTGGTATGTTCAGAAGAAGTGTTGGGGGCTAAAAATTAATTGGGGTTGGTCTTGATAATGGCCCCTCTAGGTGGCACCATTGGACCGGTAGGAGCTGATTTAATATGACAATTTAAGAAAAAATAAAAAAAAATGTATGGGGACCACCCTAAGGATTGAAGATAGGGGGTAGGTATGTTCTAAGAAAATGTTGGGGTTGAAAAAATATTGGGGGTCGGTCATACATTTGATTCCTCTAGGGTGACTTCTAGGACAGCTAGAGCGGTAGAAGAAAGATTTTTCAAAAATTGAACCTTTGTATGGGACCCCCCTTAGGGATTGGAGATAGGGCTTAGGTATGTTTGGCAAAAGTGTTCAAGGGGAAAAAATAATGGGGCCGGTCTCACATTTGACCCCTCTAGGAGCAAAACCAGGGGAGTTTTGGGGCTTTTTGTGGATTTTTCCCCCTCTACGCCCAACTTTGACCCCGATGAGCGACCCCTAGATCCTATCCGACCACCCCCATTTTGGCTCATACACTTTTTTTACCAACCTCACAAAATGAGCGGTTCTAGCGCTTCCAAATATTGCTGCTTAAAATTTCACACAACACTATCCCACCCTTAATGTACATTTGATAAACAAATGAAAAATTTTTATGCGAAAAGCTTTGACATGGTGAAAAAGTAGTTTTGGTAAAAAAAATGTTTTTTTTTCAAGAAAAACAAAATTATGTTAAAAAAATTTAATGAACCCAAAATTTTTGGTGAAAAAAAATTTGATGAAAAAAAATTTTGATGAATTTTTTTGATGAAAAGAAACATTTTTTGATTAAAAAAAAAAATAGATGAAAAAAAAAATTTAAAAAAAAAAAAAAAAAAATTTGGTGAGAAAAAAATTGACAATTAAAAATTTGATAAAAATTTGATGAAAAAAAAAATTATAAAAAAAAATTTGATGAAAAATAAAAAAAAAAAAATTGCTAAAAAAATTAATAAAAAAAATGACGAAAAAAAAAATTATGAAAAAAAAGTTTGATGAATAAAATAAAAATTGATGAAAACAAAATTTGATGGAAAAAAAAAAAAATTGAAAAAAAAAAATGGATATGCAATAATGAGCAGTAATGAGTAGAAAAAACGAATATTTATCCAACACATATCAAATGAATGCTTTGGCGGTGATGTCTAGAGTGCCATCCCACCAGTATTGTTAGTGGTATGAAAATATTCGTGGTTCGATTCTGGACTGGGCATTGATATTAATAAAATTCACATATTAGAAAAACAATTACCATTAACAAAACAAACTGGCATTTAAATCCTACTGATGAAGACTGTTAACTGGAACTGTCCGAAACCGGTACCAGAAATGCCTATAGCTTTTAGAAATTAAAATTTTTCTTCTACATTTTTCAAAACAAACCCTTATAAAAAAAAAAAATTTTATGAAAAAAATTAATGAAAAAAAAAAAAATTAATGAAAAAAAAAAAATTTGATGAAAAAAAAAAATTTGATGAAAAAAAAATTTGATGAAAAAAAATTGAAGAAAAAAAAATTTGATAAAAATAACAATGAAAAAAAAGTTCGATGAAAAAAAAAAAATTGATGAAAAAAAGTTTGATGAAAAAAAAAAATTTGGTGAAAAAAAATTGATGAAAAAAAAAAAAAATTGATGAAAAAAAAAAAAAATTTATGAAAACAAAAAAATTTGATGAAAAAAAAAAATTTTTTTGTTAAAAAATAATAATGTTGCTTTTTACTCACCAGCTGGTGAAAAACGGTTGTATTCACCACGAGGTGAATTATTATCCACGTTACAAACCCAAGTTATTAAAATTTTTGGTTTTAAGAAAATGAAAATAGTAATTCTTGTTTTCTTTTTCGTAAATTGTTAGCTTATATAGTCAAACTGAGGTGGCGTCCTGCAACTTTTTTAAAATTAGACACCAGCCTAAAACATTATCATGTTAAAAATATGTTTTAATTTTGCTTACAAACACCTGTTGCTTTTGGGACAATCCCTTTGTAAAAATAATCGATGTTGCACAATAATTAGAACAGGTTCTAGGGAAGTATAATTCGTTCCACAATCGGTTCTTTGCAACCGAAAATTTTGCTGGGTAAGTTCGCATATATCCGTAATTTTATTTTTATAATTTTAATTTATTAAATACTTATTGAGCTCATTGTCAGTTTATCCATAAATTAATATTTAAAGGACCTAACTCATATTTTTATAATTTTGCAGCAACCGCAATAAATTAAATATTTGAGCATCTTATGGAACTTAGAATAATACTAAGATTTTTAATGGCAAATAAAACAAAAGTTATTTCAAAAGTACAAACTGCATTAAATTTCTTTTATCAAAGACAACATTTTAAAAATGTTATTTCTGTTTTTATTTTTTAGCTGCAAAAGAAATCCGTCTTTGTAAATTATCAAATTAATTAAACCGGATGAGTAAAGTTGGTTAGTTTGATGAATTTTTGGTAGATAAGTCTTTGCTAAAATGAGGGGCATTATTGATTTTAAACATCTACTTATGAGCATGATTTCCGCTTTAAAACTTAATTGATATGATTGATTTTCAATATGGCAATGTATTTATTCACTTTTTCATAATTTAATTGTAAATTATATTATATCAATATGTATGCAAAAGTATCGCCAATTGTTAATAAAACAATCCAATACAAAAGTGTATCGTATGTCATTTAACTTTTCAATACATGAATACAGTCAGAAGAAATCAGATATCGAGGGCGAATATTCAAAACTTGCTATCTGCAGTTTTCTCGAATATTTTGTTTTCTTAAATTTTCTATCTTAATTGTATCTTAATTTTTCTATCTACTAAATGTATTTTTATAAATTAAAAGTTGCTATATGCATAAAAAAAAAATATTTTTTACTAATACACCGTCCGAAAAATTTAAAATTTTGAAAGACCAAGTTTGTTTAATTTTTATTAATAATAAAAAATAGTTATTTATTTGACCTTTAATTGTGCAATGAAATAATGTTTATTTCAGTTCGAGGCCAATTTCCCCATTATGAATTAACGTAACAAGTACTTATGTTAACTCTACTTTCTTTATTAGGATATTCTCCCATTAAATACTCGATAGAGTTTCTTGCTTTCAAAAAGTTTGGCAATTTTCAGGAATGAATTGACGATCATTTCGGGGGATTTCCAGTTCCCCCATCATCAGAATTTTTTAGAAAATTAGGTAATACTGTTAGTGTACAAACATCAAATATTCATATTCGTATTTATTTCAACCTAATGAGAAAGAAATAAAGAAGAACAATGATTTCGAAATTTGACCAGTATACCAAACCAAATACAATTGAAAGCATGTTGATCTGCAAGTTTACCGTCGGTAAATGTGCTATGCAGTTTTTTGTTTTTGCTTCAAATAGAAGACAAAAACTCTCTCGTACTAAGAGTAGGGTTATCAAGTTTGTTTAATTTTTATTAATAATAAAAATTAGTTATTTATTCGACCTTTAATTGTGCAATGAAATAATGTTTATTTCAGTTCGAGGCCAATTTCCCCATTATGAATTAACATAACAAGTACTTATGTTAACTCTACTTTCTTTATTAGGATATTCTCCCATTAAATACTCGATAGAGTTTCTTGCTTTCAAAAAATTTGGCAATTTTCAGGAATGAATTGACGATCGTTTCGTCAATTCATTCCTACTCTTAGTACGAGACAGTATTTGTCTTCTGTTTGAAGCTGCATAGCATTTACCGACGGTAAACTTGCAGATCAACATGCTTTCAATTGTATCTGGTTTGGTATACTGGTCAAATTTCGAAATCATTGTTCTTCTTTATTTCTTTCTCATTAGGTTGAAATAAATACGAATATGAATATTTGATGTTTGTACACTAACAGTATGATCAAGGCTAATCAGTGTTTGCAAACGTCAAATTTATATGAAAATAATCAATGATTAGTATTAATCATTGATTAGCTTTTGATAAGTTACCAGCCCTAACAGTATGACCTAATTTTCTAAAGAATTCTGATGATGGGGGAACTGGAAATCCCCCGAAACGATCGTCAATTCATTCATGAAAATTCCCAAATTTTTTGAAAGCAAGAACATCTATCGAGTATTTAATGGGAGAATATCCTAATAAAGAAAGAAGAGTTAACATAAGTACTTGTTATGTTAATTTATAATGGGGAAATTGGCCTCGAACTGAAATAAACATTATTTCATTTTGAAAGACCTCTAAACATTTATTTGACTTATCCCAGCAAAATTTTTGGTTGTAAAGAACCGATTGTGGAACAACTTTTACTTCCCTAGAACCTGTTCTAATTCTTGTGCAACACCGATTCTTTTTACAAGGGGATTGTCCCAAAAGCAACAGGTGTCTGTAAGCAAAATTAGAACATATTTTTGTTCTTCGGAATCGGTTCTAGAAGTAAAATTTGGAACTGAAATGAGAATTATAGAAATATTTTTAATTGTATTAATTTATTAAACAAAGATAAATACAATCATATCTGGCATAAAGTATTCACAGTTCTTAACACACATACATCCTTTTGCGCCTCCAAAATTGCATTTTGGGCCTTACAATAATGACATGCCAGAACATGGATTTTCTGCAAACTAAAATAAAAAACATAATATTATCAGTATTTGACCCGACCCATATAATGAAAATTTAACTTACTCACCTTTTTATTAGCAATTTTCACGATTATATCCTGATATTTTAAGAGAATTTCATGTTTTTTCTTGGTTAAGAAAAAAAAATGGTTTTATTTTTTAATTTTTTTGACACATAATTTTTTTCCAATTCCTGAGAACCAAAATGTAATGAAACTTTGATTGCAGAGAACATGTTTCACAACAATTATCACTTAGTTTATTCCGAATAATTAAAGTGTAATAGTGTATGATTACCGAAGAACCTGTTCTAGAACAAGAGTTGTCAGAATCGGTTCTGAAAAATTTTCCTGGGATTCCAAACGCCTTTTAAAAAAAACTTCAGTAGCCCATTAAAAAGGACTGACTGTAAGTACGTTACCAAATCCTTTGGGGGGTTTAGTCTAGTATTAGAGTACTTTCATTTTGTTAAATATTTACTAATCTTTTTATTTAACTTTAAATAAATTCTATTACACTTATAATATAAACGTAAATAGTCTTAACCTTCTATTCTACCGTTTCCGTGACATAAAACTTACTTTTTAGACTTATTTTAGAATGGAACCATCGATATGTATTTAACTTTTGTATATTTTACGAAAATAGTAATTTCAAATCTTTTTTTCGTAAAATATTGCTCTATGTTTTTTGGTATCTAATTCTTGCAACATATATTTTTTTTTTTCATTAAATTTCAAGACAAAAGAAATTTTTAATGAATTTTAATGATAATGTTCAAGACAATTACTGCAATCAACTCCATCACACAAGGAATAAAAGAAGCAAACAAAAAAATGTGAAATTAAAACCTATTCAAATGTCCTGCTAATTAAAAGAGACAAAAAAGTTAAATGCCTAAAAAGACAGCATAAATAAATTAAAAAAAAATGTATGTAAGAAAACAAAAAAAAAATGTTGCATTTTATTTAGATTTTCGGAGACAGTTTTTTTTTTTTTTGTTTTAAAACACATCGGAAAACTAATTTGAAATCTATAAAATAGAGCAAATCAAAATTTTACTATTTACAAGACCTTGACAATGGCTAAAAACAATTTAAACCCGATATTTTGCTCCACAGATGCTGATTTTGTTAAAAAAACATCTGATTGTGAGACAATTTCTATGGAAAGAGTCTCAGAGACGAAGACTTTTTTTTATACGAAAACAGTGTCATAATCTGGTAATTTTTATATTTATTAGAAAATATATCAATAACAGTTAAAAAAAAATCAAAAAATATTATTTTTTAAGCAATTCGAATTTAGAAATTAAGAAATCTGCTCTCTGAAAATTTGTAGTGAACTAATGAACTTTCGTTTTAAAATATTTAAAAAAAAAAAAAACAAAAAGCCGTGCTACATGGATTTTAAAATTTGATTTGGAAAATTCTGGTATGTCTGATTTTTTTCAAAAATAAATAATACCAATCAATAGCCCATACTAATCTCTAAAAACAAGCAGCGTTTAGAAGATTTTAGAATTGTGCTGCTGCTATAGAACAAATCAAATATAAAGCGATGTCATGCAAAAATTTTGAAAAACTTAAACTTTTATTCCACGATTTGTTAGTTCCGTGAAATAAGATCTGTAAGTTTAAGTTTGAACAAGAGATGCCGCGTGACACGATTTTTTTTCATAAGTGAAATTTACTCTTTCTTACGTGATCGTGAATGCGTGTGATTAAAAAAATATATATCGTTCGTGATTTTCTGTGATTGTTTTGTGCTGTCTGAAACAGAAACAAGTCGTCATATTGAATTTAGAGGTTTATTAATACAACACTGTTATTTATATAAACTTTTATGATTGTTGATAGAAAATTTATACTTTTTGTGCAAGAAATCGAAAAAAATAAAATGAAAATTTGTTTAGCGTAAGAAAAATTTATGTTACTCACGTGAGCGTGCGTGAAAATATAAACAGAAAAATAAGTTCGTGCATTAGCAATAATTGAAATTGGTGAGCGTTAGCGTGCGGGAGTTGAGGATCGCTCACGTCGCAACATTTTTAACATGATAATGTTTTTAGGCTGGTGTCTAATTTTAAAAAAGTTGCAGGACGCCACCTCAGTTTAACTATATAAGCTAACAATTAACGAAAAAGAAAACAAAAATTACTATTTTCATTTTCTTAAACCAAAAATTTTAATAACTTGGGTTTGTAACTTGGATAATAATTCAACTCGTGGTGAATAAACCCGTTTTCCACCAGCTGGTGAATAAAAAGTAACATAATTATTTTTCAACCAAAAAAAAAAAAATTTTATAAAATTTTTTTTCCATCAATTTTTTTTTTCATCAATTTTTTTTTTTTTTTCATCAAACTTTTTTTTTCATCAGATTTTTTTTTTATGATCATTTTTTTTATCAAATTTATTTTGTCATCAGTTTTTTTTTTTCATCAATTTTTTTTTTTTTTTTCATTAATTTTTTTTTTTATCAATTTTTTTTTTCATCAAAAATTTTTTTTCATCAACATTTTTTTTCATAATTTTTTTTGTTTTTTCCTCAAAATTTTTTTTTTCATCAATTTTTTTTCATTAATTTTTTGGTTTTCATCATTTTTTTTTTTATCAAGTTTTTTTTTTATAAATTTTTTTCTATCATATTTTTTTCATCAATTTTTTTTTTCATCAAATTTTTTATTATCAATTTTTTTCTCTCAAAAAATTTTTTTTTCATGTTTTTTTTTATCAATTTTTTTTTTACATCAAAAAATTGTTCTTTTCATCAAAAAATTCATCAAAAACTTTTTTTCATGCATAAAATAGCAAAGTAATATAACATTATTTTTTCTAAAAAAAACTTTGCTTTATCATGATTTAATATTTTGGGCAAGAGTACAAAATTCGCAGGCATTTTTTCGTAGTACGTTAAAAAAAGATCCATATGCGTATGATGAATATTATATTACTACAAAAAATAAATATCGCTCATTCGCATAGTTGGAGGAGTATCAATTGCTGTGTTTTTCAATAAGTGGATTTATTTTTGGATTAATCTTATTTAGTTTAAAATAAATATTTTAACACGCCAAAACAAATTTGCAATATTTTTTTCCGTAATCTACGATAAATTAGCAATTATAATCCGAAAAAATTATAAAAAAATTCGGAAAATGAAAAAAGTTATAAATAAATCAAAATTAATCCAAAGTGGACTTATTAAATCCTAAAATTTTATTGCATTAATTTTGATTTATTTATAACTTTTTTAATTTTCCAAAATTTTTTATCATGTTTTCGGATTATAATTGCTTATTTATCATACATTACGGAAAAAAATAATCCAAATTTGTTTTGGCATGTTAAAATATTTATTTTAAACAAAATAAGATTAATCTGAAAATAAACCCACTTTTTGAAAAACACAGCAAATATGTTTATTTACAAAGTAAAAGTTGTATAGAGCCAATATAAAGTAAGATGTAATACATTCTTAGAAAAATATTTATATAAGGGACTTCCGGTATTCATTTGTATAACAAAATTCCTTTTTTGGCGATGATTATATCAACAAAAACCAATTCTTTCAATAATATTTGATAAAACTTAAGATGCATGTTAGAGATGGTAAGTGTTTAATATCTAAACCGCGTTAGTTCATTTGAAAATAAAGCATTCATTACTAAACGATATCGGCGGATCTTATTGTTTTTTTATACCCTACACCAATGGTTCGCAACCTTTGATACAAGATAATATATATTTTTTTTTTAAAATATGGGCGATTAAAAATGTAATTCTCGAACTCTGCAGAATTTGTGTCATCTGAAGATAAAATATAATCGACATGAAATTTTGAATCATTAACAAAAGAATATAAAAGCATATTTTCAGTATAGTCAGTCAGTTGTCTTTTACTTTACCCTGCTGTATGTATGTATCAGTGAAATAAATATTTTATTTTTTTTTTTGATAACCTCCTGTTTTTTTTTTTTTTTTTTTTTTTATAGATTTTTTTTTTATGTACATATTCGTACATTTTTTTTGGTTGTTGTTTAGTCCTTGGTGTATAATGATTTTAAAAAACAAATTTTCAACTTAAGCTTCCTCAGTAGACATGCTACCTTAAGGCTTTTTTCTTTCATTTATTTTTTCAGTTATATTGTTTATTTTGTTAACAACAGAAAAGCCTTGATTTTTTTTTTTTTTATTAGCTTCTTTGTCGTTTTGTGTTAAGATTGATTATATTTATGATAATAGGTTTATCTGTGTTGGTTTTAGTCCATGGAGATTATTGTATCAGTAATTTATTTAATGTAAATAAGTAAAAATAAAATTTTTAGATTTTATTGTTGTTGAATGTGAAAATTTGTTACCAAGTGTTTATTATTAAATTTGGGGTTAGGAACATCAATTATTTTAAAAGGAACAAAATTAAAGGCATGGGATTTTTAATTTATTAAAGAGTTTATTAAAAAGTATTTAAATAAGATTACAATAAGATTACAATAAGATTTCTCAGAAAATACCAGGAATATTTCATTTAAATGTAAGTTTAAACAGAAATATATCGAATAATTAATTTTAAATTCAAAGGAAAATAAATAATTTAAGAACATGAGGAATTATAAGTTATGCAGGGCCGTTTTAAGGTATCGCGGGCCCTTGGGCATACACGAATTTAGGGCCTCGATAGAAATAAAAAGTCGCATAAAAAGAAAAAATAATCTGTTATGATTATATATATTAGGGCGGTCGATTTTTTTTTGTCAAAAATCGTATAGCAAAAACATAATCTACAAGAAATTCTAAGAACATTTCCAAAAGAAACCATGTTTCTAAAATCAAACCCTATACCGCGCCTAACGACATGAAGATGTCCGTCCGTCCTTTTTTTCATAAGCAAAACATAGAACTTGACTCGTTTTTGGTGTTTGTGTTAATTTTTGGGCTTTGGTGTGCTCTGAGGTATATAGTAAAATTTTATTGGCAACATATTTGTAGAACATTTCATCCCCACCCTACCCCTCTTTCGGGGTGTTTTTTGCGATTTGTTAGAATAGAGCCAAAAAATACCGTTATGAGAGGGTGTTAGAGGGTTAATATGTTTCACAAAAATATTTGCCATAATATTTTCTACAAAGTTGCTGAACATACCCTACACCTCACATGTATAGAAAACATAGTTTTATATACCGATATGCTGCAAGAACATATTCAGCGGCAATGTTTTACTAATTACCGCTGGATATAATTCCAACAATTTGTGGGATTATGACCGGCAAGTATATTAGACATAACCCGAGTAAAAATTTTTATATGATGCAATATATAATGATATGTAATACAATATATAATTATACGCAATTTGATCCGAAAAATGGTGGATGTTTTTGAATTAGAAAAGATCAACTTGTATAAAATATGATTTGATTTCATCCGAGTTTTGACCAGACATTGCCATATATTGGTGGATCTAATTAGATCTAATTGCATAAAAACATATAAAATCCTGGTGTTTTTTTTGGTTTGGGTTGAGATACACCACAGGTCAACGATACATTCACCAAACATATAATTTTCTAAAACAGTATATTAAGTGCAGGGGTTGTAGGTTCGATTCCCTCCAAAGCCTTTGTATGTTAATTACAAAGGGAAGCTGGTTTTTCTTAGTAATTAAAAGTATTTCATTGAGGATCATAATATTTCGTAAAAAAAAAACACATAGATACTTTTGTGGGATGAAATTGGAGAGTTACATATCGGAGAGGAAAAAAGCTGTGTCTGATAAAAATTGTTGATAACTGAATATTTTTTTTACATCAGTATTTGATTTATTTTGTGTAAATTTCGTGTGTAAATTTTTTTGAGTGTAATTTTTATTTTTTTTGAGTGTAGTATTTATTTTTTAGTTTTTTTGAGTGACAAAAATAGTTTCTAAAATATTTTTTTTTTGCTTACCATTCCTTTTTAAAGCGTGTTTAGCGTTTTTTTCAACACTGGAGTTCGAGTTAAACCCATCTGAAATTCCCCATTTTGCTAATAACTTATGAACCACTGGACAGATATCGCTGAAATTTAGTATTAATCTGACAGGAAGTATAACAAATATATACGCCACGCTTCAGCAGCTTACCTTATATATTTTTCATTCTTCCGCTAACATTTGAAAGTTAGCGTGTTTCACACAGACAGAAAGACAGACGGACGGACGGATTTTCATGTCGTTCGGCGCGGTATAGGGTTTGATTTTAGACCAATGGTTTCTTTGGAAAAGTTTCTTAGAATTTCTTGTAGATTTTGTTTTTGCTATACGATTTTTCAGTTTTTTTCGATCCATACAAATCGACCCACCCTAATATATATAATGTTTTTAATTGGAAAAAATTTAATTATACTAACATAAGGTAATTTTTCTCTTCTATGAAAAAAAAAGATCTCTGAATCAGAGACTTTTTATACAGTAAAGACATCTCAGAATCTGAGACTGTTTTTGTAGGAAAAATATATTTGAATCTAAAACATTTTCGATAGGAATGCTGCAGAATCTGAAACTTTCTTACAGAATCTGAAACTTTTATAGGAAATATATCTCAGAATCTCAAAATTGTTTTATTTGAAAAAATATTTCATTAAATGTTTTAGAAACTGAAGCTTTTTTAAAAGGAACAAAAGTCCCATATCTAAAATATTTTTTTTGTGCAGAAAAATTCTTAGGTTTGCAGACATTTTCATAAAGAGCAGGCCCCAGATTGTATACGAAAAATATCGCAGAATCTAAGACTTTTTCTGCACGAACATATCTCGGAATCTGAGACTTTTTTCATAGAAAAATATCTCAAAATCTGAAACTTTTTATATGGGGCGAAACGCGTCAACGGTCCACACCAAAAATCCAATTTAAGTATAATTTTTCCAAAATGTTAGGATAACAGTAGTTAGTCTAAAGTTCAAATAAAAAACATTGAAATATTTTTAGAGTATTTTGAGTAGGTTTATTCCAGTTCGAGGTCATTATTTACTTTACTAATTAAAACTATAATATTCTCATAGAGTAATTTTCAAGAAAACTATTTTTCTGCTTTAAATTTATTGGTCATTTTTGACAAGACTTAATCGACACGTGTTTCGGGATTTTTCAGATCCCATTGAAAAGATTATTTAGCAAAAATAAAAACCCTATACTACAAGTAGCAATGGTTTTTTAATGACAATCGTTAATGATCAAACTAA
The DNA here is from genome assembly GCA_963921195.1 of Pegoplata infirma. NCBI lineage: Eukaryota > Metazoa > Arthropoda > Insecta > Diptera > Anthomyiidae > Pegoplata > Pegoplata infirma. The sequence continues at coordinate 83,132,827 of OY992537.1, forward strand.
AGTCTTAATATATATTCGACTCTAATTCAATTGGGAATTAGAAGACGAAAATTGTACCATTGTAGTAAGATCACGATCATCAACTAACCGGCAAACGTTCTTGTTGACCATGGGATCTGACAAATCCCGAAACATGTGTTGATTAAGTCTTGCAAAAAATGACCAACATAAATAAATGTAAAACAGAAAAATAATTTTCTTGAAAATTATTCAATGAGAATATCATAGTCTTAATTAGTAAAGCAAATAATGACCTCGAGCTAGAATAAACCTACTTCAAATATAATATTTTAAAGGTCGAATAAAACAATTTTTATTTTTTAATAAATTTTAGAGTTAGAGATGGGAAGTTTTAATTTTATTGCAAAGATTATATTTGGTTGAATTTTTATTGACACTTTGATGCGATAAAAAATTATTTTTAACAAAACGATTTTTATAGTATTTTTGACGAACTTTTCAATGGCATTGATGGTTTAAAAAAATATAAATTTGACCTTAAAATTCAAGGTCAAATTATTTAAAAAAATGTATCTTATAGAGGGCATATTTTGAGATTATTTTATTTAAGATTATTATAAAGCTTGACGTTTTTAACATTTAGAAACAATTTTCAAAAAATGGATCGAGAGTTCCTTATTGCGAAAATAATTTTTTATTTATTTATTTACGCGTTATTCGTACTTTTTGAGAGTTATTTTATACACAAAAAAATAATTTCGCAGGAAGGAACTATTTCCTTTTTTTAATTTTTTTAAATGTAAAAAACGTCTTTCTAATAAACCTACAAGCAAAGTCTTTCACAGGGCACCCACCGATTGTCCTGAAACTTGAATATTGAAATGAGGGGATAAAAATAAGAGTTTCCTGTTTTTTAAGCTGCCCAATCTCAAATTTAAAAGACGATTGCCACCTTATGAAAAAATGAGGGCTTTCGGAAAAATCTGTATAAAAGCCGAACTAAAAATTTCGCCAAACGAAAAAATACGGGTGAGCTTAATTTTGATAGAGATTATTATATGTGATCTTGGCGGTCCTACGTATGTTCCTCTCCATATAAACTACTCCAACGATTTTACATTTTCGAAAAAAGGAGCTTAACGAAGCCGAATTTGGAAACGACCGATACGCCATTGGATAGGCCTTAAACCTTTCGATCTGTATAAAAAGTGCATATAGTTTCTTTTGAAGAAATGTAAAAAATCGTCAAAAAACGAAAAAAGTCCCGTTTTTCCCCCTCCACTTTGACCCGCTAAATGTGAGATTGGGCAGCTTAGAAAAATCAGGTTACTCTTGTTTTCCTCCCCTCTTTCCCATATGCACGTCTCAGGACAATCGGCGGGTGCCCTATGAAAGACCTTCCGTGTTAGTTAAAATATTCTCAAAATAGGAGCTTTATAAAATAATTTTTTTTAATAAATTGACCTTGAATTTTAAAGTCAAATTTATATTTAAAAAAAAAAACGGCCAATGCCATTGAAAAGGCCGTCAAAAATTATTTAAAAATCGGAATAACAAAGTGAATATACCCCAATACTGTAATTGACAATTAACAAAAAGGAATACGAAGGTTGACACCCATCCCACAATAGGAGAAATTTTTTGGAAATGATTCAGCCATTCAGTAAGTACTGAACCGATAGCCTTAAAGTACTCATTAGCCTGTACCGAAAAATAAAATAAAAGGAAATTGCAAAACACGATTCTCTTTCTAGAGCTGATAATGGAAAAAATAGTAAAAAAAAATTGGAGACTGTCTTTGCCTACCTTCAATCGGTTGAAGTTCGAAATCGTAGTGTATTTTGTCGAAATGTTTTTTTTTTTTTTTTAAGTGTTTTTATCGGCGCATGCCATATTCTGTTTTGTTATTAAGGGTTTGTGATTGAAGAAGAAAACATTGTATTTCTAAAGATTATTTTTAATGTGGATTTATTCCAGACCATGGTTTCTGTAGCCACCTCTACGTCATCAGTGGAGAAAATTACATTAGATAAATTGTTTGATTATTTGTAAGACTGTTTTTTCTATATGTTTTTTCATCAACAGACTTAACTCTGAGTGGAATAGAACCCACGTTCTTCAAATTTTCCATCAGTTTGCAAAGCAAGTACCTTACCATCCAGGCTATCGCTCTGCTTGACAAACTAACAGCAGAAGTTAGTTCGTATTTCATTACAGATGTTAAGTGTGTGACGTCAACAGAAGATTTTTATTTTACACCAACAATTACGATCCTTAGAAACAACAACATTCCTTAATCTCTCTTTGTCTCGTTTTTGCACATAACAATTTTAGCGCTGAATTATTTGTTCATACACGTTAAAGATGAGTGCATATATTTGAGACTACTACTTGCCTGTTGACGTCACACACTTAACATCTGTAATGAAATACGAACAAACCAACTTCTGCTGTTAGTTTGTCAAGCAGGGCGATAGCTCAGATGGTAGAGTACTTGCTTTGCAAACTGATGGAAAATTTGAAGAACGTGGGTTCTATTCCACTCAGAGTTAAGTCTGTTGATGAAAAAACATATAGAAAAAACAGTCTTACAAATAATCAAACAATTTATCTAATGTAATTTTCTCCACTGATGACGTAGAGGTGGCTACAGAAACCATGGTCTGGAATAAATCCACATTAAAAATAATCTTTAGAAATACAATGTTTTCTTCTTCAATCACAAACCCTTAATAAAAAATGTTTTTTGTTTTGGCTAAAATTGGTGTCAAAATTTGCAGAATGTAGAGTACATTAAGATAAAAATATTTGCATATCGAAATTTAATCCACTAATTTAATTTTTGTTGCAAAAACTAGTAAAACAACAATTTTTTTCGACTTTTTTGTAAACTTTTTTTTAAGTAGCTTAAAATGGTACTAAACAAACATGGATGATTTAAAGTACCCTTTCGAACTTTATTGAGTAACATCAATATTGCCAAAAACTCTAATTTTTTGTTGCATTATTTTTCCCATTATCAGCTCTGTAATACGCATAATTTGTTTGCTCTATTACCAAGCGAAATTCCAAAAAGAGGACATTTCGGGACTGGCTAATATGTGTGAATTAGTTAAATTTCGGAAAACAAATTAATTTGGCAAAGCAAACGACGAAGAAAGTTTTGGCGTTTGTTATTATTTTGAGCGTGTTCATCCAATCCAATCATCATTCCGTATAAAACGTATTTAATACTGTATACAGAATAGCGTGATTTACAAAATCATCTCAAATTGTACTAGCATAAAGTAAAATTGCAAAATCAACTCAACTTACCATGGTAAGTTCTTGTAGTGTGAACATGGCCTTATAGTGTCTTTGTTTTGGAGTAAAGAATTTTCAAAAAAAAATTTTTTTGAAAATTTTTGTAAGAACATTTTTTTTGAAAGTCCCTGACACAAACATTTGTTGCGTTTTAGAGTAAAATATTTTCAAGTACCGAAGATATTAAAGTATTTACGATCAAATATTATACAAAAATAATTTATTAATTATTTTCCTTTCTTGCAAAAACCCCAATTTTGAGGTTCAAAGTGGAGACAGAAGATAAACTCCGATCGGAGTGATTTTAGCATGTGAGTTACCCTTAGGTGACCGACACTGTTGGCGGGTATTAGAATTTCATCAAAGAGAAAAGCCAAAAAAAGAGCCACCCTAGTGTGCAACCTTGATATTTTTCTTAATTTGTTTACTATTATGGTGGGCATAACTAGGCACAGCCACACCCTCTTCTTGTACGTTAAAAGTTGTGTGCGGTTTGTGGGTCATTTCAAAAACTTATTTTGTGGTTTTTGTGGTATTATTAAGCAAATGTTGTTTGTAAAGCTACATAATTATTGTTCATTTATGGTACTTGATGCTGTTCACTAACCACGAATTCAAATTGTAATCAATCAATTTATATTCAAGTAAGTTTTGAACATATTTCGCTAAGTATTTTTAAGATAATAATGCTACTTTGAAGCCAGTTTTGAACTGTGTATGCAATTAACAATTAAGTATGCTGCACTCGTAAAAAATCTCTGAAAAAATCTCAATTCTGAAACAAGTAGAAAAGTTAAATTCGACTTGGCCGAATCTATGAATAGCCTCCACAATGCCCTTTTTAAGTGATAGTAAATTTTCTAACGTCAAAAAATAAAATTTTTGGTTAGAAATATTTTATTTTGTGTAAAAAAAACTTTTTTTTGAGTAATTTTTGAAAAAAAAAATTTACTAATTTTTTTTGAGTGTAAAATTTTTTTTGAGTGTAAAATTTTTTTTGAGTGTAAAATTTTTTTTGAGTGTATTTTTTTTCTGTTTTAGTGTAAAAATATTTTTGTGTTACAAAAATACCTTGTAAAATATTTTTTTGACTTACAAATGTTTTTAAAACATGTTTAACGGGTTTTCAACACGTGAATTTAAGGTGAAACTTATCTGAAATTTATGGTTTTGCTAATAACTTTTGAACCGCTGGACCGATTTGGCTGAAATTTAAAACGAACCGGACCAGAGGAACGGCAAATATATATTCCAGACTTCAGCATGCTCAGAATTGCCGTTCGAAAGTGACCGTGTGTTTTATCTCGTAAATTCCAGAAAAACCCTTGCCGAAATTCACTCATTTGCTTATAACTTTTGAACCACTGGACCGATTTCGCTGGATTGCAATACCAAACTGACCAGGTAAATGCCCAACATATATGCCAAACTTCAGGAGCCTCCGTAAAGTCTTTCAAAAGTTAGCGTGTTTTCCACAGACAGACGGACATCGCTAGATCGTCTTAAAATCGAACGAGGATCATGATATATATACTTTATGGGGTCCTAGACCAATATTTCAAGGTGTTACAAACGGATTGACAAACTTATATATACCCTCTATCACTAGAGTGGAGTGTATAAAAATACATTTAAATTAGCAAAATTTTAGTTGATTTTGTGTCATTCAATTTTTAAAAACAACAGACATTTTTTTGTAATTTTTCAAACCATTTTTTCTGAATACACAAAATATTTTTTTCCAATTTTTTACAGATTATACAGTCTCAATTAAGACAATTGTAAAGTGCTTGCGTGTAGTAGTAAGCCCCGATTCTCTGTGACGTTTCCGTTATATCCGTCCGTCTGTCCATCAATCGATTTAAGCACGATACAGGTCGCAATTTTCAATAAATTGACTTGAAATTTGAAACTTAAGCATCTTTTTGCTCAAGGACGAAGACTATTGAAATTTGAGAAAAACGGTCCATGTTAAGACCAAGCCCCCATACAAACTCCCCCTTTGTATTAGTCTTAAATGACTCTAATAACCGTATTATAATAGATAACGCTTTGAAATTTAACAGATAATCCAATTTTGTATGCACGAATCATCATTTCAAATTTCAAAGGGTCAGTCCTTCTGGTAGTCCACATACAAGCCACCCTCCCGATATTCACATAATTCCCTCAAAATTCATAAAATGGAAATATTTGATAAAAATTTTATTTTTTGTTGTTAAACGTGTACTTAGGTAACCTAATCAAATCGGAATATAATTGGAACATTTTTGGACTTAGTCCCCAATAAAAGAACGTCGACCGATATTCAGTTAAATCGGTCTACTTGCAAAAAAATAAACCACTAAAATTCCACTAAAATTTGATCTGTGTGTGTTTTCTACTCTAAATAAAGATCTAACAAAAGACAGATCCAATCGATCCATGTTTGGACTTGGAACCCATTTTCCGGAAAACCCTTGTGTAGGGTATCATATGGTCGGTCTTGACCGACTATAACTTTCTTACTTGTTTTTATTTCAGTTTTTTACACGCATTTAAAGTTGGCGATTTGAATTCATTTAAAGTTTTTGTGTACTTAATAAATATGTCCTACTTTAGTCGCCAGTTGTGGTGTCGTTATTGGACATATAAGGCCCAGCGTCCAAACTAACAATTAAGTTCGAAATTAAGTCAGATATAACCGGCATAAATCTTGCTGCAATCGAACCAGATCTACGTACTAAATAGCTAAATTATTAAAAATATATCACTGTGCACCATTGCGTATGATTGTTATTTAAAGGCAATTACAATATTAAGTATACGCCTTATACAGTTTGTAACTGGGATGACATAAAATTTTGATTTCATCCCATTCCGATTTTAGTTGTTGCACTGTATCTTAATTGATACAAAATTCGGAAGAAAAAGTGTAAATATATTCTACAATACAACAAAAGAAAAAACAGAAGATATCTTCTGCCAATTTTTATATAAGAACTTAGTTATCCTGAAAAATCTAATTTTTAAAGAAACAGTAGAAAAACATACATATGAACATACTTTTATATCTCAAATGTATAAATGTACAATATGTTTTTAAATTTCAGGAAAAATTTAAGAAAAATGCGTAAACAATGTATAATATTGTGGGATGATATAGATTTGTATGATGAAGGCGTTAATACTGAATGGAAATGTGTTTGAAATGATAATGAGAAAAAAATGAAAGAACGTTGTTAAAATGAAAAAAAAAAAACTCAAACAAGAACAACAATGTACCCTACATAAGTTTATAAAGATGAAACATTTGGAACTACTTATTAGAAGGGTCTACACCAATGGTTTCCAACCTTTTTTTCGCCACGCCCCACTTTTAAGTTTAAAAAATTGCCTACACTCAAGAAAAATTTGTTAATTTTTCTAATTTTTATTTTTTATGAAAAAATACTACTGGTTTAGCAAAGTTTTTGTAAAATAAACATTTTAACTAAGTTTTAAGTAAAAGTTTCAAGCAATTTACAAAATTTTTGTAGTTAATTTTGCTAAAAAAAATAATTTTTGTAGTTAATTGACTAAAAAAAATCTAGAAAATTCGCTCGTTGCCCCCCTGGAACCTTCGAATTGCCCCCCAGTGGGACGAGAATCAAAGGTTGGGAACCATTGGTCTAGACGAAACTGAAATATTTGTAAATAAGAGGGATATTGAGAACACAGAAAGAAAATATATTTTAATTAAAACGTTGTTGTATTAACAAATAATTTTAATGTATTTGAGAGGAAACTAATTTATTTTGTATTCAATAAAACAATTTGTTAATACAATTAAATTGTTTCTTAATACAACGACATTTTAAATTAAAGTGAGCCAACAAAACTTTTTCTGAAAACTAATTTGTTCGTTCTTTTTTGACGTGACTTGACCCAGCAAAAACAAGGTAATTAGTAGTGAAAAGTAATCATTACCAAGAACATTATTTATAATGAGTACACATTACCATCAACATTATTTTAAGCCCAAAAGTAACTACTTTTCAGTAATATGTTATAAAAGCTTTTCTAAGTAATAATATCTCCTTGAACTTGCAGTTTTTAACCTTTACAAGTACTAAAAAACTTAATAAAAATTACGCAATATTTAAGTTTTAGTAAAAACAAGTTAAATTTAAAATGTTTTAATTAACTAATTATTTTACTTCTTATTGGTAATGGGTTTTTACTCCTTATTAGTAGTCCGATTCAGTAACTACTTATTTATCTCCATACTTTTCACTACTTATTTTTGTCTCACGCCCTTTTTAAATAATTAGTGTTTCATTCAATAAGTAACTACTGATTAACATCTGATTCGGATTACAAAACCCATTACTAGAAATGACAATTTTGCTGGGGACCAACACTAAGGGGATGTCCCCTATAAATGCAGTACAGTGTGTTGGTAATTAGGAAAATAGGTGAGGGGAAGGAAGAAAGTGGGAACAGTGTTTGTGGATATTTGATTTGAATTTTTCTAAATTGTAGGGAGACCTCTGCAGGGAAAACATCTGCAGGAATATATTCCACATGCGTGGGTACAAGGGGGAGGGTGGAAAAGGGAAAAATTCCACCCCAGACAAAATTTAAAAAAGAAAATAAAAAATGGAAAAGAAAGAAAGAAAGAAATATTCTAAAAAAATTTCCAAAGGAAAAAAATTTGCAATCCGAAAATTTTTCACAGAAAAAAATCCGAAAATTTTTCATAGAAAAAAAATCCGATAATTTTTAAAGTAAAGATCTTATAATTGTTGAAAGAAAAAGGTGATTATATATGAGCATTTTTTGTGAACACATATGAGGAGTTCCGTCTAAGATTTAAATTTTGAGGTAAAAAAGATGTGATTTTTGTTTTGATGGCACATCGATGAAAGTTGGCATAAATGTTAGAAGCTATTTAAGAATAAGAAATTCGTTCGCGTCAATTAAGTAGCGCAAGTCAAAAGTTATGCACATTTGTTGCATGTAGAAATGTGCATTTGTTATGCACATTTCTACACATTTGTTGCATGCGTTATTAAAACATGCCAGGATATATAATTTCTTCTAAAGTTCTAAAATATATTATATAAACTAGCTGGCCCGGTCCGCGTTGCTGGCCCAAATAATGTGCACTGCAAAAAATGTGAAGAATTTCTTGGCTTAGAAAAATTTGTTGGCGCGGATTTAAAGACCCAATATTTTTAAGGGCAGATCAATCATCTTCAAATTATATTTCAGGAATTAAAAAAACAATAACCATGTCTTCGACTTCACGAACGTACAAATTTATAATTTCTTTAGTATCATTACGAAAGTTGTATCAAGAGCTTTTTTCTTGAGTATTCTTGAGTTGATACAAAAAACCAGAAACAAACCTTTATAGTTTTCCCGAATTTTAAATTTTTCTGGGACACTTTTCTGATTTATCTTTCCTTAAAAAGCTAATTAGAACTATTACTAACATAAAAAAATTGGTCCGGTCATTAGAATTCGACTTAAAGCGATTTCACATATTCAAACCAAAGTGGTCATTTAAATTTGTGTTGTAAGTTAAACTTGTATATAACAATAGAGCTAAAACACCTCAATTCAACTGACGAGTTGACCGCACCCCCTTTAAATTTAATGAAATTAAGTCCTGGGGTTCACTTTCACAAAAAAGAGATTTTGCCAATTTTTCAGGCTTCTGGTCATTCCAGTATTTGAGATATGCACTCAAAAAAAAAAAAAAATGTAAAGTTAGCAAAAAAAGCTTGTAACCCTACAAGAAAATTTGCTGATTTTGAACCAACAATTTTTTTGGTAAAGTTAGCAAAAACGTTTTGCTAAAAATTAGTTAACTGAAATTTTTTTTATTTCAACTTAGTTCATACACATTTGAGGACCCCATTGGGTTCGGACCCGATAGGTCCAGACCCCGATGGGCCTAGACCTACTTGGGTTCCTTAAAAATCGCCATAGTTTTTGATCCAAAATTAGTGTCCGTTTCGCTCTGCCTTGCTTAGTTTTTGAGATACGTGATTTTAGGGGACCACCGGGGTTTTGAGAATTACAAAACTCGATAACTTCAAAAATATTACTCGGAGAGCTTTATATAATTTTGCGGTCTTGTTCTACGTGTTGAGAGCTACAAAAATGCTTTTGGACTTTTTGTTGTGTCGGCAATATTTACCGAGTTATGAGCATTTTAAAATTTTCGGGAATGCTAACTTTTTTGGATCCAAAGTTAGGACCCATTAGGGTCCACACATGTGAAGAGGTCCGGCGATACTAAGAGCCCGAGAACCAAAAATGGCCTCCATTTTGCTCTATCTGGCTTAGTTTCCGAGATAGCGCTATTTTAAGTTTTCTGAAAATAAAAAAAAAATTACCATTTATTTTTGCTAATAAGGCGTGGTCCAATAAGAAGTATCTTTTTAAAAATGCAATAAAACGATCAATACTCAACTTTTTTTGGAATGTTATGGCTTTATTTGAAAGAGCAAACATTCCCGTTTTTTTATGGCAGACGACTTCATTGATGCGTCCTCGGCTTGCTCCGCTGTATCACGTTGTAGCGCAGTACTGCGCTGCCAAACTGCACGTTTTTCGAAAAAAAGTTTTTGACCGAAATAAGGCACTCAAATGAGGTTATGTTAACAAACAAATTGCTACATCTTGGGATCGTAAAACTCGCTCGGTATTGTAAAGAATCCAATTCATCTATAGAAAGCAATAAATTTGAGTATCAGCATCATTACACAATATTTTCAAAAATACAGCTGAAACTCCCATTTTCGTCAAAGATGAGCGCTACATAGCCATGATTACCGACTTTTTGTTGGCCGTAATAGAATATACCAACTTGGATGACATTTATTTTCAGAAGGATGTCGCAATATGTCCCACAGTCCATCAAACAATCGATATTTTGCGCACTTAGTTCGGAAATCGTGTTTTTCGCCATATTCGCGGTGACAATTGATCACTTCAGAGTTGCCGATTAAAAACTTTAAAATTTTTTTTGAGGGGTCTCGTTAATGATTCATGCAACATGGGAAATCCAGAAATGTTCTAGGCCCATTCGACGAATATCGTTCAAGCCATTCGTGAGATAGAACCAGAAACATTAGAAAAATGGGTGCCGAGAATGAGCTACTGCGGAGCTAACCCAGGCAACCGCATGAATGAAGTCGTTTGCCATAAATAATAGGAATATTTGCTCTTTCAAATAAAGCCATAAGGTTTCAAAACTATTGAGTATTGTTCATTTCATTGCATGTTTTAAAAAGATACCAGTTATTGGACCACCCTGTAGTTATGAAAATAGTTTTTTTAATAATAAAATCGCAGGTTTACATTAAAATATCCACGTACTATCTTCTTTATGCTTAAAATGTACCTTAATTGCAAAAAATTAAAGCAAAAATAAAAAAGTTCAACATTAAGTTGTTCATTAGGGATATAACCATTTGCATAATTTTGAAAATATCAAAAAGGGCCTATCATAGTGAGAAAGTACATAGAAAATCAATAATAAATGCGTCCTCTTTTTTTTCGCGAATGTTAAAAAAGGTTCGGCACCGATCGCGATGAAGTTTTTGCTAATATTTTTTTTCAAATATTCATTCAACCCATATTTCAAATGTTGAAAATCATACTGCTAATTTTTTCTTGTTTTATTTTTGTTGTAAAGCGACGAAAAACAAAATAACGTTGAAAGGGACGTATTCCCACCATAAAACATACAAAAATTAAAATTTGAGGTGTTTTAGAAATTGCAATCGGTGCCGAAGGTTTTTGGACCCAAATGACCCCGCATAAAGTTTTTTGTTATCAGTATAACATTGCCCATACCGTTATGATAGGTTCTTATTTTGGTTATACCCCTATTGTTCATACTTTATATGACCAAATTCATAAATGACCAAACTCATAAATTCATAAATTTGGGAAAAAAAGTCATGTTGGATTCATACTATTTATGAAAAAAATTATTCCAAGTATGAACTTTTTTTCTGTGTGACCTGCAAATTTTCTGGTACATCCAAAAAGAATTTTTGTAAACCGCGTCTGCTAAAATCATCAGATTTCTTAAATGCCTCAAAATGCAGATATTTGGGAACACTCAAACTGCAGATTTTTCTAGTGATCAGACAGAGACTCCGTGAATATTTTAATAGAATTTTTGATAAATAATAGTTAAATACGACTATAGTATTAAATACGCATTTTAAAAAATTTTTAACTTTTTTACATTTTATGTAAATTTTATTCATAATACCAGTACATACCGGTATTGGTATTTCGGTAACTGTTTATCGATTTTGGCAATGACCACCGTCTCGTTGTAAAAATATCAAGGATTCTGATGGGAATCGAACCCACGACCCCCACGTTGAAAGTCTAACACGCTTCTTACTAACTCCCACATATGTGATTTGTATTCCGTCTTCAACCGAGTATAGGTAATATAAAATAATATGAAGATCGGGAGAAGTGAAGTAATTCTTGCACCGTTTAAAGAAACCAAGATACTTGAATACTTCTTTCGACACTTGAAGGACATCTTTATTAGGATCGATCTATGATTTGCATATTTGCGAGTCTCGTTAACTTATAGCAAAAAGGCGGTGCGCATTTTCGGGCTGGAAACGAGAAAAATTATAGAAAAAATTAAGGAGGGGTCCTTTAGTCCTCTAGAAGCGGTTTAAGTTCTCGGTTTTTGGGAAAAAAAATATTAAAAAAAATATATATTTAAAATTTTGTATTAAGAAAAACATTTAAAAAAAAATTTTGCTGATCAATTTTGGTCTATAGAAACATTTCAAAAGGCAAAAAAGTTAGATTTTTTACATAAAAAAGTATATTTTATTTCAAAATACCATTCAAATGGTACATAATGACGAAGTTAGCTAATTGTATTGTAACCCCCATTTTCGTTATGGGTGTAATGTCCGTGGGGATTATGTCATGTCACCTTTTTGGACCACTTTTAAATAAAAAAAACTAAAAATCGGTAGATCGTCTTAAAATCGATCGAAATTCATGACCTGGACTATTTTTCGAGGTGCTGCAAATATAATGACAAACTTATTATACCATCTATCACTATACTGGAGGGTATAAAAACAGCTAAACCTTACAAAGAAGAGAAATATACATAAATATAAATACATAATGTTTCTGTTTGTTTATTTTGTATAACAAAATGTTACTGATGACAACTTGGAAGCAAAACAACAACAACAATAGCAGAAGCAGCATAAAAGCAATGACCAATACAATTTTTTTTTTACAGTAAAGCAACATTGACTGCTAACAGTTGTTCTAGTCGTTGTTATCTTAAGATGATATCTTAAACATGTTTACACTTCCTGGCTTAAGTATGTTTTTTTAGGATAATATTTGAGGAGTGTTCTTAGAGGGAGTTAGTTTGTTTGCTTTTTTTTATTTTTCTTCATCCTTGTTAAAAAACAAAAATATTTGCATAATTTTGTATTGTTTCGAGGGCATACATTTATGTATTTTATTATTAACAAGAATTTAATTTTAAAATCTGATGTTTAGCAATTGAATTTAAGTATCATTAAAAATATATAATAAGGTGCTTGGTGTTAAGCCAAGATATAAAAAATGAAAATAAATGGATGAAATATAAATAGCCTCCGCAGTTATTTTACGTTATACAAAATCTTGGAAAAAATTTAATCATTCTAATTTAGATTTTTAATTTAATTTATTTGATTTGTTGCATCAAATTCTGATTTAATATTTAAATTACACGGAGGAACAAAATTTAAGAAATTTGATGCTTATAGAATGCCGTACATGATTTCCAGTAGATTTTCGTATGCTGATTCCGAATCTGTGCTCTAAATTAAAGTAAGCTTTAGTTTTTGAGATATTCGCAAATTAAGTTTTTTGATAAATTCAGGTCATTTAATTTTTTTTTTTGCAAATTATCATTAAGTTGGAGACCGTTACAATTTTTATTAAATTGTGTTTAATCTACAGACTATACTCTATCATTAAGGCTTAATTTCAAAATGGTTCCACGATACTCATTTCATATGCATTGGAATGTAAAATTTTTTTTTTTTTTTAGAAATCGCAAAAACTTGCTCTTCTACTACAAGATTGTTTAAACTTTGGACGTGGACCTTTCGTTAACATCTTATATTAGTTATTTTAGGAGAAAAATTTGTTACTTAATGTTTCCTCGTTTTTAAATGCAAACGGAAGTTGAAAAATGTGGACAAAAATTAAAAATTTTGTGAAATGGGTTTTCATCAAAATACACGTAGGAAAACAAAAATGTGTATGTCTTGCGACCCAAGTTTTCTAAGAGTTTTAAGGACGTAGATTGCGAATAAGGACACCAAATTTATAAATTAGCCTTAGTTTTTGAAATAATTGCATTTCTATTTTTTAATCTGCTCTTTTTATATTTTGTTATGAATTCTTGTTAAGAACTGCTAATGTTCCTATTTAGGGAATTATAAACCTTTTTAACATACACTGAATTTTTTTTTACTATTTTAAAAGCATGTTGAGCTTAATTTAAGGCAAGTCGGGTATGCAAGGTCTTCAAAGAAATAAAAAAAAATATTTGTTAAAAATTTTTTTCTGCAAAAATTACGCACTACCTATTCAGTATCACTTCTTCATACAAAAGACCAATGAGTCTTCTACAAAGACTTAAGATTTTAAAAATCAGACGACTGGTTCCAAAGATATTAACAAAAATGAAAAAAATTTGAAATTTTCCACAAAATTCGCAATATTTTTTTTTTTTTGCATTACACAAATTTCGTTACATGCTAATTGTAATACCCAAGGCCCGTACTTAAAAATAATATAAAGTGAGAGTAACATTTTAAAAGAGTTCGCAAGTTATTCAAAAAAGAGTTGAAAAAAGTGGATTTTTCCATAAAAATAAATTTGCAAATATCTCAAAAACTAAAGCTAACTTTAAAATTTGGTGTGCAGATTCGTAATCTACGTCCCAAAAACTATTAAAAAAGTTTGTTCGCAAGTCTGAGCATTTCTTGTGTTCCTCCGTGTTATTTATTATTCGACAAGTAAAATCTATTTTGGAAAAAGATTATTCTAGTTCGAGGTCATATTTCTTTACACTGCACTACCATGATATTAATATAAAAATGTGACCTTTACTAGTCGAAAAATAAAAAATTTTTATAAACAAATTTTGAGTAGGGTTATTCTAGCTCGAGATAATACATATTTATTTACTTATTGCAACCATGAAATTCTCATAGTTTATTTTTGAAGAAATTTATTTCGTTGTTATGTTCTGTTTTAATAACTTTTGTTGGTTTTTTTAATTTAATTTATTTAATTTGTTACCTTTAATTCTAATTTAATTTTTAAATTATTTATTATTATATATTATATATTAGGTCGAGGTCACATTTCTTTACTTAACATTAGAGCAAAAACATTTCACATCAACGAGTAATTTTTCGATGGTCTCCGATTTTTATAAAATTTTGTAAGTGTATATGGTAGTCAGTGTTACCATATATTTTTGTGAAAAATCTTATTTTTTCTGAAAAAAAAATCTTTTTTTTTGTAAAAAAAACTTTTTTTTTGAAAAAGGTATTAAAATCAGTAAAAAAACTCACAAATTGTATTTTAAATTCAATTTTAAAATAAAAAACAAGTTACAGTATAGCGTAGAATGAAAAAATAATATTTAATTTAGAAAAAAATATATTTCTGAGGTAATTTGAGCTTATTTAGAAAATACATTTTTGTTTTTACCTTTCCAAAAATCTTTTTTTCAGAAAAAAAATCTTTTTAGCACCTCAAAAAACTTGCAAAAAAAGACAAATCTTGATATATGGCAACACTGGTGGTAGTGGACACAAGTATTCAAATTTTTTATTTTTTTTTTTAAAGTGTGGCAACTCTTGAGCTTTGAAATTTTGGAATGTGCGGTATAGGGACTTAACTCAAAAGGTCATAACTTTTGTTGTGTAAGAGATATTGACAAGCTTCTTTTTGCATTGGATAGGTAAAACTATGGGGATTAAAAAAATAGTTTTTAAAAATTTATATATATTTCTGTTTTATCAAAAATTTTGGAAAAAAATTAAAAATAGTTTTAAAAAAAAGTATTTTTAAGATTTTTCAAAATTTGTATAGGAATGGCCAATGATATGGTCTAAACACCCTGAAAATTTCAGAGTGGAATTCTTATTAGTTTTTGAGATATCACAAAAAATTAAGAAGTATGTACGCAAGAAAACGAGAAAAAATTTTGAAAAAAAAAAAAATTAAAAATATTTGTTTTAAAAAATATATTTTTTAGATTCTTAATATTTTTTATACAAATAGCCAATTATGTGATCCAAACACCCTGAAAATTTTAGAGTTTGATTAGTTATAGTTTTTGAGATATCACAAAAAATGTACAAGTAGAAGTTTAGAAAAAGTGTAGAAGAAGAGAAAAGCTGGTTACCTACAATGACATATCCATGTTTATGTAATGAGTATTGAAATTGGGAAGAAACCACTTACACTAAAAAAAAAGACATAACTAAAATTAAGGAAAAAATGTCTTTGAAAATTTATCACGAATTTTCCTAAAATTTAGTTAAATTTAACTTAAAAATGAGAAATTTTCTTAACTATGAGGAAAAAATTTTAGTTCATTTACTTATAATTAGTTCATAGTTTCTTTAAATGGATTTTTTTAATATTAGGAAAAAAATTCTTACTGCCAAAGTAATTTTCCACAAATCTAAGAATCGTATCTTTATTTTTAAGACATATTTCTTAAAAAACAATATAGTTCAAGTTTAGTTAAAATTTACTAAAAAAAACATCATCGTATTTCTCTTCTTTGAATTGAGGAAGTTTACTTCTAAGAATTTAGTTAATGACTTCTGAGAATTTAGTTAAAAATTCAAAATGGCGATATGTATCTCGAAAACTAAGCGGGATAGAGCGAAACTGATGAAATTTTCAAAAGAAAGACAACAAAGTAAAATATGGAATAGCCTAGCTCTGCATATCTGTCGGGGTCTCAAGACCCTAATTTTAGATCTAAAAGAGAGATTTTATATATGCACATATCTCGGTAACTGCCAACACGAGGAAAGGTCCAACGGCATTTTTGTAGCTCTTGACTCGTAGAACACTTCCGCAAAATACCCGAAAGCCCTCCGATTAATATTTTTTGAGTTATCCGGTTTTTAAGATTCTCAAGACCCTATCAGGCCCCTTATTACCGTATCTCAAAAACTAAGCAAAATTACCGTATCTCGAAACGGACACAAGTTTTGGTTCGAAATCTTTGGGGACCCTTTAAGGACCCAACGGGGTCTCGAGTTAAATGGGGTCCGAACCCATGGGTCCATGGTCTAGACCCAATCTATTTCTAAAATGTGAAGTATAATTTTTCCCATTTTCTAGTTAAAATTGGCTTAAAATTAAATAGCTTTGTTTTCCTTATTTTTGGGAAAATTATGAACTAAAACCAAGAAAAAAAATCTTTGGAGCCAAATCATTCCCTCTTTTTCTCAAAATTGAGTTAATTTTCCCAGATTTTAGTTCACTTTTTTTTTGAGTGAACTGATATTTTTGGGTTTTGCTGGGATGCTAGAAGAAAAAGTATAGAGTATTGTATTTATAACTTTTAAGCGCAGTTTCTTGTTTACATATTTTGTATAAATAATGTAAATTACGGATTTTTTTTCAAAAAATAAGTTAAAATTTGTTTTGTTGTGACAATAAACTAGTTTTTCTCTTTTTCCACACTTTTTCTAAACTTCTTCTTCTACATTTTTTGTGATATCTCAAAAACTATAAATAATCCCAGTCTGAAATTTTCAGGGAGTTTGGAACACATAATTGGCTGTTTGTAGAAAAAATTTAAACAATCTAAAAAATATATATTTTTTTTTAAAAATATTTTAATTTTTTTACAAATTTTTTTCTTGTTTTCTTGCGTACACTTTTTGTGATATCTCAAAAACTATTACGAATTCCACTCTGAAATTTTTAGGGTGTTTAGACCATGTTATTGGCAATTTTTTTTTAAACAGTTTTTATTTTTTTTTTTTCAAAATTTTAGATAAAAAAATATATAATTTTTTTAAATTAATTTATAAGTCCCCATAGTTTTACCTATCTTATGCAAAAATAAGCTTGTCAATATCTCCTACACAACAAAAGTTATGACCTTTTGAGTAAAGTCCCTATTCCGCAAATTCCAAAACCTCAAAGCTTGAGAGTTGCCACACTTTTCCAAAAAAAAAAAAAAAAAATTAATATATGTGTCTACTACCAAACACACTCACAAAATTTTATAAAAATCGGAGACCATCGAAAAATTACTCGTTGATGTAAAATGGTTTTGCTCATTACCATGATATTACTATAGAAATGTGACCTTTACTGGTCGAATAATAAATAATTTTTATAAACACATTTTGAGTAGGGTTGTTTTAGCTCGAGGTAATTATTATTTACTTATTGCAACCATGACATTCTTATAGATTATTTAAAAAAAAAAAAAAATCCACTGTTATGAAAGAGTGCTGATGAAGGAGGAGTTACTTATGTATATAAATTTAATTAAGCCTGTGTTGTCAATTATTTTTTATACCCTCCACTCTAGTGATAGAGGGTATATATAAGTTTGTCATTCCGTTTGTAACACCTCGAAATATTGGTCTAGGACCCCATAAAGTATATATATTCATGATCCTCGATCGATTTTAAGACGATCTAGCGATGTCCGTCCGTCCGTCCGTCCGTCCGTCCGTCCGTCCGTCCGTCTGTCCGTCTGTCTGTCTGTCTGTTGAAAACACGCTAACTTTTGAAAGACTTTACGGAGGCTCCTGAAGTTTGGCATATATGTTGGACATTTACCTGGTCAGGTTGGTATTGCAATCCAGCGATATCGGTCCAGTGGTTCAAAAGTTATAAGCAAGTGAGTGAATTTCGGCAAGGGATTTTCTGGAATTTACGAGATAAAACACACTGTAACTTTCGAACGGCAATTCTGAGGGTGCTGAAGTGTGGCATGTATATTTACCGTTCCTCTGGCCCGGCTCGTTTTAAATTTCAGCCAAATCAGTCCGGCGGTTCAAAAGTTATTAGCAAAACCGTAAATTTCAGAAGAGTTCACCTTAAATTCACGTGTTGAAAACCCGTTAAACATGTTTTAAAAACATTTGTAAGTCAGAAAAATATTTTAAAAGGTATTTTTGTCACACAAAAATATTTTTACACTAAACCAAAAAAAAAAAATACACTTAAAAAAAAAGTTTAAAACCAAAAAAAAAAAATACACTTAAAAAAAAGTTTACACTCAAAAAAAATTTAACACTCAAAAAAAAAATTGGTAAATTATTTTTTTTTTTTTCAAAAATTAACAAAAAAAGTTTTTTTACACTAAAACAAAAAAAAAAAAAAATACACTCAAAAAAAATTTTACACTCAAAAAAAAAATTAGTATTTTTTTTTTTTTTTTTAAATTAATAAAAAAAAGTTTTTTTACAGAAAATAATAACCAAAAAAAAGTTTACACTTAAAAAAAAATTTTACACTCAAAAAAAAAATTGGTAAATTTTTTTTTTTTTATTTTTCAAAAATTAACAAAAAAAGTTTTTTTACACTAAAACAAAAAAAAAATACACTCAAAAAAAATTTTACACTCAAAAAAAAAAATAATATTTTTTTTTTTTTCAAAAATTAATAAAAAATAGTTTTTTTACAGAAAGTAAAATATTTCTAACCAAAAATGATATTTTTTTTACATTAGAAAAATTACTATCACTTAAAAAGGGCATTGTGGAGGGTATTCATAGATTCGGCCAAGTCGAATATAACTTTTCTACTTGTTTTTTTTTTCAGATTTTCTCATATAAATATATGTATATAAAGTAAATATAATTTCTCAGGATTTATTAATATCGACTGAAAAATCAGCCACTGGCTTTTGCACCAAATAACATTAAATAAGTGGTAAGACCGCAAACAATTTTTTTTTATAAGACTTATAAACATCTGTCAGGTTTACCCATTGTAGGCTAAAACCAAACTTAACGTTTGAACTTTTTACAATGTAAATATAATTTTTTATTATAAGGCTTTAATATAGTTTTCAATATACTTATTCAACCCAGTGTGTGTCACCCCTTAAATAATGTAACAGAATAGCTTACATTTTAAGTGATCTTAGATTTCCCTAAAAATATTTTAGTTTATTTTTTTAGTCAATAAAAAATATTTCTGATTCATCAAGAAGCCAAGAACTGCAAAGTTCTGTATTTGTTGAAAAACAATTTGTAACAATCATTTTAAGTGATTTTATAAACATCAATGGTTGACCAAATTCCTTCAAGCAATTTGATAAAAAAAAAATAAACAAGTAAAATAAGAAAACTTCGTTACCTAAAATATTTCATACATTACACATGAGTTAAAAAAGAAATTTGTTCAACACATTTTCGAAACGAAATGAACAAATACAATTTCCTGTGCTAATGAAAACGGAAATAAATAAAAAGATTGTTTAAGTGATTTTATTGGTCGAAAAAAGAAAAATTCAAGTAAATGGAAATAAAAAAAAAAAACTTTAATAATACTTGAAATACGTCTCGCTCATTTAGTACAGTAGTGACATAACTTAAAAACTGTTTTTTTTTTAATTAATGTTGCAGAATTATTCATTGTATCATAATTTTTAATTACCCAAGTTAAAAAGTTTTTATATACACTCAAAAAAATAACTTACAATTAGTCAAAATATTAATAAAAGGTTTTGTTATTTACGTCAACTAAACTTTGGCGAAAAAAAATGTAAAAATTTAATTTTTACAAAACTTTTTGGTAATTTACTACTGGTAAAATACAACAATTTTTTGGTATTTTTACTACATTTTTTTGATAGTTTTTTTAACAGTAATTTTAGCAAAAATTTATTTTCGTTCAAGAAATTTCACAGAACCTATATAGAATTAGAATTAGAATTAGAATTTTTCTTTATTTATAAATATATTAAAGATTAATTTACAAGTTTGATTCAATGATTCATTTATATATATAAACAAGAAAATAAAATAGAATATTAACGACATGTTTTTTAAAAAACGTCTGTCGAACGATCACAATTAATTATCAGCATTTTTGGTAAAAACAAAGTAACAATTATTGTTATAAAATTAATTAATTAAATTCAGTTAACAAAAAGTTTCTGTATTTTAAACCTATATATTTCAGTGTCCGATAAATTTTTCTTCCTAAGTTGATAGCGAAGATTACAATGTCCAGTGAGGTAACCAGTTAGAATCCTTAGATCCTTTTTGTCGAGATTCAGTAGTCGTTTAGATACCCCAGGGGATGGAGAGATAAATCTTTTTGCCTGACGCTGTCCAGAACAATGGTTCCAGTGATTGGCAATTTCAGATTCTCTCCATGATCGTAAACTTTCCCTGATATGCCCAATGGGCAAACCACAGAAGGGTTCCGGACCAATAAAAGGGCGACTTGCACCACGATTGGCCAAACAGTCTGCCCGTTCGTTGCCCAAGTGCCCCTCATGGCCCGAGACCCAACTGAGAGTAAGTTCATTGTTACGGCCTAGTTCGTTTAGGGAAAGAATACAATCCATGACAAGCTTCGAAGATACATCTTAGGCTAATAAAGCCTTCAATGCTGCTTGACTGTCAGATAGTATATATGGACTTTTGTCATTAACTTTTAACGCTTGTGATATTTTACTAATTTCGCAATAACATTTTTATTTGTAAACTAGGTGGTACCTGTGAATGTAGATATGTTAAGGGAACCATAATGAGTAATTCTGCAAAGGCACAGCGCAAATAGTCTCATTATCTCATGGTAAGGAACGTGCAAAGTTGAAAAATGTAAAAAAAATCGCTTGATACTCTCATGAAAATTTTCGATCAAAGTTCCATATTGTTGGGTGCGTTAAAGCTATTGCTCCAAATTTAATACCGTTTAATCAGTAGACTTGGGCAATTATTTGGTGTAGGTTCAGTGGATGTGCCATCAATAAGAAAAAATTTACATGGACCTAAATCTTTGATACCAACTTTTTTCAAATTTCAATTTTTCGAGGTTTTTTGATTGTAGCTTTTGGTGCAAACCGTAATTTTAGAATCCAAATACACATGGTAAAAGCCCTTGTAAATATGCACAATCTGAGACCGATTCGAGTGATGTGCTCGCAATGGTTACGAAGCTGCAGCTCTCCAAAGATGGGAAGAAAAAACGTGAATTTTTTAAAAAGTCTGTTTTTTGCGAGGCACACTCCCAGTTTTATTCCGAATGGTTCCGAATGCTTTGTGAACTTTATAATTTACCATTTCCCACTTGATTTACAAACGCACCCAAAAAATATTCAATTGCAAAAATTTTATGAACTTTTTAAATTTTTTGCAAAATTTCGATATTTTAGTTTTGCATTATTTGACAGCCAAATGTGCATGGCTGAAAGTTGAACATGTAGAAACAATGGTATGTGCAAATATAATAAATCATGGAAAGCAACATTGATCAAAAGTTAATATTGGCGAATTCCGCGGTGTTTTTCAGTTTTCACTTTTTTGTAAGGCACATCCAGGCCGCTTATAGAAATTGGTCAGTGAAAGGCGCGTTTGGTAGTCTTTTTAATTCTCTATCTTCAATTAATTCGCACCCGAAAAAATTTAACGTTTAAGCGGTTTTTCGGTGGTTTTAAATTTTTGATACCTTTAAATTTAATGGTCATATAAAATCTTACATTACTTAAATAAAGTAGAAAAGAAATGTGTTTTGATAGATTTTGACATGTCTTATTCTAATAATATTTCAAAATTAGTCCATTGATTTTTGCAGTCGCGAAAATCGCGAAAAATCGCCAAAATTTTTTATAACCTTGATAAAATTAGTAATAACTTTAAAATATTTCGTAATAACCATAATATTAGCATTATTAATCATACTTTGAATAGTTTCAATATTCAGTAAAGGACAACACTGTAAAATCAGACATTTAATATTAAAAAAAAAAATAAATTCAAAATTATTAAATTTTTTTTTTTCAAAAATGTTCCCTTTAAACCACTGCTGTTTCTTACCTATTAGAGATAGAATAATGGTGTTAACCAAGAATTTGTTGAGATTTTATTAATGCATTCGGTAATATTTTTATAAAAAAAATAATACCGCTGGAAACATTTTTATTTCCAAAATATTGGAAAATGTGCCGAAAAAAAATTGGTTAAATGCAAATATTTCGATATCTAGCAAATATTTTATGCATGTTTGAATATGTATTTTAGCTCTGGGTACACAGAAAAAAAAATATTTAAGAAAATTTTAATAAACACGTTTATTAAAAATAAAAATATTTTTAATAAAATTTTTTATTGTATCAATAAAAAAATTTATTGAAATTAAAAAAAAAACTATGTTCAACTCATTCCGTCGGCAAGTTTTGTTGTGTTTCTTTTTTTCACACATAGTAATTTCAAATAAAGTAATAACTTAAAAAAAAAAAAAATATTAAAAAAAAAAAAAAAGTTGGGTCTGATGGGGATTCGAACCAACGACCCCCAAAAAAAGTAATAAGTTTATCCACCGCTTAGCGCATAACGCCAAAACAGTGTTATAGTTTTGTCGGCTAAATTCTGTCATCTACCCAGCAAAAATTGGCATTACTAGTAATGGGTTTTGTAATCCGAAACAGATGTTAATAAGTAGTTACTTATTGAATGAAACACTAATTATTTTAACAAGGGCGTGAGACAAAAATAACTAGTGAAGAGTATGGAGATAAATAAGTAGTTACTGCCTCGGATTACAAATAAGGAGTAAAAACCAATTACCAATAAGAAGTAAAATAATTAGTTAATTAAAACTGTTAAAATTTAACTTGTTTTTACTAAAACTTAAAAATTGCGTAATTTTTATTAAGTTTTTAATTACTTTTTAAGTTAATTGAATTGTAAAGGTTAAAAACTGCAAGTGCAAGAAGATATTATTACTTAGAGGTGCTTTTATAACATATTACTGAGAAGTAGTTACTTTTGGGCTTAAAATAATGTTAATGGTAATGGGTACTCATTATAAATAATGTACTTGGTAATGATTACTTTTCACAACTCATTACCATGTTTTTGCTGGGTTTATACCCAGCAAAAATTGGCATTACTAGTAATGGGTTTTGTAATCCGAATCAGATGTTAATCAGTAGTTACTTATTGAATGAAACACTAATTATTTTAACAAGGGCGTGAGACAAAAATAACTAGTGAAGAGTATGGAGATAAATAAGTAGTTACTGACTCGGATTACTAATAAGGAGTAAAAACCCATTACCAATAAGAAGTAAAATAATTAGTTAATTAAAACATTTTAAATCTAATTTGTTTTTACTAAAACTTAAAAATTGCGGTATTTTTATTAAGTTTTTAAGTACTTTTTAAGTTAATTGAATTGTAAAGGTTAAAAACTGCAGGTTCAAGGAGATATTATTACTTACTTAGAAGTGCTTTTATAACATATTACTGAAAAGTAGTTACTTTTGGGCTTAAAATAATGTTAATGGTAATGGGTACTCATTATAAATAATGTATTTGGTAATGATTACTTTTCACAACTCATTACCATGTTTTTGCTGGGTACTTACAAGCAAGAACAAAATAGAAATAAAAACACAATTTATTTGTGAATGCGTGTGTGTTTGTATAGTTGTGTGTTAAATATTTTTACTGTTATAAGTTAGAGAATGAAAGTGATGCACTCAACTAAATTAGTCAGTATTTTTTTCTTTTGTTAATTTCAATTGAGAATTTTTTCTGTTACCATTACTGACAAAATTATGTGAGTGTTTCAGAATTCTTGTTTACTTTTATTTAAAACCAAATTGATTTTATGCGTTAAAACTTGTTGTCATGCTGTAGCTCAGTTAGTTAGACGGCCGGCATTCTAAACAGGAGGTATGCTGTTCAAAGCTCAATGGAAACAATAAATTGAGAAAAAGTAAGAAATAAAGAAAACAATTAAATAATAAAATAAAAATAAATAAATAAATAAAAAAAAACAAATAAAAAAAATTTTTTTTTTTCTTTAGTTCTAAAAAAAATATTAAAAAAAATATAAATCAATAAACTTTTTTATTGAATCTTGAAATTTGTTTATTGAAATTATTTTCAGCAAACGACTTACAAATGCGTTTATTGAATTCGTGAAAATCTTCACCGCGGCTTTTTTAGTTAATTTATTTATTGAATTCGTGAATTTTTTATTGAAATTGAAATTTTTTTTTTTGTGTGTAAGCATAATACAAAATGGTACGGTTGGTTAACTTCGGATAAAAAATGTAATTTTGACAATTTTTTTAAAAATTTTATCTTTAAACCGCCATAGTTTTGGGTGCGATTGCTCAAATTAATGCACGCGGACGGATTTGAATTACTTATTTATAATGTTATTTACCTACAAAGTCTTATCAATGTGCCACGAAAAAAAAAATCGCAATTTTTTTTTTCTTAAATATTAAAAGTTAATGACAATTGCTCATATATATTTGTCCTTTTTGTGCACCTACGTAAACATTCGGACACGCATATATATATGGCATAAAGTTCTGCCTGAAATATCGATGGGGATTTCCCCAACGGTAGTGCGCGTTGGAAATTCGGACCGAAAATCCCCGCACCAGTATCCCCATTGGTCTGTTTTGAGCCATCAGTAAACCACACTTGAGATCCTGGTTCTGGATTCCAAGAGTTAGTAGACCATATGCTCCTTTCAGGAATAACAATTCTAAAATGTCTCATAAAGACTTGTTTGGGTAGCATTCTGTCAGAGATCTTAGCGTATGGGTCCCCTATGAATCGTCCCGCTATCTTCATGTGGCCCTGTAGGTCCCCGCCCATTATGTTCCCAAATTCCGGTAGTCCGGTGACACTTCTGCTAGCATCCTCCTTTACAGATATATGTAAAGGTAGGATATTTAGCATAGCCCCCATGGCATAGGTTGGACAGGATTTTCCCGCCCCTGTTATGCCGATGCAGGCAGACGATATACCTTGTCCAGTATAGATCTGGCCGTGCTCTGTTCCACTTTTGGCCACCAAACCAGAGCTGCATAGGTGATCATTGGTCTTACGATTGTAAGAAATGACCAATATATCATGTGAGACTTAAGCCCCCATGTCCTTCCAAATAGCCTTTGGCAGGCGTAAATTGCCCTGGCAGCTTTTTTGGTTGTCTTGTTCAGATGAGGAGTCCATGTCAGAGACTTGTCAAGTGTTATCCCTAAATATTTCACTTCATCCGAAAAACCTATCGTGACGCCATTTATTTTAGGCATGGACAAGTCAACAATCCTTCTTCTAGTAAAGGGTATCAGTGTTGTTTTAGATGGATTAATAGTCAATCCCCTTTCCTGACACCATTTTAAGGTCATGTTGAGTGCTTGTTGCATCCGATCAGAGATAGTTGGCGTATGCCACCCACTGACCGAAATCACAAGATCATCCGCATAACCGTAGGTTCTAAAACCAGAATTATTAAGCTCATCGAGTAAATCACCTATGACCAATGTACACAACAGTGGCGACAAAACACCCCCTTGAGGGCAGCCTCTAGTTGCATTGACCGTCATTGATGTGTTACCGAAATTGAGCGTGATGACTCTGGAGATGAGCATCTCCAGGATCCAATTTATGATAAGTAAAGGAACATCCTTTCTTAGCATAGCCCTCTTAATAACATCATAAGATGTATTGTCAAAGGCTCCCTGTATATCAATGAAGGCACAGAGGGCGATTTGTTTCGCATCCAGTGCCTTCTCTATTGATGTGACAACATGATGGACCGCAGTTTCAGTAGATTTGCCTTGTTGGTACGCAAATTAATACTTATGTATTGGTTTGCGAATCAAACAGGTTTCCCTGATAAAGTAGTCCAACAGTTTCTCCATCGTTTTAAGAAAGAATGAGCTAAGTCTAATTGGTCTAAAAAACTTAGCCAGATGTTCAGATTTCTTTCCTATCTTAGGTATAAAAACCACATTTACCTCCCTCCATGGACGTGGGACATAGCCAAATAGAAGGCTTGATCTAAATAAGCTGATCAGTTGTGGGATAATTAAATTACCCCCTTTCTGAAGCAGACATGGATAGATACCGTCCGGTCCAGGTGATTTAAAAGAGGAAAAAAAAAATGAACCCGTTCTTTCCTAAAGATGTTGGCCGTTAGACGGATGTCTCGGCCTATTAAAGAGGGGTTTCTTAAAACAGGCATAGAATCATCTCCGGCCGTGCACCCAGGAAAGTGTGTTTGCAATAGAAGCTTACAGGTTTCAGTGGATGGTGTAGTGTAGGAACCATCCGGTCTTTTCAGAGTGCAAAGACCATTAGTGTGATGAAAGAGCTTTCTGAAGCCGCACAGCTTCTGGAAGATCGTCAATTTTCTCACAGAAGTTGTGCCACGTAGCCCTCTTGGACTTACGGATTTCCCTATTGTATTCAGTAAATGCAGTTTTGTAGGTCACCCAGTCGCCTGTTTGTTTTGCCCTATGGGATAATCTCCTAGCTTCCTGTCTGAGTTCCTCAAGACCATCGTTCCACCATGGAACTATTACCATGCTGCTATTACTCGCTTTAAAGAATTTGATGCTCAAAAACGGGTTTTATATACCCTCCACTCTGGTGATAGAGGGTATATATAAGTTTGTCATTCCGTATGTAACACATTGAAATATTGGTTAAGGACCCCATAAAGTATATATATTCATGATCCATGATCTGTCCGTCCGTCTGTCTGTCTGTTGAAATCATGTTTTTGGCAATAAGTCGCAACCGATTTAAACGCTTGGCTTTGCGTAATTCTCCTAGGCAGAAACTAATGTATTTTTTTTTTTTTAATCGGTTAAGTAGTTTAAAAGTTATGAGTAAAAATGTAAAGGTACCTCTAAAATTATGGTGAATTTTGCACAAAAAAATGCTTTAACTTGACACTTGTCGAACGAATCTGAACGAAACTTTTTTATATAAATTTTATTATTTCTAATACTCACAAAAAATTTGGGCGGAATCGCACAATGGGGCGAGGCACCAGAAATTTAACCCAAAATTTTAAAATGATTTATCTTGGCTCATGGTTGACATATTCAAAAAAAAATTTTAACTAGGTTCATATTTTATTGTTCTCAATGTTTTTCTGGTTATTTTGGTACCAATTATGGCAAAATCGATCAAAGCTATGAGCAATTGAGATGAGTTTCAATATAAACCTACATGATATGGCGTGGCAGCGCGCCATTTCGTAGTTATTGTTGTTTTTTTTTGGCTTGTTAGCTTGTTCGTTGTTATTTGTACCAATAGAAGTAAAAAATACGTAGAATGTGTCATACACGTGGTTGCTTTTAGGGTGTTCAGTCGATTAATTCTTGTTCGATTAATCGAACAATTTTAGACGAATAATTGTTCGATTAATTTAAAATTTCTAATTTCGATTAAAGGATTAATCGAAGAATTTATGCCGATTAATCGAATAATAATAATATTTTTTTTTCCAGGAAATATACATAATTTTTTAAAATTTTTAAGTTCAATAAACAAACCAAATGTATGTTACAGTTGAGTGGTCGTTACTTTAAATTTGTTTTCTGATTTTCGCTGCTCCTGAAGCTTGGATTTGTTAAACGAATTAAATAAGTACCTGATAAAATTTTGGGCCAAAGCGGTCAACGGTCATACAGTTAAAATCGGTAAAAGTTTCGAGTTTCGGCAAAAACGCACTAATTTATAAAAAAAATACAAATTTAAGATTTTCCAAATGTAGTCACATAATATATGTATATAATTTTTTTTGTGATATCGGTAATCCAATAAATTTGTAAGAAAAATTGTTTTTCAACACAAATCTCCAAAATGATTTTTTTTCAACACAAATCTCCAAAATGATTTTTTTTTTTAATTTTCTCAAACAAATTAGCAGAAAACTTAAATTTTGATACATTTTGAAATGATTTTAATTTTGTTTGTTTGTTGTTAATAAAATGTTTAAATACTTGTAATTAATGTTTTTTATTTACTCAAGTACAAATTTTTTCTAAAATTGTCGAAAAAATCTTGTAATTTAGAAAATTTCTGAATTTGTAATTATTCGATTAATCGAACAATTTAAATTTTTTTTTCGTTTAATCGAATAATTTAAAAATGGCAAATATCGATTAACTGTTTAATCGAACAATTAAAAAACCCGATTAATTGAACACCCTAGTTGCTTTTATATAATTTTCATAATTTTTATATAATTTTCATACATACATACTTATAAAATATTTTTTATTTGTTTTTTTAAATATTTACATTGCACTATGGTTCCGATCATTACTTTTCTTGGCCAAAATTACAAAAATGGAAAAATGAGATTGCTAGAAATTAGGGTTGCCAGACGTCCCGCATTTGGCGGGATTGTCCCGCTTTTCGTAACCGATTCCCGCGTCCCGCGCGGGATTCCATATTCCCGCTTTTTTTGCATTTTTTTTTTAACAACAACTATTTTTTACTTTAAAAGCCTAAGTTTTTAAAAGGCTTATTTGTAAGCTTTTGTAAAATTGGTTTTACCTTGTCGCCCAAATGATGTGGATTTAGAACCTTTTTAAGGAACAAATAAAGGCCTTTTCATACCTGAGGTGAAATCTCATTCGAACGAGATTTCGATCATATGGTCTGCATCATTTTATACACAACCATATAATTGAAATCTTGTTCGAACGAGATTTCAACTCAGGTGTGTTTTGGGTATAACAAAAAAAGTTTACAATCTTAGGCTGGATTACTCAATGCTCCGTTATAAAATAACTCTCCGTTAAATTTAACTTTTTCATACAAATTTTGACATAAGGCTCCGTTAAATCGGCAGTTAGCAGCTAACTTTTCATTGAGTAATCCGCCCTTAGTGTTTGTTTGAAAAAAAATATTTTTCAAAAAATGTACGCCAAAAGTTGCACAATATAGAGTAATTCTGGTCCAGCGTTGTATCCAGAGTCATAGAGTAGGATAACAAATGGCGTTTGAAAAAGTAGTAAACAAAAACCATATGGTATTGTTTACGAAATTTTATCACAAATCGAAATGTGAGCGAGATGGAAGATACCAGTTTTACAGTGAGAATGCAGATTGTTTTTTGTCTCTCTTTGCTTTACGTTTGAACTTTAGTTTGGCATTGCCAGAATTTTTCAATTATCTTTGGTGATGCCAGATCTACAAAACGGTCGATGGATTACTTTATAACTTTGGTTGTATCTTCAAAATGGAAATGTGTGTACTAAAATTTACTTTAGCTAAATTAGTCTCTAAAGCAGCGCAAAAAAAATGCACTAGAGGTTGGTGGTCTCTATTTAAAACAATAAAACTCGACAACATGCTGCTAAATTTTTCAGTTGTATTCATAAAAATATTTTTGTCCCGCGAAAATTTTTAAAATCCCGCCATTTTTGTAATTTTCGGGAGTTTGTCCCGCATTTTCGAAATAAAATTCTGGCAACCCTACTAGAAATAGAATTGTAGTGTTGGAAACTGTCAAAATTTATTCTGTAGAAACTATAAATATTCACATATGAGTCATTCCACACCAACTGTTCCACTACAGAAAAACCATGGTGGTTTCAATAGGATATCATTTGCAAAGTATTCGCCCTTAGGGCACTATTAAATAACAAAAATAAAATTTAAGATTTCTCAAAAAGTGGGCCTTGGAGGCATGGTCAAAAATTGAAAATTTCAGCATTTTTTGCCTAAGTATCTTTATTTCAATATTTATGCCAATGAAATGAAACACAGTGATGTCTTTAAAATAAAAGTTTTTTATAGATTTGTGTATGGGCTATCGATTAAAAAAACAAAAATTGGAAAATTTTCAGAAGAAGTTCTGAATATTTTAAATTTAAATTTAAACTTTATTTATCAAAAAACATGCCACAATTTTATTTCTTTTTTAAATGTTCAAAAATTTGTTAAGGTGTATATCTATCTGTTCTGAAATTTTCAGAGATGCATTTTTCCTTGTTTTCGAGAAAAAAAATGTTGAACATGAACTATGCTTATAATTTACAATAATGGGGTATATTACGTATGCGAATGAGTAATATTAACTCTTAAAAATCATTTAAAATAGAGATGTTTTCGTGGGTGAGTTTTTTTTGACGATCACGCACGCTCACGAAGAAAAAGTTTTAATCACGCACGATTTTTCATTTTCCTCACGTTCACGTACGCTCACGTGAGTTGAAAAAAATTTTGTCACGTGCACGATACTTACGTGAGCGTGACTGAGCGTGAGAAAAATAAATGAGCATGCGTGATTAAAATAATTTCCTTGGTGAGAGAGCGTGATGGTAAAAAAACAACTTACCCAAGATCACATCTCTATTTTAAATGTTTTTTAAGAGTTAATATTACTCATTCGCATACGTAATATACCCCATTATTGTAAATTATAAGCATAGTGCAATGTTCAACATTTTTTTTCTCGAAAACAAGGAAAAATGCATCTCTGAAAATTTCAGAACAGATAGATATACACCTTAACTAATTTTTGAACATTTAAAAAAGAAATAAAATTGTGGCATGTTTTTTGATAAATAAAGTTTAAATTTAAATTTAAAATATTCAGAACTTCTTCTGAAAATTTTCCATTTTTTATTTTTTTAATCGATAGCCCATACAAAAATCTATAAAAAACTTTTATTTTAAAGACATCACTGTGTTTCATTTCATTGGCATAAATATTGAAATAAAGATACTTAGGCAAAAAATGCTGAAATATTCAATTTTTGACCATGCCTCCAAGGCCCACTTTTTGAAAAAACTGAAATTTTATTTTTGTTATTTAATAGTGACCTAAGGGCGAATACTCTGCAATTGATTTCATATTGACACGACATCACTTTTTTTTGCTGAACATTTGGTGTGGAATGCCTCATATATAAAAAACAGTTTTCATTAACAAGACAAACCGACATTTAAAATCCTACTGAAGATGACACTAACTGGGGTGTTTGAAACCGGTATAGGAAATACCAGAAATGTCTATAATTTTTAGAAATTCAATTTTTCTTCTGCATTTTTTCAACTTGAACCCTTATAGGAAAAATTTTTGGTTTGAAATAGGTTTTGTATTAAAAATTGTTATATTTTTTTTGTTTACCATGTATAATAGAGTGACTCAAAAAAAAAAAGTTGATGATGTACCCCCCTCAAAACTAACTTTGACATGTTTTATGAAGATTCCCAAAATATTTGGGCTCTAGCGATAATCTCCCGTGAGCTAAACCGCGTCAAAAAAGGGTCCAAAAATGGTATTTTTCATGAATAAAAAATTCAGTAAATTTATTTTGTCCAATGAGTGACCAAATATAATAGATATTTAGGAATTCTTTTATTCTGCATTAAAACATTTTATAAATCTATTCACAGACTCGAGATAACGAGATGTTTATTTCAGTTTTTTGATGCTTTTCAATTCGATTTTACTGAAAACTTAAATAACTTTGGTATTTTTTGTCCGAATTTCACTTCTAATACATCGTTAGAAAGGTGTTGACCACCGCTTGGGATTTTAGTCAAAAATTAACCCTTAACTGCACTGTCTTACACTCAAAATAATTCTACAGTAAAAAAATTAGTATGTGCGTTGGTAACCCAAATCTACTAATAAGTTACCAATTACCAGTATTACAGTAGTTTTTTTAGTATCTTCAAAGTGCTAAAATTAGTATTTCTTACTGTTTATGAGTAATTTTTGTTGGTAGTTGGTTTTACTATTTTTTTTACTATTTTTAGTTCATAAAAGTACTAATATACAGTAATTTAATAGGTTTTTAATTTATTTTTGTTATTAATTATTCCGTAAGGGGGCGCTTGTTTACAAGCAGAGCTACCAACCGTTTTTTTTTTGTAAAATCGTTAAATTTGAATTCAGTGTTGCCATTATGTTACATTTTAGGTATTTGCTGGTGCTTTTTTGGTTTTGCCGTTTTTTAAATACGCGTTTTTAAAGATAAGGTATTTACGGTGTTTTTTCCAATTTTTTTTAATTTGTGATTTTTATATTATCAATAGATTCTGCTGAAATTTGAAAGTTAAGCCCAAGACTAATGAAATTGGGAAAATTTGATCCATGTTTGGACCTTGGCATCATGCAAACAACCCCTTTAAATTTGAATTAAGTGACTCTAACAATTGATTTAAATTGTGGCGACTCGCCCCATTTGCTTGCCGACGGCGGCGTTTGCTCTCAATCGTCGGCTAATTTAAATTTTTGGTTATGGAGTTGTATTTTTGTAATGACGCAATCAAAATATGTATTTTTGATAGAGTTAAATAAAGAAAATTGGGGTTTATGTTCGTAAAAATTTCAATACAATTTATTGTTTTTACAAAACCAATTTACACAGAATTTTGAACAACGCTATGCGTTGTGATCGAATGTGATTTCATCTTAGGTGTGAATTAGGTATAAGTTCATGTAGTGTGAACGTGGCCTTACTCTATACAGGATTAATGATTTATTGGAATAAGACTCAAAATAATGCATGAATCTTCGTAATGCATGAAAAATTAAAAAAAAAAAATTAAGGCCTATGGTAAGCGGTAGGGAACAACTAGTACATATTTTTCCATTTATGTAGCTATGCATTACATGGTAATGCATACCGTTACTCACAGTAGATTTAGTCGCCGATATTCAGTTAAAAGAAGCATATTTCTCTCAAAATTGTTTTATATATGTTTTTTCCAGTAATTAAAGATCTTAAAAAAATATCCAATCGGTCCAAGTTTGGACTTTCCTACTTGTATTTGTGTAAAAACTTTTTGGTACATATTTTCTAAATTTTTTTACAACTACGTATTTTTTTAAATATTTAATGACTGTTGTTTTTTTAAACAATTTTGTTTACTGTCAAAATAAAGTAAAATGCATAAAAATTAAACTGATAAAATACCCAAACATTTCATTAAAACAGTTCTGTGGCTTGATAATTAAATATAATATAAAAAAGTTTGTTTTAAATTTAATGTTAACCATTATCTTAATATTATTTGAGTAATATGAATGTAATATTATTTTTACTTTTGATTGTATCAGCTAATTTATTTAATTTATAATAAAAACAAATATTTTTATTTTCTTTGCTTTTTATTCTTTTTACCTTAAAAAGCAATTTTCCATTTTTTTTTTTTAATTTTCTCTTTTTTCTTGGCGCTGATTTTTGTTTGGTAAATTTTTACCCATTTCCTACGATTTTTGCGTTTTTTTTTTTCATATTGATAATGGCAACACTGTTTTTAATAGCGACCAAATGCTCCTTCACAATTCAGCAGCAAGCAGCAGACACAAAAATTTAGAGTACACTATTTAATTATAATTTCACTAAAATGCCGTATTTTTTATTTCTTAACATTGCAAAATCACACATCAAGTTGGAGGTACCTCCATTTACGTTCGTGAAAATTTTCAATATACTGTAGAAGTTTGTGAAAGTAAACATTTTTGTGATTCAATCGTAATATCTTTGCATAATTATAAAATAAATGGAAGACCTCTCAAAATAATATCTTTTTATAGATCTCAAAAATGTGATATTAGTACTTTTTCTAATATTTTGGAAAATTTTATGATTTTATATGGCCGTAGTTCTTGCATTATTGTTGGGGATTCAAATGTAGACTTTCTTAATGGCACAATATCAGCTGATATTTCGAATTTACTGTTACATTTTGATTTTAAAAACTGTCATAGCTTGGTAACCCGTCCTGCCTCTGCAACATCTATTGATAATGTGTTTAGCAACCTTTCGAATGTGTTGTTTATTGATTCTGTTGAGTGTGATCTATCTGATCACAATATGGTGTCTTGTAAAATAAAAAGTAATGTCCAAAACCCTAAACATTTTGAAGTTACTCAGAAATATTGTGATTTCAATAAGTTTAAAGATTTTTTTCATAGTCATGAATCAAATTTGCATACCGGAAATCCATCAGTTGACACTTCTAGGTTGATAGAAAGCCTTTCAAATGCTTATGATAGTTCCTTGGTTGTAAGAAAAAGGAGAAAAATATTAAAAGATGAAATAGCGCCATGGATGAATGAAGATTTGCAAAACCTTATTTTGTTTAAGAGAAATTTGTTAAAGCAAAGAAGAAGAAGACCAGACAATACAGATATTCAAAATCGATTAAAAAGAATAAGCCAAGTGATAAAGTCGGCATGTCGTAATTCTATGAACAATTATTATTTTCATAATATAAGCAATACTCAACACGATCCTAAAAAATGTTGGAGATTTCTAAATGAAGCTTTGGGTAGAAGTGCTAAAGCACAAATTAATTTAGTAAATTCTAATGGTGAGCTGATAGCAGATGATGCTGTTAAATGTGAACTTTTTAATAAGTACTTTTTACAAGTCCCTAAAACTTTAAAACAACAAATTATAACTTCTCCAGGGGATTCGTTTAACAATCTTAGAACTCTCAGATACCATCAAAACACTTTCCGTTTTAGTTACGCAACATTAAATGAAATTTCGCAAATCATTTCTAGCCTTACCATAAGCAAAAGTCCTGGTCATGATAGATTATCTCCAAGAGTACTTACCGAATGTAATGATGAAATCTCACCACATTTGTTAAAAATTTTTAATCGTATTATTGAAACATCAGAATATCCGAATATTTTGAAAATATCAAAGATTGTTCCAATACCGAAGGAAATACATGCTAATAGTGAGGATAAATACAGACCCATTTCTTTGTTACCAATTATCGATAAAGTTTTTGAGAAGTTAATACATAATCAGCTGTTAAAATACCTGGAAACTAATAAGCTACTTTTTGATTGCCAATATGGTTTTAGAAAGGGGAGTGGAACGGAGAATGCTGTTGTGAATGTAATAAACTACATCTGTCAAGGATTAGACCAAGGTTTTTGTGGTGTGGGTGGAATTTTCTATGACTTTTCCAAGGCTTTTGATATCGTAGATCATAATATTATGACTCAAAAGTTGCAGTATTATGGAATATTAGGCAGTGAATTAAGTCTTTTTAAAAGTTACCTGTCCAACAGAAAGCAGTACGTAGAATTAAATGATTGTAAAAGTTTTCTTGGTGTAGTTGAACATGGTGTCCCACAGGGTAGTGTTTTGGGTCCGCTTTTATTCACTATATACGTAAATGATATTATGAATCTTGGACTGTATGGAATGGTGTATATGTACGCAGATGGTGTTTCTGTGCTTTATCCATACAAACATGAAACGGTACTAAAAGCCTATATGGAAAGAGATGCAGCCTTAATCTTTGAATATTCAAGACTTAACAAATTAGTTATAAATGCGACAAAAACCAAACTCCTCAGGTTTCGACCTCAATTAAGTAACGATGATGGAAGTTTTAGTATTTTTGTGAATGGTAATGAGATCTTTGAAAGCCAATCAATAAAGTACTTGGGAGTCAATTTGCAATGCAATTTATCATGGAATGTGCATATCGAAGAGCTAAAGTCGAAAATATCATCTGTTATAGGTGTGTTATATAAGTTTAAAAATAAATTTAATGAGCAGACAAAATTAATGCTTTATCAGGCTTTAGTGCAAAGTCATCTGAACTATTTGGTATTGGTATATGGTTGTAAAAATACCACTGAGCTTAAATCCTTGCAACGAGTTCAGAATAGGGCATTAAAAACTGTATTTAATTTACCGCTACTGCATTCAACATTGGCCTTATACAAAGAAGTCGCAAAAAACATTTTACCCATAAGGGGACTATATAAAATGCAACTATTGATTTTCGTTTTTAAATCGCTACAGAATATTGGGCACAACACAATCACTTTTCAAAGAAATCAAACTACATTTAACACGAG
Organism: Pegoplata infirma; assembly: GCA_963921195.1. Lineage (NCBI taxonomy): Eukaryota > Metazoa > Arthropoda > Insecta > Diptera > Anthomyiidae > Pegoplata > Pegoplata infirma. The sequence goes on from OY992537.1 coordinate 83,168,998, forward strand.
AAACTGTTCTAATTTACGAGTTGCTAGATGCAGATTAGAAACAACGAAGCAAAAAATTGAGTATGTTGGTGGATTTGAATTTAATAATTTGCCTCCGAACTTAAAAGGTATACAAAGAATATCAATTTTTAAGTCAAGTTTAAAAGAACACTTATTACAAAATCTTGAAATGCTTTTAAAATCTTGAAATGCTTTTAATAAAATAGAAATCTTTAAGTAATTTGTAAAATTTTTATATAATGAAATTTTTAACTGGTCTCATATACTTAATTAGTTAATTAATTTATTATTTGTAAATAATTTTATGCCAACTAGCCTCAATAATGTCATTTGACGCTGAGGCAGTTGTACAAATATGTAAAATAAAATAAAGGAAAATAAATTAATCAACTAAAAAAAAAAAAAAAAAAAAAAAATACAATAAGTACAGCTTTTAAAAATTTATAATTTATAATTAAACAGGTACTTTATATTTTTTGCCGTCTGCTGCTTGCTGCTGCAGTGTGTGCGAACACTACGCTTGCTCGCATTAACTGCAGTGCTACCAACTGTTTTTTCTGTTTGTTTACTGCGAAAAAGAATTAGAAAAAGTAACAACGCGATACCCAGTCACGGAGTGTTTGTAAAAAAAATATATGTTAAATTTATTTAATTAAATTGTGTTAAAGTAATTAAATATAAATGTTCTTTATTTATTTAAATAAAATGCAATTAATAATAAAACTACATCAGTTTTTTTGTTAAATCGTTTTTTATTTCAATGATTGTGTAAGAAAAAAATTTAAGCTGAAGAAGAATATTATGGATACACACACGTGTACAAAAAAAATGTATGTATAAAAAAGCACCCTCTGTAGTAAAATGTTTGTACATACATTTGAACATGTATTGAGAAAATATTATTTCTTTTTTATATTTTTAGCAATCGTTTACGTGGTACAATCAACGCTACATTTTTTTAAACAGCTTAAGAAGACATGTAATTAAGTATATCTTATAACCGAAGTGAAATAAAAAATAATTTATATATAATTTTTTTCTGATTTTTATTTACTAAAATTGATATAGGTAGTAGTTTTATTAACTAAAATTAGCAATTTTATTTACTAAAATTAGTAATTTTTTTTACTAAATAGGGCAAAAATTTGAAATATTTATGATTTTTTTAGTAATTATATTTACTAAATTTGTAGTAAATTGCAGTAATATTTACTGTTTTTTTAGTATTTTTCATGTACTACATATTAGTAACAAATTTTAGTATTGATTACCAATTCCTGCACTAGGTCCTTTTGGACTAAAACATTAGTACTCGTAGCTAAATTTTTAGTATTGAATACCCACGTTTTTTTTTTGAGTGTACTTTTTTATAACATTTACTTCGACATCATTAAAAACCCTTTTAATAACCACAAAAAGCGTATCTTTGTGCAGGAAACACGTTTAATTAATATATTTGGCTACAATTAATTAAACCCATGCATGATCAAAATATTTTGGCAAACATTTTTAAAAAAGTTTTTGCGGAAATTATTGAAAGCTAGTTGAAATACTTAAAAAAAAAATAAAATAAAAAAGGTTTTTGTTTAAATAGACTTGCTTATTAATATCAAATAATTATAACGTGTAACACTTTCCCGGTGATTTTTTTTTTTCGGAATTTGTATGTGCAAATAAATTTTAGAAATAAAATATAAACTAATTTTCTCTTAATCGCATATATTCGTGCAAAATACGCATCTAATAAAAAGATCTTAATATTTTTTATTTAACCCATTCATGACCAATTAAAAAAAAATGTGGAAAAAATTTAAGTCCAGTTGTAATACTTAAAAAAAATATAATTGATATATCAATTTATTAGATGCGTTTTTTGTACGAATATATGCGATTAAGACAAAATTTGTTTATATTTTATTTTTAAAATTAATTTGCACATACAAATTTCGAAAAAAAAATTGACCGGGAAAGTGTTACCCGTAATAATTATTTTATATTAATAAGCACGTCTAGATAAACAAAAACCTTATTTAATTATATTTTTTAAGGTATTACAACTAGCTTTCAATAATTTCCGCAAAAACTTTTTTAAAAATGTTTGCCAAAATATATTGATCATGCATGGGTTAAATTAATTGTGTCCAAATATATTAATTAAACGTGTTTCCTGCACAAAAATATGCTTTTTGTGGTTACAAAATGGTTATTTAATGATGTCGAAGTAAATGTTATAAAAAAGTAAGACAGTGCAGTTAAGGGTTAATTTTTGACTAAAATAAACAAAACCTTATTTAATTTTATTTTTTTAAAGTATTACAACTATCTTTCAATAATTTCCGCAAAAACTTTTTTAAAACTGTTTGCCAAAATATTTTGATCATGCATGGGTTAAATTAATTGTGGCCAAATATATTAATTATACGTGTTTCCTGCACAAAGATATGCTTTTTGTGGTTATAAAACGGTTTTTTAATGATGTCGAAGAAAAAGTTATTAAAAAGTTTGACAGTGCAGTTAAGGGTTAATTTTTGACTAAAATCCCAAGTGCTGGTCAGCACCTCTCTAACGATGTATTAGAAGTGAAAATCGGACAAAAAATACCAAAGTTATTTAAGGTTTCAGTAAAATCGAATTGAAAAGCATCAAAAAACTGACATAAACATCTCGTTATCTCGAGTCTGTGGTTAGATTTTTAAAATGTTTTAATGCAGAATCAAAGAATTCCTAAATATCTATTATATTTGGTCATTCATTGGACAAAAAAAAATTTACTGATATTTTTATTCATGAAAAATACCATTTTTGGACCCTTTTTTGCCGCGGTTTAGCTCACGGGAGATTATCGCTAGAGCCCAAATATTTTGGGAATCTTCATAAAACATGTCAAAGCTAATTTCGAGGGGGGTACAACTTTAACTTTTTTTTGCCCATATAAGGTGAGTCTGTCTAATGTATAATGTTATAAGAAATTTTTTGTATTTAAACTCAAAAAAATAATTGAAAAATTTAAAAAAAATACGTTTTTTTTTTTTATTTTTAGCTAAATTTGTTTTTGAACGGTAAATGAGTGTACACAAAAACAAAATATGTTTTCTGTTGTTTGTAAGTGTTTTCGATTTTCCATAAAATCAATTTTGAGAAAACTGAATTTTGGCCAAGAAAGGTCGTCTGCGAAACCATAGTGCATTGGTTAACATTGTTGAAGGTATTTAAAGATTCGGCACAGCCGAATATAGCTTTTTTACTTGTTTTTTTTTACATATTCTTTAGATATTCTTCTCCAGTTAATGATATTTTAGAACAAATACAATTTTTTATAGACCAAGACCAACTACAAACATATTATGTAAGCTTATTAAAACTAACAAAAAATATTTTGAAATATTTTTAGAGTAAGACCATAACTATCAATTTTTTTTTTTTGTGGTCACTTTCGGAACTGATATACTTGCCCCAACAAAATAAAACTTTTTGTCGTTAATAAGCTAATCAAGCTTAATTATAATAAAAATAAAAAAAAAATTCTTTTTGATTGTTTGAAAATTTTTTTTTTAAGACCCAAAGTTTGAGGGCCGGTAGCGACCCCTAAATCTTAATGAAAAAATCTGAAAAAAATCACTTGTTATTTTTTCACGGTGCTTAATATATACTTCGGGTGGCCCATACAAAAATCAAAAAAAAAGTCCCATAAATGAACCAGCCTAGTATTTATCTTAAAACACCAAAGTGTCATAGTATAAATACATTTAAAATATTTTAATTTCAAAATTGCTGAGAGCAATCATTTTTATGTGTATTCATAACCATGCATACTGGGACACAAATGACAATTTTAATTGATTTGTAACTATCCGAAATATTGGTTCTTGATCCTCCTTGGTCTGTCCGTCTATCTGTGGAAAACACGCTTACTTTTGAATGGGAACATGGATACGGATGAAGATTAATATTTGTAATTTTCCTGACAGAACTTTTCCATTTCGCTTTTTGCCTGGTTAAAAATTGCTGACGTGAATACCACTATTATTATTAAATTCCTTGTTTGTCCCATTGTGCCTTGCTATAAAAATTGTATTAAAATTTCCTTAAAAATAAATATAAGCCAGAAGTTCACTCGTATCATGTAATATAATATTTTCTTTGTAGAAATATAAGTAGAAAAATATCTAAAAAGAAAATCTCAACAGACCATTCATACACATAGATACGAATTTTAAGTTATATATTTATAAAAATACTGGGATATTAAAATAAATATACAAAAATGTTTTCAGTAAGTAAATATGTCAAAGAAATTTATACATGACTGAATGTAAAGTTGGGAGTATATGAGAATTGTATTTCCTTAAGAAAAAACATGAAAAACGAACTATACATACACTATAAATAAAGATTTGTCTCTTAAGATGCCTTTATGGAAATGTCAAATATTATTCTTTAAAAAGTTACTAACATAGCACATGTTACCAATACCAACATGATAATATGCATGACTACATGGTGTAATTGAAAATTTATTTAAATCGAAATTAAAAAAATATAAAAAAAACATAAGCACATTCCAAAAATTGTATTCTATTGTTTTTTGCGCTGGCCTACGGGGGGCCCCGTAGGCTAGTTGGTAGCGTGCTAGCCTTTCAACGTGGGGGTCGTGGGTTCGATTCCCACCAGAACCCTTGGTTTTTTCGCTACAACGAGACGACGCACATTGGGAACTTTGTATGCAAAAGGCGCGCATCGACGTTTTTTTGTTATAACTCTTGAACGAATAGGAATTTCACGACATTCTTTACCATTATAAAAACTGGAGACCATAAGGAACTCACTCATGTGGATTGGACATTTTTCGCATTAGTACCCTACATGTAAATTTAAGGCAAAATTGGTTAATTTATTTTTATAAAAAAATAAAATGAAGGTCAATTATTTAAAACAGTTGCGGATTTTAAGTGATAATATAATAGCATACCATTCAATACAACGTGTTTTCTTTCATATTTTAGTAAGTATACACCCTACACTAAAATATCCTGCAAAATTAACTGTTTTCTATCTATTATCATTTTCGATTTTTTAAACAAAAATAATGGGGAAAAATATCAAACAAAGAAGGAACACGCGGTAAATAACCATTATTTGCAATAATTGTCAATTTTTTGGTAAAAAAATGTTATAAAATCATTACTCTATAATCAGTACTTCCAACTTTTCTGTTTGTCTTATTAGGGATATATTTGGATCGGACTTGCAGGTTGTTTGCTTTTGAGTTTTCTTAACTCAAATTAGTTAAGGATAATTTTTATATCAACAGGCAATCACAATTCTTGTATAAATAATGTCATGAGCTAGAATTGTATGCACAGTGGGACTCATGGTTCACAAACCAATTAACAATTTTGCAGTTCCATGTATGTGTTTTCTAAACTTAACTGAATAATTCTTTTCATTTGCGTTGATACACAGAAGTATTATATCAGCCCGTTTTATAATATCTTCTTCTATTCCAGTTATTTTGGCCGTAACTGCGGTCAACAAAACCTTTTAGTTACAAAACCTTTTAGTTACCTTTTGCCTTAATAAAGTGTGGTAGGGCATCAAAATCAGTAATTATTGGAAACCGCGGTTATCTGTTAACAATAAAGATAATTTAAGTAAATTTTTGTAATAAAACGAATAAAAGTAAATTACTTTAAATAATAATCACTTTAAAAATATTTATTTTTCGTAATAGACCCCTCTTTAAACCTCATTTTAGGGCGCAGCTGCAACGGGCTGCACAAGTTTCTACCCCAGGAGTATTAATTAATACTTCTATTTTATTGTACAAAAAGAATCGCCATTCCCTTTCGTTCCCCACGAAAGTTGCAATCCAAAATATAAACAGTTTTTTTCTAATTTTACAAAAATTTACACCTTTTGATGGCCTGTATTTCCTACTTACAAAGAGTAATATTAAAAACCATAAAAAGGGTAACAAAGGTACTAGTTAAAGCTACAATCTCCATTTAATTTCAGGAAAATCGCATTATTGGAAGTAGTTTTAAAAAATAAAATAAGAATTGTCTTCAAAAAAAAATCTTTTTTTCAAATTTATGCAAAAAGTCCTCACTTTGAATTTATGTCCTGACTAAACTAATCGATGGATTTTCTTTCTATGAACGGTTTTCTTTCTCTTAGGGTGTCTACTTAGCGAATACAAGCATTTATTGTAAATATCTAAACATTTGTTTGGCTCTCAAATGCGCGTCTAGGATCCAATGTGCGACGGTCATTGTTACCAGTTCTCGGTTAGGTGGAATTTATTAAAAATGAATTGTAAATATATAGAAAGAATAAATAAAAATAATTGATCATGTGATCAAAACTATTATTATTATATATTATATATTGTGCTGGTATAAAACACGGTTCCTTCGCGAAATGTTTAGTTATAAATTATTATTTGAGGAGCCCTGTAGGTTACTTGGTAGCGTGTTAGCCTAAGAACCCGGTGGTCGTTGGTTCAATTTCCACCAGAGTCCTTTGTCGATTTCGCTACAACAAGACGATGGTCATTGTAACCAGTTCTGGGTTGGGTTGAAATTATAAAAAAAAAATATGAATACATAAAAATACTTTTTCATTATTTTTTTATACCCTCCACTCTAGTGATAGAGGGTATATATAAGTTTGTCATTCCGTTTGTAACACCTCGAAATATTGGTCTAGGACCCCATAAAGTATATATATTTATGATGCTCGATCGATTTTAAGTCGAACTAGCGATGTCCGTCCGTCCGTCCGTCTGTCTGTCCGTCCGTAGAAAACACGCTAACTTTTGAAATACTTTACAGAGGCTACTGAAGTTTGGCATATATGTTTGTCATTTACCTGGTCAGGTTGGTATTGCAATCCAGCCAAATCGGTCCAGTGATTCAAAAGTTATGAGCAAAAGAGTAAATTTCGGCAAGGGTATTTCGCGAATTTACGAGATAAAAAACACGATAACTTTCGAAAGACAATATTGAGACTACTTAAGCTTGGCACGTATCTTTGCCGTTCCCCGGGTCTGTTTGGTTTTAAATTTCAGCTCAATCGGTCCAGTGGTTCAAAAGTTATAAGCAAAACCTTGAATTTCAGATTAGTTTCATCTAAAATGCCACGTGTTTTAACAAGTTTTAAAAGTATTGGTGGTAACTAAACAATGCTTTTCAAACTTGTTAAATTTTAAAGCAATGCTTTTTAAACTTGTTTAGTTTTAAAATCATTGGTAACTTAAAAATTACACTCGAAGAAAATTTTACACTCAAAAAAAATTTTACACTCAAAAAAATTTTACACTCAAAAAAAATTTACACAAAAATTTTTTTTTTTTTTACAAAAATGACAATATTTTATGTAAGAAATATTTTTACAGTAAAAAAAACATTACACTCGAAAAAAATTTTACACTCAAAAAAAAAATTAGTAATTTTTCTTTTTTAAAAAAAAAACTGACAAAAAAAAGAGTTTTTTACTTAAAATAATATATTTCTAATCAAAATTGTTAAGTTTTTCACGTTAAAAAATGTTCTACCCTTTAAAAAAAATGCATTGTGGAGGGTATTCATAGATTCGGCAAAGTCGAATTTAACTTTTCTACTTGTTTTTTTTTTTCATTTTTTTTTCATAATTTTTTTTTTCATTAATTTTTTTTTTTCATCAAAAAGTATTTTTTTTCATCAAAATTTTTTATTTAAATAATTTTTTTTTCATATTTTTATTTCATCAAAATTATTTGTCATCAATTTTTTTCATCAAAAAAAAATTTTTTTTTTCATCAAAAATTTTTTTTTCGGTTCTTCAAATTTTTTTATCAATAATTTTTTTTCCCCAAAAAAAAAAAAAAAATTTTTATCAAATTTTTTTTGATCAATTTTTTTTTATATAAGATTTTTTTTTTTCTTAATTTTTTTATTTTTTTTCATCAAAAACTTTTTTTCATCCAAAATTTTTTTTCATAAATTTTTTTCATGAAAAAAAATTTTTTGAAACCGGTATTGGAATACCAGAAATGTCTATAGCTTTAAAAAATTTTATTTTTCTTCCACATTATTCAACTTAAACCCTTAAAAAAAAAAATAATTTTTTACTTAAACTACTTTTTAACCAAGTCCAAACTTTTGACATAAAAATGTTCCATTTGTTTAACAAATGTACCAAAAACAAGTGAGAGTATTAAATTCTTCGGTGCCGAATCTTTTATACTCTCCAAAATGTAAAAACACTTTTTCGCACTTAAGTAATACACTCACTCATTTAGCTAATTTATTGCACTTTTGGTTAGGAATGTATCTTGGTTTTCACTGACAGATGGACGGATGTATATAGCTAGAGTGTTTTAGAAATAGATCAATAATATATTAACTTAATGGGGTCCTCGAACGATATTTCAATTAATTTTGCATGTAATGGCAAATGAATATAACATTATTTTTTCTAAAAAAAAAACTTTGTTTTGGCAAGTACACCCAAATCTGTAGCAAAAGATTATCATGATTTAATGTTTTGGGCAAGAGTACAAAATTCGCAGGCATTTTTTTTTTGGTTGCTCTTTAAAATAGGTTTTCATTATTATTAATTTATTTTTTGGTGACATCGTAATTTTGGTCTTAAAAAGGGCCAAAGCTCCATTTTTGCAGTTTTTGACTCCAATTTCAGACCAAAATACGATGTTACAAAAAAAATAAATCTGTTTTCAAGAGCAACAAAAAATCTTTAATGTATGCTTGTCAAAACTAATAAAAAAAAAAAATTTTGAAAATTTTTAAGAGGAAGCACCCAACCATCCTTAATTTTTTTTTTCGAAGTCCATTTTGGTATTAAAGACCTTGTCCGATCGAAATGAACTTTTTTGCCATTTTTTTTTTTGTCATTAGCAAAATACTTACTAATTATCCCTCGTATGTATATAAACTTCTTTGAAAAAAAAAGTCAAAAATATTAGCAGAAATACCGAAAATGTATTCACCACACAGCCCGTCACGATAAAAACATATAAACATCTTTAAGTACAACAAAAATGATACCAGCAACAGCTGTTGCTACATGTAGTGAACATCAACGAAAAGGGTCTAAAAAGATAAATAGGCAAAAAATTTAAATATTTGCCAATTTCTTTCGTTGAATTCATACTTGCCATAACACTGTTTAAGTTATGTATGTTTTTTTTTTTTTTTGTTTCCCTTATCTTTCTAACATCAGCATTTAATTTATGTCATTTAACTGAACATTTGAATAATTTTAGCTTTAAATCATTTTTAAATAAATGTTTTGATTTCAATGTTAAAAGAAGTACCGGGGCAAAAAATAAAACAAAAGTTTCCCATATATACATGATGTCTGAGAGTCACGCTGCACTGAAGGCTCTTATAGATTACGATGTAAAATCCGGTCATGAACTGTATTCCCTTCATAGGCCCAGGAGCATTTATAGAGCAGTACAAACTAAAAGAGCTATACTACCGAAATTTGGCACAAATATGTCTTATGTTCATAGGCTGTTAAAGCTCATAGATAAATGAAATCAGATCATGGCGAAAAAGCTTCCACTTCAATTACACAGGCACACAAAAAAAAAACTGTCCAGACCCAGAGGGTAGACCCAGTTATTTCTAGGTTTTTGGGGTCGCTGAATCCGAATATGTCCATAAAAAATCATTTCAATTGCCAGTTTTTCCCCTACTGCCCCCTATAACCCCACGGAGGATTGACTATTAATTCTCATACAAACTTTAAATTAATGTGTACTTTTATGTTTTTTGGCAGCTAAACCCTAAAATCATAACAAAAAAATTATGTGACCCTTCCCTTAACCCCTAGCACGCCCTTACAACCCCATGAAAGGGGATGCATGTTGAGTGTTCATAAAAAATAAAGATGTAAATGGATTTCTACGTTTTTTGGGCCGCTAAAACCAAATATGAATTCAAAAAATTTAAAATACCCTTCCCTCACTCCATAGCACCCATTACCACGCCCTATAGGGGATTTAATTTTGAAATTTTCGATAAAACTTAGGATGTAGACTAAAGTCATTTTGGAGGTAATTGTCAAAACTAAATCTCCTATAGGGCGTAGTAATGGGTGCTAGGGAGTGAGGGATGGGTATTATACATTTTTTGTAGCCATATCAGTTTTTAGCGGTCCAAGAAACATAGAAATCCATATACATCTTTATTTTTTATTAACACTTAAATTGCATCCCCTTTCAGGGGGTTGTAAGAACGTGCTAGGGGCTGAGGGTGGGGTCACATAATTTTTTTGTTGTCATTTTAGGGTCTAGTTGCCCAAAAAACATAAAAGTACAAATTGATTTTAGGTTTGTATGAGAACTAAAAGTCAATCCTCCTGGTGGTTAAAGGGGGCTGAAGGGGAAAACTTGCAATTGAAATAATTTTTTATGAGCACATTCGGACTCAGCGACCCCAAAAACCTAAAAAAAACTGGGTCTACCCTCTGGGTCTGGACACTTTTTTTGTGGCCCTGCGTTATTAAACCAACCCCTGAAAAGCCCAAACTTAAACCCAGATTACTTAATAATTTAACTTTTAAAGTCCGCCCCTTTTGAGGACGTTTATATAAAAATGCCTGCGAATTTTGTAATCTTGCGCAAAACATTAAATCATGATAATGTTTTGCGAAAGATTTGGGTGTACTCGCCAAAGCAAAGTTTTTTTAGAAAAAATAATTTTATATTACCTTGCTATTCCATGCACAACAAATTGAAGTATCAGTCGAGGACCCCATTTAAAAACAAAAAGAGCTGTACATTTCGTAAGTTAGTGCAAAAATAAGTGCAAAAAAGTGTTTTTACATTTTGGAGAGTATAAAAGATTCGGCACCAAAGAATATAACACTCTCACTTGTTTTATGTACATTTGATAAACAAATGGAAAATTTTTATGCGAAATGCTTAGACTTGGTGAAAAAGTAGTTTTGGTAAAAAATTTAATAAACCCAAAATTGTTGGTGAAAAAAAATTTTGATAAAAAAAGTTTTTGATGAATTTTTTTGATAAAAAAAAAAAATTTTTTATGTAAAAAAAATTGATGAAAAAAAATTTTTTTTTGGTGAGAAAAAAATTGATAATAAAAAATTTGATAAAAAAAATATGATAAAAAAAAATATGATAAAAAAAAATTATAAAAAAAAACTTTGATGAAAAAAAAAAAATTGATGCAAAAAAACAATTACGAAAAAAAAAAATTGATGAAAAAAAAATTAGAAGAAAAAATAATTGATGAAAAAAAAAAATTGATAAAAAAAAATGATAAAAAAAAAAATTGATAAAAAAAAAATTTTGTAAAAAAAAAGTTTGATGACAAAAAAAAAATTATGAAAAAAAAAAAATTTGATGAAAAAAGTTTGATTAAAAAAAAATTGATGGAAAAAAAATCGATGGAAACAAAAATTTAAAAAAAAAATTGATGAAAAAAATTAATGAAAAAAAAAAATAATTTGATGAAAAAAATGATAGGTTAGGTTAGCTTAAGAGGTTGACGTAATGTCCACAAGACCAGTTCCTGATCCAATGTGATACCTCGGAAGGGGGGGGAGTTGGTTTTTGTTGTTGGCTGCTTTATATATTAATCATAATTCACTACTGCCTTCCTGGTAAATGATGATTTATGTCTCCACATATGTCTCATCGAGTTTACTTAGCCTAATATATTTAAGCATCTTCCATGGGTTGACATCTCTAAGTTCCTCCAGTTCCTGAAAGAAATAAAAGCCAAATCAATTAAATCGAGTGCGAGATAGTGCAGGGCACTGACAAAGATAATGGAATGAATCTTCCACTATCTCTTCGTCCCCACACCATCTGCACAAGTCATCTCTTAACAATTTTAACTTTTTCAAATAAGCTTTCAAGCCAGTATGGCCTGTAATTAAACCTACATACTTCCTGAGGCCTGATTTTCCATATAAAGTAGTGTTTTCTGGATACTTTTTTACCGCGAGTCCACAAGGCCTTCGTTTGGTACAGTCCTGGCTGCTTTCCCATTTCAAATCTTCCTGTCGTTCAAATGTTCTCCGTATTTCGAAATAAATCGCATCCAGGCCCGGATGCACGTCGGTCGTGATTGAACTTAATGGTAAAACTGCTCCCATACGAGCTAACTCGTCAGCTTTCTCGTTTCCTGGAATATTCTGATGACCTGGAACCCAGCACAGTCTTAAAGAGTGTTGTTCGATGAGAGCCATAAGCTCTTGGCGACAACGGCTGACAACCTTTGATCGAATATTCCTGTTATATAGTGCCTTTAAAGCCGCCTGACTATCAATGTAAATATTGATCTCACTAGGGTAGATCGGCCTCATTAAAATAAGCCTGGCTGCCTCTGACACTGCATGCAGTTCCGCCTGAAAAATATTACAGCTGTCCTGTATCCTTGAACTATGTTCAATTCCCAGTTTCTCACAGTAGACACCGCTACCTGTTCCCTGTGGCATCTTTGATCCATCCGTGTAGACTGCAATGTGCTGTTCCCCAACAGGTGGATTTTCCCAGAATATTCTAGATGGTATTTCAATTGTTATACCTGCATCCCACACGATATGTGGAGTCATATAATCAGTCACACAGTCATCATATCGATGGTCTCGTATGAGTTTTGTGTGTCCATAGTCTCGAACTTTCAGCGCGCAGTTTTGACTTAGTCTCAGCTGTGTCCTAAGTGCGTATTCCTGGATGTAAAGATCCAAAGATGGCAAGTCCAGAATCCTACTTAGACCATGTGTGGATGTTGTCCTTCGTGCTCCAGTGATACTTAAGGCGGCCACTCTATTAACCCTGTTCAGGTACGTGGCGTGCGTGCTCTTTTCTACAATAGGCCACCACACTACTGCACCATGTGCCAGTGTTGGTCTAACAATTGCCGTGAATATCCAGTGTATAAGTCTTGGTTTAAGACCCCATGTGTTTCCAATAATTCTCTGACAAGTATATATGGCTGCATACGCCATTTTCACTCTCTCCTTTAGGTTTTCGAGCCAGTTCAATTTCCTATCAAAGATTATGCCAAGAAACTTGGCACTATCAGACAGTGTCAGACACGTTCCCCCAATATGTGGTAATCGAAATTCAGGTATTTTTCTGCTCCTTGTGAACCGTTTCCGTTTTCTGAGGATTTATTCCTAGTCCACAGGCCGAGGCCCACTTATAAAGCGATGAGAGAGCATGCTCCATAATGTCGGATATTGTGTCCAGGGATATCCCTCTTGCCAAAATTACTAAGTCGTCGGCATAAGCTACTACCTTCACTCCGTATTTCATCAGCTTCAATAAAGCCTCATTTAATACCAGAATCCACAGTGTCGGTGAGATGACACCCCCTTGGGGAGTACCTCTAGTCGCCATTGCCTTTATTGATTCCCCTCCTATTTTGGCTTCAATTATACGCTTTGTGAGGACTTTCATTATCCACACTCATAGAAATCCTACAGTATTCCTTACTAAAAAGTTGGTAGTTATTACTAATTGTTAGTATTAAAGGGCCCTACAACGCGTTAGTCAATTTTTACTAACGCAGTTATAAAAAAAACGGTAAACAAATTTAAAAGAGAAAACCTATCCAAAATCGATTTTGAAAAATTTTTTAATAAAAAAAATTGTTTCAAAAATATATAATTATTGAGCTTGATAACTGGCAATGATCTATTTCGGAAATTTTTAAAAAAAAATATATAGATTTATTTTTTTTCAACGAAAATTTGCTATGTGCGTTTGAAAAAAAAAAATATTCAAAAATGTAAATTTTACCATATTAGGTGTCAAAAATAATTTTTCAAATTTTTGAAAATTACTAACAAAAATTATTAAAAAATCGGTAAAAAATCAGTATTCAGTAAAGTTCGATGTATTCCAATTTCAAAAAAATAACTAAATTTATACTGTAAAGCTAAATTTATACTGTAAATTACTAAAAAAGTAGTATAGTTAAAGTTATAACACTTTTACTGTATTTTTTACTGTAGGATTATTTTGAGTGCAGTAATTCACCATTGGGTCATTACCTGAATTGGCTAGAACTTTCTCTATTGCCCCAGATTTTATATTATTAAATGCACCTTCAATATCAAGAAAGCATGCCAGAGAATATTCGCTATAATTAATGGTTTCCTCAATATTCATCGTCAACTCATGGAGGGCGGTTTCCACTGATTTACCCTTTGTGTAGGCGTGCTGGTTTCCCGAGAGTTCCATTGCACACATACTCTTCCTCAAGTGGTCTTCCAGAATTCTCTCTAGTGTCTTAAGTAGGAAAGATGATAGACTGATTGGCCTATAGTCCTTGGCGCTACTATGTTGTATCTTCCCAACCTTGGGGATGAAGACAACTTTTACTTCTCTCCAGCTTTTCGGTACATATGATAGCCTAAGGCAGGATGTATAAATTAGTTTCAGAAGTTGTGTAATGATTCCCACTAGCTTCTGTAGCATTATGTGATAAATGCCATCTAGACCCGGAGATTTATAGGGTCCAAAAGAACCGATTGCCCATTCTATTTTATCCTCCGTAAGGAATTCCACATTGTGTGATTGCCAGATATGAATTGACTCGTTTGGTTTGTCTAATTGACTAAGATCCAGGTTGCATTCCGGGAAATGGGTCTTGAATAACGTTTCAAGAGTGTCATTCGCCGAATTTGTCCAGGTACCATTTATAGACCTTAAAGTTCCTGGTACATGTTCCTGCTTCGACATCAGCTTTCGCAGTCTTGAAGTATCCTTTATAGTCTCAATGTCATTTAGCATATTGGTAAAAACTTCCCTCTTGGATTTCCTTATTTGTTTCTTGAATTCCTTTCTGATTGTCTTTTATTCTGTCCATAGTTCATCAGTGTCGTGTTTCCTTGCATCATTTAATGCCTTCCTTGTACTCTTCATCAATGTTTTAAGTTCGTTACTCCTCCAAGGCTGTTGTTTTTTACCCCTATTTTTGCTCGTCGGGCAGGATTTGCCAAACGCTTTTTTGAGTGTGCTCTCGAATTCTTTTACAGTGTTGTCTATGTCATTAATATTATTCATTTCTTTCCTGTTCCATATACTTGATTCGCGTATACTTCCTTCGAAAGTGTGCCAGTTTATTCTCCTAGGGTTTTGAAAAGTAGATACCTGTTGAGTATTTCTAATATTCACGCTGAATTCCAAATATTTGTGATCCGAGAAAGATGTTTCGTTAGATACTCTCCAATTTCTTATCTCTAAATTACCATTCTGGCTAGCAAGTGTCAGATCCAAAACTTCCTTCCTATTTCTTGTTTCAAAAGTTGGATCCGAGCCTACATTACCTAAAGTCAAGTTATTCTCAAGAATAAACTCCAAGACACCTATTCCCCTTTTGTTCGTGTTAGTGCTTCCCCATAGGACATGATGTGCATTGGCATCGCATCCTATCAGAATTTCGGTGTTCTGTAGTGAGGTGTACTGTACCAAAGTTCTAGTAATATCAGGCGGAGGATCTTTCTCATCATCACTTGGAAAATATACTGATGATATGATAGTAGACCGCCCTGCAAAGTCAAGTCTTATAACAGTCTGGTCGCCATTAGTAAATTGATTTAATTGAAAAAAAAAAAATGATGCAAAAAAGGTTGATGAAAAAAAAAAATTATGGAAAAAAATATATTTTATAAAAAAAAAGTTTGATGACAAAAAAAAATTGATGAAAAAAAAAAATTAATGGAAAAAAAAATTTATGAAAAAAAAAAAAATTAATAAAAAAAAAAAAAATTTATGAAAAAAAAATTAATGAAAAAAAAAAAAATTAATGAAAAAAAAAAAATTTTTTTTTAGTCGAAAAATAATTATGTTACTTTTTATTCACCAGCTGGTGAAAAACGGTTTTATTCACCACGAGGTGAATTATTATCCAAGTTACAAACCCAAGTTATTAAAATTTTTGGTTTTAAGAAAATGAAAATAGTAATTCTTGTCAGAGACCAAAACTGTTATGAGATTTATTGAAAAAACTCAAATTTAACTGTTTGAAATAGAAATTTGAAATAACAGTTTCAAATTATTTATATAAATGTCTGTTCAAAATAACAGAAATAAAAAACTTTTATTATTTTTAACTGTTATGAAACACTCTTTAAGCCTTAAAAAATTTGATTTATTTAAGAAAAACTAAAATAAACGCATACAAAAGAATTCTACTGATAGCTAAGACTTCAATTATTGATTTGAACATGAAAACTTTGATTGATTTGATTAAAAATAACTGTTATAACAGTTATTTGAAATAAATAAATGTTATTTTAAACTTTTTCAACAAAAAGTTTTTAATAACTGTTATTTTATACTTTTATTGATAAAAATCAAAAAATAAAAGTTATTGCAAATTTTAACACGGGACGTCTCTAGAAGTCTTTTCATATATATAATGCATAGTTTGGACAACATTCGTTTAATGATTTTTTTAAAACAAAATAACACATATAACTGTTATATTTGGTCTCTGATTCTTGTTTTCTTTTTCGTTAATTGTTAGCTTATATAGTCAAACTGAGGTGGCGTCCTGCAACTTTTTTAAAATAAGACATCATGTTAAAAATTATGAAAAAAAATTTATGAACAAAATTAATGTAAAATAATTATGTTCATTGTTTTCACCACCAAGTGAAAAATTTATTTACCAGCAGGTGAGTTATTATTCAAGTCAAAAATCCAATTTCTAAATCTTTTTGGTTTTAAAAAAGGACAACAGTAATTCTTAATTTCATTTTTTTTTTGTCGTGAGCTTATATACTCAAACTGAGTTCGCGTCCTGCATCACTTTTAAATTTTGACACCAGCCATTATCACCTTAAAAAAATGTTTACTTAAAATAAACGTTTTCTAAACAAAATTTTTGAACATATAAGTTTTTCCCACTGTAGAAAAATTAAAATAACTTAAAAAGTGTTTGGCGCCCTAAGTTCACATTGAACGTTTTACTTATAATTTAATACTACCCAGTATGCAAAATGAGTCGATATCGATTCGAAAAAGAGTCGTTTTCTCTAAGAATTTCATCGATATCGAGTTCGATATAATGTCGATATAAAGCGTGTTTTCCTATGTGGCATGCAAGGTGATATAGAATCGAGTTTTGGTACAGAATTCGATTCGATTTTTAATCGAAAATTTCATGAATTTCGATACATTTGTTTTTTAATAATTTAGTTAATTGTTTTAAAAACGGTAAGAATTACAAAAAAAAAATATTTTATTTCTTACTACTACTTACTTACAATTAACTAATTTTTACCAATTTAATTTATTTATTCTTTAAATTTAATTTTTACTAATTACTATTTTTATCTGCCTCACTTGAGATTTGAACTCAGAACTCCCAGTTTACTGGTTGAACGCCTTACTCCCTCAGCCAAAGTTTGATCATAAAAGTACTTTTTTAAAATTACTTTTACTTAAATTTGAATTTTTTATTATTATTTGAATTGCCCTTAAATTATAATTTTTATTATTTTTTGAATTACCCTGTTTTTATATTCATTTTATTTTGTTTTGACATACTTCTCATAATTTGAAAATATTTTTATTTCAAAATATATATTAGTACAAACAAATTTCAAATTGTGTATGGCCTAGTTGGTTAGCAGGTTCTGCGGCTTATGATTTGTAGTTTGATGGCCGTGGTTCAAACCCCGGTCGCGGATTTTTTTTTATTTTTTTTTTTTAGTGTTCTGATGTAAGATATAATTTTTTTTTATAATAACAACTTAAATTTGTGGAATTTTTTGTTAAACTAAATAAAACTAAAACTCGATGTTATATTGAAAAAAAGTATTTTTTTCGATGGAACAACAAATACGAGAATTCCTAAAATGTAGATCGGAAATCATTTCGAAATCGATTAATTTTTCAATAAAAATATGAGTTCGAGAAACGTTAAAATATCGACTGTATATAATATCGACTTCGAATCATTTTTGCGGAAAACCGTCGATAAAACTTCGAAAAAATTGTCGCCTCGAAACTGTGCAGACTGGGTATATATTAAAAATTAAATAAATCAAGGAATTAAAAAAATAAGAAAAAAAAAAATAAAAGTGTTTTGAGCCCTGTGGCGGGTATTCATATATTCGGCCAAGCTCAATTTAATCTTTTACTTGTTTTATTATGGTATTATTTTAAGTGTAGACTTAATAAACGTTTAAACGACTACATACAACCCTTACCAAAAAGTGGTGTAGTGTACAAAAAGATTAATCTTATTTCGCATTCTGTTTTTCTCTTCCGTGTCTAGGCTGTCAAATATAAATTGTAAAGTGATTTTTATAGACTTCCTTTAGGTGCTGTATGTGTTTATAAAGAAATCACAACACAATAGATTCTGTAATGATTAAAGGCTTTTTGTTATTCAATACAAACAATTTAACTTTTTGCTTTATATTTACCCAGTATGCAAAATGAGTCGATATCGATTCGAAAAAGAATCGTTTTCTCTAAGAATTTCATCGATATCGAGTTCGATATAATGTCGATATAAAGCGTGTTTTCCTATGTGGCATGCAAGGTGATATAGAATCGAGTTTTGGTACAGGATTCGATTCGATTTTTAATCGAAAATTTCATAAATTTCGATACATTTGTCTTTTAATAATTTAGTTACTTGTTTTGTCAAAAAAAAAAGAAATGTTTTATTACTTACTACTTACTTACAATTAACTTATTTTTACTAATTTAATTAATTTATTTTTTAAATTTAATTTTTACTAATTACTAATTTTATCTGCCTCACTTGAGATTTGAACTCAGAACTCCCAGTTTACTGGTTAAACGCCTTACTCCTTCAGCCAAAGTTTGATCATAAAAGTACTTTTTTAAAATTACTTTTACTAAAATTTGAATTTTTTATTATTATTTGAATTGCCCTTAAATTATATTTTTTATTATTATTTGAATTACCCTGTTTTTATATTCATTTTATTTTGTTTTGACATACTTCTCATAATTTGAAAATATTTTTATTTCAAAATATATATTAGTACAAACAAATTTCAAGTTGTGTATGGCCTAGTTGGTTAGCAGGTTCTGCAGCTTATGATTTGTAGTTTTATGGCCGTGGTTCAAACCCCGGTCGCGGATTTTTTTTTTTATTTTTTTTTTATTGTTCTGATGTTAGATATATTTTTTTTAAATTTGTGGAATTTTTTTAAACTAAATAAAACTAAAACTCGATGTTATATCGAAAAAAAGTATTTTTTTTTCGATGGAACAACAAATACGAGAATTCCTAAAATGTAGATCGGAAATCATTTCGAAGTCGATTAATTTTTTAATAAAAATATGAGCTCGAGAAACGTTTAAATATCGACTGTATATAATATCGACTTCGAATCATTTTTGTGGAAAACCTTCGATAAAACTTCGAAAAAATTGTCGCCTCGAAACTGTGCAGACTGGGTA
The DNA here is from genome assembly GCA_963921195.1 of Pegoplata infirma. NCBI lineage: Eukaryota > Metazoa > Arthropoda > Insecta > Diptera > Anthomyiidae > Pegoplata > Pegoplata infirma. The sequence continues at coordinate 83,188,436 of OY992537.1, forward strand.
TTAACTTGTATTAAATTGTTGTCTCACTAAATAAAAAAAATACAATCTGTACACAAATACATATTGTGTAACTATTAATGAAGTACAAAATTTTACCCAAAGGATCAATTATAGATTTAGGCGTAAAGTTTTCATAATAATAGTGATTTATATTGGACCCATGTGTAATAGATAACAACAGTAATTTAGGAAATTAATGTGTGTTATTATAATTTAAATCTGTTTTGTTTTTTTGTAAAATACACTCAGAAAAAAAAGTACAAAAAAATACACCCCATCAGCAAAGCAAAATTTAAAATTTACAGAAATTTAACAAACAAATCCCCAACTATGAAAGTTGAAAAAAAAATGGAAACTATGAATCGACACAAGACTGGATATTGTCCGGTAGGGTTGGCCGTTTTTCACTGTTGGCTCTGATAAGTGGAACCAAAATGTTGATAATTAAATTCGTTCGGCATGGGTTCTCTTGGGACTAAAAAAGCTGGATCGAAGCCTTGGTAATGCATTGTAATATTGATCTTGCAATATCTTTATTTTTATAAATATTTTTTATATAAATAACCCCATATTTAAGCTTCGGATCAGACGTTGAAGCTCCTGTTATTTATATTAATTAATTTTTTTTCCCATAAACCAAAAAATTTTTTCGATTTTTTAATTTTATTTGTTTGTTTATTATTTTGCTTGATTAGCATATTAACGACTAAAAATTTAATTTTGGTGGGACAAACTCTGCCACTTCAAAATTGAGTTCGAAAAAAAAAAATTATGGCCATGGAGGTCCTACTCTAAAATTTTTTTTTTTTTTTTGACTTGAAAGGCTTTTAGCCGAAACGTTGCTTTTAATGATACATATCCACAAAAAATATTATTTCTATCTGTGACATCTTTATCGTGTACTAAAATATATAAAAAAAATAGAAAAAAATGCACTTTTTCCCATTTTCACATTTTATATATTTTCGCAATAAATGACTTTTGTTGAATTTTTTCGATTGCCGGCCAAATTGTGGTTCGTTTTACTCTACGTTGTATGTATTTACGTTTTTAGCTAATTCGGACAATTTTCAACTGTGCCGCTGGGGGGTCAAAATTTAGCCCTGAAAAAAATTTTTTTTTTTTTGTTCTGTACAAGAAACTTTAACCCCCAGGGGCACGGGTTAAATTTGCTAAATATTTTAAAATAGAGTTTTTAGACCAACACGAACGACATTTTGCCAAGCATTCGGCAAAAGTAGTTTTTCGTAATAAAACTTAATTTTTTTAAACCTTTTTGATTCATTTCTGAACACGATAAAGATGTCACGGACAGATATAATAGGGTTTGGCCGCTGTTCCAAAAAAAGTAATTCACATAAAAAATGTGAAAATGAAAATTTCCGAATTTTTTTGGTGTTCTAGATTTCACATCCGAATTTCTTTTTCGTTTTGTTTCACATAAATAAAATTTGGTGAAAATAAAACGAATGCACTTTTTTCCTTTTATTTTTTTAAATTTTAATGATTCGATTTCAACTTCGAATGAAAACGTGATCAACAAAACACTAAACTTGATTTCACGTGATTCGGAAATTTTCATGTGAATTGAAAAGTTGTGAAAGACAGAACAGAGGCCTTTATCTCACAAAAATAAAATTTTGTCGTTAATAAGCTAATCAACAAGGAGAGGACTTTCATGCAAATGAATGTTTTTTCCGTTTGGTCATAAAACAGAAAAAACAAAATATCTTTGCGAACCAAAGAATTTGATTTAAAATGGCATCGATTCGTTAGTGCATATTTTTGCATATTTTGCTTAAAATGCATATTTTGCTACTATTTCGCTATAAATGCATATTTTTAGGACATATTTTGTATAAATTTTAGTGTTTAGCTATTTTTCTGTATTTTTAGCTATTTTTAAAAATTTTTTATGGTATATTTTTTTTGTATTAAAACAATTACTAAGTTTTTTTAAGATTATTTTTATTTTTATTTTTTTTTTTAATAACATTTTATACACACTGTATATATGAGTATCTAAGGTTACAATGCCAGACTGTGTTTTTTTTTTTTATTATTAGTAAAAAACAAGGATATTTATTATTTATTATTTTTAGTGCATATTTCAAGACTTTTTAGTGCAAATTTTAGGCGCCTAAAACATAGTTTTTTAGTGCATGAAGGTCCTGTCCCTGCTAATCAAGCTAAATAATAAACGTACAAAATAAATTAAAAAATAAAAAAAAAAAATTTGGTTTGTATGGGAAAAAATAATTTTTGCTGCAAAAATTTCACCCCCCAAAGGAACGGGTTAATTTTGTTCGATTTGGCTAAACGAACTTTGACTAAAACGAACCATAATTTACCCGGCGATCGACAAAATTCGAAAAAAGTTATAATTCGTGCCACCCTAATGTACATATGGCACTGTTGGTTCCACAGTCATATGGGTCATCATACAAACCTGGATCTTGTGGCCATTTAACTTGACCTCTTTCGCAAGATCGCACCTGGAGATTGTCAACAGGTCTTGATTAAGTACATCATTTATAATCTTGCCCTCAACCTCAAAAAGGCTTGACCAATGATCAAAAGAAATGATTATTGTCATTTGTAAAATAGTATAAAGCAATGTAAGTCTGACTAAGAAGGCCGTTAAGAAAAATTCAAAAAAGTCTTCAGGAAAGAAACTCAACTCGTTTGATGATAACTCATCTGAGAACAATATCTCAGAGACTTTGTTTATAGAAAAAATGTCCTGAAGTGTGTGACTTTTTTTATTGGAAAAATATCTGAGAATGTGAGACTTTTTCTATTGGCAAAATATCTCATAATCTGAAACTTTTTCTATAGGAAAAATGTCTGAATTTTTTTCTATAGAACAAATGCCAAAGAATTTAAAAATTTTTATATAAGAAAATGTCTCAGAATCTGAGAAATGAGGGTAAATGTCTCTTTTTCTATAGGAAAAATGTCTCAGAATCTAAAATTTTTTTTCTACCAAAAATGTCTCAGAATCTAAAACATTTTCTATAGGAAAAATCTGTCAGGATCTAAGACCTTTTCTGTAGAAAAAATATCTCAGAATCTGAGACTTTTTTTATAGGAAAAATTTCTCAAAGTCTGAGACTTTTTCTATAGGAAAAATTTCCCCGAATTTTTGACTTTTCGATAGGATGGTCGAAATGATGGTCTTAGAAACTTAAAATTTTGAATCTATGATTGTTGGTGAAAAATAAATTACAGAAAATGTACTTTTTGAAAATTCCGTTTTCAAGGCGGTAAAAAATTAGTGCTTTTTATAGTGCCAAAAACAATTGTCCAAGAATTTTGAATTTTGGAATGTGGGGTGCTTCGGTAAAAAACATTCTGGATTTTTTTTTTGAAATTTCGTTTTTTTTTTGGTCGTAAAAGGGGTAAATATATTTATATTTCTTATATTTTGAGTCTAGTATCATCAAAAAAAAAGACAGTTTTTGTAATATTTATTTGCGAGTTATACACCCAGAATTTAAAAATTATGTGTGTAGGATCCACCAACAAAAATACATATCTTCCAAGAGAAGGGCATATTTTGAAATTAGTTTTAGGGTAAAAAGGGAAACCTAAATTGGTAAAATTGAGGTAAATTGGTTGAGTTGAAAGTGTGTTGTGCAAACCTAAATATTAAAAAAAAAAATACATAGCGTAGTTCCCCTAAATGGTAGTTTTTATACCCTCCAACTACAGTATGGGGGTATACTCACTTTGTCATTCCGTGTGTAACTAATCAAAATATCATATCGGTCTAGGACCCCATACAGTATATATATCTCTGATCAGTGATCGATTCTTAGACATTCTAGCGATGTCCGTCTGTCGGTCTGTCCGTCTGTCCGTCTGTCCGTCTGTCGGTCTGTCCGTCTGTCCGTCTGTCCGTCTGACCGTCTGTCTATCCGTCCGTCCGTCTGTTCGTCTATCTGTCCAACCGTCCGTCTTTCCGTCCGACTGTCCGTCTGTAGTTAACACGATGCAGTCCAAAATAAAAAAGCTAGAATCCTGACATATGGCACGAATATGTCTAATGTTTCTAGGCAGGTTAAGTTCGTAAATGAGCAAAATCGCACCAGGAGAAAAAATGTTCTCCCTTGAAGAACTAAACTAACCTCTGAAAAATACCATTTTTTACATGATTTTTTGTGTTTTTGTTTAACAAATGCAAAATTTTTATGCTACAAGAAGTTCAAAGTCCTGCATTTGGACCCACAAAATTGGAAAATCTCGTTTTTTCGGTCCGCCTTCTTTTATGGGCGTGGAAAAAAAATAAAAAATAAAAAAAAAATAAAAAGAATATGAGACTTTAATGTAGGAAAAATGTGTAAAAATCTGACACTTATTCTCTAGGAAAAATGTCTCAGAATCCGCGATTATTTTCTATAACAAAAATGTGTCAGAATCTAAGACTTTTTCTATAACAAACTTTTCTAATCATCTAGGATTTTTCAATAAAAAATGTTTCAAAATCTGAGAAGTATCTAAGAATCAAAAAAAAAAAAAATTAAAGAAAAATAGGAAAAATTATATAAAAAAGTGATTAGGTTCAGGCATATTTTTTCGATAAAAAAATCTTTGTGATTTTACATTTTTGAGATTTTTTTTTTTTTTTAAATAATGTTTCATAGCTGAAATTACATTTTTATAAACAATTTTAAAATAAAAAAAAAATGTTAAATATTATTTTAAAACTTAATTCTTCCTGCGTTGTTTGTAAACACAGTCATAAGAAATCGCACATTTATATTTTTTTATGTCAATGCTAAGAGCGACTGGGTACGAGGTCTATTTAAAAAAAAAAAAAAAATCATACAAAATTTTAATTTTTTATGATATTTACCACACGGAAAATATTAAGTTATAACGGTTGTTGAGACGTTTTCTGTGAAAAATTCCCTAAGTCTTATTATTATGATCTTAATAAGTTACCCCAGTAAGCTAGTTGTTAAAGTGCTCGCGTATGAGTGTGGGTGTGGAGGATTCACACCAGAAGCTTTGGTCTTTTTCGCTACAACGAAATTATGTTCACTGTTACTATTTATATGGTAATTCATTAGAACAAAGAAATAATTTAAAAATTATGTTTATACAGATAACCATCTCAAAAACTAGGTCTGAAACCATTTCAAAAAAATATATAATTCTTATTATAATTTGAAATTTTAAAATCCTTTTTCAAATATAATTACATTTTTGAAAAATGATAACAAAAAATATTAGTAACATATGTTTTGTAACAAAAACATGACTGTATGCTATTTGTATAAGAATGATAAACAAATATATTCACGTAATCTTTTACAGTAAAACTTATATAAGACGATCCCTAACAAGGGAAGTTTCTCAACCCTTGTGAACCGATTTGCCTGAAACTTAAACCATATATTAAAGAGACGATTTTAAAGTTAGAGTGTCTCGGCTTATTGGCCATGTCAGTGTTTAAAAATTTCATTCTCCCCTTATGAAATGTGGACCTAAGGGAAAATTTCGATAATTCCCGAATTAACAATAATATCGTCTAGAGCAAAAATACGTGTCGACTTAAATTTAATAGAGGTTATTTTTTATCTGATCTGGCATCTGGCATCTCTGTTAGTTTGTGATAAGGATAGAGTGCTCTTTATTCTCTAAAGAAGCCACCAGACTATGATTTAATACAGTAGAATATGATGCACTAATGCTGTATAAATCCTGTGAATGAACCTTGAAAATCCCTATCGTTTTCAATTGTCCTTTTGCAGGAACATTAAGGAATATAATTAAAACAAAAGACACCCTTTCCTAAAACGACTAAAATCGGGTCGAAATTTTTTTTTGAATTGCCCTTAGTTATAACCAAGTTTTACTTTATAGTTTTTGTGAGTCATAGAAATAGTGTATGTTAAATGTAACACGTACACATGATGCCGTCACTTAAATTCACATCTTTTGTATAGATAGACAAGATAAGTAGCCAAAACTGAAGTAGCAGTATGGCTTAAGATGTTTTTTTTACTATTTATTGACACAATAGTTATAGTAGAAAAATATGGATAGAGTTAATGGAAGGGAAAAAAATGTGTAACAGAAACAGTTATTTTTTTCTAGATCGAGTCTGATTATAGTAAATGTACACTATAATTACTATCAGCCAATAAAATTATAATTTTGAAATTTTAAATGAAAAAACAAGAAAAGATAATTGAAAAGTAAAATTTTTTTCTTAAATATTCACACAGGTACTTTTTATATATCAGTTTAGTAAGGTTTTTCAATTTGTGTCTAACTTATTCATTTTAAATCAATAATAATTAAGTTTAAATATTAGTTCCTCTGTTTACAACAACGCATTGAGCATATACTTTATATATATGACAGATGTAGGGTACATTAAGATTAACTTATATGTATATGAAAAGAATGGAGAGGTATTAGTTACGCATATGTGAGTATATTTGACATCATGACAAATTGTTATAAAAGATTTAAATATAATATATCACTGTATGAATAAAATCATTTTTTCGCCATTAAAGAAACATGAAGTAATGCATAACTTAAATAAGATAAACTTAAATTTCCAACTTATGAGGTAATTATTTGCATCACTGTTACACAGAAAGAAATTGTATTGTTTTTTCATTTTCAACGTTGTTGTATTAATAAACAATTAAATTGTATTATATTGACAAATAAATTGAGTTGAGTTTTAATTTTAATTGAAATAACAATTATTTTCTGTGTATACATAAAATCAAGGTTTGCAATCGAAACGAATAACGGTATTGGTATCGATTTTTTATTTATTTCGGTGTCGGTATCGTTTACGGTATTTGAGTTGAATCGGTTATGGTATTACCGATACCGAAACGTCGATACCGGTACGTACCGGTATTATCGAAAAAAATGCTAAAACTTGAAAAAAAATTTTTTTTCAATTTTAATCCTTATATAAGTATATATAAAAATGACATGTTAGTTTGTTTGTTTGTTTGTATGTTTGTTTGTTTGTGTCGCTTTCAGAAAAAAACTACTGAACCGATTCAAATGAAATTTGGCATGTAGATAGAGAATTTTCTGGAATGAAAAATGCGACCAATGGCATCTCGATTGGATGCCCCGCCCCCTTTTACGCCCACTTTTTGTGAATTTCAGATTTTTTAATATATTTGGATGTTTGTTACTGTATTTGGATGTTTGTTACTATATTTGAATGTTTCTTACCGATTACCATGAAATTTGCCATCCCGCATCTTGATTGGAAGCCACGCCTCTTTTACGCCCACTTTTGTAAATTCAAGGCTTTTCAATACATTTGCCTGTTTGTTACAATATTTGGTTGATTGTTACCAATTCACATGGGATACATATAGCAATTTTTGTGGAAGTGAATATAGGCCTTACCGCATTCGGATTCGATGCCCCGCCTTTTTTACGCCCACTTTTTGTTAGTTTATGCCGTTTTCACGCCAAAAGGATGTAACGAATTTAAAAGGAATTTGGCATACAGTGAGTTTTCTGGAATGCAATAGTGGCTTTACGCCCACCTTTTTTATAAATTCGACATTTTACAATATATTGGTTGTTTGTTTTCTTTAACATTCCACTTTATATATTTAAAATATCTTTCTTGAATTATCCTTATCCCTATTAATATTATAAATCTGATTGTTGGTTTGTCTGTCTGTCTGTCTTTCTGTCTGTCTATCTGTCTGTCTGTTCCGCAATAAGTAAAGAACGGCTTAACCGATTTTCATGAAATTTTCACCAAAGATAGTACTAACCGAGGCGGGAACTATAGGCCATAAGCGACCGCAATCGGACAAAGGGGCGTAAAATGCCACGCCCCTTTGTACCATGCTAAAGCTATATCTGCCTGTCTGGCAATAACGGAAAAACGGCTGAACCGATTTTCATGAAATTTTCACCACGGATAGTACTAACCGAGGCGGGAATTATAGAAAATAAGCGACCGCGATCGGACAAAGGGGCGTAAAATGCCACGCCCCTTTGTACCTTGCTAAGGCTATATCTGCATGTACGGCAATAACAGAAAAACGGCTGAACCGGTTTTCATGAAATTTTCACCACAGATAGTACTAACCGAGGCGGGAACTATAGGCCATAAGCGACCGCAATCGGACAAAGGGGCGTAAAATGCCACGCCCCTTTGTACCATGCTAAAGCTATATCTGCCTGTCCGGCAATAACGGCTGAACCGATTTTCATGAAATTATCACCACGGAGAGTACTAACCGAGCCGAGAACTATAGGCCAAAAAAATCCGCGATCGGAAAAATAGGCGTAAAATGCCACGCCCCTTTGTTTTGTATTGAAACTATGTCTGCCGTCCTGCAATCACTGAAAAGTGATTTAGCGATTTCACTGACATTTTTACCACAGATAGTACTAACCGAGCCGGAAACTATGATCAACAATAGAGGGCGATCGAAAAAAGGGGCATAAAATGCCACGCCCCTTTTTATTGCACTAAAAGTTATTTCTAAATAACGCTTCAACGGCTGAACTGATTTTCATGTATTGTTCACCACATATAGTATTAACCGAAGCGAAAACTATGAGCCACAATAGAGGGCGATAGAAAACAGGGTCGTAAATTACCATGCCCCTTTGTATTACATTAAAATTTATTTCTTCCTGTTCCGTTATCACGTATAAACGGCTGAACCGATTTTAATGATATTTTTATCAAAGAAACTATAGATTATAATAGAGCGCATATGGACAAAGGGGCGGAAAATGCCACGCCCCTTTGTATTATACTGAAAGTTTTTTCTGCATGTTCCGTAATCATGCTTAAACGACTATACCGATTTTAATAAAAAATAAAATAGCGCGCTCCTCTTTATTTTATTGAACGCTATTTCTGTCTAAAATTAAATGAAATATTTGCCATCGAGGCGGGAACTATAGATTAAAATAGAGCGCGTTTGGACAAAAGGGGCGTAAATTGACACTCGCCTTTTTACTATACTGAAAGTGTTTCTGCATGTTCCTTAATAACGCTTAAACGACTAAACCGGTTTTAACAAAATTTTTTGTATAGATAGTACTAACAGAGACGGGAACTTTAGTATGGTATCAACTGCCAATCCTTTTGCAATGTACTGAAAGTTCATTCTGCCTTTCCGTAATCACGCTTAAACGGTGAACCTGATGTTATTATAATTTTCACCACAGTTAGTTAGTACTTATTGAGGCGGAAACTATAGACACGACCAGACAAAGGTGTGAATTGCTATGTGTCTTTGTAATACATTGAAATTTATTTCTGTCTGATCCGTACTCACGCGTTGACGGTGAAACCAATTTTAATCAAATTTTCACCACAGATGGTATTTACCATGGCGATCGGGAAAAGGGGCTTAAAATGCCGCACCCCTTTGTATTAAATTAAAAAATATATATTTTCCTGTTTTCCGTTGAACGATATACCATATTAGCCCGCGATTAGACAAATGGAAGTAAAATGGCACGTCAATTTGTAATATACATAACGCTATTTCTGGCTTATTTGCTATCATGCAAAAACGGCTTAACCAACTCCTTTAAATACTACTGTTAGAATTAACTGAGCACGAACTATTTGCGATATCAGAACCCGAAAACGGTTGAGCCAAATTCAATGAAATCTTCAACATAAATAGTGCTATAGACAATATTAAACTGCGATTTATAAAAAGACATATAATGGCACGCCCCTTTGTACTTTAGTGAGAGTTGAGCAAATTTAATTGCAAATTTCTTCACGTGCTAACAAATATGGGAACTATACACTCAAAAAATTATGTTAGTAAAATTAACTGAAAATGTCAGTTAAAATAACTACTTTGTTAGTTGTTTTGGGGTCAACTACTTTTGTCAGTTAAATCAACTAACAATTTAAGTTATTTTAACTGACAAAAAAACAACTGACTTATGTAGTAAAAATAAAATAATCATGTTAATCAAAACGATTAACATGTAGTAAAAATAAAATAATCAATTTAATATTTTTTTTAAAAAAAAAAAATTGAAGACCAAATTTTTTCCAAGTTTTTTTTTTTTTTTTTTAAAGTTGTGAAAAATAAAAAAAAAATAGAAAATTTATTTTTATTTTTTTTGGATTTTTAATTTTTCAGAAAAAAATTGAGGTTAAAATTTTTTCAAAGTTTTTTTTTTTTTAAAAAGTTGTAAAAAATAAAAAAACCAAAATTTATTTTTATTTTTTGGAAAAAACTTAAAAAATTTGTGAGAGATAAAAAAAATAAAATTTACTATTTTAAATAACTGTTGCTACATTAAAGCACTTTTTTTTTAGTTATTAAAAAAAAACGACTTAAAATAACTAACAGAAATAGTTGTTTGATATTTTTCATACAAAAACAACTGACTTTGTAGTTGAAAACAACTAACTACTGTAAAATATACAAACAACTTACATGTAGTAACATACATAATTTTCTGAGTGTAGGTCACATGAGACCAAAATTGAACTAAATGCGTTAAATGCCACACCGACTTGAACTACAGTAAAAGTTATGTCTTTATTGATGTTTTCACTACATAAAGTGCTAACCGAGGAGGGAACTATAGGTTCCTTTTAAAAGCCATTTAAGAAATACATTAATATTAGGTTTGTTCCCATGACGGAGGAACACGTATAACCACGTTCCCGACGCTAAGCAAAATCTAAAAAAAATTTACTAAACCTCATGAATAGGTTTATATTTACCAGTGAAAAGCTACGAAGAAGTAGATAAACTGACTAATAAAAAACTCATTCATTACATAATATTTTTTTCAACCCGGGCAACGCCGGGTGCAAAACAGCTAGTACTAAACACGTATTTACGTATTTATTTTTAGCATTTTTGCTAAAATGCCCTTTAAAATGTGAAAAAAATTAAAATTGCGTTTTTTAGGGGGTCGGCGGAGACACTTACAAAATTGGGCGGGCAAAGAAAGCTGTAATTTTATTATCTCCTTGATCAAAGTGCAGGAATTTGAAGTTATTCTGACATAAAAATGTTTCATTTGTTTAACAGTAGAGAACACCTTTTTAAAAAAAAAATATTTATATGTGAAAAAGGTCGAATTTCGGGTAAATATGGTTACTAATGTTAAATCTCATCTTTCTGCAATTAAAAAAAATATCCGCACTTGACCACCGCAATTTATATGTCCATGAAATGCAATACAAATCAGTACAGAAATTGTTTCAAGCTTAAAAGAAAATTTACCATTTTTTGATTGTCGGCTTTTAATTTTTTTTGATTATTTTTAAATTTTTTTAGATTTTTATTATAACACCGTCCGACACACTTTTGTACACATGGACCGGACCCGAAAATTCTGAAAGTAGGGCCAAAAAAAAAATACCCGTGTCTCCCAGTTTTTCTAGATCAATTCGCGTTTTCGCGAAAAACGCAAAAAAAAAAAATTACAATGTAAAAAAGATGTTCGCTTTTCAGAAAGTGGGGCTCAAAATAACATTCTTGTGTTTTCCGGTTTTTCTATATCAATTCGCGTTTTCGCGAAAATGCATTTTTTTTTGCACACTTGAAAAAATTTACTACATTCCGAAAATAGGGCTTAAAATAAAATATTGTTCTAATTTTTCCATATTAATTCACGAAAAATGCAATTTAGAAAAAATGTATTGCATTATTTTTTATAAATATAAAACATAAATATACATGATTCACAGTAGAATTACGGTCCTTATACAAAAATTGCTAAAAATAAAATTATCGTGTCTCCCAGTGTTTTATGTATCTATTCGCGTTTTCGCGAAAAACATTTTTTTGCACACTTAAAAAAAATTTACTACATTCGAAAAATGGGACTAAAAATAAAATATTCACCTTATTTTTTTAAATTAATTTAGGAAAAATGCAATTTGAAAAAATTAATTAAATTATTTTTATTTTTATAAGTTAAAATTTGACTTAAATAATATTATGATGACAAAAATCTTTTATATTTTAAAGTTAAAATTACTGTGCCTCAATTTCATAAAAAAAAGAGTAACTTCTGTTGTAAAAGTAATGAGTAAATATTTTTAAAGTTTTAGTTCAAAAAGTAAGTACGAATTGATTTTCTGTATTTTTTTCAATTTTCTTAAAAAAATAAATTATTTTATAATGGAGTGTTCTAAGCGAAATCATTTTTGTTATGTTTACGGCTTATTTGCGCCTACAAAATATATGAGAGATATAAGCAAATGTTTTGTTAATGCTTTTGAAGATTTTTTTATTATTTCGTAAGTCCCGAACTTGTGGTACGCGCCCGAAGTGGTATGTGATTATTGCTATCGAGCTTTAATGGGAGCAAAGTGGAAAAACTCTGACACATGAGAAATTTCTTTTTAACTCTACTTGAAATCTTGCGAGTGTGCTAAAACGAACAAAATATTTTTTTTTTACAAATTTGCGAATTGATATGAAATAACTGAGACAAAAATGCTTAGATTTTTTAAAGTGCAAAAAAAAAAAAAATTAGCGTTTTTCGCGAATACGCGAATTGATCGCGAAAACCTAAGAGACACGGGGTTTTTTTTTTTTTAACCCCACTTTCTGAAAAGCATAATTTTTTTCAATTGTGGAAACTTTTTTTTTTGTTGCATTTTTCGCGAAAACTCGAATTGATCTAGAAAAACTGGGAGACACGGGTATTTTATTTTTGACCCAACTTTCTGAATTTTCGGGTCCAGTTCATGTGTACAGCCAAAAGTTGCAATTTGTTGAACGGTGTTATCAAATTTCCTAATTTGAATCATTTGAAACTATTATTTTGAAAAAAAAAAATTAAATAAATTAATAAAATAGTAAATAAATCAAAACATTAAAATTGCATAAAAAGTTGAAATGCAGGCTTTTCTGGGATAACGGCACATTGAAATTTTTTGACAAGATTTTTGAGATCAGCGGTTGCTAATTATCCTAAAAAAGTACCTTTTTAAAAAAAGAAAAATTAAATTAAATCTTGGTCCAAAATGGGTTAAGAAGAGTAAAAAAAATATGTAAGAAAGTAGAAAAGTTAAATTCGACTTAGCATGAATACCCCCCACAGTGCCCTTTTAAAGTGATAGTTAGTTTTCGAACGTGAAAAAAATTAAGAATTTTGATTAGAAATATTTTATTGTGAGTAAAAAACTTTTTTTTAGTCATTTTTGAAAACAAAAATTACAACATTTTTTTTTTGATTGTAAAATTTTTTTCGAGTGTAAGTTTTTTTTGTTGAATTGTAAAAATAGTTGTGAATAAAAAAAAATACTTTAAAAGTATTTTTCTGACTCTTCAATGTTTTTAAAGCTGGTTTGACGGGTGAAACCAGTTTGAAATTCACGGTTTTGCTAATAATTTTTTAACCACGAAGTCCTATAAATATCAAAAAAAATCCTTGGGCACCCACATCGCGGATTAAATAAAAATCTCCAAGAAACTAAACTATACTAAGGGGTTCAGAAATTTTCTATTGAGATTGTAAATGACTCCAAAAAAATTTCGTGAAAATCAATAATTTTCTTCTGCTCCCGCATAGCGGTTGAAGTATGACTTTTTTTGGAAATTTTTATTTAATTTACGATGAAGATGCCCACAGATTTTTTTGATTTTTATGAGGTTTCGGGGAGGCATTTGGAGTACGATTTTTCATTTACAAAAACCAAAAAAATTAAAAATTTTATACTAATTTTTTTTTGTAAAAAAAACATGGTTTTTTAGGAAAAACCGTTTCAATACCGGTACGGAAGGAAAAGGTTTTTGGATACCGGAATCCGATACCAAAACTGAGTTTCGGTATTAGTATTGGTACCGGTATTCAATTTAAAGGGTTTTGAAACTGATAACGGTATTGAAAAGGTATCGATGGCCAACATTGCATAAAATGCATTATATCTTTGGAAGGAATCAAAAAATTGCAAAACCATTGTAACATGACTAAGGGCCACCACCATGCTACAATAATATTTTTCTCATATTTTCCATCTACCTTATCGATTATATAATTCTATTTGTCTCGGCCCGAGTTGATGTCCCAAATAAAAGATCAGTGTTACATTTCGTCTTGATTTAAATATATACCACTGCAAAAAATATAATCAATTTCCTGCCTTAGAAAAAACTGTGGGCGCGGTTTTAATGACCCAATCAGGCAGTTCAATCATCTTTAACTCATATTTCTGGAACTAAAAACATTACCATGTCTTCGACTTTGTGAACTGTACAAATTTTAATCTGCTGAAGTGCCATAACGAACAAAAGCCAAATAAATTACGCTTTAATGGGATAAGCCTTTCAGCTAAAAAATTTATTCGAAAAGTGCCGTTGGGGCCCTTCTCTAAAAATTAAAAAAAAAAAAAAAAAATTTTGACAAGCAATGATTTAGTTGTTATTTTGATTTTATTGATACATATTCATAACAAAGTATTGTTCTAATCGATGACATCTTTATCGTATTCTAGAATGTTTCCAAAAAAGAAAAAAAAATGTTTTTTTTTTACCATTTTTCAAAATTTATGTGCCATCACGAAAAAATACTTTTTTGGAATTTTGTTAATTACCGGGAAATCGGTACTGTCCTGTCTGATCAATATAAGGTGTTTAGAGGAGAGGAACGACTACACTCAAAAAAATTAAACTGTAAAGTTAACAATTTTTTTTAGTTAAGTTGAGTTAACTGGCTTTTTAGCAAATTTTTAGTTAAAATCAGCGTTTTAACTACTTTTTTAGTTAAGTTCAATTTGCGAAAATACTAGTTTTGAATAAATTTTGAATTAATTTTTTTTGTTGACTTTAAAACTGAGTTAACGAATTTTTACTAATTAATTTGCTGAATTTTCGTAACATATTTGTTAAGTGAAAAGAGTGATTACTATTTAAGAAATTTCTTGTGTAGCCTCCTATGCAAATCTAATAAATTCTACTTAAGCTGAACTTAATGCTGTGAAAAAATAGAAAAAAACATTCATTCTACGAAAAGTTAGCTAAATATTTTTAGTTAAATTAACTAGAAATTTAGTAGGCCCAAAATCAGGTGCTTTTTTAGTTAAATTTAACAAAATTTTTTTGCTAACTTTACAGTTTTTTTTTGTTGAGTGTATTATTAACACATATGATCGCTGACCCGAACTACAGCTAGGGAACAGGTTCCCAGTTAAAAAATGGATTTCAGGTTGAAGCTTCATTCAATACTCGAGCATCTCGCACCTTTATAAGTTCACGGGTCAAAATCTACGTCCAAAAATGACCGGATTAGACTGAAATTAAGTTAAAATGAAAGATTGTCCAACAGTCAAGGCAAATACATTTTAAAAATTTTTTAATCAAAATTCACGAAAGTAGGAAAAAACCGCTATGTTTTTCAAATTTTTATTGGCAGTGTCTTGAAAATCTTTCAACCAATTTATTTTTTTTTTTTGATATTCGAGTTAAGGGCATGCAAGTTAATAAATATGACGTATATCAAGACATGCTTTATTATTTTTTTTTTTTTTTTTAATTTTCAAAAACCTAAAAATTTAATCGCCGGGCGCCAAGGGTTAATTTAATCCGATTGGACTCAAATTTGTACAACATTACGTTCCTGCGCCTAAAAATGAAGCTATGTAGTTTTCAATTTTTTTCGAAGAGTCACAACAAACAGCCATATTTTATCTTTTCGCATACTTTTTGAAGTCAACTTTTAATCAAAATAAAATTTGTAATATTGGTTTAATATTTGTGTGAAGTTTTTTTCTTAAAAGTACAAGAGAACAAAATTTTGGTTATTTTTTGGGGCTTTAAAAAAAACACATTACACCATTTTTAAGCACAGCGACGATTAGTTTTAAGACTAGCAGAATAAAAATTTTCCCAGATATTCAAAATCAGAGAAATAATCAATTTTTCCCTTCAAAAAGAAAAAAATGACACTCTAATGCTGCATAGTATAGTATTATTTTCTACATTATTTGGCAATACAAGCTTTGCTGGGTTTTAAAGTGTAGTGCCATGCAGTATTAACCAACGATACATTGAGACCATAGATGGGACTTATTACTCTGTGCTACACCAAAGAAAATGCATGGGTTCTCATAAATTTTCTCAATCACTTCGTTTAGTACACTAAATAAAAGCAAATTTTTTTAAAAAACAAAAATTCTTAAATTAAATAGAATCTTCAAAAAATTATAACATTGTTATATTACAACGGATTATAAATTTTTTGGTTTTTTTAAGTCGGTTAAACATTTTCTTAGTTACGGACAATTTTTTGTAAAAAGTATGATTAATCAAATAATATAAAAAGCAATTAAAAAATTAATGAGTTAAGATATGTTTTGTGATAATATAAACCATATATTTTGGTAGGTACTTTGAACGAGAATTTTTAAATTTCTGAAAATTTTAATAAACAAAACTCCCAAAGCTTCCAATTTTTTCATCTCATTTATTTACTACATCCATAAAATTAAATATTCAAAAAAGTAGGAGTATCTCGCGTCCAAGTTGTGTTTGAAGCCATTTAAGATCTGGAAATGTCAAGGAACTTGAGTTTTTAACAATACTTTTCTATATTTCTCATAAAAATAATTAAAACAGTTTTTTTGTCACTCAAAAAAAAATTACACTACAAAAAAAAAATGTATGTATTTTTGTGTAATAATTACACTAGTCTACAAATTAAGAAAAAAGGCGACCCACGACATTTTGCATTGATTTTCTATGTAAAATCTTACACTTATTCTTATAAAATGAATTCCAAAATTTTAATTAGAACCGTTTTCGGGATATTAACTAACTTTTCAAATTTTCAACACTCAAAATAACACATTAGTATTTGGTTCTCGAGCTCACCGTAGTATCGCCGCACAGTGGCGCCTTTTGACTTTTTTCGTTGCAAAAATCATAACTTTTGAACTAATGAAGATATTTTAAAAATTTAAAGAGCATTCGAAAGAAGACTCCCCTAGCTTCAAAATATATGAGCCGCAAGGTAATAGGCCAGCCGCGGCACTGTGCACAGTGTCGTATTTTGACTTTTTTCGTTGTAAGCATTACAAATGTTAAAGTAATAAAGCTATTATCAAGATTTATAAAGCATTTGAAAGAAACCCCTTCAGCTTAAAAATAAGAAGCCCACATGGCCATTGGCCCACTGCAGCACAGTGCCTCGTTTTGACCTTTTTCGTTGCAAAAATCACAAGTTTTGAAGTTTTCAAGGCATTTTTAATGTTTAAAACGCACTTGAATTTTATCTCCTTTAGCTTCAAGAAAATCGCATCCGCATTGTAATAGGCCCGCTTCGGCACTGTGACCAATGACACTTTTTGACCTATTTTGTTGCAAAAATCCTATCTTTTAAAGTAATGATATTTCTTAATCTAAAAATCATTTGAAATATAACTTCTTGTGCGTCAAATGAGGTCAGTCCGCACGCTGATATTCTCGTGAATACATATTAAAAGTATGGAAAAAATACCACTCTTATATGACAGAGAAAAAATAATAAAAACATTAGGAAATTTTTAACGGTATTGAGTAAAATATTACTCAATTTTGAACCAGAAAACCATTTGATATTTAAAATTTAATAAATGTTTACCAACAAATTTGAGTAAATTTTCAATTTATAAAACTAAAATTTTACTTCAATTTTTTTTTTAAGTAATTTTTTAATTGTGTCAAGTAAAAGTTTACTTAAAACTTATATATTTGAAAAAAGTTTCACCCTTTAAACTAACCATTTATATTTATGTCTTAAAGACATAGGCAAATTTTAAAAAGATGATTGGAAACTTTCAAATATATAAAAAAAGGACTATTAACTCAATGAGAATTCAAAACACTAATTTTATTTTTTTGTTATTAGCTGTAGGTTCAATTTTAACAGATCATTCACTAGGGTTAAAAAAATTTATGACTTTTTTAATTAGGAACTTATTAAAAATCTTGTTAGATAACTTTCTTTGTACACAAACCTTTTTCTATTTAAAAAATTCTTAAAAATTCCGAGATGAAACATAAGTTTTTCGCAATTTTTATGTTTGACTTTGTTTTATTAAAAATTCAAAAATTTTTAAAAATTCAAAAAACTTTTAAAATATCTTAATTCGTTCAGGAGTTACAGCTCGTCAAAGTGGTTACTTATTGAAAAAAAATTCCGCTAGGGGGCGTTATAAGCAAATAAAAAAGCCAAAAAAACAAAATAATAAATTAAAGACCAATACATCTACTAAGCTTGGTAAAAAATTCCAGTGGATCTCAAAATTGCCCAAAATCTGTTAGGATATTTTAAAAATGTGTCCTTTTCGTAGTAAAAGTTGTTACAGTTTCTTTGTTTTTTCATGTACACGGGCAAGTACGGGCACCCAATTTTTATTGAATAAGTTAGAGTATTAAATACTAAACATCCTCTGTTTAATAGTTCCCGTCACAAACCGTCACTTTTTTAGTTCTATTCTATCAAATATAAAAAAAGACCAAAATATGGTGTGTTTGCAAAACAGCGCCTAAAAACAAAGTATTCGACCAAATAACCCGTTTTTTATATCGTTTCATTTGAATGAACATACCTTTCAAACGGCACCAAAAAAATAATGATCGGTTGCATAGTTTGCCTGATATTCAATTTGAAAGATGATATATTTTTTTCAAGTTTTAACTTTTTTCGACAGACTGAAAAATTCCCAACTTTGGGTGGCTCTATAATTCATAATTTTCATCCGATTTCAAAAATGTTTTTGGATTCTTAATCAGTGAGGAGTTTTCAATCAGATGTAATCATTCATTTTATCAAATTCTTCTGTCAATTTTTGGATTTTTGCAACGCTTTTAGGGAAAAGGCGCCACAGTGCGCCGGTCCTCTTCACATGTGTGTTTATAAAAAACCGACATTTTGGAAAACCGGTTTCTCGGTTAACCGAAATTCAGCTTTTCCGGTTAACTGGTTTTCTCGGTTAAACCGGAATAAAAAAACCGGTTAACCGTTTTTTTTTTTTTTTTGTTTAACTGACAAACCCAAAAAACACTTTAAGGCCTGTTAACACAATGTCCAGTTAGTTAAATTTAACCTAAAAGTTATCTAACTTCCAGTTACACAAACCTCAACTCTTAACTCCAAGTTAACAAATTTCGTTAACAAATGAAAAAAGTTAATTAACTTCCGATTATGTGTTATTGTGAATTGTTTTAAAACAGCAAAAGTCAAATTTTTATGAAAATATTTTTAACAAAAAAAAAAAATTAAATAAAAATGCAAAAAATATTTAAAAATGATGGCAAATTTTAAAAATTATTGATAACGCTCCGATATCGCTAATAGACCGGAATTGCAAAAGGTAAAAATTTAAGCTTTTAACATCAACATTACATATATTATTACATAAATCCCTAATTATTTTATAGTATGAAATTTGGTCAACATGGAACCTTTCTGCGTTAAAATAATAAAAAAGTCATCCAAACTTTGAGCAGAGAAGAAACCCACAAAGAAAGTCATACATCCCACATCAGCTGGAGGATCTATGTAAATTAATCTTTAACAATAAAAATTTTACTGAAAGTGTTCTTTTATTTTTGAATAGGCATAAATTCTCAGAATCTGAGACTTGCAATAGTTTAAATGTCTCTGCATCTAAGACATTTTCCTTGAATTAAATGCCTCTGAATCTAAGAATCTTTCTATAGAAAAATTGTCCCAGAATCTGCGACATTTTCTATATGGAAAATTGCACGGAATCTGAGACTTTTTCTATAGAAAAAATGTCTCAGAATCTGAGACTTTTTCTATAGAAAAATGTCTCAGAATCTGAGACTTTTTCTATAGAAAAAATGTCTCAGAATCTGAGACTTTTTCTATAGAAAAAATGTCTCAGAATCTGAGACTTTTTCTATAGAAAAAATGTCTCAGAATCTGAGACTTTTTCTATAGAAAAAATGTCTCAGAATCTGAGACTTTTTCTATAGAAAAAATGTCTCAGAATCTGAGACTTTTTCTATAGAAAAAATGTCTCAGAATCTGAGACTTTTTCTATAGAAAAAATGTCTCAGAATCTGAGACTTTTTCTATAGAAAAAATGTCTCAGAATCTGAGACTTTTTCTATAGAAAAAATGTCTCAGAATCTGAGACTTTTTCTATAGAAAAAATGTCTCAGAATCTGAGACTTTTTCTATAGAAAAAATGTCTCAGAATCTGAGACTTTTTCTATAGAAAAAATGTCTCAGAATCTGAGACTTTTTCTATAGAAAAAATGTCTCAGAATCTGAGACTTTTTCTATAGAAAAAATGTCTCAGAATCTGAGACTTTTTCTATAGAAAAAATGTCTCAGAATCTGAGACTTTTTCTATAGAAAAAATGTCTCAGAATCTGAGACTTTTTCTATAGAAAAAATGTCTCAGAATCTGAGACTTTTTCTATAGAAAAAATGTCTCAGAATCTGAGACTTTTTCTATAGAAAAAATGTCTCAGAATCTGAGACTTTTTCTATAGAAAAAATGTCTCAGAATCTGAGACTTTTTCTATAGAAAAAATGTGACTTTTTCTATAGAAAAAATGTCTCAGAATCTGAGACTTTTACTATAGAAAAAATGTCTCAGAATCTGAGACTTTTTCTATAGAAAAAATGTCTCAGAATCTGAGACTTTTTCTATAGAAAAAATGTCTCAGAATCTGAAACTTTTTCTATAGAAAAAATGTCCCAGAATCAGACTCAGAAACTGAGGCTTTTTTTATAGAAAAAATGTCTCAGAATCTGAGACTATTTCTATAGAAAAATTGTCTTAGAATTTGAGACTTTTTCTATAGAAAACATATCTCAGAATCTGAGACTCTTCTATAGAAAAAATGTCTCAGAATCTGAGACTTTTTCTATAAAAAAAATGTCTCAGAATCATACTTTTTCTATAGCTAAAATGTCTCAGAATCTGAGACTTTTTCTATAGAAAAATGTCTAAAACCTTTTTTTACAGAAAAAATGCCTCAGAACTTAAGACATTTTCAAAACAAAAAATTCGGAATCTGAGACTTCTTACAGATTTGCTCTCATTAGATTCTCTCTAAAGGAAAAATATTTTAGATGCTGAGATATTTATCCTCTTATTTCCATATTAAAATTGTAGTTAAAATAGGTTTAAAAGCGTATATTTTTCGAAATACACAACTTGTTTCAGAATAAATATTAAATAAATGAGATTCAGCCATTTATTTGTTAAGCTATTTCTCTATTTGCAATAATTTTTTTATATTTACTTAATTCATTATGTAAACAAAACCTCCAGTTATTTATTTAACCGCAAGATTTTTTTGGATTAAATTAACCAGAAATATTGACATTTATAACTGGAAGTTACTGCTAACCCGAACATTGAGTTAACGATTTTTGTTTTAACCTTCGGTTAAAGTGCATGTTAGTGCTAACCCCAGGTTAATTTTTTTAATGTTAACGGGCCTAACAGTGATAATTTTTAACATATTTGTTTCTTTCAGCAAAGTTAGCAACTGTTATCCTTAAAAAATAGCGATATTTAAATACGGTGCTTTATTTTCCCATATTCACCGGAGCTTTACGGGGGGACCCCCGTAGGCTAGTTGGTAGCGTGCTAGCCTTTCAACATGGGGGTCGTGGGTTCGATTCCCACCAGATCCCTTGGTTTTTTCGCTACAACGAGACGACGGTCATTGTTACCAGTTCTCGGTTAAGTGGAATTTATTAAAAATGAGTTGTAAATAAATATAAATAATAAATAAAAATAATTGATCATGTGATCAAAACTATTATATATGAGGGGTTTAGAGCACAAGGGGTTCAAGTGCCTTATATTTGATAATGAGAAAAAAGAGTTTAAAGTTAAATTGCAATAAAAAATGTTAGATGCTATCTATAATATTATTTTTTAGTTAATAGAGATCCTGAGATATATTTTAATCTAACAAGTTAAAAAAATACCATCTTTTACGTATGCAAGCACACAAAAATTGCCTTTGAAGTAAGTAAGTCGCACTTATACCCCTTGTGCTCTAACTTTTTTTATAAATTTCTATTTAGAGCACAAGGGGTTCAAGTGCCTTATATTTAATAATGAGAAAAAAGGGGTTAAAGTTAAATTGCAATAAAAAATGTTAGGTGCTATCGAGTATATTATTTTTAAGGTAATAGAGCTCCTGAGATATATTTTAATCTAACAAGTTAAAAAATACCGTCTTTTACACCCTTTTGCACCCAAAAATTGCATCTGAAGTAAGTAAGTCGCACTTATACCCCTTGTGCTCTAACTTTTTTTATAAATTTGTAAATTCGTAAAAGGAAAACCACATTTTATTAAAAAAATCTGTAATGGTTCTTTGTTTCATTTTTTAGTCGTCATAATCAGATTCCATGACATCATTGGGCTCATCTTCATCTTCATTAGGCCATCCCGTCAAATCTAAACTTTCGAATTTCGTATCATAATGCCTGCCGAACGATGGCCATGGAGTAGCTAATTGTGAGAAAATTTATGAAAATTTTTGCTAGGTCATATTCAGCCGGCACCTAGCGGTCAAAGTTTGTAAAAATGGCATTTTTCGACAAAATGTTAAATTAGATGATATCTAGTATATTATTGTTAGATGATATTTAGTATATTATTTTTTAGTTAATAGAGTTCCTGAGATATATTTTTATCTAACAAGTTAAAAAAATACCATCTTTTACAAATGCAAGAACCCAAAAATTGCCTTTGAAGTAAGTAAGTCGCACTTATACCCCTTGTGATCTAACTTTTTTTATAAATTTCTAAATATATGAAAAATCGGTAGTCATACGTAAAACGAAAACCACATTTTATTACGAAAATCTTCAATGGTTTTTGTTGCATTTTTTAGTCGCTGTAATCAGATTCCTTGACATCATCGGGCTCATCTTCATCCTCATTAGGGCGTCCCGTCAAATCTAAACTTTCGAATTTTGTGCCGTAATACCTGCCGAACGATGGCCACGGAGTAGCTAATTGTGGGAAAATTTATGAAAAATTTTTGCAAGGTCATCTTTAGTTTAGTCGGCAACCAGCTGTCAAAGTTAAAAAAAAATACGTTTTTGGACCAAAATGCGTATCCGAATTATTAAACCAAATCTGGCTCAAAAATAAGGAACTTTTTTGTACTTCATAAGAATAATTTTTAAAAAATTCTAAAATAGCGATTTTGGTCCACAGATGCTGATTTTTAAACATAAAAAAAATTTTAACCAAAATTGTCTTAAAAGTCAAAAAATGTTAAGTAGCTTATGTGAAAAATTAATAATATACATATAAAAATACAAAAACACGATTTTGGTCCAAAAATGCTGATTACCATCTGTGGACCAAAATCTTTGATCAGCATTTTTGAACTAAAATCGTGTTTTTTATATTTTTTTAATATATAAAATGCTTTACATTTTCAAAGTTTTGAGACCAATTTGGATAAAAAAAAAATAATTTATATGTTCAAAAATCAGCATCTGTGGACCAAATTTTTTTTTGTATTTTTTTATATTTTTCCTATAAAGTACGCAACAATTCCTAATTTTTGAGCCGAATTTGGTGAAAAAATTTGGACATGAATTTTGATTGAAAAACGCCTTTTTTCAAATTTTGACCGCTTGTTACCGACCTAAGATGTTCTTGCTAAATTTTATTACTATTAATACACGAACTTCTAGGACTTCAACCACTTTGTCCACGTAAAAAATTAAATTTTAATAATTGCTTGGAGCACAAGGGGTTTAAGTGCTTATTTAAGCACTTAAACCCCTTGTGCTCCAAGCAAAACAGGTATTTTAGTAACAAGAGCTAAAAATTGTCGCCATATCTCGCTAACGAATAAGAATTTTACATTGAGCTCTTGTGCTCTAAACTTCTGTGAACTTCACCTACTAATTCCATATGTTAACTCAATTTTTTTAAAAAAGTCACTTGAACCCCTTGTGCTTTGAGCCCCTCATATATATTATAAAATTTAATTTTTGTTGGTTTTATTTAAAAAATACATCAATTCGTTATAAATTGAAGGGCTTATTGTAAAAACTCGATAAGCAACATTTCATTTTATGGTGGTTTATGCCTTAAAACTTTTGAAATAATGTAGTAAATCGAACTTTTAAAGAACTTTATTCTGAAGATACTTGTACAAAGGGTTTAAGTAAGAATTCTGCCAAAAATCTTTCAATGGAACATCAGTAGAAGACGAAAAACACCAAAAAATAAAATGTTGCTTATCAAGTTTTTGCAGTAAACCCTTCAATTGTAGTATCGTATTTTATGTTGATGTTCTTTTATTGACATTTTCTCCATTAACAGGAATTTTAGTACCTGGTTAACAGTCACTTATTAAGTTTTCAATGAAACTGCCCAAAAAATGCTTATAGCGGCGAGTAGTTCAAATATTTACCAGATTCGGAATAAAATTCCTATTTGGAAAATTGTTTCTTGAAAAAAAAAGTATTTTAGACTTTCTTTCTTTTTCATTAAATTTTAATTAATATTTGCAAAATATTCAGTTTGAATGTTTAAAAAAAACCCGGTTAACCGACAGAAAAAAAACGGTTTTCGGTGCACCGGAATTTTTCAATTTCGGTTAACCGGTTTGTAAAAAACCCGAAATTTTGGGAAAAAAAACCGGCTTTTCGGTTAACCGGTTAACCGGTTTATAAACACTACATGTGTGGACTATAATGGGTCCTAACTTTGGATCCAAAAAAGTTAGCATTCCCGAAAATTTTAAAATGCTCATATCTCGTTAAATATTGCCGATACGATAAAAAGTCCGAACGCATTTTTGTAGCTCTCAACACGTAGAACAAGACCACAAAATAACCAAAAGCTCTCCGATTAATATTTTTAAAGTTATTAAGTTTTTTAATTCTCAAAACCCCCAGTGGTCCCCTAAAATGACGTATCTCAAAAACTAAGCAAAATGATGCGAAACGGAGAAAAATTTTGGATCAAAAACTATTACGATTTTTAAGGGACCCAACTAGATCTAGGCCCATCGGGGTCTGGACCTATCGGGTCCGAACCCAATGGGGACCTCAAATCTGTATGAACTAAGTCGAAATAAAAAAAAATTAGTTAACTAATTTTTGGCAAAACAAAAAAATTGTGGGTTCAAAATCAGCAAATTTTCTTGCAGGTTTACATGCTTTTTTTGCTAACATTACATTTTTTTTTTTAGTGAACTTTTTAAAAACGTAATTTTACTTAAGTAAAAATAGTTTAAGTCTTGCAAAAAATGACCAACATAAATAAATTTAGAACAGCAAAATAATTTTCTTTAAAATTTTTTTATGATAATATCATGGTTTTAAAAAGTAAAGGAAATAATGACCTCGAGCTAGAATAAAAATACTCAAAATATAATTTTTTTTTTTTTTATATTTTGAGTATTTTTAACTAAAAGGGCCGCATCTCAGACATCTTTAAACCGATTCTCAATATTATTGTTTTGTTTAAGTGTTAACTCTCATATTTTTCAAAAAAAGAGTTATAATTTTTTGAAAATTTAATTTAAGAATTTCGGTTTGTCAACACATTTGATAATAAAAATGGTAATAAATGAAGCAATAGAGAAAAACTATGAGAATTTTAAATTTTTATGGACTTAAGCCAACCCGATTCTTTTTATGAGAACCTCTGCATAAGTTTTTTGTTTAATTTTGTAGTACTGTGAAATTATTGGGACTAAATAATTGATGTTTTAACTAACAAGGGAAGTATCTCAACCCATATGAACCGATTTGCATGAAACGTAAAATATATATAAAAGAGACAATTATAAGGTTGGGGTGTCTCAGCTTATCGGCCATATCGGGGATTTAGGGGTCCAAAAAATGGCGCAAAAATCGTTTTTTGGATTTTTCAGCCATTTCTTTCTAAGAAACTATATGATGTTTACATATGAGAAGAAAGGTTTGTTAATGCCTATCCAACGATGGCATAACCTAGTAAAAGTATGGCTTCGTTATATACTTTTTTTTATGAAAATGTGTAAATTTTGGGGGGTAATTATATGAAGACGATGTCCATATGAATACGAAATAATCTTTATTAAATTTAAGTCGACACATATTTTTTCTCTAGAGGATATTCCTGTTAGTTCGGGAGTTAACGAAATTTTGAAACACTGATATGGCCGATAAGCCGAGACACCCCAACATTAAAATCGTCCCTTTTTGGCCAGTAGAAGTATCCTTTGATCCTGTTCAAGGTTCTTGTTATCCCACATTGTCCCCCTTGCACTGGGTCGTCATGATATTTCCCAATAGTTTTGTTTATTTCATCCTCTTTATTCAGCTCGGTCACCCTTGGGAGTAGCGCTACTCGTAAATTAACTAGTTCCTCGTTGCCCACGGCCTTAAATTCACTGATTGTGACAAATTCAAAAATTTGTTCACTGGGTGCCATTTGTACTTTGACAATACCATGTTTGCCGGCTAATGATTCTAGCCTTGGGAAGAACTGTCCTAGGTCAATTTTCCCATTAACAAACAGATCGTCTATCATTATCCTTTGGATAATTTTATTTCCATGCTTTAAAAAGCAATGGTCTGAAGTCATTTTAATTTTTGGATATTTTCTGACGTCACTATAATTTATGACTTCTATTATATTGGGCTTTTTGTACTCTTTTTGCTGATCGAGGGAATTGTCGTCTAATTTCGTTTGTTTTGCAGATGACCTTGTCGATACTTTTAGTATTTTTGAAATGTTTTTGACTATTTCCTTTAAATCATCTATAGTTATCCTTGAAAGAGCATCTGCAACAAAATTTTCTTTGCCTCTGAGGTACTCCACGGTGAAGTCATATTCTTCGAGATCTAGTCTCATACGTGTTAACTTTGAACTTGGGTTCTTCATAGAGAACAAGTAGGTTAATGGGCGATGGTCAGTTTTGACTAAAAAATGTGTACCATATATGTATGGCCTGAAATGTGTAATTGCCCAGTGAATTGCAGTGAGCTCTTGCTCAATTGTTGACTTATTACTTTCACCTTTAGTGAAAGTCTTAGAGGCATAGGCGATTGGAAGTTGTCTACCTTCGTACTCCTGGCTAAGTACTGCCCCGCAAGCATTTTTACTTGCATCTGTAGTGATGCAGAATGGTTTTTCAAAGTCGGGATATTGCAGAATTCCTGGATTCATCAACGCCTTTTTAAGATAATCGAATGCCATTTGGCATTCTGCGGTCCATTCAAATGTAACATTTTTCCTCGTCAATTTCGATATGTGTCGGGAATAGTCTGAGAAATTTTTAATGAACCTTCTGTAATAAGTAGTTGCAGAAAGCAACAAATCGTCTTGCCCCGTCAGCATCAGTTGGGACTGGATAGTCTCTGATTGCTGCGTACTTACTGTCGTCCGGTAGGATGCCCTTGTCAGTACATTTATGCCCAAGATAGGTCACCTCGTGCATAAAAAATGTGCATTTATCTGGATGTAGCTTTAGATTGTACTTTCGGCATAGTTCGAAAACATCAGTTAAATTTTTTAACATATGCTTTTCTGAACATCCTAGCACTACCAAATCATCCATATATAAAAATGCTTGTGATGGTGTTAAACCAGAGAATGCAAGAGTCATCATGCGTTGAAAAGAATTTGGAGCAATTTTAAGCCCGTAAGGGAGACGTTTAAAACGATAAGAGCCATTTCCTGTGGAAAATGATGTTATATCCCTTGAGGCCTCATGCAATTCTATCTGGTGAAATCCAGACATGAGATCCAGACATGAAAAGTATTTTGCTCGTCCTAATTGATCAAGAATATCGTCTATTCTTGGAAGTGGAAATTTATCTGCAATTAATTTCTTATTTACCTGGCGATAGTCGATTACTTATCGCCACCTCTTCTCCTTTGAGTTCGGTAACGACTTTTTAGGCACTAGTAATAAAGGACTGTTATACTCCGAAGTTGATGGCTCTACTATTCCATCGCATACTAGTTTTTCGACTTGCCTATTGACTTCCGCTTTTTGAGCGTGTGGTATTCTATAGTTTTTAATATAGCTCGGTGTTTTGTCGCTCAGTCTAAGTTTTTATTTGTAAAAATTATTTGTGGAAACTACTTCGGTTTCAAGGGCGAATATATCGCTATATTTGGTACAGAGTGTTGTTAATTCTGCTCTGAATTGATCTGGAAAATTTTTACTCAGTTTATTCAGGACTTTTTCCGATCTCTGTCCCGATTCCTCCCTTGTTTGTAATATATCATAATTTGATAGTTCCTCTGTTACAATTTTTATTGTATTCAGAGCTGTATCACAACTGTTTGTGTTCATAATTCTCACGTATGCGTTATTGCCTTGAACTATTGTGTTTGCAATAAATAAACCGGGTTGAATTTCTTGGTTTGGTACCAATAATTCCTCCCGTTTTGAGTCGATGTATACTTTGCGAACTACTTGTGATCTTGCTGGTAGCATGATCGAATTATTGATACAGTTTGTTATTGGTATTGCAAATTGTTGGAAATTTTGTGGTCGTAAAACGAGTAAATCTTTATTTTCCATAAAGTCGAGTTTACAATTGAATTCCCTAAGGAAATCTACACCGATAATCCCATCGCATGGTATAGGAAAATCATGAGGTACTGCATGAAATTTATACGTTATTAAAATATCATCGGCTCTAAGGTCCACCCGCGTACAGCCAAGTGACTGCACAGTACCTCGACCAATACCACTAAGGGTTGTTATTTCATTTAAATTCAAATGGTTTTGATTTACATTTGCAATTTTTAGCAGTGATATATCTGCTCCTGTATCCACAAGTAATGTCAATAATTTATTATTTGTGTTATATAATTTCACAAATACACCTAGACTAAGACTGAGTTTATATATATTTTTGACTATTCTCTCAGAGGCTGGTTCTGGTTTCCCGGAACATTGTCTTGATCGTTTATTATTCGGACGTTCCCATTATTTCGTTGGACTCCACGGCTATTCCCGCGGCCCCTATTACGCCAAGTGTTGTTATTTTGGTGGTTACCTCTACCACGGTTATTCGAATTGTTGCGGTAATTACCGCGATAGCCTCCGCGGTTGTTCCCACGGTAGGTTTGACGTTCCTGGCTATTCATATACAAAACCGCATTTTGTTGCCCGTAAGCTTCGGTACAACTTTCGACAAACTTTGCTATTGCTTCATTAAGGTTGTCAAACTTGCCAGATTGCATAACAAGTTTGACCCTTTCATTACTCGCATTTTTGACTATTGCCTTTACGGTAGCCTTTGTCGAGTATTTTTCGGCTAGAGAGGGTGTTAAACCGTCTGAAATATAGGCCGATTGAAGGGATTTTGTTAAATCCTCAACTTCTTTTATATAGGAGTTAGCATTTTTACTTGCCTGTTTTACATTCATCAGCTTTGCAGTGATGACGTCAACTGATTCCCCCTTTACGTTTGACTTTAGGGAGATAATAACTTCGTTCAAGGAGTCTCTGTTCCCTTTAACAAGTTAATTGCTGTACCTTTTAATTTGGTCTTAACCAAATTAACAGCTATTTCGTGGTGGTTATCACACACACTATTTACCAGTTCAAGCGCAGCAACGAAACCCTGTAGATTCTCAGGTTTTCCCTCAAACTCGGGAATGAATCTGGAGGCGACATTTAGAAATTCAATGGGCATTTGTGGCATTGTTTCAGTACTTTGTTGTACTTGAGTATTCAAATCAACGTTGTTCTGATTTTTATGTGAAGTAGAAGCTTCACTATTTTCCACAACGTCCTCTAATTTAAAGGTTATCCTCTCATGGAGGGTAACAGGAATCTTGACCTCGACGTTTTTTCTTAAGGCCACAGATATAAGTTTATCCCGAACGTCTGCGTAAAAAGCGTCCGCTGCTGTTTTATGTGAAGCAGTTAGCCTAGAGTAGTTTACGTTAAATATTACTCTAATTCTTTCTAGAGAATTTATAAGATTATTAAGATGCTTTGCTACCGTTTCCCTCTTAGTGTTCCTATCCGTATTAAGACTTTTGTAAGACCGATCAAAATCTTCTTTAATTAGTCTTGCCCTTAATACGATTTGGGTCCACTCCATTTGGTAGCTAAATCATCTTTTTTTCTGTTTTCTTTTTTTCCTTTTCTTATTTTTTTTTAAAAAAGAATGAAAATGAAAAAACATTGTCATCAATACCGAATAGAAAGATATAAAGAAAATACAGTGAACCCGCGAAAACGTGAACATCCCAGAAAAATTAAAAAAAAAAATTCTCTTTGACTACTCTAAAACGTGAACAAAGTTCAAAGGCGCTATAACACTTATAAACAAAATTTGTTTTTCTTCTTTCCCTTTTTAATATTTTTATTTCACTTATTGTACGTTTAACTTCTTATATTTATATATATATTAAGGGTGTTCTTAACAGTAAGGGAAAAATTTAAAATGTTTTAATTGCTTGGCACTGGGCAAATTATTGTTCCTTTATACTAATAACTTAAAAAAATAAAATTTGGAGGTAATCCGATAACTTTAAGTGGACGCGGAAACGACATGAAGTTTGAAAAACGGATTACAAGGAGAAAAAATGACTTTTTACTCATTTTCTCAATTTTTTCGATATTTAGAGTTAGGTTTGAATTCAAATGGTTACAGAATTGTGATGTGGAGTACATTACCTTTGTAATAAGGCAATAAAAACTAAAATCGGTTAAAAATCACCCAAGTTATTACAACTGCCCCAGGCAACTAGCGTGTGGCAGACCACTTGATCAAAGATTTCGAGTTCAATTTTTGAAATTGATTGAAATTATCTACTATAGCAAAATTTTTTTATTCTTTAAGTCCCAATGTACTAAGGTGATAAGTATTTTTCATATTGTGTGATGCTAACTTGTTTAAAATTAATGGTAAAAAGTTCTAAATTTTTCAACCCTGTTTTCAAATCTCCAATTTTAAATTTTTATTTTTTTTGGCAAAAAAAATTTAAAAAATCGATCATTGGACTATTGGATTTTGTTAAGCACATATAAGGGAATAAAAACTACAAAAATTGTAGACATTCCTTTTTTCATTAGGCTAGTTCAGCGATTTTATTTCGGCGGATTTCGAGATAATAGTGATTTTGGTAACTTTTTTAGCTTTTAGTTAATTTTTTTAATTTTTTTTAACAAACTTCATATCGCTCCTTTACTTGTACAGTGTCATAACTCAAAAAATGCGTTTTTTGAGTTAATGATGCAGAATTATTCGTTATATCGTGCTTTATATTGTGTCAAAAATTCGTATTAATATCTCTTAAACTCACCGTTTGAGAAGAGTACACGCCATTATTACATTTTCTATGTACCGGCCTTTTTCAATTAAAACCCACTTTCAATAGTAAACTTTAAACGTGTTTTCTGCAAAATCAAATATTTTGAGTTATGACACTATACAAGTAAAGGAGCGATATGTTTTCTACCGAATTATTGCAGCATAATATAGAATACTTCAATTCCTGTTATAAGGGCCAAATTGAGATATGAAAAATTGACCCAGTTACAGGTCAAAGGTCAAATTTTAGAAGAATTTAAATTTTTAAAGATTAACAGATTTTTCGAGCGGGTATTAATGAAACTCCTTGATGTTATCTTAACATGACTAAACATAAATGGTTTATTATTAAAATTCAGAAAATTAACCATTAAGTGCTACTGTTGTCTTTATTTTTTGTATTTAATGGAGAAAATATAAGTATATTATTTCATAGGGTCATATAGACCCCAACAGCACTTAAGGGTTAATGTTCTGAATTTTATTAATAAACCATTAATTTTTAGACATATTAAAATAACATCAAGGAGTTTCATTAATACCCGCTCGAAAAATCTGTTAATCTTTAAAAATTAAAATTCTTCTAAAATTTGACCTTTGACCTGTAACTGGGTCAATTTTTCATATCTCAATTTGGCCCTTATAACAGGAATTGAAGTATTCTATATTATGCTGCAATAATTCGGTAGAAAACATATGAAGTTTGTTAAAAAAAATTAAAAAAATTAACTAATAGCTAAAAAAAGTTACCAAAATCACTATTATCTCCAAATCCGCCGAAATAAAATCGCTGAACTAGCCTAATGAAAAAAGGAATGTCTACAATTTTTGTAGTTTTTATTCCCTTTTATGTGCTTAACAAAATCCAATAGTCCAATGATCGATTTTTTAAATTTTTTTTGCCAAAAAAAATAAAAATTTAAAATTGGAGATTTGAAAACGGGGTTGAAAAATTTAGAACTTTTTACCGTTAATTTTAAACAAGTTAGTATCACACAATATGAAAAATACTTATCACCTTAGTACATTGGGACTTAAAGAATAAAAAAATTTTGCTATAGTAGATAATTTCAATCAATTTCAAAAATTGAACTCGAAATCTTTGATCAAGTGGTCTGCCACAAGCTAGTTGCCTGGGGCAGTTGTAATAACTTGGGTGATTTTTAACCGATTTTAGTTTTTATTGCCTTATTACAAAGGTAATGTACTCCACATCACAATTCTGTAACCATTTGAATTCAAACCTAACTCTAAATATCGAAAAAATTGAGAAAATGAGAAAAAAAAGTAATTTTTTCCACTTGTAATCCGTTTTTCAAACTTCAGGTCGTTTCCGCGTCCACTTAAAGTTATCGGATTAGCTCCAAATTTTTTATTATTAAGTTTTTAGTACAAAGGAACAAAATTCTGCCCAGTGCAACACAAAAATACGATATTAAAAAATAAGAACACCCCTAATATATATACCTTATTCTAACTTTGTTGTCGCTTAAAGTTGCTGCTGCTGATAACGATGAATGTAGTGTAGATTTACAGCTTGATGTTGCTGTTCCATTGGTGTGTGTGCAACACCAATCTTCGATGATATTTAATCATCGGGACTTCATTTATTTCCTTTATGTTTTCACTCTTCTAACTTTTTTAATTTTTCCTTTTAACAAACACAGCTTGATGTTCCATTGGTGTGTGTGCAACACCAATCTTCGATGATATTTGATCATCGGGACTTCATTTATTTCCTTTATGTTTTCACTCTTCTAACTTTTGGAATTTTTCCTTTTAACAAACACAAATTTTCACATAGAATATTGTTCAAAAGTAGCTTTCTAAAATTTTTTTTTTACTACTCATTTTTTTTTTTAAAAAACTTTTTTTTTTTTTGCATAAAAATATTATTTTTGTAAATATTTAACTATTTTTTTTTTTATATTTTTAAAATTTTTTTTTTTTCAAAATTTTTTTTTTCTTTATAGAAAATGTTGTTTCAGGTTTAATAGTTATCTTTAAAGATTGCAGTTTTTTAATTTTAGCACGGTCGCCATGTAACGACAACACTTCTTGATTCTTTTTCATAAACTGTTTTATTTATTTTATTAATTGTTAAAGTTATGCCTAAATACTTACATATGGAATATGCAATGCAAGCATATTCCCACGATTAAGTTTGGCGTGTGTGGATATTATGGTATTAAATAACCATACAGTTACTATACAGAAGGTATAGTAACTTCGACTTATCAAACACACTACAATATTTTAAGTTTCAGGCAAATCGGTTCATAAGGGTTTAGATACTTCCCTTGTAAGAGTTAACTGCTGTTAATGGTAATGAAATTTTTGCATTACCATTGTTTTTCATTGGTTTTCATTGAAACAATTTCACCAATAATGAAAGCTTAAAAAAAAAATAATTACCATTAGTATGGCATAAAAAAAAAAAATTAAATAATATTGAAATTTTTTTCATAATGAAATATTTTTGGAATTTTAAATGGTAATGCAAAATTCCCATCTATGATTAAGCCTTGTACATAAAAATGTATGAAAACCAGACAATTTTATTTATGTTTCAAATGTAGTCTGTACATATTTATTAACGAATATTTCTTGAACAAAGGATTCAAAAACTAATGATGGTAGAAATTGCTATAAATTTCTTCCCCCTATATTCATTCAATCAGTTACCAGAATCATTTTTTTTTTTTTCATCATATCTACATGGGCCAATCTTCTTAAAAAATGTTAGTAAAAAATAATAAAAATTTTTCATATCCTTTAAAAAAAAAAAATCGTTGTGTTTGAATATGTATTTTGAACAGGTTGTTTAAGATAACTTACAATATTACAGGCAGTGCAAAAATTTCTAACCCGTATACAAATAATTTGACAGTTAATTATATCGGATCAGATACAATTATATAAAATCAGATTTAATCATATATTAACAGATCAAAGTAGATCAGATAAGATAAAATCGATTTTTACACGGAAAGCTAAAAAAGTCTATTCAAAATAAAATTTTAAATTGAATATTTTTCGAATGGTGTTTTTTTTTTTTTTTTTTTTTTAAATTTCAAGTCAGAGCTTCAAAGAATTAATTCAATTAAAGAACGAACCGTTCAATAAGAACAAAAAAAATAGAAATATAATGTAAATAAAAAAACCGAACTCAAAGTCTACTTTTATTGTTAATAATTTTTATTCTGCTCCTAAAATATTTTGAAATTAATCAAATTGGATTATCAGGGACTTCAGGAAGGGTCAAAAAATTTGAGCCCCTCAGATTAAAGATTAACTAGAGACGACTCAAAAAATTATTTTTTTTTTTTGCAACGCCCCATTTATTGAAAAAATATACCAATTTTAAAGCATGTTGAACTTAATTTAAGAAAAAAAGGGGATGCGAGGGCTCCAAATGTATAATTTGTTATTCCATATATTTTTTCCTAAAAAAAGTAATGCATTTACTTAAATATACCCTAGTAAAAATTTTTGCTAATTTTACTAAATATGTAGATCTAATTTGATCCGTAAAATGGTTGTACCAAATAATATCTAATTGTATTACTTTAAATCAAAAAATATAAAAATTGATACAATTTGATCCTGAATTTGGTCAAATCTAATTAGATCAAATTGATCTTATAATATCTATTTCTATATAATTTGATAAGCAAACCCAAAGTACAAATCTAATCATATATGAAGCAATATCTAACCATATAAAGTGGATCAACAGTATCAAAGTGATAGATAAAATTTTATATAAATTTATACGAAAGCATATTAACTCATATAATATTGTATCAAATTATATATGATTAAATAAGAAAATTTTTACTCGGGTCCTAAAATTAAATATAATTGTACTTAATATAAGTTTAACTCTTTTTAACCAGAGGAAAAATATTTTTTTAATATAATAGGCATTTTAAAAACTATAAAAGAAACTTAAAGAGAGAGAACTCATAAACAAACAACTTAATATGTTTATGTCCGATCCAAATATATCCCTTACTAACTCAAAATCCATTTTTTTTAGAACCAATTCTGTAAATACATTTCAAACTAAAATTTAACACAAGAGATTTTTTTTTTTGGTTTGAAATTTAGGTTATCAAATGCTTTATCAATTCCATATATGAAGCATTCCACACTAAATGTCTCGCTACAGAAAAACATGTGTCCCGTGAAATTCTGAATAGGTTGTATGAATAGCCCTATATGGAACTAAGAAAATTGCGTTTTTAGTTTTTCAATTTTTCAAAAACTGGTCTTAACACGCGTGGTCAAATATTGAAAAAAATGGGAAAATTTGTGTCGAGTTGCCTTGTTTAAATATTTATCAAATTAAAAGGGAATGCACCACAATCTCAAAAATTTACATATTTGTATAGTTTTGTATGGAATATCGATTAAAATAATTTTTTTGGAAAATTTTCAGAACCCGTTCTGAAATTTGCCATTTTTTTTAAAAATATATTTATAATAAATCCGACCACAGTTTTGTGACGTTGTATCATGAAGAAGTTAAACTGCCATTCGTCCACAGTTAAGGTCAGCCTAAAAATGGTTACGGTTCACGATGTATCGTCAAACAATCATGGCATCCTAAGCTGTTTTTAAAGCTATTAGTAGCTAAACAAAATTTTTTATTCTCGAAATTGGTCCATAGTGCAATTGTGTTTTAACTAAACACAAATCTAGAACAAGGAAAAAAGTTTAAATTCGGCCTTGTCGAATATATTAATACCCTTCACGGTGTAAAAATGATTATAAAAAAATAATTTATTTAAAAAGGAAATCGATGAAAAAAAAAAAAAATATATATTAAAAAAAGTTTGCTAAAAAAGTTGTCGAATAAAACAATTTAAGTTATTTTGACAATAATTGAATTTTAAAATTATTTTTACTTCAATTGTCGTGGTGTCTTTTTTATACTTTTTAAGCTCTAAACCGATATCGCTTAAATACCAAATTTCTTTAACCCTGCTGTTAGGTTAGAAAAAACTTACGAATGTTAGGTTAATGGACCATTTGGTCCATACTTCAATATTCAAACAAAATAACAACTTAATATTATATTTGTGTATATTTTGGATCATTCTCCCTAAATACTATTATTTTAAGCTTAACTCAACGTTAGAGATGGGTGCGTGAGTGAATTTTGACTCACGCTCACGCAAGAAATATTATAATCGCTTATGAATCACTCACTCGACTTTTTTCTTTACTTACGCTCACTTACTACTCACGTCAGTAAAACTAATATAAGTCACGCTCACGTGTGACTCACGTGATGCATAACTACGCTAACCCCCAATTCACGCAATATTCACTTACAAATACACAATTTTAAGAAAATTTAAAAAAAGTGTTTTTCATATATGTATTAGCAGACCGTTAATTTGAATTTTAACTGATTGCAAAACGAAAAAAAAAACTAAAAACTACAAATAAAACTGAAAACAATACAAACAAATTATGTTAAATCACGCAAAAAAAATGGTATTAACGCAAAAATTGGGTTCGCTTTCTAATCACTCATACATAAAAGTTTTGGAATCACACTCACTCAAGCATGATTATCGTAATTACATAGACTTTCGCTCGAGCGTTAGTCACGTGTGATTCACGTAAACCACGCAAATCACGTGACCAGCAACCACTTTACTAAACACAGCTAACGTAAAAAAATTTTGAGGGATTTCCTTTTTCATTTTCTTTACTTTAGAGATTGTTTTATATTACAATTCAACGAAAGGCATGTTAGTTTTGTGTTCTCCTAGAATTTCAAATGATTCATCTCATTTGGGTGGCGTGGATATTGCTGATCAAATGGTACACAGAAAGAAATAAAAAAAAAATTTGAGTAAATTTTTAATACTATTGAGTAAAAAATTACTCAATTTTCCACCAGTAAACGATTTAATAGTATTGAGTAAATTTTTAATAAAAATTTATTAAATGTTTGCCAAAAAAATTTGAGTAAATTTTTAATTGACACTATTAAGTGCAGGAACAGAACAAGAGCACCACCTTTTAAAAACAGAACAAGTTTTATTTCACATCGGCGCCGGCCACCGGTTTAATCTGCCAAACCGTATGGAAAAAGTCGTGCCGGGCTTATTCTGTTTCTACTCTAAAAAAAACAAAGTTTAAAAAAATTTCATATTTTTTTACAAAGAAAAAAAACATCTTTTTTCAAACTTTACCAAATATATTTTTGTCTTAAAGACATAAAAAAATTTTATAAATATGATTACAAACTTTCATGTATATATACAAAAAACTATAAACTAAACGAGAATTAAAAAAACTAAGAAAATTCCAAAAAAAATTAAAAAAGCTATTAAATTCTTATTAAATTATTTACTCAATTTGTTTTTAAATTTTTGAGTAAATTTTTAATTGCGTCAATTAAAAAATTACTCAAAACTTTTTTTAAATTTAAACAAGTGATTACTCAAATTGTTTTTCCCCTAATTTTTTTCTGTGTACGTTCCTACAGCACATAACGCACAACAAATCGATGGCCTAACATTGTATTTGCAAACATACTTGATATCCCAACAAAACCTTAAAAATAGTAACGGTTATGTAATGCATAGCCCAAAAAAATTAGCAAATGTGCATTAATTTTCGCCTACCGCTTACCATAGGCATTCCCTTTTTGTATTTTTCATGCATTATGTAAAACTCATGCATTATTTTGAGTGTCATCCCAATCAAAAGCATCAATCCAGTATAGGGTATTGTAAGGTTGCTTTACTCTATACTGGATTAATGATATTTGATTGGGAAAAGACTCAGAGTAGTGCATGGGGTTTACATAATGCGTGAAAAATACAAAAAAGTTATTCCTATGGTAAGCCATAGGGAAAAAATTAATATTTTTTATTTTTGGTATGCTATGCCGTGATCATTTTAAAAGTTTTGACGAGACACCCGATTTGAATGCGTGCATCCTATTTTCTAAAATCGACATTTCATGGGCTCCAGCTATCGAAATCGCAGGAGACCAGAGTTTTTGCGGCAACTAGCACTTTCTCTGTCTAAGGCGTATATGTAGAAAAGGACTAGATTACCTCAACAAGAGTTCTCAGGAGATGTATTGACTGAAATATGATAGTGCATAGTTCCAGTAGCCTTATCAAATAATAATACTTCTAATTCAGATGCTCAAAAGAGTAGAATTTGTAGTTGCTGCGAGTCTAAGTCTAACATAAAATGCTTCATTTGCAGCAAGATTATTTGCAAAACTAACCGAACAACATTTTGCTCACCATGCAATGACAATTATTATAAAACAAACTAATAAATATTTATTTTTTTTTAAATAAATGTAAAAAAATCGAAGAAAACCAAAGAAAATATACTATGGACCAAATGGTCCCTTAACCAATGATACGTAACTTTTTATTTTTCTCAGTCCTGGTTTAAGTCAGAGCCTAGATTTTTTGGAAATAATATTGTTTTGTAAAAAGACCCCATGAGCAAAAAAACTAAGCCAGTATATATCACTGTTCAAAAGTTACAAACACTCACATAAAAAATCGGTTGGAATGAGGTTGCCACAACCGCAATACGGTTGTCGTAACCGGCTTGCGGTTGTCCCAACCGTACGCGGTTGCAGCAACCGTAAATTGAGGTTGTTATAACTTTTTTAAAATATTTTTGTGTCATTTGCCACAAAATTAAAAAAAAGTTGCTACAACTGCAAACCCCAGTTGTAGCAACCGTAAATAACGACATTTGCCGGTTGCTACAACCTCAAGTTCTCGGTTCCCTCAACTGATAATTAAAATAACAAAACTTCAAAAAATTCAATGTCATTAAATAAAAAAATATTGAAAAATACATTTATTTTTCTTCAAAATTTCAACATTTGATGAAAAAACAGGAATTAATAGATTTATTGGGGTAAGTTTATGCACTTTAAATGATACAATAGTTAAACTTATGCCATTTTTCTTCTTTTAATTTATAGAAATAATGGAAAATTTAGAATATGCTAAACTCTCGCACCAATTAAAAAATGAATCAAAAATTAACGGTATGAGATGGAAGTCCTCAAATTTGGATTTTGCAGAAAATGGTAATATAAAAACAGTGAAAAAAATATTTCAGAATCTAAGACTGTTTCTATGGAAAAAATTTCTCAAAATCTGAGACTTTTCTATAGAAAAATTGTCTCAGAATCTAAGCCTTTTTGTACAGAAAAAATTTCTTCGAATCTGAGACATTATCTATAAAAAAAATTCTCAGAATCTGAGACTCTTTCTATAAAAAAATGTATCAGAATCTGAGACTTTTTCTATAGAAAATCTGTCGCAGAATCTGAGACTTTTTCTATAGAAAAACTGTCGCAGAATCTGAGACTTTTTCTATAGAAAAACTGTCTCAGAATCTGAGACTTTTTCTATAGAAAAACTGTCTCAGAATCTGAGACTTTTTCTATAGAAAAACTGTCTCAGAATCTGAGACTTTTTCTATAGAAAAACTGTCTCAGAATCTGAGACTTTTTCTATAGAAAAACTGTCTCAGAATCTGAGACTTTTTCTATAGAAAAACTGTCTCAGAATCTGAGACTTTTTCTATAGAAAAACTGTCTCAGAATCTGAGACTTTTTCTATAGAAAAACTGTCTCATAATCTGAGACTTTTTCTATAGAAAAACTGTCTCAGAATCTGAGACTTTTTCTATAGAAAAACTGTCTCAGAATCTGAGACTTTTTCTATAGAAAAACTGTCTCAGAATCTGAGACTTTTTCTATAGAAAAACTGTCTCAGAATCTGAGACTTTTTCTACAGAAAAACTCTCTCAGAATCTGAGACTTTTTCTATAGAAAAACTGTCTCAGAATCTGAGACTTTTTCTATAGAAAAACTGTCTCAGAATCTGAGACTTTTTCTATAGAAAAACTGTCTCAGAATCTGAGACTTTTTCTATAGAAAAACTGTCTCAGAATCTGAGACTTTTTCTATAGAAAAACTGTCTCAGAATCTGAGACTTTTTCTATAGAAAAACTGTCTCAGAATCTGAGACTTTTTCTATAGAAAAACTGTCTCAGAATCTGAGACTTTTTCTATAGAAAAACTGTCTCAGAATCTGAGACTTTTTCTATAGAAAAACTGTCTCAGAATCTGAGACTTTTCTATAGAAAAACTGTCTCAGAATCTGAGACTTTTTCTATAGAAAAACTGTCTCAGAATCTGAGACTTTTTCTATAGAAAAACTATCTCAGAATCTGAGACTTTTTCTATAGAAAAACTGTCTCAGAATCTGAGACTTTTTCTATAGAAAAACTGTCTCAGAATCTGAGACTTTTTCTATAGAAAAACTGTCTCATAATCTGAGACTTTTTCTATAGAAAAACTGTCTCAGAATCTGAGACTTTTTCTTTAGAAAAACTGTCTCAGAATCTGAGACTTTTTCTATAGAAAAACTGTATCAGAATCTGAGACTTTTTCTATAGAAAAACTGTCTCAGAATCTGAGACTTTTTCTATAGAAAAACTATCTCAGAATCTGAGACTTTTTCTATAGAAAAACTGTCTCAGAATCTGAGACTTTTTCTATAGAAAAACTGTTTTAGAATCTGAGACTTTTTCTATAGAAAAACTGTCTCAGAATCTGAGACTTTTTCTATAGAAAAACTGTCTCAGAATCTGAGACTTTTTCTATAGAAAAACTGTCTCAGAATCTGAGACTTTTTCTATAGAAAAACTGTCTCAGAATCTGAGACTTTTTCTATAGAAAAACTGTCTCAGAATCTGAGACTTTTTCTATAGAAAAACTGTCTCAGAATCTGAGACTTTTTCTATAGAAAAACTGTCTCAGAATCTGAGACTTTTTCTATAGAAAAATTGTCTCAGAATCTGAGACTTTTTCTATAGAAAAACTGTCTCAGAATCTGAGACTTTTCTATAGAAAAATTGTCTCAGAATCTGATACTTTTTCTATAGAAAACCTGTCTCAGAATCTGAGAATTTTTCTATAGAAAAACTGTCTCAGAATCTGAGACTTTTTCTATAGAAAAACTGTCTCAGAATCTGAGACTTTTTCTATAGAAAAACTGTCTCAGAATCTGAGACTTTTTCTATAGAAAAACTGTCTCAGAATCTGAGACTTTTCTATAGAAAAACTGTTTTAGAATCTGAGACTTTTTCTATAGAAAAACTGTCTCAGAATCTGAGACTTTTTCTATAGAAAAACTGTTTTAGAATCTGAGACTTTTTCTATAGAAAAACTGTCTCAGAATCTGAGATTTTTTCTATAGAAAAACTGTCTCAGAATCTGAGACTTTTTCTATAGAAAAACTGTCTCAGAATCTGAGATTTTTTCTATAGAAAAACTGTCTCAGAATCTGAGACTTTTTCTATAGAAAAACTGTCTCAGAATCTGAGACTTTTTCTATAGAAAAACTGTCTCAGAATCTGAGACTTTTTCTATAGAAAAACTGTCTCAGAATCTGAGACTTTTTCTATAGAAAAACTGTCTCAGAATCTGAGACTTTTTCTATAGAAAAACTGTCTCAGAATCTGAGACTTTTTCTATAGAAAAACTGTCTCAGAATCTGAGACTTTTTCTATAGAAAAACTGTCTCAGAATCTGAGACTTTTTCTATAGAAAAACTGTCTCAGAATCTGAGACTTTTTCTATAGAAAAACTGTCTCAGAATCTGAGACTTTTTCTATAGAAAACCTGTCTCAGAATCTGAGACTTTTTCTATAGAAAACCTGTCTCAGAATCTGAGACTTTTTCTATAGAAAACCTGTCTCAGAATCTGAGACTTTTTCTATAGAAAACCTGTCTCAGAATCTGAGACTTTTTCTATAGAAAAACTGTCTCAGAATCTGAGACTTTTTCTATAGAAAAACTGTCT
Organism: Pegoplata infirma; assembly: GCA_963921195.1. Taxonomy (NCBI): domain Eukaryota; kingdom Metazoa; phylum Arthropoda; class Insecta; order Diptera; family Anthomyiidae; genus Pegoplata; species Pegoplata infirma. The sequence goes on from OY992537.1 coordinate 83,230,582, forward strand.
CAGAATCTGAGACTTTTTCTGTAGAAAAACTGTCTCAGAATCTGAGACTTTTTCTATAGAAAAACTGTCTCAGAATCTGAGACTTTTTCTATAGAAAAACTGTCTCAGAATCTGAGACTTTTTCTATAGATAAACTGTCTCAGAATCTGAGGCTTTTCTGTAGAAAAACTGTCTCAGAATCTGAGACTTTTTCTATAGAAAAACTGTCTCAGAATCTGAGACTTTTCTGTAGAAAAACTGTCTCAGAATCTGAGACTTTTCTATAGAAAAACTGTCTCAGAATCTGAGACTTTTTCTATAGAAAAACTGTCTCAGAATCTTAGACTTTTTCTGTAGAAAAACTGTCTCAGAATCTTTGACTCCTTCTATAGAAAAACTATCTCAGAATCTGAGACTTTTTCTATAGAAAAACTGTCTCAGAATCTAATACTTTTTCTATAGAAAAACTATCTCAGAATCTGAGACTTTTCCTATAGAAAATTGTCTCAGAATCTGAGGACTTTCTATAGAAAAACTGTCTCAGAATCTGTGACTTTTTCCGGGAAACTTTTATTATAGAAAAAGATTCAGATTTTTCCTATAGAAAAATTTTCAGATTCTGAGTTATTTTTCTCATAAAAAAGTCCCAGATTCTGAAATATTTTTCCTAAAGAAAAAGTCTCAGATTCTGAGAAGAAGAATTCTTTGTATCGGATTTTTAGTAAACGATTTAAAACCACATAAAAATGTAACATTAAGTTTATTATTTTTAGTATTAAGTCATTTATATTACTATATTTTTTTCAAACAATAAAAAAAGAAAAAAAAAATTAAAAAACGTGTCTTATAATTGGTATTTTATTTTGTATTTTGGCATAATATCGAAAATATATTAAACACAGCTATGGTTGGGACAACCGGCAATACGGTTGCCATAACCGGCAAATGCCGTTATTTGAGGTTGCTGCAACCGGCATTTGTCGGTTGCCACAACTGTAAATTGTCGGTTGCTACAACCGTATATTTACCGGTTGCAGCAACCTCAATCTGAGGTTGGAACCTTGTACGGTTGAGACAACCGTATTTTGCTGTGAGTGAAGGAAACAATCCAAAAATTGGACCAAATGGGCTTAACCTAACAGCAGGGTTAAGCAATAAAAATTGCCCATCAGACAGACGAACATAACTAGATCAACTTAAAATCGATCGAGGATCACGAATATTTATTGTTAATGAAACCATAGATTGTTATTTCGATGAGCTACAAACGCAATGACATACTTAAATATACCATTTAACACCAACAATAAGTGAAGGGTATAATAAGCAAGAGCTAGAAGCATAAGTGTAATGCCTGCCTATTTATACATATTATACATAAGTTACAATATTTTCTAAATGAGGGTAGAACATCAAAATTCCATTAAACTTTCATATAAACCACAACAGAAACCACAATATTTCGATTAAAACTTAAACTTACTTGATGTTTTGTACATACATTATGGCCCAAAAAATAAATTTGAGAACAAATATTTGAACAAATTTAAGGCAATTTCAATCACAAATGAAAAAAAAAAAATCTATTGTGATACTAAATCATCTTTTATTTGGTAAAATTTTGAAGATAAGAATTGATAAATTTTCAAAGCAAATATGTGGGATAATTTTACAATTCAAAAAACTAATTATTAAAAAAAAAGATACACTAGTTTACCCAACAAGAAAAATTCTCTGCGTACAAAACGTGACCGTATTTTTCAAAAAATAGGGTACCCTATTTTCCAAGTCAGAAAGAAAAAAATTCAAACTTAGTAATTTTAATGTAATTTTTTTTATATTATTGCAAAGAGTTGATTTTGATATCTTTATGATATCCTATAAAGATGATATTTAAAATCTAAATAAATGTGATTGGCTAGACGTGATTAATTCCAAAATTAAAAAGATCTGATCAAATTTGAATTTTTGACATTTTTTTTTAATAAATGCTTTTTGGCTTAGAAAAGTCAAAACTACCGAGCTGAAGGGGACCCCAAAATGAAGTGAGATCTTCCTGAAATTTTAACCACATTCAATTCCGCATAGCGCCCATGTGAAATTCGCGAAAAATCATTTCTCGACCTATTGGACACATATTGGAATGACTGATAAATGAAACATATAAAAGTTAACATGTACACTCAAAAAAAAAGTTTGTAAAATGACATAAAATCCAAGTGATTTTACGGGGCAGGTTTTGTAAAATATGTACTAGCAAGAATCCCCGTAAAGTTACGGGGATAATTTGTAAATTGATTTAACAAAAGAAAATGTAAATTTACAATTTTTTTTGTAAAATATCATCTTCGAGGTGAACATTTTTTTGTAAATTTGCAAAAAATTTGGTAAATTTACAAAACAAAATTGTAAACTTACAAAAAACGGTTGTTATTTTACAAGGAAAAATAGAAAATGAAAAAAATAAATTGTAGATTAACAAATTATTTGGTTAAACTACTGTTTTTTTTGCAAAAAACTTGTATTTTTACAATAAAAAGTGGTAAATTTACAATTTTTATTGTATATGTACCATTTTTCCTTATTTTTTTTGCCATAAAAACAGTAGTTTAACCATAAAATTTGTAAATTTACAATATTGTTTTTGTATTTTCTATTTCATTTTTGTAAAATTACAACTTTTTTCGTAAGTATACAATTTTGTTTTTTAAATTTTCATATTTGTTTTGTAAATTTACAAAAAAATTGGTTTATTTACATATTGGTTTTGTAAATTTAAAGGTTTTTTCCATTGGTGCATCTTATTTTTCCTTCTTCGGCAGCTGGAGTAGCACTTCAACAACCTGAAAAGATTTTTTTCACTTGAGCACTTTTAACAAACTTTTTAATGTATAACACTGCACTTTTTTATTTTTTTCGACATTTCGTTTTTCTTAAGTAGAACATATGAGAATTGCGAAGGAGGCTACACAAGAAATTTCTTATATTTTCAGGAAAAATTAGTAAAAAAATAACAATTTTTTTTTGAATTTTTAATTATTTTCACAAGTATTTTTAAAAAATCGGAAAAAAAAATTTCGGATATTGTAGATTGGATGTTTATGTACCAGTTAAAATAAGAAAACTTTGATTTTTCATAATTGGCAGCTTTCTATTGACATTTTAGGTACCAAATTTAAAAAAAAATTACCAAAAAAATATGATAAAATCACCAAAAAAAATGGTAAAAATACAAAAAAAAAAACTAGAACAATTATGTAGTAGAAACACATAAAAATTGTGGTATTTTACTTAACGCAAATTACCAAAAAAATGGTGTAAAAATTATTTATAAAAAATTATTTTTAACTAAATTTTTTACTCCAAAACGCAAAAAAAAAATCTGAACTTAGAAAATTTTTGCGTGTCCTATTGTTGAATAATTAATTTTTCTTTTGTAAAACAACATTAATTCTAGTAATAAAATAAGTTTTGTAAAATTATATTGGAATTTTGTACTTTTCAATACATACATTTCAAACTGAAAACCTTGTAAACGATCTTAAAAAAAATGTTTGTAATAAAACATTTTTTTGGTAAAAAGACTAAATAACATCAAGTAAAATTATGTTGTACAATTACAGTTTTCTTGTGTAAAAAAACTAAACACCTTGTAATATTTTTTTAATTTGTAAAATAATTCACATTTTTGTAAATTTACCTAAAAAATTTGTAAAATAAATTTACCAACATATAATAGTAAAATTACAAAGCAAACTGTAGTTTTCGTTTTATTAAATATACAACAATTTTTGTAAAAAGACAAAAATATTAGTAAAATAGAATTACAAGACCTTTTACTTGTAAATTTACAAACCGTTTTTGTGAGTGTATCTTATAAATAGTAAATATATAAATTTTTATAGGTAAACGCTTTAAATTGCTTTAAATAAAAAGAAAGCGGGGATATGCAATTGTAAATTTAAAATTACTATTGACAGAGAAATCCACTTATGGATTGTTTTTCTAATGCATTTGTTAATTTTTTATAACAGAAACTGTAGGTTAACTTTTATATATTGCATCACACAGAAAAAAAATCGTCAACAAACCGCATTTGTAAATGTCCTAAAGCGATGTCAACCAAACATTTAGCAAAAACGGCTGACTCATACTGTTGCGACTTTATGTAAAAAAGAGTTTTGCCAAAATTGAAGGAGTTAGTGCAGAGCATTGGAAGAAGTTTGAATTTGGACCATAATTCTGAAATTAAAATTTGGTATTAAATGAAAAATGACACTTCTACCGTCATGTAGATATTTCTTAAAATGCCATTAATTACCCAGGGGCAGGCGCGGATCCACGGGGGGGGGAGGAAATTCCCCCCCCCCCCCCCCCCCCCAAAACCGAATTCGGAAGAAAAAAAAGAAAAAAGAAAGGAAGGGAAAGAAAAGTAAAGAAAAGAAAAGAAAAGAAAAGAAAAGAAAAGAAAAGAAAAGAAAAGAAAAGAAAAGAAAAGAAAAGAAAAGAAAAGAAAAGAAAAGAAAAGAAAAGAAAAGAAAAGAAAAGAAAAGAAAAGAAAAGAAAAGAAAAGAAAAGAAGAGGAAAAAAGGAAATTGAAAAGGAAATAATCTGAAAAAAAAATTCTATGAAAAATGTCCACAGATCTGAACAAATGTTAAAGAATACTCAAATTTTTCCATAGAAAAAATGTCGCGGAATGTTAAAATTTTTCTATATGAAAAAAAATTTGAGAAATTTTTTCAAGGGAAAAATTGAGAATTTTTTAATTTGTCTATGTAATAAAACTTTTCTTTATAAAAAATACAAAATGTTTATAGGCGAAATATTTGGGAATTTTTGTAAACGAAAATTTTTTTAATATTTCTAAATGAAAAATTTGGGAATTTTTCTAAAGAAAAAAGTTGAGAATTTTCTTAGAATTTTTTATAGCAAAAAAGACAGTCGAGCCAGAGCTCGACTGTCTTTACAGAAACAATAATTTAAAAATAAAGACTATAAGTCGCCCTATGTGGCAATAATCAGTATCTTTGGAAATATGGCAACACGTAACATTTGTGGCTAAAATATAGACCATGTCTGGCAATGTTTGTAAAATAAGTAGTACTTAGATCAGAATTGATGATGGAGAAGAAGAATAATGATTACTAAAAATTGAGTTTGTTTACACAAATTACAATAACAACTCTTCTGTTAGAAAAAACAACAGCAACAACCGAACTCGAATTGAAAAAATCATGATTTAGTTGATACTTGCTTAACAGCCTACTTGGCGTATCGGTCTAGAGTGATTGTACGTTACAAGCAGTTAATAGCAAAGTATTACAGATGATGGGTTCAATCCTTGTCGGCTGCGATCTGTTAATAATTTTCACATATAGAGTTCTATTGACTATTAACTGAATAAATTTGACATTAAAAGTTTTTCTGAAGATTATTATAACTGGATAATATAAAACTAGTAAGAAACAAACCAGGATGTCTTAAATTTTTAGAAAAACTAAAAATTTTTCTTTTACACTTTTCTGAATTCAAAAACCATATATAACAAATCAAAAAATTATAATACATAATTATAATTAGAGCCTGAGCTCGACTGTCTTTACAGAAACAATTATTTAAAATTTTAATATTTGGACAATTTTTATATGAAAAATCTAACAGTTTTTCTATAGGAAAAATCTAACAATTTTCTATATTGAAAATTTAACAATTTTCTGGGTAAAAAAAAATACAGGAAATGAAATCATGAGTGAGAATTTTTTCTAGAATTTTCAAGAATCTCATAAGTTTTCTTTAGCAAAATTTTTTTTATTTTTACAGAAAAAAAGTAAAATTAAAATGAAATTTTCCTGTAGGAAAAATAAGAAAATTTTCTTCAGGGAAAATTTGAGAATTTTTTATACAAAAAATGCAATAGAACTTTGACTTTTTCGAAAGGAAAAATTATACAGAATCTGTCTCGGAATCTAAGTATTTTTCCTTTAGAAAAATGTCTCAGAATCTGAGACTATTTTCCTTATGTAAAATCTATCAGAATCTGAGATTATTTTTATTAAAAAAATGTCTCAGAATCTTAGTCTTTTTAATAGGAAAAGCTGGGACCTTTTCTATAGGAAAAAAATCCTAGAAAAAAAAATTCAAATTTCAGAAGGAAACATATCTCAGAACTTTTAAGTTGTAATATTGAAAAAATATTCTAAAATCTATGACTTTTTCGATAGGAAAAATAACTCAGAATCTAAGTATTTTTCTATAAAAAATGTCTTAGATTCTGAAAATTTTTGGAAAAATATTCTGAGAATTTTAGAAAAATATCACAGAATCTAAAAAAGGTCTTAGATTCCGAATTTGTTTTTAATTTGAAAAATGTCTCAGAATCTAAGACTTTTTTTGTAGGTGAAATTTCAGAGACTCAGACTCTGAGACTTTTTTTATGGGAAAAATGACTCAGAAACTAAAACATTTTTCAGACTCTCTTATGAAAATATGTCTCAGAAAATGCTTGACTATCTTAGACTTTTTCTAGGGAAAAGTTTTCTCGGAAAACAAAACTTTTTTAATAGAAAAATGTCACAGAATCTAGAAAATTGGCTCCAAAAATTTTAAAAAGCATTAAAGTCTTAAATTTTTCTAATCTCAGGTACTTTCTATGGAATATTTTTTCAAACCCTAAAAATGTAGGGGTAGAAAGATCGTTTCGGTATCTTACACCGTTTTTGTAGAAAAATAGAATAGAAAAAAATATTTCAGAACCTAAGAAGTTTTTAATGGGAAAATAATCACCAAATCTGAGAATATTTCTTTACGAAAATTTTTTCTAAATATAGAAATTTTTTGGTTTGAGAATTGCATAAATATCTGAAAATTTTCTATATGAACGTGTATCAGAATTTAAAAATTTTTGTATAAATTCTGATTAATTTTTATTAAAAAAAAATCGTTACATTTGACCTTTAATATATTATATTTTTTATAGGTTTATTCCAGCTCGAGGTCATTATTTTCTTTACTTATTTAGACTATGCTATTCTCATAGAATAATTTTTTGAAAATTATTCTACAAGAATATGACAGTTTTAATAAGTAATGGAAATAATGACCTCGAGCTAGAATAAACCTACGCAAAATATTTGTAATAGCTTTTCTGTATCAAAATGCCTCTGAACCGCAGAATTTTTCTATTGGGATAACGTCTCAGAGTCATAAACTTTCTCTTTAAGAAAATAACTCGGAAAAATTTCCAAATCAGAAAACTTTTTGTGAATAAACATATCTCCTAGCTGACTTATTTTCTATTAGAAATTGATGTCAGAATCTGGGTCTTTTGCTACCAGAAAAATGCTTTAGAACCCGAAAATTTCTTGAAGAGACATTTTTCAAAATATCAAACATTTAAGTTTTTTTTATTATAGGAATAAATTTTTAAAATTTTAAAATGTTTCTATAAAAAAAATCATAATTAACAATAGTTGAACACTAAAAAACTTTAACCAGTGATTAAAATACGACCTGAAATTCCCTGCTAAAATTTTTTTTTTAGCAAAAAAAATGTTCCCCCCCCCCCCCCCCAAACCCAAGAGCTGGATCCGCGCCTGCCCAGGGGTAAGGAATTTTTTTTCTGTCCGTAACTTTTGTGGGCGTGGATATAAAGAAATAATCTTAATCATTATAAAATTGTATCACTTAAGTGAAAAAAGCATAATAATTTAATTTGTTAACATTTGCCGCCAGGAGGAAGGTGTGTCCGTGCCCCAAACCAAAAAAATTGACCTGTAAATTTTTGTGATTTAAATGAAAATCACACACGCTCACTCGTGTATCACGTTGTTTTTTTTAATCCACGTAAATCACGGGACTAGAGACCATCTCCAATTGAATACATAAACAAAAGACAAGTGTCTCTTCATTTGTTCCATCTATAACATCTGTAAATTTTATTAAAATTGAAGTGTCCACTCTGAAATAGTTTTCTTGTAGGTCCGATTCCAAAAAGTTTCAAGGCACTTATTTATAACCCCAATATAATCACGTGATTTAAATGAAAATCACTCACGGTCATGCGTGAATCATGTTGTTTTTTTTTTAATCACACAAATCATGGGACTAGAGCCCATCTCCAATTCAAATACATAAGCAAAATACAAGTGTCTCTTCATTTGTTTCATCAATATTTTTTGTTTCATCAATATTTTTTGTTTAATCAATATTTTTTTTTTTTGTGTCAATATTTTTTTTTATCCATATTTTTTTTTCATCCAATATTTTTTTTCATCAATATTTTTGTTTCATCAATATTTTTTTTCTTTATCAATATTTTTTTTAATATCAATATTTTTTTCCTCCAAATTTTTTTTCATCAATATTTTTTTTTCATCAACATTTTTTTTCGTCAATATTTTTATCGTCATTATTTTTTTATCAATATTTTTTCGTCAATATTTTTTTTTCATTAATATTTTTTTCATCAATATTTTTTTTCATCCAATATTTTTTTTTTCATCAATATTTTTGTTCATCAATATTTTTTTTTTTCATCAATATTTTTTTGTTTCATATTTTTTTTTAATACTATTTTGTGCAAAAATATTCGACACAGCCGAATTTAATATTATTTCTTGTGTTTTTTTTTGCCAATCAAAATTTGCAAACGTTAGCTGATATTTAAGTTGCACTTTCAGTTAAAAACTTAATTGTATTAACAAATATGTGATTCAATATAACAATTCATTATTTACTGTGCACGTATAGCTTTCTATTTAAAACCTTTTAAAAATTAAGTCCAATACTCTGGTTAAATATTGTCCACTACTTTAAAGTACATGTGTGTGTGTGTGTGTGTGATGGTGTTTGTGTGAAAGATAAACAAACAATTACAAACATGTTAAACACAAAGATAAATTAAGGTAGTATGCAATGAATAGTATGCACGCTCATTTGTGTCTGTGTGTGGTTGAATATATTTACTATGTAGTGTGCAATAACAATTTGATGATGACCCCAATTCCACAAAGTTAAACCAAGTTATGTCAAATACTGGGCACATATTACTACCACCTACATTTTTAGACAACAGTAGTAGAGCACACTATGTTTAGAAAATAGACTGAAAATAAAACCTCTGTTCAATCAGCAGAAAAAAGATTACATTAAAAATGCAAAATTAGAATTTTTGCTTTCTGACTTGGAAAAAAAGGTACCCTACACCGAAAAAATCAATGCGTAAAATACACAACGAAAGACACTCGTTAAATATACGAAATGTTTTGTAAATTATACGAAAAATATTTTTAATGCTACATAAAATACACGAAATATACTTGTATTTAAAATCAATAGTGGTATTCAGAGTTTTACTTGCTAACCCTTGCACTAGTCCTGGCTTTGGAGCACTTTTAGAAATTATTTTTCAAAATACATGTATTTTTTGAAAGAAGTACTATTTTGCTACATGGCTAGGGCTGGTAACAAGACTCTGAATACCTCTAAAAATTTCGTAAATATTAAAAATTTATTAAGACTCTTACAAAAATAATTCGTTACTTTAATAAACATTTTTTGTAGTTTTACTTACAAATTTCGTAGAATTACGAAAATGGGAAATAGTTTCGCATAAAATGATAAAATTTTTGAAACACAATTTTTTTCATTAACAAGTAGAAAAGTTAAATTCGACTTGGCCGAATCTATGACTACCCTCCACAATTCCCCTTTTAAGTGAGAGTAAATTTTCTAACTTGAAAGAAAACACATTTTTGATTGGAGTAATTTTTGAAAAAAAAATACTAATTTACTAATTTTTTTTTAATGTATAATTTTTTTTGAGTGTAAAATTTTTTTTCGAGTGTATTTTTTTTTAGTATAAAAATATTTTTGAGTGACAAAAATACGCTGCTAAATATTTTTGTGTGTTTTTAAATCATGTTTAAAGGGTTTTCAACACGTGAATTTAAGGTGAAACAAATCACAAATTCACGGTTTTGCTAATAACTTTTGAACCACTGCACCGATTGGGCTGAAATTCAACGAAATTCACGAACGAGGCCAGAGGAACGACAAATATATGTGCCAAGTTTCAGCATCCTCAGAATTGCCTTTTAAAAGTTAACGTGTCATTTATCTCATATATTTACGAAAAACCCTCGCCGAAATTCAGTATTTTGCCAATAACTTTTGAACCACCGGACCGCTTTCGCTGGATTGCAATACCAATCTGAACAGGTAAGTGTCCAACATATATGTCAAACTTCAGGAGCCTCCGTAAAGGCTTTCAAAAGTTAGAGTGTTTTCAACAGACAGACGGACGGACATCGCTAGATCGTCTTAGAATCGATCGAAGATCATGAATATATATATATATATATATATTATCAGGCGCGGGGGGGGGGTGAAATTTCCTTCCCCCCCAACCGAATTCGAAAGAAAAAAAGGAAAAGAAAAAAATAAAAAAGGAAAGGAAAGTGAAAAGGAAATAATTTGAAAAAATTTCTATGAAAAATGTTCAAGGATCTTAAAAAGTTTTCTATGAAAAATTTTAAAGAATATTAAAATTTTTCTAGAGGAAAAATGTCGCGGAATGTAAAAATTTTAGAATTTTTTATAATGAAAAAACTGAGAATTTTTCTATAGCAATAATTTGTGAATTTTTTTACAGGAAAATCCTTAAAACTATTCTATAGGAAAAATCTGGAAATTTTTCTATAGGAGAAATTTTTTCTATAGAAATTCTTCTATGAAAAATGTCTAAGAATTCTAAACTGTTTTTGAATGTTAAAATTTTTCTATGTGATAAAACTTTTCTTAATAAAACGAAAATTTTTTTAATTTTTCTAAAAGAAAAATTTTGGTATTTTTCTATAGAAAAAAGTTGAGAATTTTTCTTAGAATTTTTTTATAGTAAAAATCTTAAAATTTTGACAATTTTTATATGAAAATATAACAGTTTTTCTATAGTAAAAATCTGATGGTTTTTTTATAGGAAAAATCAGAGAATTTTTTATATTGAAAATTTGAGAATTCTTGTGGGTAAAAACAAGAATGGAAATTAAATCATAAGTAAGATTTTTTTCTAGAATTTTCAAGAAAAAAAGTTTTCTTAAGAAAAAATGTTTTTAAATCTTAAATTTTTTTACAAAAAAAAAGTAAAATTAAAATAAAATTTTTCTGTAGAAAAAATAAGAAAATTTTCTTCAGGGAAAATTTGAAAATTTTTATACAAAAAATGCAATAGAATCTTTGACTTTTTCTAAAGAAAAAATTATAGAAAATCTGGGACTTTTATACAAAAAATTTCTCGAAATCTAAGTATTTTTCCTTAGAAAAAATGTCTCAGAATCTGAGACTATTTTCCTTAGGAAAAATGTATCAGAATCTGAGATTATTTTTATTAGAAAGATGTCTCATAATCTAAGACTTTTTAATAGGAAAAGCTTAGACCTTTTCTATAGGAAAAAATTCCTAGAATACTAAAAAAAACTTGAAATTTTTTCGATAGGAAAAATATATCAGAATTTTTGAGTTTTAATATTAAAAAAATATTCTAAAATCTATGACTTTTCGGTAGGAAAAATAACTCAGAATCCAAGTATTTTTCCATAAAAATGCCTTAGATTTTAAGAATTTTATAAAAAATATTGTGAGAATTTTAGAAAAAATATCACAGAATCTAAAACAAGGTCTAAGATTTTTATTTTTTTTTTATTTAAGAATGTTTGAGAGTCCAAGTCTTTTTTGTAGGAAAAATTTCGGAGACTCAGACTCTGAGACTTTTGCTATGGGAAAAATGACTCAGAAACTACAACATTTTTTTTTGAGAAAAAAATTTTTAGACTCTCTTATGGAAATATTTCATAGAAAATGCTACTAGACTTTTTCTAGGGAAAAGTTTCTCAGAAGCAAAACTTTTGTAGGTGTAAAAAGATCGTTTCGGTGTCTTAAACCTTTTTTGTAGAAAAATAGAATAGAAAAAAATATTTCAGAACCTAAGAACTTTTCAATGGGAAAAAACTCACTAAATCTTTACGAAAATTTTTCCTAAATATAGAAATTTTTTGGTGTGAGAATTGCATAAGTATCTGAGAATTAGCTATATGAAGGTGTATCAAAATTTAAAAATCTTTGTATAAATTCTGATTAATTTTTATTCAAAAATAAAAATCATTACATTTGACCTTTAAAATATTTTATTTTTTGTATGTTTATTCTAGCTCGAGGTCATTATTTCCTTTACTTATTTAGACTATGATAGTCCCATAGAACAATTTTTTGAAAATTATTCTATGAGAATATCACAGTTTTAATAAGTAATGGAAATAATGACCTCGAGCTAGAATAAACATACTTAAATTATTTTTGTATAAATTTTAAAAGTTTTTCTGTGTCAAAATGCCCCAGAACCTCAGAATTTTTCTATTGGGATAACGTCTCAGAATCATAAACTTTCTCTTTAAGAAAATGACTCGGAAAAATTTCCAAATCATAAAACTTTTTGTGAATAAACATATCTCAAACCCGACTTATTTTCTTTTAGAAAATTATGTCTGAATCTGGATATTTTAGAGCCCGAAAATTACTTGAAGAGACATTTTTCTAAATATCAAACATTTAAGTTTTTTTATTATAGGAATAAATTTTTAAAATTTTAAAATGTTTCTATAGAAAAAATTATAATAAACAAAAGTTGAACACTAAAAAACCCTAACCAATGATTAAAATTCGATCGGAAATTCCCTGCAAAAAATTTTTTTTGAGCAAAAAAAAATGTCCCCCCCCCCCCAAACCCAAGAGCTGGTCCACGCCTGATATATATACTTTATGGGGTCCTAGACCAATATTTCTAGGTGTTACAAACGGAATGACAAACTTATATATACCCTCTATCACTAGAGTGGAGGGTATAAAAAATAAATTAATTATTTTTAAAATTTTTTTTATCAAAAAATTTTTTTTCATCAAAATTTAGTTTCTCATCAAATTTTTATTTTTTTATTTTTTTTCAATTTTTTTTTTGTACCAAAACTACATTTTTACCAACTCTAAACTTCTAACATAAAAAAATGTTCCATTTGCTTAACAAATGTACACAAAACAAGTGAGAGTGTTAATTTCTTCGGTGCCGAATTGTTTATACTCTCCAAAATGCATTTATTTTTGCATTTTGGAGAGAATTTTTTCTTTTTTTTACTTAAGTAATACAATCATTTACTAGATTTTCAGCTCATTTTTTTTAGACTGAATCTTGTTTTATAGGATTTTCAACCGATATTTCAATTCGTTTAGCATGGAATGGTAAATGAACATAACATTAATTTTTTCTAAATAAAAACTTTGCTTTGGAAACTACACCTAAATCTTCAGCAATACGTTATCATGATTTACAGTTTTAGACAAGAGTTAAAAATTCGCACACATTTTTTTTGTCATTGGCTTACAAAGTCGAACAATAATGGTGTCCTGTTTATGATTTTTTAAACTTTCCACCTTGAAACACTTTTAACAATGTGATCAAAGTGTAAATACTGGAATTGTTTTTGTTTCTATTTGCATTTAAAATACTCTGAACTTTACTTTGGCTAGCTGGTTTCGTAACAAAAAAGTTTTTTTTTTCTATGTTATTGATGTTCCCTTCAACTGCAACTAACCGATTTAATTAAAAGTTTGCAATTAGTAAACGGATTTCAACACAAACAACTAACCATCCACAACAAGTAGTAGTCTCAATTTTTGACAAAGCCGAACTAAACAACCGCACACACTTCCATACTGACATTGTTCTCATATGTCTCTGACCACTTCCAATATAAACAACCAACTTGTTTTGGTTGCAATTTTGTTTGTGTGTGGGAGAAAAAGAAGAACTCTAATTTTGGAGTGATGCATTTTTTTCAGAGCACTTGTATACCAGAAAAAAAAACAAAAATACAATTCTGTAGACAACGATAACCGAATGGCAGCAAATAATTTATTAGTCATCTTTGTTTTCAAAATATGCATAAGTTGTATGTTTAAAACCACACAATCGTAACGCATTAAATCTAACCCAGTCGGCAAAAAAAAACTACCCCTGACATACTGCTGACTCTCCCTTATAAAATTGCTGACATCTTCATGCACTTTTTCAAAATGTCCTCAATGACATGTCAGCAGTTGGTCAGCGGTTGTTTAAATTAATTGTTGGTGGTCACCGATACTGGTGGACACTGCTGACCATCTGCTGCCATTGTCATTGGGGACATTTTGAAAAATTTTGTAAAAATGTCTACAATTTTATAAAGAGAGAGTCAGCAGTATGTCAGGGGTGATTTTATTTTGCTATCTGGGAAGGTGACCATTTCTTTCAGAACTCAAAGCTCCAGCTTTCATGATTTTTCCTAAAAAGAACTCTCTGATAGCACAAAAAAAAAGAACACAAAAAAAATCTGATCTCAGATCTTTCAATTTTCTGTATAAATGAGTACAGCGAAAAAGAAACATGTGTTACGTAAATTTCTGAATAGAAAGAGAGAAGAAAAAAGAAAAGGAAAAGAAGAAAAAAGAAATAGGAAGAGAAGAAAAAGAGAGAAAAAATACTTTTGTGTGAAAAATTTGCAGAATATAAAAAATGTTTTGGTATTTGTCTGAGAACCTCAAAAATTAGATTGGGAAAAAATATTTCCACTTTGAGAAACTATCTATACCACAAATATTACTACTATTAATTTTTCTAAGAAATCGGAGATTATATTCGGGAATAATATAACGGAATCTGAATTCTTCCCAATATTTTTTATTGAAAATCTGAAATTTTTCTAAAAGAAAAATGTTTTTTCAGAATGTAAACAATTTTCGTAAGTAAAAATCGGTAAGTTTTAAGAATGTTACGAAAAAGTTTTAGGTTTGGAGAATACCTTGGAGTCTAAAAAATGTTTAACAAGACAAATGCATCAAATGTAAAACTTATTTCGAACTGGACAATTTTTCTTTTAAGAAATATCTGAAAGTAGAAAACATTTTTAGAATTAATTTTGTATAAGAAAAAATCTCGATTTGGATCTAATTTTTCATAAAAATCGGATTCTGAAAAGTTCTAAAATAAAAAGAAACTTGTTAGAACGTATTAATTTTCCTTAAGAAAAGATCACTCTGATATCAGACACATTTTTTTTAGAATCTGAATTTTCTCTACGAATACTGTATTAGAATCTGATAGGTTTTTATAAGGGTTCAAGTTGAAAAATGCAGAAGAAAAATTGAATTTCTAAAAATTATAGACATTTCTGGTATTTCCCATACCGGTTTCAAACACCCCAGTTAGTGTTATCTTCAGTAGGATTTTAAATGTCGGTTTGTCTTGTTAATGAAAACTGTTTTTTATATATGTAAATATTTATAGTTTCTACAGTTTGAGTTTGTTTGCCTAAGAAGCAGAAATATTTCTAAAGGAAATTTTTTAAATTCCTAAAACTATTTAATAAATAATAAATATATGAGGAGTTCCGTCTAAGACTTAAATTTTGAGGTAAAAAAGATGTGATTTTTGTTTTGATGGCACATTGATGAAAGTTGGCATAAATATTAGAAGCTATTTAAGAATAAGAAATTCGTTCGCGTCAATTAAATCGCGCAAGGGGGTCAAAAGTTATGGCGGTTTTAAGATTTAGCGGTTTTAAAAATCTTAAAAATAATTTTTTCTACACATTTGTTGCATGCGTTATTAAAACATGACAGGATATATAATTTCTTCTAAAATATATGATATAAATTTAACCCTTTAATGACCAATCGATTTAAAAAAAAAAATATCTAAGTACCTAAAATCGCGATTAATTCGCGGTAAAAGAAAAGTTTCATAATTTTTTATAACATATTTAGGCAAAGCGCGTTGGTATTACTGAAAAAAATCACGGAAAATCGTATCATTGAACCAGTAGTTAAAAAAAAAACGGTGATGCTTTTTTATAAAAAGAAAATTTAATATGGTCCAAAAAATCTATAATCATCAAAATTTTTTAACCCGCCTCTGATTTTATGATGACACATCAAGTGGGCTTTCAATTTACAAAAAAAAATTTCATCCGATTTCGTGTAAAGCCTTGGATGTGCCAGATCAAAACAGGTTTAGATAAAATTATCACGCTTTCCGCTCAGAATGGCTTAAAGTAAAAAGTCAAAAAGCAAATCAGTTCTACTAGTTAAGGCACGTCTTTTGGTGTATTAAAATGAACATGATGCATTAATAGTTACGAAAAAAAATTGGAAACAGATTTGCAAATTTCGCACAATTTTCAAAAATGCCATAAAATTTTTGCAATTTATTTTTTATAAACCCGCCAGTGATTTTTTTATGTAAACTCACAAAAAACTCGGTTTACGCAAGAGTTCACCAAATTTCGAATGAAACCGCGAATGTGCCTCGCGAAAAACTGGTATTTCAAAAAATCACGTTTTTTCTTTCGAACTTTCATCTGCTGAAAGTCCTTAACTATTCGTGGCACATTAACGAGATTAATTCCAAAATGTTAAGAATTACAACATCTAACAACTCTAGTTCAATTTTTTTCATTTTATAGAGGGGGCCGAAATCCCTGATCAAAAAACCTCGAAAATTTAAAAACTCTTAATTTTTGGTTTCAAAATTTAACCGTCTTATAACTTCTTACCCAGCATAGAAGCATCTATCAAATCAACATTTAAATAATCTCTTATATGTACTGACTTTGTGTTATGCCAGGGGGTCGGCAACTCTGACTTATACAAAAAAATAGTCGGGATGGGATTAAAAGAACAACAATTGAAAGAAGAATTGGATTGAAATTTCCCCTTTTTGGTATTTTGTTTGATTTTAAATAAATTTCATTTGTGGTTTATATGCTATTGAGCCTAAAATGATCAATTATAAATAAAAATAAATTTAAAATCATTATATTTTTGGATATTAAGAGAGCAAATGAACGCATCCCGACAATTCACACGAAATTTAAGAGAGGCGTATATGTGAGTATTTACGAATTGCACTCTCTTATCTTAACTTCTCTCTGGTTATGTCAGAAAAGATTGAAATATAAGGAGAACTTAAAAAAAAGCGAAGGATTATTTCAAGCCATTTTTATCGATTTTTCAACTTTAACCCTCAGTAAACATTGCTCAGTGATGGTTCAAGGTCATGTTTACACAACTGCATTTACAGTTTTTCTAAATTCCAAAATATGCCGGTTTTTTAAACATTTATTTCAGTTTCACTGAGTTGAAATTTGAAAAAGATTTTGTGATATATAATAGATTTAATATTGAAAATTTGATCTGCGGGTATCATAATTTTTTTGAAGGATTTAGGGGAACTAAAAAGAATGGCGGTATTTTTTTTTGGAAAAAAATTCGCTCCTTGGGGTGGTTCAACGCATCTGAAAACGCGAATTTTGAGCTGATTTTTCTGCAGAGCAAAAACGGCTGAATATATCGCAAATCTGATTTCACCAGTCGATTCTACAGCAAAAAATAATACAATGGCCGTTTTTTGAACTCTTAAAAACAATTCCAAAAACCCACCACAGAGGGCGGAAATATAGGGTTTATCCATTTTCTTTTTAAAGTATTTTTTTAAATATGCACAATTAAAGGGCATTTGCAGCTTAACAAAATGGTACCAAATTTTCCGTTCTATCACAACCCGTTAAAAGGTTATAAGCTCTAAAAAATGGAGAAAAACACTTTTTTTGAGAACTTTGACCTCAATTTTCTCGACCACATGACGTGATAGAAAAATTTGAAAACTAGATTCAGAATCAGCATCGAAATGTTAATCGAAACAAGTATTATAATCCCAGAATATCATCCAAAAAC
This sequence comes from Pegoplata infirma, assembly GCA_963921195.1. Classification (NCBI taxonomy): domain Eukaryota; kingdom Metazoa; phylum Arthropoda; class Insecta; order Diptera; family Anthomyiidae; genus Pegoplata; species Pegoplata infirma. The sequence goes on from OY992537.1 coordinate 83,248,378, forward strand.
ATCACAAAAAAATGCTCTCAATAATGCACAAAAATGTTTTTTGTGAACTTTGACCTCAATTACCTCAAAAACCTGACGTTACGGAACATTTTGAAAACCAGATTTGGAATCAGCATTGAAAGGAAAACCGACAACGAGTGTCCAGAACGCTAACCCATCCAAAAATTTTTCAAATTTCGGTCAATGTTTGATAATTTTGCCACTACACTCAAAATAATTACTCTGTTAAATACTCTGTAAAATGACTGTAATCTCAATTCGACAGACATTTGACAAAGTTATCTGTCGAAATACAGATTTTAAGAAAATACTTCGTATTTTCTTGTGACCGAAAAACAAAATTTTGTAAAATGGGAGTTACTCGCTAAAAACTTGTAATTTTCACAAAAATAAAAAAGTAAATTTACAATTTGGAAGCATTAAAGCGGGAAAATTTAACAAAATTTTAATTAATTTAATTTTAATTAATGTTTTTGAAGCAGAGAAGTTTTACTCATAAAATGGATTTAACTCAAACTTTGTAAATTTACAGTTTTTTTTTTGTAAAATTTTTAACTCATAAATGCATTTAACTAAAACTTTGTTAATTTACAGAGTTTTTTGGTAAAATTATTCTTGGTTTTATCAGTATTTTACAGATAATTCTGTAAATTTACAGTTTTTTTGTGATCGAAATCATTTTACAGAGTTTTCTTCGTAAAATAACAAAAAATCTTGCTGGTTGGAAATCTATGGTATTTTCTGCTGGCTCAGCAGAGTATCTCTGTAATTTAACAGAGTGATTATTTTGAGTGCAGATATATTTATGTATAACCTCAGATAAGAAAATGGAGCCGCAATATATCTTAGATAAAATTAGATCTGAATATATAAAAAGTTATATATAAGTTAATATGATTGTATCAAATTATATATCATTATATCAAAACGTTTTTACTAGGGAAAATGGATTTAACTAAAACTTTGTAAATTTACAGTTTTTTTTTGTAAAATTTTTAACTCATAAATGCATTTAACTAAAACTTTGTTAATTTACTGAGTTTTTTTGGTAAAATTATTCTTGGTTTTATCAGTATTTTACAGATAAATCTGTAAATTTACAGTTTTTTTTTTTGATCGAAATCATTTTACAGAGTTTTCTTCGTAAAATAACAAAAAATCTTGCTGGTTGGAAATCTATGGTATTTTCTGCTGGCTCAGCAGAGTATCTCTGTAATTTAACAGAGTGATTATTTTGAGTGTAGAAAAAAAACTTTGAAGCCTTATAACTTTTTAATGGGTTGTGATAGAAAGGTGCTTTTTGTACCAATTTTCTTAGCAAAAACTGCCTCTTCATCGTGCATGATTTTTTTTAAATCGATTTTTCCGCCCCTGCTGTGGGTTATTGGAACTTTTTTTACGAGTTCAAAAAACTGCTTTTGTATTAATTTTTGCTGTAGAATCGACTGCAGAAAAATCAGCTCAAAATCCGCGTTTTCAGATGCTTTGAACCACCCCAAGGAGTGAAAATTTTTCCAAAAAAATACCGGCATTCTTTTTAGCTCCCCTAAATCCTTAAAAAAATGATAATATCCGATAAACAGATGAAGTGACATAGTCACCAAACGAACTCTAATATATAAATATAAAACTAGTTATTAATAATAGACTTTTTAAATAAAAAAAATGTTACAGGCTGAAAGTTTTTCTATCCAAAAATGTCTCATAATCTCAAAATAAGAATAATTTTTTTCAGAACCAGTTCTGAAATTTTTTGTTTAACATTAAAAATAATTTTTGCGATTTACAACATTTTGCATTCATTTTCCATGTAAAATCTTGCACTGAATCCGAAAATGACTTTTTAAATTGCTAACTATTTAAATTTTCAAATTTTTAAAAATGTGGTTTTACTAATAATTTCAGACCAAATCAGTGGATTTAATTTTTCAACCTGATTATCGCTGAAGGGAAAAAATAATTCACATTTTTGCATTTTTCTAGGCTATGCATTAGTTAGAAATGCATTACATAACCATTACCATTTTTTAGATTTTGCTGAATCTTCTAAAAAATGGAGCTTGTGTTGAAAAATACTTCCCCCCAAACTCAAGAGCAGAATCAGCAACTGGCGTGGTCAAATATTGGAAAATGGTAAAGTTTTTGTCGAGTTGCCTCGATTAAATATTTATCAAATTAAAGCGGAATGCACCACAATCTAAAAAGATGTACACTCTTGTATAGTTCGATTAATTTTTTATTTTTTTTTTTAATTTTCAGAACCCGTTCTAAAATTCTAATGTGATTTTCTCGAAAAAAACGAAAAACACATGTCGGAATTTTTTATATATTTTGAAAAAATCACAATTTAAGTAAAGTACTCTATATGATTTCACGGGAAAAAAGCTGTCAAAATCCATATAAAAAAAATGATTTTGGTAATGCGAGGAATTATAGGGAAAGTGTTAAAAAAAAGTTTTCACGCATTTTTATTATACAACACATTTTAAATTATCGTGAAAAAGTGACATGATAGTTTCTTTCTTTGAATTGTCAAAAGTTGTTGATTAATACATTTTTTATTACGATTTCAGGCTTTAAAGTAAAATTTTCGCCGTAAAAATTAGAGTAATACTACGCTTTATTCGCTAATTTAATTTTTCTCAAAAATTGAAAAAATCAAAAAAGTATGTATGTAACTTTGAATAGTATTAAAAACTATAGTAGAAACACCATTAAAAAATCTTTTTTCAAAAAAAAAAATTTTAAAATAAAATCCGTGCAAAGAAAAAATTTGGTGGAAAAAAAAACAAATTCCGCGAAAATTGTTTTTTTTTTTTTTTTGGGGAAATAATTATGTTTGTACTTGTTAAATACCATTTGGTGATTAATTCTTTTCACATGTGCCAACCAGCAGCCGAATTAACGAATTTTGGATTTTAAGGTTGTGTTGAATGAACCAAAGTTTTCGAGGTGTTCTTACATTTTCTTACATAACTTGTGAACTGATGATCCGAATTCGGTAAAATGCAACACCAAACTGCTTATCATCATCTTAATACTTTGGCCGTGATTACCATTTCAACAGAGAGTCAGAGAGATGGACAAAAAAAAAAAACGAAATCGAAATCGAAATCGAATATACTTTTTAAATGAACTAGTTTATGTTCCAGGTCTCGACAAAATATTACAAAAATGTTCCCCAAAACTTGCCCGACACCCTCAAAATTAAATGTTGTTGTCAAATCTTTTTTTTTAACTTTTCTTACTAAAACACCTGTAACTCAGAAACTTTTTAGCCGATTTAGTTTTTAAACTGGATAGGGCTTTTCATGTGTGTGAATTGGTTTGTATACAGACCAATTTACACACATGTATACAAATAAAAAAGATATCTATTGATTTTTTCAATTATATTTAATATATTTTTTTATTTAATAAATTTTGTTTTTATTCGACCTTCTTTTAATATATGTTAAAAGTAATAAATTTTCAAGACCTCGAGCTTGAAAATTTATTACTTTTAACATATATTTTTTTATTTTTTAAAAAGTTTTCGAGTTTATCGATTTTTTTTAAGCTATAGTTCCTTCAGCAACCTTTATATTTGTAAACGCTTTCTTTAAAAATTTTAATTCTAAATGCGATGAACTTTATCCTGAAAAAATCGAATAACTGACAGAGTTTTTCAGGTTTTGCATGAAATCGCCGTCCGGACAACCTAGACAAAAATAAAAAATTTAACAACCATCATGAGAGGTCGCTTATCTTGAAATATATGATATATTGCATAATGTTTTTGATATATCAATATATGTCACATATTTCAAAAATCAGACGCGATAGAGCAATTTTAAGGCCAGGTTCGGATTCAGCGCGCAAAAAACCTTTAAAAATATTATACATGACCTCTTATGATGCATTTGTTTTTTTTTTTCCTAGGTAATCCGAACATCAATTTCCAGCAAAATCTTAATTTCTTTGTTATCCGATTGTTATCCGATTTTTTTTTTTTTTTATAAAGCTCATCGTACACTGAAAAAAAAAAATTTCTTAAAATTAAAGAAATTTTATTAAAATTAAAGAAAAACTGTTCATAATTTGGCTCCAAAGAAAAATTTCCTTTTTGTTATAAAACATTTTTCTTTAAATTTAGTGTGAAAATTGTGCATTTATTTAATAAAAATTAAGTGTACATGTACTTAATTCAAGTTTAAAAGCATATTAAAATTAAAGAAAAATTTCTTAAAATTCAAAATTGGGATCAATTTAGCTCAAAAGAAAAAACCGTTTTTATTTTAATTTTTTATGTTATTAATATTTTATCATTTATCTGTTTTAAAAAAACTTTATCAGTCTTTTAACCAAAAAATTTAAAAATCTACACAACTACTTGCATTGCGAATTTGAATGACAATCGCCAATCGTTGGTGTCCAAATTAAAAAATATTTAAACCTATTCAACTTTATGCTAGTTGAGAATTAAAAGGCAAAATTGGTATTTCTCTCAACCTTCGAAACAAATCTCTGTGTGCATATAAACAAGAATGTCTTTCTTAAAACTAATTAGTGTTTATAAACCGGTTAATCGGTTAACCGAAAAACCGGTTTTTTTTCTAAAATTTCGGTTTTTTTGCAAACCGGTTAACCGGAATTGAAGATTTCCGGTGCACCGAAAACCGGTTTTTTTCTGTCGGTTAACTGGTTTTTTAAATACATTCTAAACGGAATATTTTCGCAAATATTAAGGGTTTACACTTATTTTTTTATGATATTTTAAAAATTTTGTTGAAAACTCATTAAAAATCCGCGAGAAAGAACGTCTAAAATATTTTTTGTCTTCAAGAAACAATTTTCTAAATAGGAATTTTATTCGGAAACTTATAAAAATTTGAAATACTCACCGTTGTGAGCGTTTTTTTGAACATTTCATGAAAAACTTAATAAGTGACTGTTAACAGACACTTATTAAGTGACAGATACTAAAATCCCTGTAAAATTTCAATAAAAGAAAATAAAAATAAAATTCGGAACTGCAATTTACTTATAACGAATAATTTTTTTTTTCTAAATAAAACCAATACAAATTAAATTGAAGTCCTAGTGAATATGGTCAATTAAGTAGAGTACATTATTTAAATATCGCTTTTTTATAGCGTAATAGTTGCAAACCTTGCTGAAAGAAACAAATATGTTAACTTAAGCTATATTCGATTTATTATTTAATAAAAATAAGCTATATTCAACTACTTTTTGGTTTTTTCAGTTAAAGAAAAAAAAAAACCGGTTAACCGGTTTTTTTATTCCGGTTTAACCGAGAAAACCGGTTAACAGAAAAAGCTGTTTTTCGGTTAACCGAGAAACCGGTTTTCCAAAATGTCGGTTTTTTATAAACACTAAAACTAATATAAACTTCTTTAAATCTATTATAGTATATTACTATTAAAGTATTTGATAATAGTTTTCAAGAATGATTTCTTTAATGTTTTTTTTTACATTTGTGTAATATTTTTAAAGAATTTGTTTATTTTATTCAAGAAATAAAAGTTAAAGAAACACATTTTAAAATTTTAAAGAAGCAGCATTTTTGGTTGTTATCAAGTCAAGTAAAATTTTCTTTAAGTCTATGAAATTTTCTATTTTTTAAGAAAATTTTACTCAAATTAAAGAAAAATGAATGTCTTTAATTTAATGTAAATTTTTTCTTAAAATTAGTTCGCACTTTTTTTTCAGTGTATTCAGAATTAAATTTTCTTTTAGAATACCTTTGTAAATATAAAAATTGTTGAAAAAATGTTCAAAAAATAACAAAAAAAAATAGATATCAATTAAAAAAATCAATAGATATCTTTTTTGTACAATACTAAAAATTTAACTTATAACTCATTTTTCGTCCAAAATCATCTAGTGCAGGCGTTGGTAATCAATACTGAAATTTGTTACTAATATTATTCAAAACCAGTAAAAATTACTAATTTTAGTTATTTGAAGATACGAAAAAACTACTGTACTCCGATACGCCCTTGTATAGGCCTTCAAAAAACCTTCCGATCTGTAATTAATTTGCATATGGTTTCTTTTGAAGAAATGTTAAAAATTCTCAAAAAACAAAAAAAAAATCCCGTTTTGCCCCTCCCTTTGGCCCGCTAAATGTGAGATTGGACAGTTAAAAAAACAGTTAACTTTTATTTTGCTCCCCTATTTCCCATATACAAGTTTCAGGACAATCAGTAAGTGCCCTGTAAAAGGCCTTCCTTGTAAGTGGAAGGTGTAATAAATATTTTTTTTTAGTTTCGGCCGGATTTTACCTCTGTGCGTATGAGTGATATTTTATTTTATTTCTTAACAATAATTAAATATAACTCATACGTATTTTTATACCCTCCACTCTAGTGATAGAGGGTATATATAAGTTTGTCATTCCGTTTGTAACACCTCGAAATATTGGTCTAGGACCCCATAAAGTATATATATTCATGATCCTCGATCGATTTTAAGACGATCTAGCGATGTCCGTCCGTCCGTCCGTCCGTCCGTCCGTCCGTCCGTCCGTCTGTCCGTCTGTCTGTCTGTCTGTCTGTCTGTCTGTCTGTTGAAAACACGCTAACTTTTGAAAGACTTTACGGAGGCTCCTGAAGTTTGGCATATATGTTGGGAATTTACCTGGTCAGGTTGGTATTGCAATCCAGCGAAATCGGTCCAGTGTTTCAAAAGTTATGAGCAAAAGACTGAATTTCGGCAAGGGTTTTTCGTGAATTTATGAAATAAAAAGCACTATAACTTTCGAAAATCAATTCTGAGGATGCTGAAGCTTGGCATTTATGTTTTTCGTTCCTCCAGCCTAGTTCGTATTGAATTTCACCCAAATCGGTCCAGTGGTTCAAAAGTTATTAGCAAAACCGTGAATATCAGATTAGCTTCACCTTAAATTCAAGTGGTGAAAACCAGTTAAACCTCTTTAAAACCCATTGGTAAGTCACAAAAATATTTTAAAACGTATTTTTGTCACTCAAAAATATTTTTATACCAAAACAAAAAAAAAAATACACTCGAAAAAAATTTTACACTCAAAAAAAATTTTACACCCAAAAAAAAAATTTGTAAATTTTTTTTTGAATGTAAAATTCGAAAAAATTTTACACTTGAAAAAAATTTTACACTCAAAAAAAATTAGTATTTTTTTTTTTGAATGTAAAATTCGAAAAAATTTTATACTCAAAAAAAATTTACACTCAAAAAAAAAATTTGTATTTTTTTTTTTCAAAAATTACTAAAAAAAATTTTTTTACACAAAATAAAATATTTCTAATCATAACTGTTATTTTTTTCACGTTAGAAAATTTACTATCACTTAAAATGGGCATTGTGGAGGGTATTCATAGATTCGGCCAAGTCGAATTTAATTTTTCTACTTGTTTTTATTTTAAATTGGAGGTAGGATCGTGGGTGAGCTTTCATTCACAATCATTCAAGCAGTTTTACTAACTCAGGATCACGCACGACATTTTATTGTTGCTCACGCACATGCACGCTCACGTGTGTACCAAAAATGGTGTGACGAACACGATAATTAACGCTTACAAAATACTTATAAATAAAAAAAATATATATTTTTTATGAAAAGAAAATAAATTTTACAATTAAAAACTTAAAAAGTTTACACCTTCTACCACTAACAATAAGTGGAGGGTATAAAAATATTTTTTGTGTGGTAAAACCGCATAAGCATTAACAAAAAAAATCACGAATATTTTATGAAACGACGTCAAAAAAAAGAATGATCCAATTTTACAAAAGATTTCTATGCACTTAAAACAATATCTTATATTTTTTAACTAAAATTTAATGTGTTTTAAATTAAATATCAATTAAGTATTTTGTTGATATAATTAATTATTTAATTAAACTTATAAATTTATTTTACTTAAAATTTTAATTGCTTTTAAATTTAATATCAATTAGATATTTATTTAATTTGATTACTTGTTTAATAAAATGTTTAACTTAACTTATTTTTTTTTTGTTTTGTGTTGTTTTCCTTGTGTATGGTGTGAGTGTTTCTTCACTTGTATTGATTCGTAGACATAAACAAATAAGTATAAACAGTAGGGCGGGGAGAAAAAATGGAGATTGGTAAAATAGATGACATACCAAAGTGGTTAAAATTTTGGGAATTTCGCACTTCATCTTGGAGCGCCCATATAGCGCTGAAGTTTTCACTTTTATAAACCAAAGAGAATTTAAAAAAAAAAAAATACAAAAATTGAACTTGACTACATATTTTTTAATTTTGGGTTTTATAAGGTCTAGCTTATCATAGCTATTTAAATATTAAATATCAGATTTATAAAAAAAAAGAAAAAAAAAATCTTAACCTAGTCAAAAGGAAGAAAATGAGCGGGTACCGTCTCCAAAATACTGTTCATTAATTAAATATTGCATCATCTAACTTTTTTTACTCGGGCCATCTTAATTTCTTCGTATTAGATCAGACTTGAACTGCAAAACGAAAAACAAATTTTTAATTTTTTTTTTTTTTTTTATACCCGGCTAAAAATGTTGTATATAATCATATATGATATCATATATGAAACCATATACAGTATCATATATAGTATCAAATATGGTCTCATATATGAACATATTCCAAAATTGGCGCTTATATAAGACACGGTCATATATGATCCCATATATGTGATCATATATTAGATCATATATTGGATAATATATTGAATCATATATGGGATCATATATGATGTTGTTTTCAATTTGTTTTACATTTTTTTTTTTTCATATTTTTTTTATTTTAAACTATATGTAATGGATTATTATGTATATATTCACCAGAATTGCAAACTGTGTACATAAGTATAATTTGAAATTAAAAATATTTTTTTTATTAATTTTGGTGTTTTCATAACCCTTTAATTTTATGATTTTCATTTTTTAGTTACTATCGTTTGCATTTTTGGTGACCATATAAAAATAAATAATTTAACTTATAGATATGAGAACACATTTTGATAGACAACAAAATAAATTGAACATAAAAGATCTTATATATTAAGTTTTTCAATTGATATCGTAAGATGCGAACAAAGGGCTTATTAAAGGAACGTTGATTTCCTTGGTGTTTTCTTGTTTTAGTGTTAATTCCGGTTATCTTCAGACTTAGCGTTTTTGATATGGTATAAGCCTCTTTTTTACAATATTTATAGTCAAAATCTAAAAAAGGACATAAAATAATATTAATATTTGAGATATTTCTAGAATTTTTATCGTATTAAAGTATTACCAACGATATCATTTGGTGCTAATAGGTTAATGATAACACGGATGTCCAACCATCTACCTTTAAAGATTGGCTAGATACTGCTAGTTACATACAAACATGTTGGAGTGTATTTTGTTAAGACCATGGGATGCTTAAGAGCCCATTGGATGCTAAAGACTATGGAATGCTTTTTAGGGAAAGATATATTGTCTTTCAGAAATCCATCTGAAAAAATATTAAAAATTATTACACATTTCTTTTCTACTAAATGCATGCATCAAAATTCATAGCAAGCAAATAATTACTTAAGACTTCGATTAAAAGCAATATATTCCGTAGTATGTATTTTATCTTGCTGGGTTATGTTTGTAAGAATATTTGAAGGATATGGATAAAAACTTTTTCTATTTACATCATGTTTGTAAGGATATTTGAAGGGCTGGGATAAAAACTATTTCTACTTACATTATGGTGACAATGTGCCAGATTGTCACTTTCGCTTATAGACAGCTTTCTTGTAATTGTACAAAAACGTTGTCCTTCCTAAATCGTTACTCAACCCTAAAACTGATCGTTCTTTTCATTTCGATTTGCTATGGCGATAGTAAGCGATTTCAAAATAGTTTGTAGTGTTGGAACCGTATTGATAACGTTACGGTCGTGCATATGCCCTCTGCTCCAAGTTAAGCGAGCTTAACGTACCTCCGCATGGTTGAATTTTCTAGTAACTCGGCCTTCAAACTTCTTATACATACGTCCTTTCCATTTCCAATTTGCTACAGTAAGGGATTTCAAAATAATTTATAGTGTTGAAATCGTAGTGATAACATTTCTAGTGGTGCATATGTCCTCTTCTCCAAGTTGAGTGAGCTTAACGTTACTCGGCCTCAAAACTGCTTATACGATCTATCATTTCCAATTTGTTATGGCGACATTAAGGGATTTCAAAATAGTTTGCAGTATTGCAATCGCAGTGAAAACATAATGGTGGTACATATGCCCTCTCCACGAAGTTGCACGAGATTAACGAAGCTGCGTAGTTTAATTTTCTTCAACATCAAAGCACTCTATATTATTGTATTTGCGACATATGTTCGTTTACTCATTTTGAATATGATATTGTTTTGGAATAAAATGTTATGACGATGAACTGAAAAAAAATAATACATATGATTTTAAAATTCTAAGTTCATTTAAAATTATAATAAAAACTTACCTTTTCCATTTTCTTTATGTAAAAGTAACTTTATATTTTTTAAATTATTGATACGAATCGGTATTAAGATATAAATATGGTAATAAAATATAATTTCAATCGTACAAAACTTTTATTTTGTAATTCCGGTTGATATTTTCATACACATGCACTAAAATTTAACATTTTATGATAACATATATGTTTTCATATATGATATCATATATGGCACATATTTTATATACGGCCACATATATGGGATCGTTTCTTGCATGTATGGTCACTAGGGTGGTTTTTTTATTTTTTTTTTTTGGAATTTCGAGGAGCGCGCAGCGGATTTTTGTGTCATTTGATGTAAAAATAATTGTGTAAAAATTTGAGCTAAATCGGATAAAATTAACCCGAGGCGCAAGGAGGTCAAAGTTTCGAGAAAAAAGCCAAAATGGTCAAATTTTAAAAAACTTAAAAAAATCAAAATTTTGTAAAAATAAAATAAATAAAATATTTTTTATTTAACTTTCTTGCAATAATACTCAGAAAAAATTATCTTAACTTTTTATGACGGCAGTAACACTTTCAAACATGAAATACAAAAATTAGCATGCATTTGGGGGGGCATCTGAAATGAGTGTTTTCGATTTTTTGAAAATTTTACTAAACAAAAAAATTAAATCTTACTATATTATAGCACTAGATTATTAAATACATCCTAAGGCTTAAATATTTAAAAAATTGGGGATATCCATCGACTCAATTTTTTTTTGGAGTCATTTGAGTTTTGCGGATTTCAAGGATTTTTTTTTTGTCTATGCAATTTTACTTTAAACTGAATTTTTGTTAAATTTTACAAATCTTGTTCTGTAAACTGATTTATTTGATAAAACTACCTAAGTTACATTATATTATTTTTTTGAACATCATTAACCCATTTTGGCAGGGGGTCAAATATGACCCAGGCAGAGAATGTACTGTTTTGTTTCAATTTTGCGTAATTCATCTCTTTAATAAAATTTTTGTTGTTTTATTTAATAATACTAATTTCGAAATAACATGTATTTTTAACCCTTTGTTAACACGATATGGCCAGGGGCAAAAAAGCACATCTTGTTAAAAAAAAAAAAAAAATATTTTTAAATTTTTTTTTTGTCTGAAACGCAAACGAGCGCAGCTTCAAAATCGAATTTATAGAAATTCATGTTATCATAAAAAAATGTAAAACTACATTCAATATCGATTACACTGTACAACAATTTCAAAGTTTTCTAAAATTACGGGGTTCCGACGATTTATTCTGGTAGGGGAGACCAACAAAATATGCGTGTGTCTGCGTTTTGAGACGGTTAAATTTTCTCAGCTTTGGCCTGTTCTTGCAGCATATCGGTATTTTTTTTTTAGTTTTTATAGTAATTAAATTGTTTATGACTCGGATTATAATGCACCGGTTTTCATGACCCCTGGCCATATCGGGTTAACAAAGGATTAAAAATACATGTTTTTTCAAAATTAGTGTTCTAAAATAAATCAACAAAAATATTATTAAAGGGATGAATTACGCAAAATTGAAACAAAACAATACATTTTCTGCCTGGGTCATATTTGACCCCCTGCCAAAATGGGTTAATGATGTTCAAAAAAATAATATAACGTATCTTAGTAAGTTTTATCAAATAAATCAGTTTACAGAACAAGATTTGTAAAATTTAACCAAAATTCAGTTTAAAGTAAAATTGCATAGACAAAAAAAAAAAAAATCTTGAAATCCGCAAAACCCAAATGACTCCAAAAAAAAACTGAGTCGATGGATATCCCCAATTTTTTAAATATTTAAGCCTTAGGATGTATTTAATAATCCAGTGCTATAATATAGTAAGATTTAATTTTTTTGTTTAATAAAATTTTCAAAAAATCGAAAACACTCATTTCAGATGCCCCCCCAAATGCATGGTAATTTTTGTATTTCATTATTGAAAGTGTTACTGCCGTCATAAAAAGTTAAGATAATTTTTTCTGAGTATTATTGCAAGAAAGTAAAATAAAAAATATTTTATTTTTTTTATTTTTAAAAAATTTAGATTTTTTTAAGTTTTTTCAAAATTTGACCATTTTGGCTTTTTTCTCGAAACTTTGACCTCCTTGCGCCTCGGGTTAATTTTATCCGATTTAGCTCAAATTTTTACACAATTATTTTTACATCAAATGACACAAAAATCCGCTGCGCGCTCCTCGAAATTCCAAAAAAAATAAATTAAAAAACCACCCTAATGGTCACATATATGTTTCCATATATTTCATATATGATCATATAAAGATCTATATATAAGCATATACGAACATACACATTTATTTTTAGCCGGGTAATGTAATTTTCAACTTGTGCCAAATTTTGGTAAAATTGAAGCAAAATTGTCGATATATTGATTAATAAGTAGCTTTTAAGGTTATAAACAGATTGAAAACTGTCGCATGTAGTGTTTATATATTATTAAATTACCTTTTATTCTAAACCAAAAAAAATGAAATCTATGAATTTGTTCCGGAGATATTTTAGTTTAAGTAAAACCATTTTTTTAAAAAGATGAAAATTTGAAAAGTTGTCGATATCTCGTAAACTATTCTACTTATAAAACTTTGGAGTAGATTTTCCGATTCAGCGTAAGATTTGACATGGAAAATAAATGCAACGTGTAGTGGATCAGAATCTCTGTAAACTAGTGTAACAGCAACATTTGTTTTAAATTTACTTTTACAAAAAACTTTTTTTTTTTTTTTGTTTTAACATGATAATGTTTTTAGGCTGGTGTCTAATTTTAAAAAAGTTGCAGGACGCCACCTCAGTTTGACTATGTAAGCTAACAATTAACGAAAAAGGAAACAGGAATTACTATTTTCATTTTCTTAAAACCAAAAATTTGAATAACTTGGGTTTGTAACTTGGCTAATAATTCACCTCGTGGTGAATAAAACCGTTTTTCAGCAGCTGGTGAATAAAAAGTAACATAATTATTTTTCAACAAAAAAAAAATTTTTTTCATAAATTTTTTTTTGCATCATTTTTTTTTTCATCAAATGTTTTTTTTCATAAAATTTTTTTTTTCATCATAATTTTTTTTTTATCAATTTTTTTTTTTCATCAATTTTTTTTTGTCATAAATTTTTTTTTTTTCATTATTTTTTTTTTCATTAATTTTTTCATCAATTTTTTTTTTTTTTTTTTCATCAATTTTAAATTAATTTTTTTTTTTCCATATTTTTTTTTTTTTTTCATCAATTTTTTTATTTTTTTTATCAAACTTTTTTTCATAAAATTTTTTTTTTTATAATTTTTTTTTTTCATCAAAATTTTTTTCCAGCCAACTTTTTTATCGTAATTTTTTTTTTATCAAATTTTTTTTTTTCATCATTTTTTTTTTTTCATCAAATTTTTTTTTCATAAAATTTTTTGTATACCCTCCTACCACAGTATGGGGCTATACTCACTATGTCATTCCGTTTGTAACGCATCGAAATATCGGTGGGGGACCCCATAAAGTGTATATATTATTGATTCATGATCGATTCTAAGACATTCTCTGAATATCTTTCTGTCCGTCCGTCCGTCTGTCTGCAGTCCAAAATAAAACAGTTAGCCTCCTGAAATTTGGCACGAATATGTCTTATGCGTAAAAAAAAAAAAGTACAAAATTCACAGGCATTTTTTTGTTTTGTTTTTGATAAATATCATTTAAAATATTTTTGAAAAAATTTTTTCTTTTGTTATTTTTTTAAGAAAAATACATTTTCAACATTCGGTATAAATTAAAATATTATTACAGAAAAATACTTTTTTTTTGAACACAATATTTTTTTTTAATTTTTTATGAAAACTTTAAAATTTGTGTTTTTGGTTTTTGAAATCCGGTGTCTGATATTTGTTTAAGAAATGCATTATTTTAAAATACTTTTTTTTTATTTACACAATTAAAATTTTATTTGGTTTATATTTTTTCTTTTAAAATTTTTATAATTAATTTTTTTTAATCTTATTTTTATTCGTTTAATCTTATTTAAATTTTTAAATTTTTTATTTTATTTTTGGTCTAAATAAGCGTTTCCTTATTTACTATCTATGTGTTCTTATATGTATGCATCAATTAGAAAAATCCATTAGTATAAGAAAATGTATTTTACATTACTGTAGTGTAAAAACTTCTCACTTTATCTCATGTACGCAAAAAAAAAATATATTTTGCAATAAAATCACTTTATCAGCTGCAGTTTCTGGCATAAATTTCATGGCGTTTGAGAAAAAATTTATATTTTTTGTAAAAGTAAAATGTAATTCTACAAAAAAAAATTATATATAAATCGATATCAACACTTTCAAATAAATCATAGCAAAATATAATGATGTTGCTGCAAAAAAAAATCTGTTAAAAAGAAATCTGCTTACACAGGCACAACTGATTCCATTACCGACAAAAAAAATCTCTGTATTACAGCAATGCAGTTATAACAAAAACTTTTGATTCTTTTTCGGATGAACATAACATTTAAATATATTAAGCTTCCACAAAAAAACCAAAAATTGTTCTTAAATATTATATTTAGTTCAACGTTTTTAACAAATTTTTATACCTAAGCACATAGAGTGTAACCTTAAGAGGATTAAAAAAGCAGCATGAGCAATATGTTGCAGTGTAAGTTCATTAAGGTTTCTATTTCAAAAAAAAAAATGCGTTGTTGATAAAGTGACCTTAACATTTGCTTTTTTTTATTTATTTCCTTATGTTGAAACGAAAAAAAAAGTTGAATCCATATGCCATTTATAAAAGATTGGAAATTCTTGTTTGCCACAATTTATCATATTAACGACCACAAAAGAAATATGGTGTAAAATATCTAACATGCATACGTTTTAATGCCACAAGTAAGTCTATGATTCCCTGGATGTTTTTTTTTTTTTTTTTGTTAACATTCATGAAAAAAAGTAGGTTGAATATAATGGTGTGTTGGTGATAGAGTTTTAAAAAAAACCGGCCAATTGAACAAACCGGATTTCGGTTTATTCGAAAAGGCTATTTTTAAAAAACCCAATTTTGGTTTTGGCAAGAAACCTGGATTTTCGGTTTTTATTCTTCAGGTTAAAACTAAAAAACAAACTTCGTTGTTTTTTTACAATAAATTTATAGCCCAATAAACACATAATCGATAAGTGATAGCGAAAATACACTGATAGAAAAACGCTTCATATCACTAATGAATCGAATTCATTAACGTTGTTTCATTACAACAATGAAATATTTCATATGCTGAATGAAATTTCATACATATGGTGCAAGATTTTCATCAATTTTGATTCATTAGATTTCGTAGTTTCATTAAAAAATTTCATTAAGTTTTGTTTACAAAATTTGCTGTTGTTTGACACCTGTCGATTCGCGTCTGTTTAGTCTGTTAGTTTACGCGCGCAATAAACAGCTGATCAGAGCGTGATTTTTTTTCGAATTTTTATACAAAATTTAAAATGAAATGTTGCTGATTAATTATAAGTATTTATTAAACTCGCGTTGTTTTATATTACTTACAATGGAAGTATCTCAACCCTTATGAACCGATTTGCCTGAAACTTAAAATATATATTAAAGAGACGATTTTAAGGTTGGGGTGTCTTGGCTTATCGGCCATATCGGTGTTTAAAAATTTCGTTGTCCGCTTATGAAACCATGTGGACCTTCGGGAAAATTTTGATAACTTCCGAACTGACAGGAATATCATCTAGGGCAAAAATACGGGTCGACTTAAATTTAATAAAGATTATTTCTTATCCATATGGATATCGTAGGTCTATGTCTTCACATAAGTACCACCCAAAATTTACACATTTTCCTGAAAAAAATATTTAAAGAAGCCGAATTTTTACAAGGTTATGTCACCGTTGGATAGGCATTAAAAAACCTTTCTTCGCATATGAAAACATCATATAGTTTTTTAAAAAAAAATGGCTGAAAAATCCAAAAAACGATTTTTTCGCCATTTTTTGATCTATGTTTTGAACCCCTAAATCCCCGATATGGCCGATAAGCCGAGACACCCCGACCTTAGAATTGTCTCTTTGATATATATTTTAAGTTTCAGGCAAATCGGTTCATAAGGGTTGAGATACTTCCCTTGTTAGTGGTTTTACTAATGTATTAAAAGTAAATGTTATAGTAAATTTTTGTGTGAGAAAACTGTGTGAAATCTATAGATAAAATAAAAATTTTGTGAAAGTGTTTTTTTAACTTGGTTATTTTGTGATTTTTTCTGACTTTTTTTTATGAAATTTTAAATAAAAAGTAAATTATTAATTTTTTATTAACTAAATTCGTGCTGTTTTATATTAGTTCGTGGTTTTAATTATGTATTACAATTTAAGGTTGGAGTAAAATTTTGTGCGAGAAAACTAAGTGAAAATCATTTTTTTTTTTATTTTTAATTCTATAAAAAGATGCTTACAAATTTTATACAAATATTTAATTTTAAAAATGAAAGTAGCATTTGAATGTATGTGTGGAACAAGGTGCTAAAATCCAATTTTTGGAAATCGCGTTTTTTTGCAAAATCGTGCCTTCCTACAATAGTTCGACCTATTTCTAAACAAATTTGTTAAAAACTTGATCGTTGTCTGTCAAAAAAGTTACCTTAAATGTTCAATTTTAACTATTGTTGGGAATATTTTATTATTTTTGCCTTATACTAACATGTGTTTTGCAGTTAAACTAAAGGTCATATATTTAAATTCTTACATTTGAGATGGTTAACATGTAGAAAACATCCTAGGCTTTAACATGTGCCCATTGGTTTGACAAAAAACGCTATATTATCTAATCTATCGACAGTTAAAATGTAAACTGGAAAAAGGTGCTATATCCATATAAAAACATAACATTGTTTTACGTAATACTAAGGGTGGATTTTGATAATCTATCAAATTTTTAAGTTCAAACTTTAAAATTTAATGGTTAGTAACTTATATTATAAATTGTGCAAATTTTTTAAACCATTATGGGAAAAGTTGTTTGAAATAAACCATATAACAGTTATATTTTTTTTTAATTAACTGTTTTTTATTATTTTAATATAAAAATGATTACTGCTGGACCCCGTCAAAATTTTGCAGAATTCATCACGCTAAATTTAAATTTTTAAAAATTAACACAAAAAACCATGGTTGGTTACCGTTACCCTTATTATACCGTTACCGATTCAAAAACCCTTTCAAATCGAATACCGTTACCGATACCGCTAAAAATATTTTTAAAATACCGTTACCCTTACCGTTACCGTTATAATTATTAGAAGTTACCGGTATTGTACCGGTATTCAAAATTTTACCTGTTTTAAGGGATTTTAACGAACAAAAAAATAAAATCAAATTGCTAACATAATTTTAAATTTATAATTTGCAAATTATCATAAAATAAATGACAAAAATAATAATCATATCAAATCTATACTGGTTTTTGGGTCTATAAAATATTTTTAGCTTTCAGTTCTATCTTTTTTCAAATTTTTAACTAAATTAATAATACCGGTACGTACCGGTTTGGTTGGTTCGGTACCGGTACATACCGTTACCGAAACGATTTGAAAACACTTACCGTTACCTTTACCGAAATAAATAAAAATTAGATACCGTTACCGTTACCCTTACCGTTATTCGTTTCGGTAACCAACCTTGCAAAAAACTTAAAACTACCTGGCAAATGTATTGAAATTCCTAGTAGAAATTGTAACATAGCTCCTTATTCCACTAGAACAAAATTTCACATGCATTTTTTTGCTACTTCCGCTCATTTGTTTTTAATGAAATTTTGTACATAGATGCATATGGTCCACCTTCATCAAGCTACAAAAAGAAATTTCCAAAAATTAATTTTTTTCGCGACTTATTTAGTTTTTTGCTTCTCCTGAACAATTTGGTTTTTGGATTATAGCACCTTGTTCCACACCCACATTCATTTATTCAATGAAAGTATTTCATCAGAATTAAATACTTTTTTCATTAAAGTAATGAAAAATTTTCATAAAATATTATTTATATTTTGTATGAACAATTTTCATTAATTTAATGAAACCTGTTCTTGCAATTAAATTTTATGATACCTATTTCATTAATTCCATGAAACCCTACATAGGTTCCTTTTCGACGTCATTTTTCATAACATTAATGTAGATTTTCATTATTGTCATGTACAATTTTCTATCAGTGTAGCATCATATGTGTGATGCCGTTTACGGTATCCCATTTAAGTAAAATTTTGATACAATTTTTCAAGTTTTGGCGATTTTACTGTCGCCCAAATTCGCTGGAAATTTCGAAAACGAAAACGATTTCGTTATTTTATACAGAAACGGTATTGCTATCGCAAGGAATAAAGAAATTATTTCAATAAATCTAAAATAAGCGGTTCTACTAGCCTTATAATAGAATTTCGATAGGGAAAACGATATCATATATTCATGGAAAAACTATTAAATAACACTGTGCAACAAGAAAAATTTGCCTCGATGAATTACGGATTTTTTTTATAGCCTACTGAAGTTTTTATTTTTTTATCAAAGGTGTTTGGAAAAAGTTAAAAAGTAACTACTACTATAATAAAACGGAAATAGGGACAATGACCGAATTCATCATGGTCACAATCCCCATAATTGTTGTGGGGACTATGATCGTTTCCAAAACGGTCAAAATCCTTAAGGAAGCCGAATTTAGACACGAATCATATAAGTTAACGCACAAGTTTGGGAAACACCTAAAATTGTGTTTTAGTTTCTTTTGTTGTTAACCCTTCGTATTGTTTTTTTTTTATATTATTATTATTAATTTGAATTGTGAGAACATTGTGTTTCTCAGTAATTGATTTGTTTTTTATTTTTATTATTTAATGTTGCAATTGCAGCCGTTATTTTTTTTTTTATGCAAAGAGCAAAAATAACTAACTTCAATTATTTTTTGGAGTCAGTTGTTGTCATGAGCTGCATTGAAGAATATTAAAAAATTATAAATAACCAACATTAAAAACAAAAACCTTTTGAATAAAAAAAAAAAACAATTTTGAAAATAAAAATATTAAAAACAGTACTATAGAAAAATAGTTAAGTGAAGAACAATTAAAAAAAAAAAAAAAATATTTTTTTAAAAATAAAAAATAAATATTTAAAATTAAATTTCCATATAGTGGATAATTATTTCAAAAGAAAATATTATAAAACTTTATAAGAAAAAATATAATATTTAAAAAATATTTAAAATAAATTTTCAAAATTGAAAATTATTAAAATTAAAAATTATAAAAATCTCAAAACTCCACATAGTGGAAATATTTTTATAAAAACAATTATTTTCTAAAACAAAAAATTTAAAAGTTTCATAAATTAAAAACATTAAAAAAATATTAGAAAAACTAAAAACTTAAAGTTTTTAAAAACTAAAAACATTAAACAAAACTAAATATTAAAAATAAAATTCCACATAGTGGAAAATTACATTAAATAAAAATACTCTCATAAAAACAAAAACCGGTTAACAACCCAAAATAGTTATAAAAATATTGTTAGTTATAAAATTAATTAATAAATAAAACTAATAAAAAATTGAACAAAAGTGTTTAAAATTAATTGGCGCCCAACCAACCCAACCCACCCGGCTCAAAATCGATAATTGCGGAAAAAGGATCATCTGGTGAAAACAAAGGAGCTGATTATCCTGGATTACACAAATTAGAGGATTATAGAGCAGAGTAAGCCGAAAATTGAAAATACGAAGAAAATTAAATAATTATTGGTAATTATTTATATTATATTATAATATAATTTTTTTTTTCTCGATTTATTGAGATATTGGGAATTTTGAGTCATATTAGTTTTTTTGTAATTATATATTTCTATGCAATAGCATTATATAATTTTCTAAGGTTATATTCGAATAATAGTGTTAAATATTTTGTTTTCTGGTAATAAGCATTAATAGTTTAGTCGAGGGTTTAAACAATTTAAATATCAGAGAGGTCAGAAGTGCAAATATGGATCCCGAAACTGTACAGAGATTAATTACTGCGGCTATTAGAGAAGCCACCGAGCAAACTCGTCAAGGGTTCCAGGCCACTGTAGATGATTTAACACGTAGGTTGAGAACTTTAGAAACTCCTGCAGTTGTAGAAGAGTATAGGGAGATTGAAATAGTTGCAGGCGTTGAATGCAACGAAACCTTAGACGTAGTAAAGTCTGTACCGGAATTTAAGGGCGACTCATCTAAATATATTTCATGGCGTCAAGCTGCAATTACAGCTCATAAATTATATGAAAGATATGTTGGAAGCTCAAAATATTACCAAGCTGTCGCCATCTTACGGAATAAAATAATCGGCAATGCTGATACAGTTTTAAGTTCCTATAATACCGTCCTAAATTTTTATGCAATCTTGTCCCGACTAGATTTTGCCTATACAGATAAGAGATCAGTTTTTCTCTTGAGCAGGAACTTTCTACACTTACTCAGGGATCAAAAACTATTGTTGATTTTTATAATGAGGTAGAACAGAAACTTAACCTGATAATAAATAAAACTATAATGAGCTATGAGGGGGATGCAAATTTAATAGAATCGTTGAATAAAAAGTACAGACAGGACGCACTACGAGTTTTTGTTTCCGGTTTAAGAAAACCTCTCTGCGATATACTGTTTTCATGCAAACCTGCTGATATGCCAGTAGCTTTAGCCTTAGCCCAGGATATGGCAACAAACCAAAGCAGATATCATTTCGCTAGAGTTTACGGTGAAGGTTTAAATAGACCAACTGGTACTACCTCTCCTAGTCCGTCAGTTAATCAGGATATTTTGAGATATACCTCTCAGAGTCCATTAGTCCCAACAAATTCTTCTCGGTTTAGGTTTCAGCCGCAACAAACGCCTTTCCAACCAAATTACCAGAACAGTAACATGGTTCATAATAGTGCTCGTTGGCAAACCGCTTCAAATTTCCAACCATTTAAAAATACCGTTAGGCCATCACAAAGTTTTCAGCCATCTCAACAAAACATCCAACCCCAACAATCACAACCGGTTGATACTGACGTCAGCATGTGAACTGTAGGTACTGGTCAAAACAATACTTACGGACAGAAAAAACAACAGGTTCTGCTCAATTTCAAAATAGGTTCCAGCGTGTTAATCATTTGTTAGATAGCCAAGATGAAAATAACATTACGACCCAAAACTTGCAAGAAGCTCCCGAGTATTTTGAAGAGGACCAGGCTCATTTTTTAGACATGGGTCCCTTATGCCCTATGTCGAAAGGGAATTTAGGGGAGGAAAATTAAAGTTTTTGGTAGACACTGGTTCATCAAAAAATTATATAAAAGATATAGAAACCTTACCTTATGTAACCACCGTTAAAAATCCAATTTTAGTTAAGTCTGTAAATGGAGAACATTTAGTAAACCGCAAAGTCCCAATAAAGATATTCAATAAAGTCACAAATTTTTTTATACTTCCATGCCTCACTACATTTGATGGTATCATAGGTTTCGATCATTTAAACGAAATAAAAGCACATTTAGATACGGAAAATGGAATATTAGAATATGAGGGTAATGTGGAAAAGTTAAAATTTTTTTATGGCAATGAAGCTAATAATATTTCAATCGAGTCTAATGATGTTCCGGAAAAAATTCGTAATCGGTTTCTGACGCTTTTGGAAAGACAAAAAGGAGTTTTTGCAAATCCGGACGAAGCGCTTCCCTATAATACGAAAGTTGTTGCAAGTATAAGAACAAGAGACGAAGCACCGGTTTATTCTAGGTATTCTTCATATTCCATGGCCATGACAGAATTTGTGAATCAAGAAATAGAAGATTTACTAGCAAACAATATTATAAGACCGTCTCGATCACCTTATAACAATCCAATCTGGGTGGTTGATAAGAAGGGTCTAGATGAAAATGGTAGACCGAAAAAGCGACTAGTTATTGACTTTCGAAAGCTTAATTCAAAAACAATAAGCGACAAATACCCAATTCCCGAAACTTCTGTCATCTTAGCAAATCTGGGTAAGGCCAAATTTTTCAGCACCCTAGATTTGAAATCTGGATTTCACCAGATTTATTTAAAAGAACAGGATAGGGAAAAGACTGCTTTCAGCATTAATAACGGGAAGTATGAGTTTTGTAGGTTACCGTTTGGGCTAAAAAACGCGCCCGGTATATTTCAACGCACTATAGACGATATACTGCGTGAGGAAATTGGTAAATGTTGTCATGTTTATATTGATGATATCATCATATTTTCTGACTCGGAGCAGAAACATATTGATGATATAGAAAAAATTCTAAAGAAATTGTACAATGCTAATATGAGGGTCTCAATGGAAAAATCCAAGTTTTTTAAAACATCCGTTGAATTTTTGGGATTTACCGTTTCAACAGCTGGCATTAAAACTTGTCCTGATAAGGTGAATACGATAGTCAATTACCCCATACCTTCATCTCTACGTGGATTGCAATCATTTCTTGGTTTAGCTGGGTACTACCGAAGGTTTGTTAAGGATTACGCAGCTATTGCAAAACCTTTGACAAAATACCTTAGAGGAGAGAATGGTCATGTGGGGGCAAGACAGTCGAAAAATGTAAAAATCTACTTGGACGAAGAAGCCATTAAAGCCTTCAATAAAATGAAAAAAATAATTTCCTCAGAAGAGGTTTTACTGCTTTACCCCGAATTTGACAAACCTTTTGACCTTACGACTGATGCCTCTTCGCACGCAATAGGTGCAGTATTATCGCAGGGTGGTCGTCCGATTACAATGGTTTCTAGAACTTTGTCTCCTGCCGAAGAAAGTTACGCGGTAAATGAAAAAGAATTACTGGCTATCGTTTGGGCATTGAAAAATCTGCGAAACTACCTCTATGGTGTCAATAAACTGAACATATTTACAGACCACCAACCACTTATATTCGCCATTTCAGACAAAAATCCCAACTCAAAATTGAAAAGATGGAAAGCGTTTATAGAGGAATATGCGCCGACGTTTCATTATAAGCCTGGTAAGGACAACGTTGTGGCTGATGCCCTTTCCAGGCAATACAGTAATATGATTTTCCATTTCTCCACTAGCTCATCTTTAGATGTGCAAAATAGTGAATTGTCTTACACCGAGGTAATATCGACCGTTGTTAATCCTCTTAATTGTTTCCGTAATCAAATTGTTCTTACTCAGGGTCGAGAACCAAGGGAACAAACTAAGATAATTTTCAAGGACCGAGTACGGCATAGCATAACTTTTCCTACTATTGAGAATGCTTTAAAAAGTTTGAAGCAGGTCGTTAACCCCAATGTTGTTAATGCGATTTATTGTGATTTACCAACTCTTGCCCAAATTCAACACTTCATGGTTACTGAATACCCATCAGTCAAATTTTTGCATACGGAAAAATTTGTAACTGATATATTTAACGCTGATGACCAGTTAGAAATTCTGACTAATGAGCACAACAGAGCCCATCGCGCACTGGCGGAAAACGTTAAACAAGTGTTGCAAGACTACTACTTTCCGAATATTCGTAAAAGATTAAAAGAGCTCATTCGAAACTGTAAAATATGCCATCAGGCTAAATACAATAGACATCCAAAAAAACAAGAGATTTCAGAAACACCCATTCCTTCTTATCCAGGTGAAATTTTGCATATAGACATTTACTCTACAGACCGAAAATCTTTTCTAACATGCATTGACAAGTTCTCCAAATTTGCCATAGTAAAGCCAATAGCCTCCAAATCCATAGTTGACGTTAAACCTGCTCTCCAGGAAATTTTAAATACTTTTAATAAGACAAGGACAATAGTTTGTGACAATGAAAAATCATTAAATTCTGAATCAGTCAAGACTTTAGTAAGAAACTTTTATGGAGCCGAAATCATTGCCGTCCCTCCCCTGCATAGTACATCAAATGGGCAGGTTGAAAAGTTCCACAGCACACTTTTGGAAATAGCTAGATGCATCAAATTAAAATACGCCATAGATGATACTACAGATCTTATTCTTACGGCCGTTTCAAAATATAATCAAACCATACACTCTACAGTTAAGCTTAGACCCATAGACATATTTCACTCCATACCGGATGAACTAAAATTTTCAGTAAAGAATCACCTAATTAGTAAACAGAAAAAAGATTTACAATTCCATAATAAATCAAGACACATTCGTACTTTTTATCCAGGGCAAAAAGTTTTCGTTAAAGTTAACAAAAGACTAGGGAACAAGTTTAGTAAAGTTTATATTGAAAAGGAAATTCAAAAAGACCTAGGATCTAAAGTCCAAATTGACAATAAAATTGTCCATAAGGATAATATTCGCTGATTTTTGACGTACATTTTGTAACCTGCTTTTAACATTTCGTATGAACATTCGATTAAACTATGCTCAAAAACTTAAACAAATCTTATTTATTTACCTATAAATGTCTTATTTACCTATAAATGTCATTAAATTATTTTATATAAAAATTATTTTATATAAAAACTTATTTACCTATAAATGTCATAAAATTATTTTATATAAAAAATAACTTTAAACAAAATTTGTACAATTTATTTTTTTATTTACAATTTAATTATAAAAAATATATTTCAGTTAAGATATATTAAATTTTTTGTCAGTCGGGGACGACTGATTTCGTAGAGGGGGAGTAGTTAACGCACAAGTTTGGGAAACACCTAAAATTGTGTTTTAGTTCCTTTTGTTGTTAACCCTTCGTATTGTTTTTTTATATTATTATTATTAATTTGAATTGTGAGAACATTGTGTTTCTCAGTAATTGATTTGTTTTTATTTTTATTATTTAATGTTTCAATTGCAGCCGTTATTTTTTTTTATGCAAAGAGCAAAAATAACTAACTTCAATTATTTTTTGGAGTCAGTTGTTGTCATGAGCTGCATTGAAGAATATTAAAAAATTATAAATAACCAACATTAAAAACAAAAACCTTTTGAATAAAAAAAAAAAACAATTTTGAAAAAAAAAATATTAAAAACTGTACTATAGAAAAATAGTTAAGTGAAGAACAATTAAAAAAAAAAAATATTTTTTTAAAAATAAAAAATAAATATTTAAAATTAAATTTCCATATAGTGGATAATTATTTCAAAAGAAAATATTATAAAACTTTATAAGAAAAAATATAATATTTAAAAAATATTTAAAATAAATTTTCAAAATTGAAAATTATTAAAATTAAAAATTATAAAAATCTCAAAACTCCACATAGTGGAAATATTTTTATAAAAACAATTATTTTCTAAAACAAAAAATTTAAAAGTTTCATAAATTAAAAACATTAAAAAAATATTAGAAAAGTTAAAAACTTAAAGTTTTTAAAAACTAAAAACATTAAACAAAACTAAATATTAAAAATAAAATTCCACATAGTGGAAAATTACATTAAATAAAAATACTCTCATAAAAACAAAAACCGGTTAACAACCCAAAATAGTTATAAAAATATTGTTAGTTATAAAATTAATTAATAAATAAAACTAATAAAAAATTGAACAAAAGTGTTTAAAATTAATTTATAGTTTTTTTTTGAAGAAATGTGAAAAATCCTCAAAAAACGAAAAAATACCGTTTTCCCACTCACTTTAGCCCGCTAAATGTGAGATCGGGCATTTAAAAAACATAACAGGTAACTCTTATCTTGCTTCTATATTTCCTATATGCAAGTTTCAGGACAATCGGTGGGTGCCCCGTGAAAGACCTTCCTTGTAAGTGGAATGTATAAAAAAATATTTTGTTTAGTTTCGGTCGGATTTTACCTCGGTGCGTATGAGTGATATTTTATTTCTTAACAATAATTAAATATTACTCATTCGTATTTTTTATTTATTGGTCTAAATTTGTAAAACGCAACGCGCCGCGTTGTCAAAATTTCAATACAATTTGTTATTGTAACAAAAACAAATTACACAGAAATTTTACCAATGCGGCGCGTTTTACAAAATTGGGGGTAAAATTGGAGATAGGAGCGTGATTGAGCTTTCACTCCCAATCATTCACGCTCACAAAAGAAAAGTTGTACTTACGCGCGATCACGCACGACATTTTATTTTTGCTAACGCCCATGCACGCTCACGTGTGTAGCAAAAATGTAGTGACAAACACGATAATTAACTCTTACGTAATACTTATG
This sequence comes from Pegoplata infirma, assembly GCA_963921195.1. Classification (NCBI taxonomy): domain Eukaryota; kingdom Metazoa; phylum Arthropoda; class Insecta; order Diptera; family Anthomyiidae; genus Pegoplata; species Pegoplata infirma. Next base: position 83,275,033 of record OY992537.1, read on the forward strand.
AATAAAAATAATACTACTATTTTTTATGAAATTCAAATAAATTTTACTCTCTACCACTAACAAGGAGAATCTCCCTGATGTCACCCCCTAAAAATAAAAAAAAAATAAAAAAAACGATTAACCGGTTTTCAGTTTCGGTTTTAAATACTCTAGTTGTTTAGTAATAAAAAGCACAAAAGTATATAAATACCCAGGAAAATTTTTTGGAACAAATTCCTGGTTCAACAGATTCTTGAATGTATTCTATGGTAATCACAACAAAATTTTCTATGTAAAATTATTTTTCAAAAAAACTACTTGCTCTAAAAAACGATTGCTTTTGGGACAATTTCAAACAAAAATCACTGATTCTGGAATATTAAGTAGAATCGGTTGCAGGGTATAATGATGCGTTCTGAAACCGATTATTGGGAACAGAAAATTTTGCTGGGTATTACAGTTAATTTTGAAAATTTGATCTGCGGATATCTTAATTTTTTGAAGGATTTAGGGAGCTAAAAATAGTGCCGGTATATTTTTTTTTTTTTTAAATTCCGCTCCTTGGGGTGGTTCAACGCATCTGAAAACGCGGATTTTGAGCTGATTTTTCTGCAGATCATAAATGGCTGAATGTATTGCAAATCTAATTTCACCAGTCGATTCTAAACCAAAAATTAATACAATTGAATTTTGGGTGTAATATAAAAAAAAAATATCACAAAAAATGCTTTCTAAAATGCACAAAAATACTTTTTTTGTGACCTCCCAGCAAAAATTGGCATTACTAGTAATGGGTTTAGTAATCCGAAACAGATGTTAATAAGTAGTTACTTATTGACTGAAACACTAATTATTTTAACAACGGCGTGAGACAAAAATAAATAGTGAAGAGTATGGAGATAAATAAGTAATTACTGCCTCGGATAAGGAGTAAAAACCCCTTACCAATAAGAAGTAAAATAATTAGTTAATTAAAACTTTTAAAATTTAACTTGTTTTTACTAAAACTTAAAAATTGCGTAATTTTTATTAAGTTTTTAAGTACTTTTTAAGTTAAATGAATTGTAAAGGTTAAAAATTGCAAGTGCAAGAAGATATTATTACTTAGAGGTGCTTTTATAACATATTGCTAAGAAATAGTTACTTTTCGGCTTAAAATAATGATAATGGTAATGGGTACTGATTATAAATAATGTACTTGGTAATGATTACATTTCACAACTCATTACCATGTTTATGCTGGGCTTTGACCTCAACTTTCTCAAAAACATGATATTATGGAATACTTTGGAAGCCAGATTTGGATACAACATTGAAAGGTTAATATAAACCGAGTATCCAGACCCCAGACCCGTCCAAAATGTTTCTTAATGTCGGCCACTGTTTTATAAGTTGGTCATTGTAAAAAAACTTTGAAGCCTTATAACTTTTTAATGGGTTATGATAGAAAATAGCTTTGTTAACATTGTTCACAAAAAAAATTCTACTATCATCGTACATGTTTAAAAAAACAAAAAAACAAAAAAACAAAAAAAAATTTAAAAAAATATAATTTCCGCCCCCTGCTGTGGGTTTCTGGAATTTTTTTTAAGTGATAATTTTTTTCCAAAAATTTTTTTCGAAAAAAATGCCGACACTATTTTAAGCTCCCCTAAATCCTTCAAAAAATTAAGATACCCGCAGATCAAATTTTCGAAATTAACTCTAATATTTATATACTTTGGGTTTTTTATTACTCACCAACTAGAGTATTAAAACCGAAACCGAAAACCGGTTGTAAAAACGACTGGTGAAATTAGATTTGCAATATACTCAGCCGTTTTTGCCCTCTTTAGTTTATCTAAAACCTCAAAAAAAAATTACGATACCGGTTAAACAGATGAAGTGGCATAATCACCAAACGAACTCTAATAAATATGGTAAAAAAATATTTTTTTATAGTTGAATTTAAATATAAATTAAAACCTGTATGCAGTGATAGGGGGAATTTTTTTATTTTATTTTTCAACAAATATAATTTCAATGTATTCAAGAAGATCAATATACAAACAGTAAACGGTTTCGTCATTTAGACTAAATTAAAAACCAACAAAATTTTCGTAGTCGATCTACAGATTTTATTTCTTTACGCAACACAAATTTTAATATTATGGTGTTTTAAATACGATAAATTGTTATGACCGCTATTATACGTTCCACAACTCTTTCATTTTAAATAAAAGAAACTAATCGGCCTCAAATGGGCTTGAAACAATTGTACAAATAATTGGATTTTGAATGTGTATGTATTTGCATTTTTTAAATAATTTAAAACAATTTCTACGGAGTATCAGTTGATGTAATTAATTTTAAATTGTTTTGCTTCTTTATATGTTTAAGCTTTTATTTAAAAATGCGGGCCAAAAAATTAACATTTCCTTCAAATAACCAACCATTACCTTGGACATCGAAAGCAACAGCAAGTTGCCTTACTTATATGTACTTTTCAGTAGTCATTGCATCATGTTTCTTTTAGTTTTTTTTTTTGGTGGCATTTCCTCTCAAGGAAGTTTCCAAACATTTTGTTTACATTTATAGTCCCAGGCAGAAAATAGTGTACAAAAGAGAGCTGTTAAAGTACTTTTTGGTTTTCCAAGGAAAGAAAGTAGTTTAATTGGGTATAAAAAATGTCTGTTAAAATTTTTACTAGAAACAATTTTAAAACATGTCATATAGTGTAACCTCTGCACAGAGGGTTGAAATGTACCAAAAGTGAGGATTAATTCAAAAGCTTAACTTTATCCTACACATTCGTGTGTGGTACTGGGTGAAAGGTAATTAAATTCTACATCACTATTTGCCAAAAATTTTTGTTTTGAGTAAATTATTCTATCGACTGTGAGCTGTCAAAGTCAAATAATTTTTCAAATTTTTCGTGCCGTGCCTAAAACTGAAAATTGAGATATTTTGGGTGCTGATAATTCTTATTAAGCTTTTTAAAAAGTAATTTTATTAAAATGGAACCATCAACTTCAGGTATTTGGCTACATAATTGCGTTAATGTTTTTTAGATAAATGTTTTGCAAATATTTTTAATATTTTTTTAAAAAGTGCTCCATATTTGGGGTATTTTCGATATATACACAGAGTTTCAACAAATTTCTTGTTGCGATCCAGCAAATTTTATTAAGTGATATTTTAATATAGTATTTTAGCTTATATATTCCATACCAAACTTTTGCAGAGGCACCGCGTTTTTTTACTTATTAAAATTTTTGTAAAAGAACTCCAGTTGCTAAAAAAAAAGCTGAAAAACATATGAGAAAGGGCATTTTGGGAGACCCCTTAGTTAGAGGAAATACGGGGTGCGTACGTTGAAAAAAAGTTGGGGATGAAAAAATAATGATAGTTGATCTCACATTTCACCCTCTAGGAGCCAGCATGGAGCGGTAGCAACTGATTTCATTAAAAAAAAAAAATCTGTATGGGGACCACCTTAAGGGTTGGATATACAGGGTAGGTATATTCTAAGAAAATGTTTGGGTTAAAAAAATATTGGGGGTCGGTCACATATTCGACATCTCTAGGGGCACCCTTGGGGCAGTTAGAGCTGTGTGAGCAGATTTTATAAAAATGGCATTTTGTATGGGAGCCCCATTATCGAGTGGAGATACGGTATAAGTATGTTCCAAGAAAATGTTGGGAGGTAAAAATTAATGGGGGTCGGTCTTAGTGGATACCACTCTATGAAGCACCATGGGAGTGGTAGGAGCTAATTTCATAAAACAAATTTATAAAAAATAAAAATAAATTTGGTGGGGACCACCTTAAGGGTTAATGATAGAGGGTAGGTATATTCTAAGAAAATGTTGGGGTTAAAAAAATATTGGGGGTCGGTCACACATTTGCATTTTTAGGGGCACCCTTGGAGCAGTTAGAGCTGTAGGAGCAGATTTTATAAAAATGACATTTTATATGGGAGCCCCATTATCGAGTGGAGATACGGTATTAGTATGTTCCAAAAAATGTTGGGGGGTAAAAATTAATGGGGGTCGGTCTTATTGACTGATACTCTAAGACGCACCCTGGGAGCGGTAGGAGCTGACTTCATAAAAAAATTAAAAAAAAAAAAATAAAAAACAATTGTATGGTGACCACCTTAAGGGTTAAAGATAGTATAGTAGTAAAGAAGTAGGTATATTCTAAAAAAATGTTGGGATTGAAAATATATTTGGGGTCGGTCACACATTTGACATCTCTTGGGGCATTATTGGAGCAGATAGAGCGGTAGGAGCCAATTTTTATAAAAAGGTTATATCTTCTTTTTTAATAAAAAAATATTTTCTATAATTTTTTTTTTCTGTAAAACATTTTTTTTACTAAATAATGTATAGTTAGTCTAAAAAAATATAAATATTTATAATAAAGGGCTTTTCTGAATTAATCCCCAGTAAACATATGTTTCAACCCACTGTGCTCTGTATTGAAAAGGCGCGCATCGAAGTTTTTTAATTATAACTCTTGAACGAATAGACGTATTTTCACCGCGAAATCGCGAAAAATTTATTCTGTGTACATTACAGTGCAGACCCGGCATGTATCTTTCAGAAGAATGGCAGAGAAATAAAAACTATGCTGTGTTAACCAATCAAATTTAATAACATTTAAACAAATTTTCCAATTTACTTTAATATTTTTGTTTTTAACCAAAACTTTAACCTCGATTTGACACAGCAAGGACACTTTAGGGCAAAAGTTACATCATATGAAATGTTAAAGAATACCTCTAGTATAACCCACAATAGCGTCTTGCATTATCCATCATTATCTGCAGAAGTTGCAGTCTACTTAAGCGGATTTTCAAATATATTTTTAAAAAAAACACGGACCTTAAGTCAATATTACTTTTGATTGTGTTACTTTTTTGTTATAAACAAAACAGAGTAATAAAATAACGTATCTTGAGAACATTTTTCAAAAAATTTGGGCGGATTCCTCTAAAAGATGAATTTTTAAAAAATTTTCAAAAAATGTCCTTAATAAAAAAAAAATAAAATTAAAAAAAAATCTGAAAAACTCTAGACCAATGGTTCCCAACCTTTTTTGCGCCATGTCCCACTTTTAAGGTAAAAAAGTAAAATGTCCCCCTACACTCAAGAAAAATTTTTGTAAATTTTTCAAATTTGTCTCAAAATTTAAAAATTTACTTATGGTTAAGTATACTTTTTGTTAAAAATCATCGTTTAAACATTGGTTTTAGAAAAAGTTTCTAACAATCAACTAAATAGTGTAGCTAAAATAAGATTTTTTTAGTTAATTTGACAAAAAAATCGTAAAAATTTGCTCGTTGCCCCGCTAAAGCATTCAAATTGCCCCCCAGTGGGGCGAGAATCAAGGGTTGGGAACCATTGCTCTAGACTTTGGAGTTGTGCCCCAGCCAAACTAAGAGTGATTAAATGTGCACCTAAAAAAATTAATCGAATAATTTTTTTTCTGACCCAAATGCCCATGAATATCAAACTGTGTGTCAGTAAAAAAAAATGTCGAGTGTAAATTTTTTGAAGTGTAAAATTCTTAAATATTTTTTAAACGTAAACATTTCTATTGAGTGAATCATTTTAGTAAAAAAAAATTGAGTGTACATTTTTTCGAGTGTAACATTTCTTTTAGTGTAAATTTTTTTATATAATTTTATTATGTATACACTCTTATAAATTTTTGTTAAAATTTACCCACTTTATTGTAGGTAACTGTTCTCCTACAATAAAGTGGGTAAAAATACACTATGTGTTTAAATTTCAACATATGCACACAAAGTGTGTACAACTTTTAAACATTTTATGTGTACACTTACAGGTTAGCTGCATAGATAATTCTTTGGCAATACACACAAAATGTGTAATTTTAAAATACTTGTGCTTAAAAAAGCATTTTATGTGTCCAAAAATACATTTAAAATGCTCAAAATTGCATATATTTTTTTCCTATTAAAAAAGGCGTTTTTATTTTTATGAGATTTATTTCATAGTTTCATAGATATAATATAAAAAATTGGAATTAAAGTGGATCAATCTCTTTTTATAAACTTTTCAATAATAAAAACAAACAAAAAATAAAAGAGAAATGGTAACTTGTAACAATATTATGTAATATTTTAAAATTATAAAATAAAAGTAAATACATCACTTAAAATATAAAATAAAAAACAAGAATCTTACTTCATTTTTATATAGGAAATAGCTCAAGCTTTCATTAGACTTCTTCTATAAAAAATCCCTCAGATACTAAAAATTTTTCTATAAAAAACATGTTTCAGATTCTGAGACTTTTTTAAAGAAAAAAATTAAAAATTCGAAGACTTTTTCTATAGAAAAAATGTTTCTGAGACAGGTTCTCAGACTTTTTGTAAAGAAAAAATATCTCAGATTCTAAGACTTTTTTATAGTAAAATTTTTTTATAATAGTTTCACAATATGTAATACTTTTATGTAGAAGAAGACTCCTTATCTGTGATATTTTTTTAGATCTCTGAATTTGAGACACTTTTTGTAAAGAAAGTCGCAGAATCTGCGATATTTTTCTAAAAAAAAGTCGTAGAATCTGAAAAAATTTTTCTAAAGAAAGTAACAGAATCTGAGACTATTTGTCTATACAAAGAGTCTCAGAATCTGTGATATTTTTTCTACAGAACAATTCCCAGAATTTAAAATTTTTTTATAGAAAGTTTCAGAATCCGAGCTTCTGAGAAGTTTTATTAAGGAAAAAATGTCTTAAATTCTGAGACTTTTTCTTTAGAAGAAATTTTTCTTATACAAAAATGTATCAGATCCCGATACTTTTTTATATAGAAAAAATGTCTCGGACTCCTTTTTCTACAGAAAAAAATGTCTTAGATTCTGACACTTTTTCAATACAAAAACTATCTCAGGATCTTAATAAATTCACAAATTTTGATACTTTTTGTATAGAAAAAAATGTTTTTGATTCTGAGATTTTTTATATAAAAAATGTTTTATATTTTGAGGCTACTTATATAAAAAAAAATATCTCTGATTCTTAGATTCTGAAGATAAAATGTTTCAGATTCTTAAGATTTTTCCTGTAAAAAAATAAATATCACAGATTTTGAGTCTTCTTTTACAGAAATATAAATCAGATTTTAAAATTTCGTCGATATAAAAATATCACAAATTTTGAGACTCTTTCTTTTTAAAGATTTTAAGACACTTTCAGAAAGATTTTTCCAAAGAGAAAAATCAGATTCTACAACTATTTGCCTAAATGAAAATGTATCGGATTTTAAGACCTTTTTCTTTTAGAACAGGTCTTGGATTCTGAGATACATTAATTTAGAAAAAATCTTTCTTTTGGAGAATTGTTTTGAAACAAAAAAAAAGGAAATTTTGACGCGTTGTACTTCTTGATGCGTTGTTTGATGCTTCCTGAACTTTAGATTCTTGATATGAACCGCTTGTTGGAAATACAATTGGGATAAACTTTAGCTTCCCCGCTACACATAGTACGAATTTTCATCCTTTTAGCCATTTATATTTAATATCTAAAAAAAAATTGTTGTGCATAAGAATATACATATTTCTTAATTCAGTTTTATATGTTAAAGTCGTTGTTTCTACTCACCTTAATACACACTTTTGTCCCATCCAAAATTTATCAATTGCTTGCAAAACATTTTTTTATTAATTATATAATTTATTTGTCTGGTTGCAAAATGTTTTCTTTTATTTTAAAATATATTTTAATTTATTTCTGATTTTTTCTATTTTGATTTTTGATATGACATTTTTTTTACTACTATGAAAATTTAAGATTACACATTTTATGCCTAATATTCGATTTCAAACACAAAATGTGTAATAATAAAAGTAAAATTTTTATAAATTTACAAATTTCTATACAAAATGTGTATTTTTCAATATTTTGTGTTTAAATCTATTTTTCAAACATTTCATGCGTAAATTTAGGCGTTGTGTGTTATTTTAAACAAAAATTTACTAACATTATTGTAGTGATTTTACATTCATTTTTTAGAGTGTAATCCATACACAGCATGCATAAAATGGTCGTATATTCGTATAAAATGGAGGGATACCAGAGTCGTCTTTATCCCGAAAAATTCCCACACAGCTTCGAAGGATTTCAGACCAATTAGTCTGTCTTCTTATTGGTAAAAGACAATGGAATGTATGATAGACTCATATCTGCGTAGAGTAATTGACCCGAGGTTGCTTTCGACGCACCACAGGGTGCTATTCTTTCGCCGCTTCTTTGGAACCTGGTACTGAATTCAATGCTGCTATCTCTAGCAGCACGTGGCGGTCATGATGTCGCATATGTTGACGATGTCGCGATATTTTTTTTTTGCTACCGCCTTGTTATTTTACAAGGTTTTTACCAATAATTTTGTAATTTTACAAGCTTTGTACCAATAAAATTGTAGATTTACAATTTTTTGACGCGATAAAACTTACAAGGAGGTTTCGTGACTCTACTAGATTTTTTGCTACCGTCTATTTTAAGAGAATTCCTAGTAAAACAATCGAGCTTTTTTTGTAAATTTGTAAATTTACAACTTTTTTGGGGAAATAAAACTTACAAGGAATTCTCTTGAATTTACTAGTTTTTTTTTTTTAAACCTTGGAAATTTGTAGAAGTACAAGAAACACTGTAAAATTACAAAAAAAAAAAAAAATTCGATTGAAAATTATTTGTTTAAAAATAAGGAAAACTGTCAAATATTGGTTAAATGGGATTGCGAGACTTTTTCTAGTAATTTGACAAGGTTTTTTTTTTTTGAGTGTAGCGGTAAAGGAAAGTATCTGCCAGCATTAAGGGACATTCTTCAGAGTTCTCTGAAAGATCTGTCTAAATGGGCAAGGGACTGTGGTCTGCGAGCTAGTCCAAGTAAAACAGATCTTGATTTGTTTACAAGAAAAATAATATTCCTGCTTTTGATCCTATTTCTCTGGACGTCACTGAAATCACCTTCTTAGATGGAGCCAAGTATCTTAGAGTATTTCTAGTTAGGAAATTGAATTTCAGGCGTAATATTGAGGAAAGGGTGAGAAATGCAACGATTGCGTTATATTCCTATAAAAGAGCCATTGGATTCTCGTTATAAGAAAAAAACATTTTTCTTTTTTTTTTTAATTGACGCCAAATGAGATCTAACACTTCAAAACATGCGGTTACAAAGTTTTGTGTCAATCCTTTGTCTAGTTTGGGTTTTATAACGAAGCAAAGTTGTATATGAAGAGTTCCGTCTAAGACTTAAATTTCGAGGTAAAAAAGATGTGATTTTTGTTTTGATGGCACATCGATGAAAGTTGGCATAAATATTAGAAGCTATTTAAGAGTAAGAAATTCCTCGCGTCAATTAAATTGCGCAAGGGGGTCAAAAGTTATTGCGGTTTTAAGATTTAGCGGTTTTAAAAATTTTAAAAATATTTTAAACATTTTTTTTTCTACACATTTGTTGCATGCGTTATTAAAACATGCCAGGATATATCATTTCTTCTAAAATATATGATATAAATTTAACCCTTTAATGACCAAACGATTTAAAAAAAAATATATAAGTACCTAAATTCGCGATAAAGGAAAAGTTTCACAATTTTTTATATCATATTTTGGCAATGCGCGTTGGTATTACTGAAAAAAAAATCACGGAAAATCGTATCATTGTACCAGTAGTTGAAAAAAATCAGTAGTTGAAAAAAATCATCATAATTTTTTAACCCGCCTCTGATTTTATGATGACACATCAAGTGGGCTTTCATTAAAAAAAAAATTTATCCGATTTCGTGTAAAGCCTTGGATGTGCTAGATCAAAACAGGTTTAGATAAAATCATCGCGCTTTCCGCTGAGAAAGGCTTAAAGTAAAAAGTCAAAAAGCAAATCAGTTCTACTCGTTAAGGCACGTCTTTTGGTGTATTAAAATGAACATGATGCATTAATTGCTACTAAAAAAAATAGGAAACAGAATTGCAAATTTCGCACAATTTTCAAAAATGCCATAAAATTTTTGCAATTTATTTTTTATAAACCCGCCAGTGATTTTTTTATGTAAACTCACAAAAAACTCGGTTTACACAAGAGTCTACCAAATTTCGAATGAAACAGCGAATGTCCTCGCGAAAAACGGGTATTTTAAAAAAAATAACGTTTTTTATTTCGAACTTTGATCTGCTGAAACTCCTTAACTATTCGTGACACATTAACGGGAATAATTCCAAAATGTTAAGAATTACAACAGCTACCAACTCTTGTCCAACATTTTTCTTTTTATAGAGGGGGCCGAAATCCCTGATCAAAAAAACTCGAAAATTTAATAACTCTTAATTTTTGGTTTCAAAACTTCTTACACACATTATGTGTGTGGCAATCGAAGGAGTGCTGATGATGGAAGGATGGCATCTACCGAAAGCTGTCGACACCTCCACTTAGCCTGTGTTGTCACTTGCTTTTTTTTTTAGATTTTCTCATTGTAGAACAATTATTATTTCTCAGAATAAATATGGTCTCAAACTAAACTAAATAAAAATTCAGTTATTTGGAAAGTTTTAAAATACATTTGGACAATTTGAAAAAACACATGGAAAATTTTAAAATTGGAAATGGTGTAGAATAAACATTCTTTAAGGTTGTCTGAAAAATTTGTCTAAATGGGCGAGAGGCTGCGGTCTGGGAGTTAATCCAAGTTAAACAGTTTTTAGTTTGAGATTCAGTAAACAAGGTTCTAACTGGCTAATAGAACCTTGTTTACCAATAAATCCTATATTATTTTGCAGATAAAACCATGTGGACACTTTAATTGGAAACAGAACTATGTTGCACAGATTAAAAATTGTATATTGCACAAATACCCTACAAAAAAAACTTGCAAAATGATAAGAAAATCTTGAAATTTTGAGATTCATTTATGTCAAAAATTGGTAACTTTGAGAAATTTTTGGCTTTTGACCCGCTAATTTTCCCCCAGTCATGTTTCGACCTGACTCTTAATTTTTTTTTCACTAGTTTTATCTTTCTTCTATCAATTCGTGAAAAAAAAAATTGATATTCCGTTCGCCTATTTCTAGCTAGAATTTTTCTAACACGGCTACATTTTTGAGTATTTTTCTACCAATTCGTCGTTAATGGGTTAATTTATTTGAATATATTAATTATAATTAGTTAAAAAAATATATAAAATAATCGGGGTTTACTTTTTTATTGTTGGCAACATACTTGGTTTGATTTCTTAAAAACTTTGTCATAAGCAAACAATGCATTCAATAAATAAATTATTATTCAAATAAAAAATTGATCGAATTTCTGTTCAAAATCGAACAGAACAATATGCAATATCGAAAAATGTTTGATTAAAAAAATATTGAATTAATCATCTATTAATTAAATGATTGGTATAACAATTTTCTTCATCGGAGGAGTTTTAGTAAAAAAATTAATTGAAACCGCGTTTTTCGTGATCGAAATTCGTTTTCAATTCTTTCTGTGTGTGGCAAACACACTTCATCCCACTAATTCAAATTAGATTTCAATGAAAAATTTTTTGGGGTTAGGATACCTTCTTTTCTTCGTCGAACAGTTCTTTTGTATGTCTACTTGTTTATAGTGTTTTTTATGTCTGAAACATTTTACAACACTATTTTATATCAATGTGACTATTACTAGCTTTTTTTTTAACATCATCATCATCATCATTGTCGTGATGTTCGTGTTTGCTGTCACTTTTATTTGCCTAGTTGTGTGTCACTACAATACTTGTGAGATATCATCATCAAGATAGCCTCGAGTACTAAGTTGACATTTGTATGCTGATACTATGATTGTAATGCAAGAGTCTTGTTGAGTTTTCTATTTAGTTTTGTTTGTCGTATATTGTTTGTGTTTTTGTATTTACCAGGATAACAACTTACTCTTCCTACTCATAAAAACTGTAATGAAACCAATTGACTGGTCACTGATTTACTGATTTGATGGAAAGGACTATCTAATGTAGTTTAAGGTATACCAATGTTATGTCCTCCATTTTATGGTGGATTTTATATATGCACGTATAATCTATGCATATGAGGTATTTCACACAAAATGCACTGCAAAAGAAAAACATGTGTTTCATGAATGTCTGAATGGTGGATAACCCAGTATGGAACTTAGAAAACTAAGCTGTTGGTTTTTTTTTTGTTTGCTGGGCATTTAGTGTGTATACTTATATACCTACATAGGAATATATGATGGTTTGCCAGTCATACATAATTAAGTACCACTAATCAATGGGGTTTTTTTGTCATGAATTCTAATAAATTTATGTTAAATTATGTCTCCAAAGTAAGCTAAGACCACCATACTATTTATGACTTATTGTTAGTGCGGGAAAAAATTTTTATTGTGGTATTACATGTAGTAAAGAATGCACGTTTTAACTACTAAATTGAAAATGCAATAAGAATTTTGTACCTCTCTCCTGCTTGATTTATTTTATACCGATTTTAACATAATGATTTTTCAACTTAGCAGATTTATAATATCTTGAAAACTGTAGGAGTATGAAATTCTTTTTCGCGAATTTTACTTCAGTTCTATGTGGTATTTTTCAAAATTGAGGCTAAACTCGATATGATTAAAATTTAAGAAAGTTTGCACTTAATATATGTATAGGTTCTTTCTTTAAGGGGCCCCCGTAGGCTAGTTGGTAGCGTGCTAGCCTTTAAACGTGGGGGTCGTGGGTTCGATTCCCACCATGACCCTTGGTTTTTTCGCTACAACGAGACGACGGTCATTGTTACCAGTTCTCGGTTAGGCTGAATTTATTAAAAATGAGTTGTAAATAAATCGAGAGAATAAATAAAAATAATTGATCATGTGATGTGATCAAAAATATTAATTAAAAAAATATAGGTTCTTTCCGTGCACTAAAATTTCCATTTTTCTAAGCCAAAGAGCAGTATGTAAAAAAAATTGTCAAAAATTCAAAGATATTTTTTATTTAGTTTATTTCACTAGTTTACAGAGATTTTGACCCACTATATTTTGCATTTATTTTCTATGAAAAATATCGCACTGAATCCGAAAATGAAGTCAAAAGATTCAGAAGTAGAACAGTTCAAGATATTGCTAACTATCCAAATTATCAGATTTTTTAAAAAAGCGGTTTTACTTAAATAAAAATAACTCGGAACCAAATCGGTGGATTTCATTCCTTTTGGTTTTAAACTATCAATTTGGAAAGAAAATGTAAATTCTATTGTTATTTTCAGAAAAAAAATATAAATTTAATTTCTTTCTATGCAGTTCAAGTCTGATTTATTACAAAGAAAACAAGAGAGTTTTTAAGAATATCCGTTAATTTTTTTTTTAATTTTGAAAAAGTTTAAAATTAGAAAAGTTTTTAAGATATTGCCAAATTCAATATTTAAAAAAGTAAAAAATTGGTGCTTCTAGACCCCTCAAAGTTCCGAGGTTCCTGGTATATGTGGGTTTTTTGATTTAAAGATAGTCAAAAAAAAAAAAAAAAAATCTGCGTACTTTTAAATTAAAGCTAATTAAATCCCAGTCTGCACAGTTTTGAGGCGACAATTTTTTCAAAGTTTTTTCGAAGCTTTTCCGCAAAAATGATTCGAAGTCGATGTTATATACAGTCGATATTTTTACGTCTCTCGAACTTATATTTTTATTGAAAAATGAATCGATTTTTTAATTATTTCCAATCTACATTTTAGGAATTTTTGTATTTGTTGTTCCATCAAAAAAATACTTATTTTCGATATAACATCGAGTTTTAGTTTTATTTAGTTTAACAAAAATTCTACAAATTTTAATTCTTATTAAAAAAAAAAAAAAATAATATCTAACATTAGAACAATAAAAAAAAAAATCCGCGACCGGGGTTTGAACAAAGGCCAAAAACCACAAATCATAAGCTGCCAAACCTGCTAGCCAACTAGGCCATACAGAACTTGAAATTTGTTTGAACTAATATATATTTTGAAATAAAAATATTTTTAAATTATGAATAGTATGTCAAAACAAAATAAAATAAAAATAAAAACAGGGCAATTCAAATAATAATAAAAATTATAATTTAAAGGCAATTCAAATAATAATAAAAAACTAATTTTAGTAAAAGTAATTTTAAAAAAGTACTTTTATTATCAAACTTTGGCTGAAGGAGTAAGGCGTTAAACCAGTAAACTGGGAGTTCTGAGTTCAAACCTCAGAAAAAAAAATTAAATTTAAAGAATAAGTAAGTTAAAGCAGTAAAAATTAGTTAATTGTAAGTTGTAATTTTTTTTTTTTTCATTAGCAACGCAGAATTTTATTATAGATACCAAAATTTCAACTCTGAAAAAAGGTTTATCAAGTTTTAGAGTTCTAAAGCAATTTTATTTGAAATTTGAATTTAGACAAAATTTTATAAATTTGGTTGATGGTTGGTTTTGACATTTTGTTTTTTGGGGGCATGGGTTCAAATCTCACCCAAGTCTAACATTTTTTTTTTGCATTTTTTTTATTGCAAATATTATAATGCAGTTTTTTTGATTTTCAAATTTCGCAATTTTAACAAGATGCCTAAAAATGCGATTTTTGCATTTTTTTTTTAATTATTATTATTGTATGGTTTTAATTGGCTCCTTCTCTTGCAAAAGGAACATTATAATTGTCTTTAGAGGTAAAAAAATAATACTTTTTTTTATAACTATAGTTTTTTGGATGCAAAAATATTTGCAATAATTTTTGTAATATTATGTTTCTTACTTTTGATTACAATAATGTGTATTTTGGCAAATTGCGACCAAATACAGAATTTTGACGAAAACAAAATGTTGGCTATCTTATAGATAATAAAATATTGTTATAGATGCCAAAATACTGTAATGACCTTTCAGTCTGTAACAAATTTTGATATCATCTGGAAAGTTAACAATAATTTTTTTTTGCATGAAAAATTAAAATTTTCTCATAAATAATCAAAGCAAATTGCAAAAAATCGCAATGTATTAATAAAAAAAATTATTAATTTTTTTTTGCCTCTAAGGATAATTATATTTTTTTTCTTTGCAAGAGAAGGAGCCGATTAAAACCATACAATAATAACAATTTCAGAAAAAAGATGCAAAAATCGCATTTTTTTGAAATTGAAATTAAAAAAAATGCCTGTCAATTTTGTATTCTTGCCCAAAACATTAAAATCATGATAATGTTTTGCGGAAGATTTGGGTGAACTTGACAAAGCAAATTTTTTTTAGAAAAAATAATGTTATAGTAGTATTACTTTGCTATTCCATGCAAAACGAATTGAAATATCAGTCGAGGACCCCATTAAAAAACCAAAAGAGCTGTACATTTCGTAAGTGAGTGCAAAAATAAGTGCAAAAAAGTGTTTTTACATTTTGGAGTGTATAAAAGATTCGGCACCAAAGAATATAACACTCTCACTTGTTTTATGTGGGCATTCCAGAAAATTTAGCTCAAATTTTAGTCATTTTTGGAAATGGTGTCTCAGATTAATTTGAACCTTGACACATAGATAGCCCTCATAAATATGATATATGTACCATATATCGTTTTTTTACATTTGGTGTATTTAACGAATTATGGCTGGTCAAAGATTGACTTTTTAAGCAAAAGTAAGAAAAATACATCACGTTTAAAGAGCTGTAACTTCTTAACCAATGACCCGATTTTCACAAATTTAGGCTCATGTGAAAGCTGGGCTTCTTCTTTTTACTTTATATTTTTAAAATAACGCAGTTTTTTTTACAGAAATGATGCAAAAATGGAAAAACATTTTTTCTTTTCGAATGTTTAAAAAAACACATCTTCGATTTTTTTTTTAAAAATTCTGGTGAAAAATAACAATGTTTTGTATAACATATTCAAAATTCAGAGTGGGATCTCCATGGGATCAAAAAATATTCTGTTTTAAGTACGAGGCTCTCATATTTTTCCCTTAGAAAATTTAAATTTCTAATGTTTTGAATGTTTTCAAAATTTTAATAGTACACAGAACACATTTTGTACATAAATAGAATGAACTGCTTTCATTGATTTCAGTTCATACTATAAATGAACAAATTCATACTATTTATAAAAATTTCAATAACATTGAAATTTCTAAAAATTGAAAAAAAACTAATTGTAAGTTAGTTTGAAATAAAAAATTATATTTGTCAGAAATTTTTTGGTTTCCTTTTGGTAAAAATAAAATAAATTACACGTAAAATTGCAATTTTAGCCATAAAATGGTAAGTAAAATGTGTGAATTCATAAATAATTATAATTACGCATCTTTTTCTGACAAACGTATGTATTTTTTTCAGAAATTTTCCAATCTGTTATAAATTTGTGTCTGCAATATATCCTGCAAGAAACCATCAAAAGATACTCCCAAAATAGAATCTTTTGCCTTCCATATAATATTTCAAACAATTAGTAGAAGAAGATAATACCAAGAAAATTAGCAAACTGTGTAAGATTTAAGTTAAAAATTTGTATGCATTGAATATATGAATTTGTAGTCAGAAAAATATTTGCAATAATAAAAGCACAGAAAACCATTCAATACACGCATTTTTCTTACTAATTAAGATGAACCTTTGTGCAAAAAAATTACGGAAGCCGAAAAAAAAAGTAAATCCAACATGAACTTTTTTATAAAATGTATGACCAAATTCATAAATAGTATGAATAAAGTTTGGGAAAAAAAAGTCATGTTGGATTCATACTATTTATGAATAAATTTATTCCAAGTATGAACTTTTTTTTTCTGTGTATAATTTTCTTTGAAAATTTAAATTTTTATATTGAAGAAACATAAAATTTTAATTTTCTAAGGTAAAATTTAAGAACTTCGTACTAAAACCAGAATATTTTTTTATCCCATTGGGATCCCACTCTGAATTTTGGATATGTTGTACAAAACAGTATTGTTTATCACCAAACTTTTTTTTTAAAAAATCGAAGATGTGTTTTTTTAAATATTCGGAAAAAAAAATGTTTTTGAATTTTTGCAACACTTCTGAAAAAAAAACGTATGCTTTTGAAAATATTTCCTAAAAGATGAAGAATTAAGCTTTCATATGAGCCATTACTTGTGATAATCGGATTACTAGTTTAAAAGTTAGAGCACGTTAAACGTCATGTATTTTTCTGACTTTTGCTAAAAAAGTCGAACTTTGACCCGCGATAATTTGAAAACTACAGCAAATTTTGAAAATCCAAAAATGCAACATATCTCATATAAACGTGGATATCTATGTGCCAAATTCTCAGTGGAGTCCAAAGGCATGTTTCCAAACAGTGGGGCGAAAATTTTTGGAATTACCAATGTACATTTGATAAACAAAAGGAAAATTTTTATGCGAAAAGCTTAGACTTGGTGAAAAAGTAGCTTTGGTAAAAATTTTTTTTTTTTTTCACGAAAAACAAAATTGTGTTAAAAAAAATTTAATGAACCCAAAATTTTTGGTGAAAAAAAAATTTTGATAAAATTTTTTTTTTTATGAATTTTTTTGATGAAAAGAACAACTTTTTAATGTTAAAAAAAGTGATGAAAAAAAATATGAGAAAAAAAAATTTTGTGAGAAAAAAATTGATAATAAAAAATTTGATAAAAAAAATTGATGAAAAAAATTGCTGAAAAAAATATGATAAAAAAAAAAATTATGAAAAAAAAAATTTGGATGAAAAAAAAATTTGATGAAAAAAAATAAATGAAAAAAATTGATGAAAAAAAAATTTGATGAAAAAAAAAATGATGAGAAAAAAAAAATTTTGATGAAAAAAAAAAAAAAATTATAAAAAAAAAATTAATGAAAAAAAAAAATTTGATGAAAAAAAAATTTTATGAAAAAAAAAAATTAATGAAAAAAAAAAAAATTTTGAGGAAAGAAACAAAAAAAAAGTTTAATAAAAAAAAAATGATGAAAAAAAAATTTGTTTGAAAACAAATATTTGATGAAAAAAAAAAAATTTATGAAAATAAAAAATTTGATGACAAAAAAAAAAATTTATGAAAAAATTTATTTTTTTTGTTGAAAAAAATTTATATTACTTTTTATTCACCAGCTGGTGAAAAACGGGTTTATTCACCACGAGGTGAATTATTGTCCAAGTTACAAACCCAGGTTATTAAAATTTTTGGTTTTAAGAAACTGAAAATAGTAATTATTGTTTTCTTTTTGGTTAATTGTCAGCTTATATAGTCAAACTGAGGTGTCGTCCTGCAACTTTTTTAAAATTAGACACCAGCCTAAAAACATTATCATGTTAAAAATTGGAAAATGAAAGAGTTATAAATAAATCAAAATTAATCCAACTAAATTTTAGGATTTAACAAGTCCGTTTTGGATTGATTTTGATTTATTTATAACTTTTTTTAATTTTCCAATTATTTTTTATTATTTTTTTCGGATTATAATTGCTAATTTATCATAGATTACGGAAAAACTATTCCAAATTTGCGTTGGAATGTTAAAATACTTTTTTTTTAAAACAAAATATGATTAATCAGAAAATTAATCCACTAATTGGAAATTATAATACTTTTTGCACTTAAGTCAAATAATTTTATAATTATTAAAATAAATTTTAAATTTGGACAACCACAAATGAAGGGAGGAAAATAAACGCCATTTTTTTTAATCATGTACGACTTTTAACTTCCGACATAAAATTGTTCATTAGCTTATAAAATACAAAAAAATATTTTGAGGATGCTTATTCTATTTTGAGGATGTTTATTCTGGCTCGATGTCATTATTTTCTTTACTAATTAAAACCATGATATTCTCATAGCATAATTTTCAAGAAAATTATTTTTTTGTTTAAAATTTATTTATGTTGGTCATTTTTGCAAAACTTAAGCGACACGTGTTTCGGAATTTGTCACAAAAAATACCAAAAAAACTTAAAAAAATACGTATTCAGAAGTTGGGTGAGTTCTCAAGGTGTAACATATTTTTCCCTGGTCCAATTTTGCTCATTTACCAACTTAACCAGCTTATGACCATTAGACATATTCGTGCTTAGTTTCAGGAGTCTAGCTGTTTTATATTGGACTGAATCGTGTGTTATACATACGGACAAATATTCATAGAATGTCTCAAAATCAATCACAGATCAATAATATAAAACTTTTTGGGTTGTCCGACCGGGTATAAAAAACTAAATTGCTAACGCTGACTGTAGCCAATATTTATTAAACATCATGACGTATACGTATTGCACATACAAAATTAAATATTAATCATACGTCGCTAGTGAAATTTTATTTATGGATTTATGTTTTATGTATGTAACTCTTAATTCATTTTGTTTTTTTATTAAATTCCACATTCATCAAATGAATTGATATAAAGCAACCTCAATTTTTCAAATATGTATATTGATTACATTAAAAATTCAATTAATCAACACAAATAGAGTATCGACACACAAACATGCATTCTGGTCAACATGAATCGAAATGTATCAATAATTTAATATTTGTTCACCAACCAAAAACTTCATTTTATTTTTCGTCTACCACTTTAAGTCTTTGTGTTGTTCACATTTACAATATTTCAATGTACATTTTTGTGAAGAGGTCATCATTGACACTTGGCAAAAAAAAAAACATTAAGTGATTTTTGTTTTTTGGTTTAACAAGATAACAAAAAGCCAACACAGAGCAGTTTGACTTTATCATGCGAAAAAGAACAGCATGTAAGAGATTTTATTCGGCTGTGACGAATAAAATAGTACCCAGCACTTAAGAAAACTATAATTGGTCAAGACCGACCATGCAATACAATACACTGGTGAAGTGTTCTTTCGGAATTGTTTACCTGGTCCAAAAATATTCTCCGGAAAAAATTCTTTAATATAAAGTATTTAAAAATTTACATTGCAGTAATAAAACGGTAAAAAAATAAAAAAACAATTTTGAATATATTTTGTGTGGTAAAAAATTGGATATATTTTTAAACGCAAATAAAAAAAATATTGATTTTTTTAAGTATTTAAATTTTTAACATTCTAGTAATAATACAAAAACAAAAAAAAATAATTTTTAAAGTATTTTGTGTGGTAAAAAATTGGGCATTTCTTTAAGCGGAAATAAAAAAAATATTGATTTTTTTTGCAATTTAAACGCGATTTTTGTAAAAAGTTCTCGATCGAAGATTTTAGTGTTTTTTGCTAAAATTTTCTTACACACCCCAAATACATATTCAAAAGAAACAAGTTTGAGTGTTAAATTCGGCTGTGCCGAATCTTTTATACCCTCCAAAATGTAAAAAAATAAAAAAAAAGTTGGCAGGAGCGTTTTTTTTTGGTGGGGGGGGGTGATGGGGGTCAGTGGGGGACGTTGAGAGCACCTCCCCATCCTGATAAATATAACAAATGTTTCATTTATTTAACAAAAATACAAAAAAAATCATGTAAAAAAGTGTATTTTTTCAGAGGTTGGTTCAGTTCTTCAAGGGGGAACTTTTTTCCCCCTAAGCCGATTTTTCCCATTTACTAACTTAACCTGCCCAGGACTATAAGACATATTCATGCCTAATTGCAGGAGGCTAGCTCTTTTATTTTGGACTGTATCGTGCCATCTACAGACAGACGGACGGACGGACATTCAAAGAATGTCTTAGAATCTATCATGGATCAATAATATATATACTTTATGGGGTCCCCGACCGATATTTCGATGCGTTACAAATGGAATGAAAAAGTGAGTATACTCACATACTGTGGTTGGATGGTATAAAAATTATAGTATTCTCATTTTTATACCCTCCAACCCCAGTATGGGGGTATACTCACTTTGTCATTCCGTGTGTAAAGCATCGAAATATCGGTCTAGGACCCTATAAAGTATATATTTTATTGATCGATTCTAAGACATTCTAGCGATGTCCGTCCGTCCGTCTGTCTGTCCATCCATCCGTCTGTAGCAGTGTTGCCAGAACTTGGTAGTCAAAAACGGCTAAATTCATTCCAAAAAACGGCTAAAAAACGGCTAAAAAATGGCTAAAAAACGGCTAAAATATTTATTTTACTTTTTTCAGAAAAACTATTCTAAATTTATATTTTGTTTAATTTTTGCACATAAAATTAAATAAAGAGATCTTTTGTTATACATTTTGTACGGTTTTGACTTATTCTAGATAAAAACTAGAGTTCAAAACACTTTTCCAATGATTTACATTTTTTTAATGCAAAAACAAAAATAAAAAAAATTTTACTAGAAATTTTTTTTTTGAGTGAAAGAACTTATTTTTGTTATTTATTTTGTTTAAAAAAACTTAAGTAATTTTTTTTATTGAGTGCAAATATTTTTGATTTTTTTAGTTCGAAATTTTTTATTAGTTTATTTATTTTTTGTAATTTGTACATTTTCTTGGGTAAAACTTTTTACTCCAGGGACCGTTTTCGCTGAAACTTGACGAGAAGAATGGCAAAAATATATATGCCAAGATTCAGCAACCAGTCTTTAAATTGAGTTTCGAACGTTAGCGTATTTTAACAGAGAAACGGGCATCGCTAGATCGTCTAAGATTTAGTATAATGTTAATGGCATGAATATGACGAAAATATTCGCGGTTCGATACCAGACTGGGATTATTTAAAATTAAGATATATGAAAAACAAGTACCTATTAACAAAACAAACCGATTAAAAATCCTGCTGATGATAACACTATAACTGGAGTGTTTGAAACCGGTACGGGAATACCAGAAATGTCTGTAATTTTGATATTAGACAAAGTTGGAGCCTTTGCTTGATCTGTACTTACAAAAAACCAATCAATTCTTTATTTTAGTATAAAAAAATACAAAAAATTACTTTCAAATCAAAAAACTCAAAAATGGCTAAAAAACTGCTAAAATAATTTCGAAAATGGCTAAAAAAACGGCTAAGAGCTAAATGCATTTTTTTTCGGCTAAACGAGTTCAAAGGGAGCTAAATCTAGCCGGAAAATGGCTAAAATGGCAACACTGGTCTGTAGTTAACTCGATGCAGTCCAAAATAAAAGAGCTAGATCCCTCAAGTTTGGCAGTAATATGTCTCATGGTCCTAGGCAGGTTAAGTTCGAAAATGGGCCAAATCGGACCAGGGGAAAAAAAGTTCCCCCTTGAAGAACTAAACCAACCTCTTAAAAATGCCAATTTTTTAGACGTTTATTTTATTTTTGTGAAACAAATGAAACATTTTTATGTTCGCAGAAGTTTATAGTCCTGCGCTTGGATCCAGGGGATTTAAAAATTTATCATTTTTTTCCCGCCCCTCTTTTAAGGGCGTGGATAAAAAATAGTTTAAATAATTATAAAACTATAATACTTTAGGTCACAAAGCAGACGAAAATGAACTTGTAAGCATATATCGCGAGGGCCAAGGATTCCCCCAGCTCACCGAAAATGATGTATGTATTTGGAATTTAATTACCGTTAATGTAAAATAAAAATAAAATAAACATTTTTTATAAGGTTCAAGTTGAAACAATGCAAAAGAAAAATTGAATTTCTAGAAATTATAGACATTTCTGGTATTTGCCATACCGGTTTCAAACACCCCAGTTAGTGTTATCATCAGCAGGATTTTAAATGTCGGTTTGTCTTGTTTATGAAAACTTTTTTTTTATATATGTGAATATACACTCGGCAGCATAAGTCTGCGTACACAGGCTTTGCCTTACAAAAACCACAAAAAAATACGTAAATCGATAAATTTTTTTAACCAAATCTAATGACATATTATTTTGTATACTTCGGACTATTAAAATAACAAAAAGCCAATTTTTAATAGTACGCGGTTAACAGCAACCAAGCAAAAAAACAAAATCATTCATATAAAACCAGAAGCAAAAGTCTGCGTACAGTATCGTTTGAGGTTAGTTTTCTAACCAAGTTTTTCATTTTTAACAACTAGTGGGATAGTATTTGTGCATTAGAACCTCTGTTAGTCTTTTCTGCATTGATTATAACACTTTTGTAGTTTCAGCGGATTTTATATTACACCAAGCCTGCTCCATAACCTCTTTTAGCATCGCTTTTGATGTTATTTGATGTGTACCAATTTTTTCTCGAAAATATCCAACCAATGATCAATAAGGTTGAGGTCTGGTGATTGGAAAGTGTTTTTTTATTGTTTGGATGTTTTATAAAGCAGCCAAATCTAAACAATATCAGCGGAATATTTAGAGTAATTTTTTTGTTAGAGGAGAAAATCACCCTGGAGACCAAATCTGATCGCTATTTTCTTTAAATTACCTTTAAATATATCTAGGTAAACTCTCTTATCCATCATTGACTCAACTATTTGCATTTGTCCAACTCCACTTGCCACTATTCACCTCCAAACTGTTATACCACCACCCCTATATTTTACATTACCACACAAATTTCCTTTTTAAACCTCTTTCATTCTGGGAAATGGTCAAATTTCCAGATGAAAGTTAGTTTTGTATATTTGGAATCACGGAAAGACAAATTGTGTGGAGAAAAACTGGTACAGCTCTTAAAAAATAAAGCTTGTGTGGTACTGTAAAATATAGGGGTGGAGTTATAATGGTTTGATGGTGCATGGACAAATGCAATTAATTGAGTCAATGATGGATAGGAAAGATTACCTAGATATATTTAAAGGTAATTTAAAGAAAAGTGCGATCAGATTGGGTCTTCAGGGTGATTATCTCCGCAAACAAAAAAATTACTCCAAATATAACGCTGATATTGCGAAGATTTGGCTGCTTAATAATACATCCAAACAATAAAAATCATAAAATTCATTTGTGTCTGCAATTCCAGATCATGTTGGTAACCCTTGCGAAATAATGTAAGAGACAAAAAAGTTGAAAGAAAGTATGAGGTGAGGTTGAGATTGCTAGAAATAGAATTGTAGTGTTGGAAACTGTCAAAATTTATTCTGTAGAAACTATAAATATTCACATATATAAAAAACAGTTTTCATTAACAATACAAACCGACATTTAAAATCCTACTGAAGATGACACTAACTGGGGTGTTTGAAACCGGTATAGGAAATACCAGAAATGTCTATAATTTTTAGAAATTCAATTTTTCTTCTGCATTTTTTCAACTTGAACCCTTATAACAAATATAATTAGAGCCCGTGCTCGATCTGTACTTACAGAAAAAAATCAAATAAAATTACTGACAAAATATGTCGCCCTTAGGCACGTCTCCGAAACAGAAAATGCAAATTCCTTCATTTGTGTCTGCAATTCCAGATCATGTTGGTAACCCTTGCGAAATAATGTAAGAGACAAAAAAGTTGAAAGAAAGTATGAGGTGAGGTTGAGATTGCTAGAAATAGAATTGTAAATTTTGACAGTTTCCAACACTACAATTCTATTTCTAGCAATCTCAACCTCACTTCATACTATCTTTCAACTTTTTTGTCTCTTACATTATTTTGCAAGGGTTACCAACATGATCTGGAATTGCAGACACAAATGAAGGAATTTGCATTTTCTGTTTCGGAGACCTGTCTAATGGCGACATATTTTGTCAGTAATTTTATTTGATTTTTTCTGTAAGTACAGATCGAGCACGGGTTATAATTATATTTGTTATAAGGGTTCAAGTTGAAAAATGCAGAAGAAAAATTGAATTTCTAAAAATTATAGACGTTTCTGATATTTCCTATACCGGTTTCAAACACCCCAGTTAGTGTCATCATCAGTAGGATTTTAAATGTCGGTTTGTCTTGTTAATGAAAACTGTTTTTTATATATGTGAATATTTATAGTTTCAACAGAATAAATTTTGACAGTTTTCAACACTACAATTCTATTTCTAGCAATCTCAACCTCACTTTATACTTTCTTTCAACTTTTTTGTCTCTTACATTATTTGGCAAGGGTTACCAACATGATCTGGAATTGCAGACACAAATGAAGGAATTTGCATTTTCTGTTTCGGAGACGTGCCTAATGGCGACATATTTTGTCAGTAGTTTTATTTCATTTTTTCTGTAAGTACAGATAGAGCACGGGCTCTAATTATATTTGTTATAAGGTTCAAGTTAAAAAATGCAGAAGAAAAATTGAATTTCTAAATATTTTGATTTACGTAAACCACTTTTTTAAAAAGTTAAAAATTTTAAAAGTTAGCAATATCTCGAAAACTGTTCTACGTTTGTAAATTTGGAATTCATTTGCGGACTCGTTGTCAGCGCGAGATATTACATGGAAAAATGCAAAATGTTAAGAACTAAAATCTCTGTAAACTAGTGTAATTAATGTTTTTATTAATTTTGCTAGATTTTTGTGAATATCGGGTGGAATATATATAGGGAGGCTACATGTACAACTGGATGGACCGATTATTTTAAAATTTGAAATAATGATTTGTGAATACAGACTTCCTGTCGAATTTTAAAAGAATGCCTTTTATAGCACGGTTTATAAAGTCGATTAAGCCAAATCTAAAGGGAACGTTTGTGTGGGAGCCAAGTCAAAACATGGTCCGATTTTTTTCAATTTCAATAATGTTTGTTCTTAGTCCAAAATAAGTTTTAAATTTAAGAATTTACATGGACCGACTAACGGAATGACATCGCTAAATTGACTCAAAAAGTGATTTTGAATTGATCGGTGTCTTTTCGAATATAGTCCTTAAAAATGTACTTGAAGGAAGGACCAATTAGAAACATTAGCATAAACTCATTATATCCTGTACCACAGCGGAGTGTAGGGTAAACATATTTTTGCAAATCTAAAATCACATTCCTATTAAAAAAAAAAAAAATAATGAATCTCCCTAATTTAGATAAATCCACAGAATTATTCTATTCTTTTGCAACACTGTCCAGCGACACATCACTTGCAGTTTATTTGCAATTACACAAACAAATGTTTTTTTTTTTTTTGTTTTTATAACTTCCATATGTACATAGTTGCATGTTTTTAAAATGAAATGGATAATATACTAGAAATAACTACTACTATATTTTTATATACACTCAAAATAATTCTACAGTAAAAGGTTTAGTAATTGATATTGTACCAAAATCTACTAATTAGTTACTAATTTTAGTATCTTCAAAGTACTAACATTAGTAATTTCTACTGGTTTTGACTAATATTAGTTAAAAATTTTAGTATTGGTTACCAATTTCTGCACTAGGTCCTTTTGGACTAAAATTAGTTAAATTTTTAGTATTAAATACCCACGTTTTTTTTGGGTGTATAATGGTTGCTCTGCCCAAAACACCTATGTGTTTTTGGGTAAGTTTTCAGGACAGCAAAAAAACCGTTTAATTTTATAAATTCCCAACATTTTGTATATAAAAGATTTTTTGTTTTACTTTTACAGTATTTAAAAAGTGTTTTAAATATTTTTGTTGGTTATTGACAATCGTTGCCTTACTAGTGTAGTACAATTTCTTCGTCTTTCTAATTCCCATTGTGTATAGACTCGAATATGTATTTATATTTTAGTTTGTGCACAAACGATTTGCCATTAGACTAGTTTGCTACTTTGTAGTAAATCGTTTCTATTTTTGCTAAATAATCTTGACCATGGAATCTGAAAAATTCGGAAACACGTGTCGATTCAGTCTTGCAAAAATGACCAACATAATTAAATTTAAAACAAAAAATAATTTTCATGAATATTATGCTATGAGAATATCACGGTTTTAATTAGTAAAGAAAATAATGACCTCAGCCAGAATAAACATCCTCAAAATATAATATTTTAAAGGTCGAATAAAATATTTTTTTTTTTTAATAAAAATTAATCAGAATTTGAATTTAATAATATTATACCGTGAAAAAAAACAAAATCTTTTTTTAATATTATACATAAGAGGCATTCCACACCAAATGTCCCGCTACAGAAAAACATGTGTCCCGTACATTTCTGAATAGGTTGTTTGGATAGCCCTATATGGAACTAAGAAAATTGCGTTTTAGGTTTTTCAAATTTTCAAAAACTGGGCTTAGTTAATTTGTGGCGAGTTGCCTTGTTTAAATATTTATCACATTAAAAGGGAATGCACCACAATCTCAAAAATCTACATTCTTATATAGTTTTGTATGGGCTATCAACTAAAAATTTCTTTTTGGAAAATTTTCAGAACCCCTTTCTGAAATTTTCCGTTTTTTAAATAAGTCAATTTTTCAAAAATCCGGCCATTTTTTTTTTTTTAATTTTATTTTTTTTAAGTTTAGATGTTTGTTCATCAACACAAAAAAATTCAGAAACACGTTCTTCTTTGTTTTCGAGAAAATCGCGTTTGAATTTTAAATTTCATAACATTTTTAATTTGCTTCTATTTGCTTGTTTTAACGTTGCGAATGAGTAATATTAATTGCAAAAATATCACTCATTCGCAACGTTACAACCAGCAAATAAAAGTAAATTACAAAATTGTTATGAAATTTAAAATTCAAATGCGAGTTTCTCGAAAAAAAGAGAAGGTCTTTCTGATTTTTTTGTGTGGATGGACCACAGTACATGAGTAGTAGGTTCACAGAGTTGCATTTGATGTGTGTAAGTATTAGTGACAGCACACGGTGTAACTTTTGACGTTTCATACAAAATGTAAACAAACAACATAAATACATACACAAAAGCTCACACGTACAGGCACACATACACTAGGCAGTGATGATAATTCAGTACTAAAAACCATACCACCATATTGGAAAGTACGCAATTAGCACCATTGTATGCATATTAGTCTGTAGTGTGGGATGGACAAACATCTAAACTTAAAAAAAAAAGAAAAAAAAAAGAAAAAAAAGTGGCCGGTTTTTTGATAAATTGACTTTTTTAAAAAATGGAAAATTTCAGAACGGGTTCTGAAAATTTTCCAAAGAAAAAAATTTTAATCGATAGCCCATACAAAACTATATAAGAATGTAAATTTTTAAGATTGTGGTGCATTCCGTTTTAATGTGATAAATATTTAATCAAGGCAACACGCCACAAATTTTACCATTTTTCTAATATTTGACCACGCCTCCTAAGCCCAGTTTTTGAAAAATTGAAAAACCAAAATCGCAATTTTGTAAGTTCCATATAGGGCTATCCATACAAGCTATTCAGAAGTTTACGGTATACGTGTTTTTTTTCGCTGGACATTTGGTGTGGAATGCCTCATAGATGTTTTTGAAACATTTATATTTGGTTATAAAATCACAAGACGAACTAAAGAATGGTAAATTTGAAATCATAACACTAATATCTGCTTAAATTGTTCCGCATATTAAGCTGATATAGCCTACATCCACCGCGAGATGTCATCAAACAAAATTTTTCTGAAAACAGTCTCAAGAGATGCTTTTGAATTAGGCATGAAAATGTTCTTAGGAGTGACCGCTAACATAACAATACTTTACAAAAATCTTCTGGATTACATATTCTAAAGTATTTTGGCGTCCTTAAAACGAATCTGTCATCAGAAAAGTTTTATCAAATTGCCTTCTCGAGATATAGGCATTTTTTGTGGACCAAGCCCTCAAATAAAAAAATTATTTAATATTGGAAAAGTGTATGTTAAAGTAATTCATATATTATTTTAATCGAATTAATATTATAATTACTTAAGTTTTTCAAGAAATCCGGACTCGATACGATCAAGGATACCATCAGGACATTATAAGAAAGTTCAAAATGTTTTTTTTTATCCTTATGTTCAAAACTAATACGTAAACAATCCATTGAGTATATCCAGAAATATTTGGATTTTTGTTTTCATACATTTACAATTAAAAAAAAGTTTAAAACATATTTCCCAATGTATTTTTGGAAAATCCGACATCACAAAAATTGTATCAAATCGCCTTCTCGATACATAGACATTTTCAAGTTTTGAGGACCAATGCCTTAAAACCGAAATTTTTTTTCTTTTGCAAAAATTTCTGGATATGAGGAGTTCCATCTAACAAGGGAAGTATCTCAACCCTTATGAACCGATTTGCATGAAACGTAAAATATATATAAAAGAGACAATTCTAAGGTTGGGGTGTCTCGGCTTATCGGCCATATCGGGGATTTAGGGATTCAAAACATGGGTAAAAAAATGGAGAAAAAATCGTTTTTTGGATTTTTCAGCGATTTCTTTCAAAGAAACTATATAATGTTTACATATGAGAAGAAAGGTTTTTTTAATGCCTATCCAACGGTGGCATAACCTTGTAAAAGTTTGGCTTCGTTAAATACTTTTTTCATGAAAATGTGAAAATTTTGGGGTGTATTTATATGAAGACATACAGCTACGGTGTCCATATGAATACGAAATAATCTTTATTAAATTTAAGTCGACACGTATTTTTGCTCTAGAGGATATTCCTGTTAGTTCGTGAGTTATCGAAATTTTCCCGGAGGTCAATATGGTTTCATAAGGGGACAACGAAATTTTGAAACACTGATATGGCCGAAAAGCCGTGACATCCCAACCTTAAAATCGTCTCTTTTGTATATATTTTAAGTTTCAGGCAAATCGGTTCATACGGGTTGAGATACTTCCCTTGTAAGACTTAAATTTCGGCGTAAAAAGTATGTGATTTTTGTACTGATGGCACATCGATGAAAGTTTAGGGGCTATTAAGAATAAGACATTCGTTCGCGTCAATGAAATCGCGCAAGGGGGTCAAAAGTTATGAGGATTTTAAGATTTAGAGGTTGTAAAAATCTTTAAATTATTTTTAAGATTTTTTTTTCAATTTTGTTGCATGCGTATCCGTGATCGTATCGAGTTCGGATTTTTTGCAAAAGTTAGGTAATTTTATTGGGAGTTCGAATAAAAAAAAATTTGAATAATTTTTCCAATATTAAAAAAATTTTCGGTTTTAAGGCCCTTGGTCCACAAAAATTGAAAATGCCTATATCTCGGGAAGGCGATTCAATAGAATTTTTCTAATGTCAGATTCGTGTTTAGGAGGTAAAAATGTTTTAAAAAATGTGTTTTTACATTTTTACAAAAAATTATAAAAATTAAAAGAAAAAATTTATGCAATTTTGGTTTAAAATTTTAATTTCTTTTGCAAATATTTCTGGATATACTGAATGGATTTTGGATTTTAACCCCAGTTTTTTTTTTTTATTGGAGTGCCTTCTTTGCATATCTGCTTTGAACAGGAAATTCCTTGTAAAATTCGGATTCTTATAAGGATAAAGCCAAAAAATGGACATATTTAACTTCCTTATAATTTCCTGATGGTATCCTGGATCCTATCGAGTTTAGATTTCCATCAAAAGTTATGTGATTTTATTGGAAATTCGAATAAAAAAAATATGAATTAATAATTAATAATAAACAATTTGTCGGTTTTGAGGGTTTGGTCCACAAATAATGAAAATGCCTCTATCTCGAAAAGGCGATTTTATAAACTTTTCCGATGACATATTCGTTTACAAGGCCAAAACACTTTAGAAAATGTATTCATCATGTCTGTGCAAAAACCGGTTAGAGTAGGGAAATCATTAGAAAAATCTTATACTTAAGTTACTGCCTTTTACTGGGGACCAAATGCAACTATAAAAAAAACTAAAAGTTACACATAGGTGTTCTGGTTGACGCACCGACGATATACTACTATGCATACATATTCTTTTTTACACAACACTTACAATTACATAAGTCTGTCATTCCATTTGTAACACATCGAAATTTCGTTCTGGGATCCCATAAATAACATATTTTATTGATCAGTGCGCGATTCAGCGACATGCCAGCGATATACATCTGTTTAAATAGCGCTCATGGTTTAAATATTACACAGATATGACGGTAACATAGCATATTCATTGGTACATTCAACATAACCTAAATTTACTAAATTCTATGTTTCGGCTGCTAGTTAACAATTGTGAACAGAATTGGATACATTTCAACAAGTACAAACATATATTTTTTTTACCGCTACATGTTTTTCGAGGAACTTTTTTAGTTGTTTTCTTTGTTATCAGTGAAGCGACCATTGCATTTTTTTTTTCTTAACTTTGCTGCCAGTAATGTAGTTAAAACACCCAAAATTAAATATCCATTAAATCATCAATAGAATGCTGTGGCCAGATGCAGATCTTGCAATAAATATATAAAAGCTTACACAGAAAAAAATATTCGATGGAAAAAAACAATTAAATATTTGCTCAGCTTAAAATTTGACATTTAATTAAATTTTACTTGAATCAATTAACCATTTGCTCAAATCTGAAAAATTAACAAAAAAATTCCCAAAAACAAAAAAAAATCATCATAGTAGGCTTTGAGTAACACTGCGATGAACGCTGCACATTGGGTTGAAATGGATCAAAAGTGGCGCTTTATTCGAAACTGAAAATTTTTTTTTTACAAAAATTATTAATTTAGGGTTAAAGTATATAAAATTACACTAAAAAATCTGTCCCAACTATTATTCTGAGTTGTTTATTTTTCTTGCAATCCGCCGTCAAAATCAAATAAATTTTTGTGTTGTTGAATATTGTGCAAAAAATTGAAAATCAACTTATTTCTAGAATTTTTTTTTGGTATTTATTCATTCAAAGGTAATTTTTTTATTATGGAACCATCAGCTTCAGGCATTTTAAAATACATTTCTGTTTTTTGTTTTTTGAAAATTGTTGTAAAAATATTTTTGAAATTTTTTTGTAAAATGTTCCAAAATTGGAGTATTTTTAATAGTTGATGGAATATAAAAAAAATGTAAGAGGTTGTTATTGCTTATACATTGTGATAATAAAGCATATAGTATAAGCTTTAATTTAAAAGAAAAAAAAAAAACGTCCGCGTTTAATGCCGTTATTTTTTTATTTAAGATTTTATGAAAAAAATATAGTGGCTTCAATAACACTTAATCACAAAAAAAACAAAAAAGTTTCTGACCCAGAAACTAGACCCACTTATCCTTATGTATTTTGACCTTCTGAAATCGATTCTGCCATCAGAATTGAATTCTATAGTTGGGGTTTCCTGTGATTTACAAGGAAAGTCCGCAAAGTGAACCCACCTAATGTCCTTGTGAATTTGACAAAGTTACAAAATTTTTTAATTTTATTTCTGTATGTAAGGTTTAAGTCTGATTTATTACGTAGAAAATGAGAGTATTTTAAATAAAATCCGTAAAAAATTGCAGAAGTTACATGCATTTGAACAAAAACGCGTTGTTTCAGTTTTATACAAAAACAGTTGTATTTATGTTGTGAATTAATGCATTTTTGTTCAAATGCAAGTAACTTCTGCAATATTTGATGGATTTTATGAAAAAAGCTATTGTTTTCTTCTTAATAAATCAGACTTGAACATTGCATACCGAAATAAAATTTTAAAAAATGTTAACTTATTGTTGGTCAAATTTACAAGGAAATCAGGTCGGTTCACTTTTGCGGACTTTCCTTGTAAATTGCAGAAAAACCCAACGGTAGAATTTAATTCTGATCGCGGAATTGAATTTAGAAGGTAAAAATACATAAGTATTAGTCGGTCTAGATCTTTTTTTGTGGGTCTTTGTAATCTATATATAAACAAGTAAGAGTTTAAAATTCGGCTGTGCCAAATCTTTGATACCCTCCAACAAGCAAAAAAATAAAAATGACAGGGACGGTTTTTGTGGGGAGTGGGAAGGGGGGGCGGGGTTAGCAGATGTCTCTGGGTGGTGTAATATAATATCTGACAAAAAACATGCATGATGTTAACTTTACACTCAAAAAAGTATGTCGGTAAAATCTACTACAAAACACAGTTGTTTTGACTACATTTTGTTGTTGAAAAGGCGTCCACTACATATTACGGTAAAAACAACTGAACATGTTGTTGTTTTTAACTATTGATTTTCAACTACAAAATGTAGTAAAAACTACTACAAAAGACGGTATACAGTTGTTTTTACTAC
The DNA here is from genome assembly GCA_963921195.1 of Pegoplata infirma. NCBI lineage: Eukaryota > Metazoa > Arthropoda > Insecta > Diptera > Anthomyiidae > Pegoplata > Pegoplata infirma. The sequence continues at coordinate 83,307,861 of OY992537.1, forward strand.
ACTTGCCTGAAATTTTATTTAAAAAATTTCTTAAACGTTTAAGTGATTGATTTTTATTTATTTAAAAAGCAATACATTTCAGTTGGTTGTATAGAATTTCGACATGAAATTAAAATTTTTTGGTGTATTTATCTGGAATTATAGAAGAAAAAAATTATATTAACCCTGCTGTTAGGTTAGAAAAAACTTACGTATGTTAGGTTAGTAGACCATTTGGTCCATACTTAAATATTCACACAAAATAACAATTTAATCTTATATTTGTATAAACTTCAGGATCACTTCTCCCTAAATATTAATTATTTAAGCTTTACTCAACTCTAGAGATGGTCGCGTGAGTGAGTTTTGGCTCACGATCACTCACGCAAAAAATATTATAAACACTAATGAATCACTAACTCGATTTTTTTCTTTACTCAAGCTCACCGACTACTCACGTCAATTAAAATAAAATAAGTCACGCGTGACTCACGTGATTCATAATAACGCTCACGCAATTTTCACTTAAAAATACACAATTCTTACGAAAATTAAAAAAAAAAAGGTTTTTCATTTATTAGCAGACCGGTAATTTGAAACTAAACTTATTGCAAAACGAAAAATAAAACTAAAAACTCTAAATAAAACTGTAAACAATAGAAAAAAAAGTTAAAAATGGCACTCACGCAAAAAATTGGACTCACCCACAAATCTCTTACGCATAAATGTTTTGGAATCACACACACTCACGGATCACGTGATAAACTAAACTTTTGCTCACGCGTGAGTCAAGCGTGATTGAAGTGAACCACGCAAATCACTATCGCCCATCTCTACTCAACACAGCTAATGTATTAATTTTCCCCTTTTTGCATTTTTTTACTCAGCATAGCTAATGTAAAACACAATTGTGAGATTTCCCTTTTTTGTCTTTTAATCAATATAAACAGCTAATTTTCATTATTGGTGGACTCTAACTCAGGCTACGTATGGAAAATACAACCGTACCTTGGTAAGCTTAGAAAAGTACAGCCAGAAAAGAAGCAAGGGCAAGGAGTTTTATTGAACCTTACAGAAGGCTTAAATGTGCAAAATATAACAGGCGACAATTTTTTTCCGCTTTTGAGTTGGTAAAAAAAAACTTCAGGAAAGGAAACTAACATATGTGGAAACAGTACGAAAAAATAAAACATTTATTCTTCCGAAATTGCTGACTGTCAGAAAACTCCCTTTGTACCATTCTACATTTGCTTGCGATGGCATTGCGACCAGCAATGCCATCTTCAGGCACAAGCATAGAGCCACAATATTGATAAGTTCAATGCACAAAACAGCTGCTCTTAATAAGAGTGGATTGAAGAAAAAAACCGGAGATTGTTTCGTATTACAATTCAACGAAAGGTGTGTTCGTTTTATGTCCTCCTATAATTTATAATGCTTCGTCGCTTTTAGGTGGCGTAGATAATGCTGATCAAATGGGCGGTTGCTACAGCACTAAACGCAAAACAAATCGCTGGCCAAACATTGTACTTGCAAACAAACTTGATACATCCGCTTTGAAAGCGTACATACTTTTTTCTGAAATCGACGTTTTATGGGCTCCAGCTGATCGGAATCTCAAGAGACCCAAATTTTTGCGGCAACTAGCACTTTCTCTGGCTAAGGCGTATATGATGAAACGGACTAGATTACCTCAACAAGAGAGCTCAGCACAGCTATTGACTGAAATACGATCACCATGCATAGTTCCAGCGGCCATTTCAAATAATACTACTTCTAATTCAGGGGCTCGAAAGCGTGGAACTTGTAGTTGCTGCATTATAAGTCTAACATAAAATGCACCATTTGCAGCAATTTTATTTCAAAAAACAGTTTGCTCCTCATGCAATGACAATTATTATAAAACAAACTAATAAATACTTATTTTTAATGTAAAAAAACAAAGATTACCAATGAAAATATACTATGGACCAAATGGTCCCTTAACCTAAGAAACGTAACTTTTTATTTTTCTCAGCCCTGGCTTAAGTAAGAACCTAGATTTTTTGTAAAAAATATTGTTTTATAAAAAGACCCCAAGAGCTAAAAACCTAAGCCAGTATATATCCCCGTTCAAAAGTTACAAAGGAAACAATCCAAAAATTGGACCAAATGGGCTTAACCTAACAGCAGGGTTAATAAAATGTTAAACAAAATAAATTGATTGTATTTACCTTTGTTTTTTTAATAGTTCATTTCAAATTTTCACCGCTACTGATCAAAATTTGTCTGGAATAAAAAAAAACGAAATGCTTTGGCAAAATTGATTTATAAAAAAAAAAAGAATTAATTTGGAATGTTTCAAAAAAGTATGTACCTGTTCTGTTGTGTATACAAAGAAAAGAAAGATGGCACGCTCATAAGAAAACAAAACAATTTTGGTTTTTTCCGATTGGTTTTTACGCACGCTTATGTGAGCATTATATTATACACACTTGTTATATCATTTATCCACTTATTTTCTTTCGCTCAATAATATTTTTCCAAAAACATATTTTTTGTTATAATTAAATTTAATAAATTGTACTTTAATTTATTTAGATATTATTTATTTGGTATAAAAATAATTCCTTCCGCATCCCTCACAACCAACTCGCTTGACACATTCGTTTGCAATAAAAATTTCTAGAAAAAAAACGAGTTTTAGAAAAAAACTGAAAACAACTATATAAATCAACTATTGCTATAGTATATTTTTTGTAGTTATTTTTTGAAACTACTACAAAAAAAAGTTGTTTGAGATTTTTTCATACAAAAACGACCGAAATTGTAGTTAAAAACAACAGCTACTACTTACAACACAAACGACCATCATGTAGTAACTGCAATAATTTTCTGAGTGTATTTATTATGAATAACGCAACTGATATATTTTTTATTTTTTCAATTTCAAAGGCTTAAGTTAAAAAAGGTAAATTTAAACATTCAAGAATTTTTATGAAAAAATAGGTTTCTTAATAAATTTAGCACTTATATGAGAGCATATAAATTTTTGTTAAACGTTTACAATAGCACTTTACATAAACTTTAATTTGCTATTTGTTTCAAAATATTGTGTTTTTTAATTTCACAGATACAGTAAAAAGTGTGAATTTAGTTTTTTCCCGAAATAAAGAATAACCACGCGCCTAATATGTTAATTTTTTTCAAAAATTGTGGTATTTTACTTATTAATGATTAGACGCCAATAAAAAAAATTAATAGTTCCAAATTACAACTTTCCTGACTTTTTTATGGAAAATTTAAAAAAATTTAAAATTTGGTGAAACACAAAAATCCGACTTTAAACAAATTTTATGCAAGTACTAATACATATTTATTGTTTTAAATTTTTATTATCGAGTTAAAAATACTTTAATTTTCAACTGAATTCATTAAATTATCTCTTTTGGTTTAAAAGTTACAGCTTAAATTGTAAATCAAGTTCAATTTTCAAGAAACACAAAAAAAAATTCTGACAGGTTAAAAAAAATAAAAAACACATGTTTCCTCTTTAAAAGGGTGCTTTCTAATATATTATTCATCATTCATCAATCAAAAAATATTATATGTTAAAATTACTGCTTCCCTGAATAAAGCGCCACTTTGCCTCTCATTCAACCCAATGTGCGCTGTTGCGTTTTTTGTTTTAGTTTTCGTTAGTCGCCAAATAGAAAAAAGTACTTGCACGCACACAAGACGAAAAAAAAAAAATAATATAAAGCACAAACAAAAAAAAAACAATTTAAACAAAAGACTGACAAAAACACTACAACTGTAAAATATTGATTAAGCATTTACTCAGATCTAGCATTGGATTAATCAAAAATAACGAAAAATTATTGATTAACCGCTCACTCAAATCAAGCATTGGTTTAATCAAAAATAACAGAAAAATAACAATTAACAAATTACTCAAATCAAGCATTGGTTTAGTCAAGGATGAGTCAATGACTGACCTACAACTTTCGTGCTTGATTCAACATTTTTCTTCATTAGCTGACTTTGAATTAAAATAATGCTCAACATGGTGTATTTCGTGCTTGATCTAACAACCCATTTTTATCTGTGTTACACAGTACTCAAAAAAAATATCAATTTACTTTTCAAATGACTTACAAGGAAACTATCCCGACCGTTGAACTCCGACTTGCCTGAAACTAAAGTATATAAAAAAGAGAAGATTTTAGGGTTGCGGTTTCTCGGCTTAAGGCCAATTGTAACGATAAGATTTTCTATATTATTTTTAAAACTATTTGTGAATGGTTTTTTTAATGCATATCACAAAATCTTTTTTAAATTTCCATTCAGTGAAACTGATATAAATGTTTAATAAAACCTGAATTCTTGAAATTTAGGAAAACTATAAATGGAGCTGTATAGACAAAAACTTGAGCCGTCATTGCGCTTTGGGCATTGGGGCACCATGAGGTGCCCATTTGTATGGGCACATTTAATTCCGGGTGGCCCATACAAAAATCTAAAAAAAATTGCCATATATGAACCAGTCTACTAAACACAAATGGTTGAATGTAGAGATGAAATGCAGTAAAACTGCATTGAAATTTTTTTTATTTCGTGATCCTGTTTTTTTTTAAAGGACTTAAAAGTTTTAAGTAATTACATTTTGTAAATTATTTTTCAAATGTTTGTATTTGCATATAATGTCAATTTTGATGGCTAATGAAAGAGGAAAATCTTCACTAATTTTTCCCTTTTCTTATTTTTTTATTGAATAATGTCCTTTATCAACATATTTTGTTAAAAATTGTAAATGATATTGAAGGGTTAAGTTTTTTTTTTCACATTACTACCTCATTTTTTTCTAATATGTCAAAATAATACAGTGGGAAAATCCTCTTTCAATGCCATCACTAGTGGCATCCTGGAACAAGAACAAAAATTTAAGGAATATTTTACACAATTTTAATTCTCTAAAACTTTAAAGTCCTTGTAATGCATTTTTACTACATTTATTCTCTAGTTTCAAACGTATATGTTTATAATCCATTTCGTGTTTAGCGAGTTTTTTCTTTTTGTCGGACGGTGTAATATTAATTTCAGCAAATTTTCTGACATAGTTTTAATTTTGAGTGTATGTTTTTACATATAAGAGCCATTCCGAACCAACTGTTCCACTACAGAAAAACCGTAGTGGGTTTAATAATAGAATATCATTTATATAGTATTCGCACTTATGGTATTGAATTCCATGCAAAAAAAGTCATTACCACTTCCCAGTGGAGTGCTTTAAAACTATATTCAGCTCTTAACTCATTGTTGTATTTCATTTGTTGTATTTCATTACATTTGTTATAGTTTTATAGCACCTCAAATAGAAGTATTCCGCCATTTTTTGCTGGGTTATTAAATAAAAAACAAAATTAATGGTTTTTCATAAAGTTGGCCTTGAAGGCGTGGTCAAATATTGAAAATTTCAGCATTTTTTGTCTAAGTATCTTAATTTCACAGCCTTAAAATAAAAGTTTTTTTTATAGACTTTTGTATGGGCTATCAACTGAAAAAACACATATTGGAAAATTTTCAGAAGAAGTTCTGAATTTTTTAAATTTAAACCTAAACTTTGTTTATCAAAAAATACGCAATTATTTTATTTTTTTTTTTTGATGCTTAAAAAATAGTTAAGGCGTATATCTATTTGTTCTGAAATTTTTAGAGATATTTTTTCTTTGCTTACGAAAATAAATGTTGAACATTGCACTATACTTATATTTTACAATAATGGAGTATATTACGTATGCGTATGAGTAATAGTAACTCTTAAGAAATTACGTATGAGTAATAATAACTTTTAAGAAAATTAAAAATAGAGAGTTTTTTTAGAGTTTTTTTTTTGTGACGATCACGCACGTTCACAAAGGAAAAGTTTTAATAAATCACGATTTTCTATTTTGCTCACGCTCAGTCACGCTGACGTGAGTATCGTGCCAGTTACTAAATTTTTTTAACCCTCCAACCACAGTATGGGGGTATACTCACTTTGTCATTCCATTTGTAACGCATCGAAATATCGGTCGGGGACCCCATAAAGCATATATATTATTGATCCATGATCGATTCTAAGACATTCTGTGAATGTCCGTCTGTTCGTCCGTCTGTCTGCAGATGGTACGATGCAGTCCAAAATAAAATAGGTGCCCTCCTAAAATTTGGCACAAATATGTCTTATGGTCCTAGGCAGGTTAAGTTCGGAAATGGGCAGAATCGGACTAGGGGGAAAAAAGTTCCGCTTTGAAGAACTGAACCAACCTCTGAAAAAATACACTTTTTTACAAGTTTTTTTGTATTTTTGTTAAATAAATGAAACATTTGGTATATTGATCGCGATGGAAAGGTGCTCTCAATGTCCCCCACTGACCCTATCGCCCCTCCTGACACTCTCACTTATTTCTATTCACATAAGCGTGCATGAGCGTGAGGAAATGAAAATTCGTGCGTGATTAAAATTCCTACTTCGGAAGCGTGCGTGATCGTCACAAAAAAAGCACAAACGATCTCATCTCATATGTTATTCATATACCCCTTTATTGTAAAATACAAGCATAGTGCAATGTTTAAATTTTTTTTCGAAACCAAGCCAAAAAATATCTCTGAAAATTTCAGAACGCCTTTATTAATTTTTTAACATGTAAACAAAATAAAATTTTAAAAATTCTGAACTAATTCTGCAAATTTTTAAGTTTTTATTTTATTTTAATCAATAGCCCATACAAAAATCTAAATTTAAATTTTCATAAATAATGAAATAAAGATACGTATGCTTTTTGAAAATCTTAAATTTAATTTTTGTTATTTAATAATTCCTTAAGGTCAAATACTCTGCAATTGATATACATTGACACGACATTACTTTTTTGCTGAACATTTAAGTGTAGAATGCCTCATATGCATTTTATTTTTTCCAAGTTTTCATTACTATAAAATACAAATTCTATTTTTGTTGATTTTTAATTTCTGTGGTAAGTGTTTTCTTTTTTTGTCTTAAATAATTAATTACCGTAAATGTTTCTGTTTCTATTTACAATTTGTTGTTTATTTTTACTTTTTCAAACATTTAAAATGTTAAAATGATGTCAGTTAGTGACATGATTAAAAAAAAAAATAATTAAAACTTTACAAAGAGAAATTAATAATTTAAAACAACTAACAAGGAAGGTATTCTGGATGGGGACCACACTGTTAAAAAAAAACTTTTTGTTGTAAAAATAACCATGTAATTCGATTGCATTAGACATAGTAATAGATGTTATAAGTATATCCCAGCAAAACTTAGATTACCAAATAAGGTATAAAATATATAAATAAGGTATAAGATTGCTAATTTTATACATTGCAACATTGATGATTTTAACAGGCGATGAGACTCAAAGTAATGCATCCACATTATGACAAAGAATACCAGTAAGGTATAAAATAATTGATCAAACTTATACCAAAGCATACGAGTAAGTTATAAAATATAGCATACCAGAACATAATATATAAGGTGTTACGAGTAGTTAAAAAGTAATTTTGTATTAAATTTACTCACGTGGTTGTAAGTGAGTGTAAGTAGATAAAATATGCTGGTGAGTGAGTGTGAGTCATTAGAAAATTGCTGTCGTGCGCCCATCTCTAGTTTAAACTTATGCATTTTTTATAAAATATTTATTTTTTATGTTATTGTAATGCATTATGTATCCAATTATAAATAATGCATTATTTTAAACTTTGAAATAATACATAATGAAATAATACATAAAGTCATCCATGATTTAATGTTTAGAAATAATAAATATGAAATACATTTTCCCCATAATCATGCATTACGTAACAAATTATTTGTAAAGCATTATTTTTCACTTTAAAATAATACGTTTTGGAACAAATGTTTGGTAAGGCATCCCAAAATAATGGTACAAATAAGGAATATGCATTACCTGGTATGTGTTATATAATCACCACCCATTACCAAAGTTTTGCTAGGGAGTACAATGGTGATACCCGGGTACATTTACCATTTGGATTTTCTAATTACTAATTTGAAATGAAATTTCAGCGATTGTTAGAATCGCCGTTATGCGCAATTTTTTAAATATTTTTTACATTGCTAAACAAAATTAACAATGATAAAACCCGGATTTAATATGGAACTGATTATTTTGAACAGAAAAATTTGCTTGGTCGTGCCACCCCAACGGATATATCGATAAATTGTATAAACTTTTATATAAACTCTTAAGAATTCCATGTTCGTTATGGTGGGTCGATGATTTGCATATATGAGAATCTCAATAACTAATAGCCAATAGTCGGTAATTTTTTTTAAGCTAATAACGGGAAAAATTATAAAAAAATTTAGGAGGGTATTTTTAGTCCTCTACAAGCGGTTTTAGTTCGCGGTTTTTGGAAAAAATATATATTTTATTTCAAAGTAGCATTCAAATGGTACGTAAGGCCGAATTAGGTACATTAAAAATAAAAATAAAAAATTGGCGGGTATTTATCGCTATCCGCGAAGTTAAAAAAATTATCAATTTACAAAAAAAATCAAAATGGGTATCAAAAATGTTGGTAAAATAAGGCATGTTAACAAAATAAAATTAAAAGAAAAAATTAGCATTTTATACTTTACAGATTTAAAAAATGCATCCATGGACCATACCGATCCGCTTACATATATTTGGATTTATTTTTCTTAATACTGTGGGACTCCTGTATTTATGAAGTCCCATCTCTGTTATTTTATAGAAAATACTTTGAGGGTATTTATACACAGCCTTTTTTTGCTTGCAATAAAGTCTTGCAACTTTTTTTTTGTAGGCAAACGGGGGTGAAAAGAAAACGGGGTAGAAAAAAAATCACAAATTCTGTTTTCCTTCTTCTATGCTTCTCACCCCCGATTGCCATCAAAAAAAACTCAGATAAAAAAGGCGTGCATGAAAAAACGCTGTGTGTAAATACCGTCTTTGTTACTTTTATTTAAATTTTATGAAACTATTTATCTTTGATTTTAAATTTGTTTATAAATTGAAAGTTGAAAATAAATAAAATCAGAATACTTTGAAATACAAAAAGACACACATCGTCTTATTGGCGCCCAACGCAAAATTTAAAAAGAAAGATCATTTTCTGATGCATTCTTGTCGTCGAGGATATTCCTGGATTACAAATTCCTGGTTTACCGGAAAAATTCTGTGCCGCCTTATTGGCGCCCAACATAAAATTAAAAATTTACTGTTTGACTTTCCCGCATCCTTGTTTAATTATTTTCTGCCGTTACAAGATCCTGGATTACCGGAAAAATTTGGGGCCGCCTTATTGGCGCCCAACATAAAATTTTGAAAAAAAGATTTTTTCGTGTTCCTGCTGTATCCCTTGTTTTCGAGGAAATTTAAATATTTCCTGCCGGTACGAACTCCTGAATTACCGGAAACATTTTACAACCTGGTTATCCAGTCGCTCTACAAATTCCTGGCTCACCGGAAAATTGCACATCCTGGTCATCCAGTCGCCTTACAAATTCCTGGCTCACCGGAAAATTGCACATCCTGGTTATCCAGTCGCCTTACAAATTCCTGGCTCACCGGAAAGTTTCACATCCTGGTTATCCAGTCGCCTAACAAATTCCTGGCTCACCGGAAAATTTCATATCCTGGTTATCCAGCTTAATCATCAACATTTCAATACTGTTTTAATATCCGGTCGTTTCCTGGCTCAAAACAGTATCCCATTTTTATCCAGTGTGGTTCTCCAGTATCCTGGTATGCTTTCTTATTATCCAGTGGTTTTCCTGGTTTGTTTAATTTTATCCGGTTTGGTTATCAGTAAATACATCCAGGGTTCTTAGTCAATATATCCAGTGGTTCTATCCTGGTTTGACATTATTATACATTTGTTTGGTCAACACCGTTCTGCACTTGTTGTTTCCGGTTTGGATACCCAGTATCCGGGACTAACGTTTCCAGTGCGGTTATCCATTTGTATCCAGTGCAACGTTTCATCATTGTTTTGTATATATATCCAGCGTGGTTATCCGGTATCCTGGGATTTCGTTTGCTGTATCCGGTTTGGTTACCCAGTTTTCGGATTTTTTGCATTTGAATCTTAGTTTTAACCGATTTTTATTATAATGCCACGCGTGGATATTTATATTCATCCAGCCGTAGAAGGTGGTAGTAACCCAGGTAACCCTGTGACTGCCCTTCTGATCTTTTTACTTCTTTTTGTTTTTTCTTCTGTCACTCCTTAGGCTTAAGCCGGTTTCCCGGGAGAGTTAATAAGGAGGACCGAAGAATTTTGATAAAAATATTTATTTTTTAATTTTACTATTTGTTTTACCCAGGTACCCTGTGACTACCCTTCTGGTTTTTTATTATTTTAATCTCTTCTGTCAATCTTTTGACTTTAGCCGGTTTCCCGGGTGAGTTATAAAAGAGTGACCAAAGAGTTTTGATAAAAAAATTTTATTTTTTAATTTTGAAATTTTGTTTATACTGGTTTTATCCAGGGGGAGTGCGCAACCCCTTGCGAAATTTGTATGCATTATAATTCAGATCGTGTTAACCATCTAGTTTTTAAAGTTATATAATGTAAATTAGTATTTGGGTTTTGTTTTGCATAAAGCTAAAACTTGTCTTGGACTTTAAAGTTTTAACTTTATGAGGGGGAGTATGTGGGACTCCTGTATTTATGAAGTCCCATCTCTGTTATTTTATAGAAAATACTTTGTTACTTTTATTTAAATTTTATGAAACTATTTATCTTTGATTTTAAATTTGTTTATAAATTGAAAGTTGAAAATAAATAAAATCAGAATACTTTGAAATACAAAAAGACACACATCGTCTTATTATACGCTTTATTTTACCAAATTTTTGATACCCATTTTGGTTTTTTTTTTTGCAAATTGCTAATTTTTTGCAATTTGCAGATAGCGATAAATTCATGCCAATTTTTATATTTTTCAATCGGCCTAATGCACCATATGAAATAAAATATATTTTATTTAAAAATTTTAAAATAAAATATATGTATAGTAGTATTTTTTTTTTGAGGATTAAAAGTACCCTTCTAAAATTTTTATAATTTTTCCGGTTGTCATTAAGATTTACAAGATTTTCGGATATGTATATCATCGATCATTATAATGTTCATGTTTATAAGATACGGTTACACCGTTCGACAGAAAATATTATACATGAACCGGATGATAAACGTCTGAATGTAGAGATTAAATGGAGTAATACTGAGTTTACAATTTATATTTCGTGATCCTTTTTCATTATAAAAGGACTTCAAAATTTCAAAGGATTACATTTTGTAAAACATTTTTTACATATTTGTACTTGTCCTATGGTGTCAATATTGATAGTAAATGAAAGAGGAGAATCAACACTAATTTTGCCATTTTATTTTATTTTGCTATATCAAGAAAAAGGATGTGACAACTGTCCTTTCAAAACTTTATCCAAATATTTGGTTGGGAAAATTAGAGGAGATTTTCTACTTTAATTTGCTATCATTAGTGGTATCCTGAAAATTTTAATCCTCTTAAACTTTGAAGTCCTTTTAAAAGGAACAAAGTTCTCGAAATGAAAAACTGTAAAAGCAGTTTTTCTACATTTTGCATCTAGTTTCAAACGTATACTATCCAGTTCGTGTTTAACAACTTTTTTTATTTTGGTCGAACAGTGTTATCATTTAAACATATTGCTGATGTTGATTTGTTGTTTTCTATAATTACCTTTATTAGTCAATTGAATTAATTTGTCAGACATACAATCATGTCCAAACAGTATCTCATTTACATACATAAGATATAGAAAATCAAGCAGACAATTATAAATGAAAACAATAACATTTAATTAAAGTTTTGAATTGAAAATAATATCAAATAACAATACGTTCTTAAAAACATACACAGAAAAAAAAAGTTCATACTGGGCATGTTTTTTTACATAAACTGTATGAATTCTACATGACTTTTTTTTCCCAGAACTTGTTCATACAGTTTATGAATTTGTACATACTGAGAATTACCAAAATATGGATGATATTTTGGTACATTTGGATTTATTTCTTCACTGAAACATTAATATGACAATAGTTTATTACATTCCGTGGTTTTTCGCCTACATTTATTGGGTTTTCTGAATAAAACAACAATTTCTTGATTTTCAACTGTTATATTTATTACGCGCATAATAACATGAAAGAGAATATTGCAAATAAATACCATGATTCAGCATACCTGCTACACGCTCCCCATCAATATTTCGTGGCAGCAATTTTAAAAATTTAGCGAAATTGCTTGCGATTTTGTTAAACAAGATAACTCACATCATTTGTTGAAAGATCCAAAGAAGAACGAAATTCTGGAAAGAAATTTAGAAGATTTATAAATGAAAGTATACAAAATAGATTAACTAGGTTTTACATACCATTTAACGGTGGAAAACGGCGATTTTTCTTAATAAATTAATTCCACAACAAAAGAAAATTGTTTGACTTTTATTTTTTTTTTTCAAAGAATTGTTGTTTGAATTTTTTTTGAAAACAGTAGGAAAAATTCATAAATAATATGATTTTTTTAATAAATAGTTTGAATTGATTTTAAAGAAAATGTGTTCATACTATTTATGAACAAAATTTGTTCTGTGTATAAACTAGCTACGCAATAGGGCGTTCCGTCAAATTTAAACTTTTCTAATTTTATGTCGTAATACCTGCCAAACGATGGCTACATTAGAGCTGATTATGGTAAAATTTTTAAAAAAATGTTGAAAGGTCGTCTTTAGTCGGCAAACAGTGGTTAAAGTTGAAAAATATATGTATTTCGACCAAAATTCATATCCGAATTTTTTAACCAAATCCAGCTCAAAAATTCAAAATTTTGCGTACTTCATTAGAAAAATATTTGAAAAATTCAAAAACCGCGATCTTAGTCCGAAGATGCTGATTTTTAAACATAAAAATAGTTTTTTGTCCAAAGTTGGAAAATGGTAAGTATGTTAAGTAAAAAATTAAAAAAAATATGTATTAATGTAAAATTGTCCGCTGAATCCGAATATGAAGTCAGAATGGTCAAAAGTAAAACAGTTTTCGAGATATTCGAAAATAACCGTTATTTGTGTTTTTTAAAAAGATAATGTCACTTAAATGCAAATATCTTCAAAAATATTCGTCGATTTATGTATTTCTTTTTATTCTAACGGAAGATAATAAAATTACTAAAATAACCATGGGTCGCTTTTGAAGATAAGTCAAGAAATGACGGAGTTACAGTGGACAAGAGTTCAAACTTTATGAAAAATTTTATAACTTTTTTGCAATTTTGCTCTTTTCAATTTATTTTTTTCAAGCCAAACAATTAAAAATTATAATATTTTATTAAATTGGACATTATTTTATTTCAATACGAACATTTTGCGCCCAACAAGACCCAGATTGGTGCAAAAATGACAAAGCTACAGAAGATTTAGTGAATTAACCCACTTTTCGCTTTTTATCAAATCAAAAACCCAAAGGAAGTGTTAATATGAACAAAATGCATAGTGGAAAACGTGCATTTATCTGCACGAACAATCCAAACAAGTTTTGCTATGCTTGTGGAGTTTATAGCTTTGCGCAGCAGCCAAATTTTTTAAGCCAATTACAAAATGCATTTTGGCTGTATTTTAAAGTCAATCCGAAAAACATTTTGAAATCTTGAACCCCAAATACTTTATGCAATTCATGCAAAACTCGTTTAACTATGTGGATGTCGGGCGCAAAGTAAGTATGCATTTCCTAATTTTGTGTTTAAAAAATATGCCTTCAGAATCTTAAGCTAATTTAGCTAAAATTGCAAAAAAATCATTAAAATTTTTGCGAAATTGGAACTTTGGTCCACTGTATCTCAGTCATTTCTTGACCAATTTTTTTACACGACCCGTGATTGTGTTACTAATTTTATTATCTTTCAACGAAAAAAAGAAATAAAAAAATCCGTCCAATGTTTTTGAAGATACTTTTATTAAAGTCACATCATCTTTTTTAAAAACGCAAATAACGGTAATTTAGCAATATCTCGAAAATTGTTCTACTTTTGAAAATTCTGATTTCACATTCGGATTCAGCGTACAATTTTACATAAAGATTAGGTTTCAGATTCCTTGGGTCACGACTTTCTTGAATCTTAAGCAAATTTACTATGTAATCCGCTGTCGATTTTTATTTTTTTTTTTGATTTGATAAAAATCGAAAAGAGGGATAATTCAATAAATCTTCTTTAACTTTGTCATTTTTGCACCGATCTGGATCCTATTCGACACAACATGTTCGTATTGAAATAAACTAACGTTCTGAGTGATAAAACTTGAAAAAATGTTATTGTTTGGTTTTAAAGAAATAAGTTGAAAAGAGCAAAATTGCAAAACATAATTAATATTTTTGCGAAATTTGAAATTTGGTCCACTGTATATCAGTCATTTTTTCACACGACCCGTGATTATTTTAGTAATTTCATTCTCTTTCAACGAAAAAAAGAAGTAAAAAAATCCGTCCAATGTTTTCAAAGATAATTGTATTAAAGTCACATCATCTTTTTTAAAAACGCAAATAACGGTAATTTTGCAAAATCTCCAAAACTGTTCTACTTTTGAGTATTGTGACTTCACATTAGGATTCAGCGGACAATTTTACTTAAAGATTAGGTTTCAGATTCATTTGGTCACGACTTTGTTGAAAATTTGTGACACAGTGTTATTATATTATACGAGATAAAGTGGGTAAATTTTTATGTAAAATAACACACAACGTCTAAAATTGAGCACCAAGTGTTTAAAATTTTAGTTTACACACAAATATTTGAATATTACGCACATTATATAGTATTTTGTGTTTTAATAAATGATTTCGTAAATAAATAAACACAAAATTTTTAAAATTACACATTTAATGTTTATAGTAAACATTAAGTGTTTAATTTTCCAATATTAAACATTAAATTCGTAATGTTCAACAATTTTAAAATACAAATTAAAATTGTTAAAATAAAATAAAAAGAAAAATAATATCGAAAAATTGTGTCATTCTCGCCATGAAAAACAAATAATGCAAAAAAAAACATCATAAATAAAGAAAATAAGCAAAAAAAAAAAAACTGGAAAATTCAAAGGAAAATATCAATGGATCATACTAAAATTTCGAAGAGCAGTAAAACAAAAACAAATCGTAGAAGAATGTTTTTTTTTTTAATTTTTGCGATTATAAACTATAGAGGTAAGTACCACGAAATGCTTCGAATTCTTTAAATTATTCTTTACATGAATATCTCTATGTCAGATTCTTAGATTTTTTTTTTAAATTAGAAATTTTAGTGGATTTCTTTACAAAAAAAAAATCCTCAGATGCTGAATATTTTTCTGCAGAAAGAATTTTTGAGATTCTGTCCGAGATTCTGAGAAAAAATTACTCAGTTTCTGAGAATTTTTCTATAGAAAATGTGTCTCAGATTCTGAAATTTTGCCAATAGAAAAAATATATTTTTCTATAAAAAAAACTGTCTCAGACTCTGAGAATTTTGCCATACCCGGTGAAAAATGTTCGTATATGGAAACATATACGAGGATATATGGCTACATATATGAAGATATATGACCATATGTGAACCATATATGGACACATATGTACATATATGAACATATGTGTGGTCATACATAATTATGTATTAATCATATACGTCCATATACGTAAAGAGCTAAAACACCCCAATTTAACCGACGAGTTGACCGCACCCCCGCCAAATTTAATGAAATTAAGAACTGGGGTTTACTTTAATAAAAAAGATATTTTACCAATTTTTTCAGCCTTCTGGTCATTGCAGTATTCGAGATATGCGGTCTTGAAAATAACAAAATCGTATATATTTGACAAAAGTGTTCTGACATAAATGAACATATCTCGAAAAGTAATAATAATACAGGTCTGATTTAGGTTTCAAATAATAGGTAATGAAACAGCCTTCAAAATGGCTTTCCGCAAGATTTTTTTTGAAAAAGGTCAAAGGTCATTGGTTTTAACCCTAATTTTTGGAGAGCTATATCTCAAAAAACGATATTTTGGAAAAAATATATGTTGTTAAGAATTACCTATGCAACTTAAGTTTAAATTTTCAGGATGGAGACTTCATTGGAACTTTTAATATTAATAGAAACATTTTGACAGGAAAGAAAAAGCGGTGTAATTTCCCTTAGAAATTTTTTTTTTTTTTTGTCTTTGAAACTCTGGTACCAAAATTAATTTTTCTGAATGTTTGTGACGTGCTGAGTCCAAATATGACCTTTGAACTGGCCTATCGCTATTAATTTTCAAGATATATGCACCTAAATGTTCAAAAAACGCAGCAATAGCATTTTAGCAATTTTCACACATTTATGTGCAGATATCTCGAAAACTAATAGCGATAGGCTAGTTGAAAGGTCATATATGGACTCAGCACGTCACAAACATTCAGAAAAGCGAACTTTGGTAAAAGAATCTCGGAGACAAAAAAAAATATTTTTTTTTTCTAAGGAAAAATACACCGCTTTTTCTTTCCTGTCACTTGGTTTCTGTTAATATTAAAAGTTCCAATGAAGTCTCCATCCTGAAAATTTAAACTTAAGTACTATAGGTGACCCATAATAACATATATTTTTTCCAAAATTTTAAAAATATAATTTTTTGAGATATACTTCTCCAAAAATTAAGGTTTAAACCAATGACCTTTGACCTTTTTCAAAAAAAAATTTGGGAAATGAAATTGTAAATGCTGTCTCATTACCTATTATTTGCGACCTGACTGACCCCTGTATTGACTTTACTTTTCGAGTTATCTTTATTTATCTCATAACACTTTTGTCAAATATATGCGATTTTGCCAATTTTCAAGACCCCATATCTCGGGAAGAAAAACTATCAGAAGTCCAAAATGTTGGCGCTGCACAGTGGGGAAAAATTGACTTTTTTTGTCCAATTTTGCCTACAGGTCGCAATTCTTAACCGATTTTGATTTTTCTTTTTTTGTATTTTAGCTAATAAAATTCCGCATCGATCTGTCATGGTGGATTTTTTAAAAAAAATTTCGGATTACTTTTTATATTTTCCTAAAAATCAGAAAATTTTAATTTTTTCAGTATTTTTGGAATAAAAAATGTATTAGGCATGGGACGAATATGATTTATAGACTAAATTAAAGGTATTGGAACTCCTTATCAACGACGTGATTAGTATTTGAAAATATATTATTATTTTTGATTTTATAACCAGACAAAAATTCAAGAATTTTTACTTTTAAAAGCCTATATCTTTAAAAATAATGTACCAATTTCAATGAAGTCTTTTTTAGATTAAAGCTTATGTTTTGCTTAGTCATAATTGGTACACAAAATTTTTTTAAAAAAATATTTAATTTTTTGTTTAAATTTTACCTTATGATTTTTGGAATTTTTAAATTATTTTTTAGTCTGTTTTAAAAAAAAAAAAGTTGTTACATTGGAAATTCGAAAAAAAGAGTTAAACAATTTTGCAAAAATACTTTATTTACCAATAATGGTTAAGAAAATGATAAGCTTTAATCTAAAAAAAAAATCATTGAAATTGGTGCATTATTTAAAATGATATAGGTACTTAAAAGTGAACATTTTTTAGTTTTCATATGTTTATAAAAACCAAAATAACAATAAATTAACAAATGCTATTAATGTCATTTATAAGGGGTTCAAATACCTTTAATTTTGTCCATACAGCTTATTCGTCCCCTGCCTATTACATTTTTTAAGAGCAAAAATTCTAAAAAAAATAATATTTTCTGAACTTTAAAAAAATATTTAAATAAAACAAAAACGATGTTTAGAAATCCACCATGACAGACCGATGAGGAATTTTATTAGCTAAATTTCAAAAAAAGAAAAACTAAAATCGGTTAAGAATTGCGACCTGTAGGCAAAATTGGACAAAAAAAGTCCATTTTTCCCCACTGTGCGCTGTGATTTTTTTTGTAAGAGCCCAACTATATTCCAAGTTTCATCAAATTCGAAAGGGGTAAGGTCAAAAATGCTACTTTTTTCGGTTGAATTGAGGTGTTTTAACTCTAAAGTGAACCCATATGTAAATATATGGCATACATGTACATTAGGGCGGGTCGATTTGTATGGATCGAAAAAAACTGAAAAATCGTATAGCAAAAACAAAATCTACAAGAAATTCTAAGAAAGTTTTCCAAAGAAACCATTGGTCTAAAATTAAACCCTATACCGCGCCTAACGACATGAAAATCCGTCCGTCCGTCTGTCTTTCTGTCTGTGTGAAACACGCTAACTTTCAAATGTTAGCGAAAGAATGAAAAATATATACGGCAAGCTGCTGAAGCGTGACGAATATACTTGTTATACTTTCGGTCAGATTAATACTAAACTTTAGCGAAATCTGTCCAGTGGTTCATAAGTTATTAGCAAAATGGGGAATTTCAGATGGATTTTAACCCGAACTCCCGTGTTGAAAAAAACGCTAAACACACTTCGAAAAAAATGGTAAGCCAAAAAAAAATATTTTAGAAACTATTTTTGTCAATCAAAAAAACTAAAAAAAAAAATATTACACTCAAAAAAAAAATTACACTCAAAAAAATTTACACTCGAATTTTTTTTTTACAAAAATTAAAAAAAAAAAAAATTGTTAAAAATAAATCAAATACTGACCCGAGTAAAAATTTTTATATGATGCAATATATAATGATATGTAACACAATATATATTTATACGCAATTTGATCCGAATAATGGTGGATGTTTTTGCATTAAAAAAGATCAACTTGTATAAAATATGATTTGATTTCATCCGAGTTTTGTCCAGACATTTCCATATATTGGTGGATCTAATTAGATCTAATTGCATAAAAACATATAAAATCCTGGTGTTTTTTGGTTTGGGTTGAGATACACCACAGGTCAACGATACATTCACCAAACATATAATTTTCTAAAACAAAAAAAAATTTTTGGGTTCGCTTCGAACCAGATAGGTGATATACATAACCCTAACAAGGAAATGTTTAGGAACATTTTTAAAAGTTTCTTATACTTTGCCTAAAAAACTTTGAAAATTTTTGGTTTGGAAACATATATAGTTTTATATGGAACAGAATAAGCTATATATAATTTTATGTTAAATTATATGATTTAATATAATTATATCAACCGTACACCTTTTAATCCGAATCATGATTAAATTATATATAACTACATATGACTGCATTTAAAAAATTTAGAAAATATCTCACGCGATGTATAGTCATATATGATTTATTATGTTTGCATCAAGTTATATATTGTTATATATGTTTATTTTTACTCGGGGATGTAAGAAAAAAATATTCAAAAATTTTTATTGAACACAGCTTTTTTCCTCTCCGATATCCAACTCTCCAATTTCATCCCACAAAAATAGCTATGTGTTTTTTTTTGATGAAATATCCTCAATTACATACTTTTATTTACTAAGAAAAATCCGCTGCACCAGCTTCCCTTTGTAATTAACATACAAAGGCTTTGGAGGAAATCGAACCCACAACCCCTGCGCTTCCTTTCAGAGTTTCTCGCTACATGTAAATATACTGCAGCCCAATATAAAATAAATAATGGAGTAAAATTGTCATGGATAAACGAAAAAAGCAGCAGATTTATTGTTAAAATTTCTTAATATAATTTTTCGTCTATGGCGTTTTCATTACAAATCAATCTAATTATTTATTTCTCCATTTCTGGGATTATGTCTAATATACTTGCCGGTCATAATACCAAAAAATTTTCGAATTATATCCAGCGTCAATTAGTAATACAATGCCGCTGGATATGTTCTAGCAGCATATCGGTATATAAAACTATGTTTTCTTTCCATCTGAGGTGTAGGGTATGTTCAGCAACTTTGTAGAAAATATTACGGCAAATATTTTTGTGAAACATATTAACCCTCTAACTCCCTCTCATAACGGTATTTTTTGGCTCTATTCTAAAAAATCGCAAAAAACACCCCGAAAGAGGGGGAGGGTGGGGATGAAATGTTCTACAAAAATGTTGCCAATAAAATTTTACTATATACCTCAGAGCACACCAAAGCCCAAAAATTAACACAAACACCAAAAAAGAGTCAAGTTCTATGTTTTGCTTATGAAAAAAAGGACGGACGGACAAATCTTCATGTCGTTAGGCGCGGTATAGGGTTTGATTTTAGAAACATGGTTTCTTTGGGAAATGTTCTTAGAATTTCTTGTATATTATGTTTTTGCTATACGATTTTTGACAAAAAAAATCGACCCGCCCTAATGTACATATATGAAGCATATATGATCATATATGCTCACAAATATGTTCATTTGAGTGACTCAAAAAAAAAAGTTCATGATGTATCCCACTCAAAATTAACTTTGACATGTTTTATGAAGATTCCCAAAATATTTGGGCTCTAGCGATAATCTCCCGTGAGCTAAACCGCGTCAAAAAATTTTCCAAAAATGGTATTTTTCATGAATAAAAAATTCAGTAAATTTATTTTTGTCCAATGAATGACCAAATATAATAGATATTTGGGAATTCTTTGATTCTGCATTAAAACATTTTAAAAATCTAACCGCAGACTCGAGATAACGAGATGTTTATGTCAGTTTTTTGATGCTTTTCAATTCGAATTTACTGAAAACTTAAATAACTTTGGTATTTTTTGTCCGATTTTCACTTCTAATACATCGTTAGAAAGGTGTAGACCACCGCTTGGGATTTTAGTCAAAAATTAACCCTTAACTGCACTGTAATTTAATTCAACATCATTAAAAAACCATTTTATAACCACAAAAAGCATATCTTTGTGCAGGAAACACGTTTAATTTATATATTTGGCCACAATTAATTTAACCCATGAATGATCAAAATATTTTGGCAAACATTTTTGAAAAAGTTTTTGCGGAAATTATTTAAAGCTAGTTGAAATACTTTAAAAAAATAAAATAAATAAGGTTTTTGTTTATCTAGACGTGCTTATTAATATCAAATAATTATTACGGGTCACACTATCCCAGTCAAATTTTTTTTTCGGAATTTGTATGTGCAAATTAATTTTTAAAATAAAATATAAACAAATTTTGTCTTAATCGCATATATTTGTGCAAAAAACGCATCTAATATTTTAAATAAGCAAATGTGTCAAAAAATATCAATTATATTATTTTTTTTAAGTATTACAACTGGACTTAAATTTTTTCCATATTTTTTTTTTTAAATTGATCATGAATGGGTTAAATAAAAAATATTAAGATCTATTTATTAGAGACGTTTTTTGCACGAATATATATGCGATTAAGAGAAAATTGATTTATATTTTATTTTTTAATTTTTTTTTTTTTTTTTTTAATAATTTGATCCAATGATCAGTTTTATTTATTTTTCCAATTTTTATTTACAACTCATTTTATATAATTTTAACCTAACCGAGAACTGGTAACAATGACCGTCGTCTCGTTGTAGCGAAATCGACCAAGGGTTTTGGTGGGAATCGAACCCACGACCCCCTGTTTCATAGGCTAGCACGCTACCAACTAGCCTACAGGTGCAAAAAAATTTAATATATTTTATTTATTAAATTTTTTTGCACATACAAATTTCGAAAAAAAATTGACCGGGAAAGTGTTACACGTAATAATTATTTGATATTAATAAGCACGTCTAGATAAACAAAAACCTTATTTATTTTATTTTTTTAAAGTATTACAATTAGCTTTCAATAATTTCCGCAAAAACTTTTTTAAAAATGTTTGCCAAAATATTTTGATCATGCATGGTTTAAATTAATTGTGGCCAAATATATTAATTAAACGTGTTTCCTGCAGAAAGATATGCTTTTTGTATTTATATAAGGGTTTTTCATGATGTCGAAGTAAATTTTATAAAAAAGTAAGACAGTGCAGTTAAGGGTTAATTTTTGACTAAAATCCCAAGCGGTGGTCAACACCATTCTAAGGATGAATTAGAAGTGAAAATCGGACAAAAAATACCAAAGTTATTTAAGTTTTCAATAAAATCGAATTGAAAAGCATCAAAAAACTGACATAACCCAGCAGAAATTTTGCTGAACGTTCAGCAGCTTTTGGAAGGGGAACTTGAGTTAAGGAGCGCATCCAATTGCGCTGAATTCATGCATGATTCCCTAAGGCGATGTCCCACTTTAGAGCGCTAGTTGGATACACAGAAACAGCGCTCTTTAGATGCACTGAAATCACGTGTCTTTAGAGCGCTGATTTAAGCAGAATAAAGATGCTGTAAATTCATGTATCTTTTTAGCGCTGATTTAAGCAGATTAAAGATGCAGTGAATTCATGTATCTTTGTAGAGCTGATTTAAGCAGAATAAAGATGCTGTAAATTCAAAGTTGAAATCAAATAACTAAAATTTAAAAAAATATAACAAAAAAATTCATTCGTTTTACTTTACAAAACTTTATTTATGTGAAACAAAATAAAAAAAAAAAAAATCGGAAGTGAACATCAAAAAAATATCGGAAATTTTCATTTTCACATTTTTATGGGATTTTTTTTGGGAACAGCGGTCAAAGATGCTATGATTGAAGCGCTCTTTGCAGCGCTGATTAATGCGCAATAATGATGCAGTCAAATCATGTGTCTTTGTCTAAAACTCATGTTTTTTTATTCAAAAAGTGTTAAAAATATTAAAAAGGAAAGCAAGTGTGAAATTTTATCAAAAAATAATTACACATTATAAGTTTTATATAAAAAATCTTAAAAAAAAAATTTTAATTTTTTCCCCTTCCTTTTACTGCATCCCTAAGAGCGCTCTTTGGATGCGCTACGGTATGCTATAAACAGATGCTGTGTCGCCAAAATCTCGATTTATTTCTGCTGGGAAGCATCTCGTTATCTCGAGGCTGTGGTTAGATTTTTAAAATGTTTTAATGCAGAATCAAAGAATTCCTAAATATCTATTATATTTGGTCATTCATTGGACAACAAAAAATTTACTGAATTTTTTATTCATGAAAAATACCATTTTTGGACCATTTTTTGACGCGGTTTAGCTCACGGGAGATTATCGCTAGAGCCCAAATATTTTGGGAATCTTCATAAAACATGTCAAAGTTAATTTTGATGGGGGTACAACTTTAACTTTTTTTTTGCCCATATAAGGTGAGTCGGTCTAATGTTCATATATCTACATTAGGGTGGGTCGATGAAATGCATATTTGCGAATCTCGTGTACTAATAGCAAAAACTCGACGCACATTTTCGAGCTGATAACGGGAAAAATCATGAAAAAATTTTAGGAGGGCACTTTTAGGCCTCTACAAGCGGTTTTAGTTCGCGGTTTTTGGAAAAAAAATATTTTTTTTGATTTTTTAAAAATATTTTAAAAATTAAGTAAAATAATGCTTATTACAAAACAATATCCAAACAAAATTTATCTCGCCAATTTTAGCCCGTGGATGCGTTTTTATACCCAGAAAAGTTCGATTTATATATAGAAAAATTTTTTTTTTTTTATTTCATAATAGCACTCAAATGGTGCATAAGGCCAATTTAAGAACATGAATGATAAAAATTAAAAAATTGCGGGTATTTATAGCAATCCACAAGTGCAAAAAATTCGCAAATTAAAAAAAAATTAAAAATGGGTATCAAAATTTTGGTAAAATAAAGCGTTTTAAGATAATGACAAAAAAACAAAACAAATTGGCGGCTATTTATAACAATTCGCAAGCGCAAAAAATTCGCAAGTACCAAAAAAAATTAATATATATTTTTTATTTTTTTTCTGAAAACGCTTTATTTTACCGAAAATTTGATACCCATTTTTCCATTTTTTAATTTTTTTTGGTACTTGCGAATTTTTTGCGCTTGCGAATTGTTATAAATAGCCGCCAATTTGTTTTGTTTTTTATCATTATCTTAAAACGCTTTATTTTACCAAAATTTTGATACCCATTTTTAATTTTTTTTGAATTTGCGAATTTTTTGCACTTGTGGATTGCTATAAATACCCGAAATTTTTTAATTTTTATCATTCATGTTCTTAAATTGGCCTTATGCACCATTTGAGTGCTATTATGAAATAAAAAATATTTTTTTTTTCTATATATAAATCGAACTTTTCTGGGTATAAAAACGCATCCACTGGCTAAAATTGGAGAGATAAATTTTGTTTGGATATTGTTTTGTAATAAGCATTATTTTACTTAATTTTTAAAATATTTTTAAAAAATCAAAAAAAATATTTTTTTTCCAAAAACCGCGAAATAAAACCGCTTGTAGAGGCCTAAAAGTACCCTCCTAAAATTTTTTCATGATTTTTCCCGTTATCAGCTCGAAAATGCGCGTCGAGTTTTTGCTATTAGTACACGAGATTCGCAAATATGCATTTCATCGACCCACCCTAATCTACATGTATGCCATATATTTACATATGGGTTCACTTTACGTATATGGACGTTAGAGTGTCCCTTATTTTGGAAATGTTGAGACGGTACCCCCTCATTTTTTTCCTTTTGACTAAAAAATAACTCAGGAAAAACTTTACGCCCCTACGACCACGCCTTCCCTACGCGACGGGGCCTTAAAGAACGGGGCCTTAAAAATCATTTTTCCACACAAACCAAAAAATTTTTTTTTGATTTTTAACTTTTTTGTTATTAATTATAATATTACTTGGTTAGCTTATTCACGACAAAAAATTTGATTTTGGTGGGTGAGGTTTTCAGTTCTAAAAAATTTTTCGAAAAAAAAAAAATTAGAGCTTTTGGGGTCCTACAGTAAAAATTTTTTAAAAAATATTTTTTTTTAGTTTTGACAAGCAACCGTTTTAGTTGAATTGTTGCTTTTAACGATATATTTTCATAAAAAAATATTATTCTTATCTGTGACATCTTTATCGTGATCTAAAAAAGGGTAAAAAATGCATTTTTGATGTTTTTCGATACACGATCAAGATGTCACAGATATGAATAATATTTTTTTATGAATATATGTCATTAAAAGCAACATTACAACTAAAACCGTTGCTTGTCAAAACTAAAAAAAAAAAAATTTTTTAAAAATTTTTACTGTAGGACCCCAAAAGCTCTAAATTTTTTTTTCGAAAATTTTTGTAGAACTGAAAGCCTCATCCCACCAAAATCAAATTTTTTGTCGTGAATAAGCTAACCAAGTAATATTATAATTAATAACAAAAAAATTGAAAATCAAAAAAAAATTTTTTGGTTTGTATGGAAAAATGATTTTTAAGGCCCCGTCGCGTAGGGAAGGCGTGGTCGTAGGGGCGTAAAATTTTTTCTGAGTTATTTTTTAGTCAAAAGGAAAAAAATAAGGGGGTACCGTCTCAACATTTCCAACATTTCCAAAATAAGGGACACTCTAATGGACGTATATGATTCATACATAATTATGTATGACCACACATATGTTCATATATGTACATATGTGTCCATATATGGTTCGTATATGGTCATATATCTTCATATATGTAGCCATATGTCCTCGTATATGTTTCCATATACGAACATTTTTCACCGGGTAGAAAAAATATATCAGATTCTGAGAAATTTTATATAGAAAAATGTTATAGATTCTGATACCCAGCAAAATTTTCGGTTGCAAAGAACCGATTGTGGAACAACTTATACTTCCCTAGAACCTGTTCTAATTCTTGTGCAATACCGATTCTTTTTACAAAGGGATTGTCCCAAAAGCAACAGGTGTTTGTAAGCAAAATTAGAACATATTTTTGTTCCTCGGAATCGGTTCTAGAAGGGAAATTTGGAACAGAAATGAGAATTCAAAAAATATTTCAAATTGCATTAATTTATTAAGTAAAGATAGAGATAATCTTATATGATATGGAATATTCACATCCACATTTACAACTAAATCCTTTGTCTCCTTCAAAATTGCATTTTGGGCTTTGCAATAATGATATACCAGAACATGGATTTTCTGCAAACAAAAATGGAAAACATTATTTTATTAGTATTTGACCCGACCCAGACAATCAAAATTTAATTTACTTACCTTTGTATCAACAATTTTCACGATTATATCCTGATAATTTGATAGAATTTCGTGTTTTCTTCTTGGTTAACAAAAAATTGATACACATGTATTTATTTTTTTAATTTTTTTGACACATAATTTTTTTTCAATTCCTGAGAACCAAAATGTTATGAAACTTTGATTGCAGAGAACAAGATTCATAATAATTTTCACTTAACTTGTTCTGAATAATTAAAGTGTAATAGTGTATAATTACCGAAGAACCTGTTCTAGAAAAAGTGTTGTCAGAATCGGTTCTAAAAAATTTTCCTTGGTAATTTTGTTTAGAAAAAATGTGTCAGATTCTGAGAACTTTTCTTTAGAATAAATGTCGCAGATTCTCAGATTTTTTCTATAGAAGAAATATCTCAGATTCGAAAAATTTTTCTTTAAAAAAATGTCTCAAATTCTTAAAAAAAATTTCAATAGAAACAAGTAGAAAAGTTAAATTCGACTTGGCCGAATCTATGAATACCCTCCACAATGCCCTTTTTAAGTGATAGTAAATTTTCTAACGTGAAAAAAATAACATTTTTGGTTAGAAATATTTTATTTTCTGTAAAAAAACTTTTTTTTATTAATTTTTGAAAAAAAAAAAAATTACTAATTTTTTTTTTTTGAGTGTAAAATTTTTTTTGAGTGTATTTTTTTTGTTTTAGTGTAAAAAAACTTTTTTTTATTAATTTTTGAAAAAAAAAAAAAAAAATAATTTACCAATTTTTTTTTTGAGTGTAAAATTTTTTTTGAGTGTAAAATTTTTTTTGAGTGTAAACTTTTTTTTGAGTGTATTTTTTTTTTTTGTTTTAGTGTAAAAATATTTTTGTGTGACAAAAATACCTTTTAAAATATTTTTCTGACTTACAAATGTTTTTAAAACATGTTTAACATGTTTTCAACACGTGAATTTAAGGTGAAACTAATCTGAAATGTACGGTTTTGCTAATTACTTTTGAACCACTGGACCGATTTGGCTGAAATTTAAAACGACCCGGACCAGAGGAACGGTAAATATATATGCCACACTTCAGCACCCTAAGAATTGCCGTTCGAAAGTTACCGTGTGTTTTATCTCGTAAATTCCAGAAAAACCCTTGCCGAAATTCACGCAATTGCTTATAACTTTTGAACCACTGGACCGATTTCGCTGGATTGCAATACCAACCTGACCAGGTAAATGTCCAACATATATGCCAAACTTCAGGAGCCTCCGTAAAGTCTTTCAAAAGTTAGCGTGTTTTCAACAGACAGACAGACAGACAGACAGACAGACGGACAGACGGACGGACGGACGGACGGACGGACGGACGGACGGACGGACATCGCTAGATCGTCTTAAAATCGATCGAGGATCATGAATATATATACTTTATGGGGTCCTAGACCAATATTTCGAGGTGTTACAAACGGAATGACAAACTTATATATACCCTCTATCACTAGAGTGGAGGGTATAAAAATATCTCAGATTCTGAGAATTTTTCTATAGAAAAAATGTTTCAGATTCTGAGAATTTTTCTATAAAATATGTTTCAGATTCTTAGAATTTTTCTGTTAGAAAAATGTCTTAGATTCTGAAAATTTTTCTAAAGAAAAATGTGTCAGCTTTTGAAAATTTTTTTACTGAAAAAATTTTTTAAATTCTGAGAATTTTTCTATAGAAAAAATGTATTAGATTCTGAGAATCTTTCTATAGAAAAAATGGTTCAGATTCTTAGAATTTTTCTATGAAAAATGTTTCAGATTCTTAGAATTTTTTGGTTAGAAAGATGTATTAGATTCTGAAAATTTTACTAAAAAAAATGTCTCAGCTTTTGAAAAATTTTCTATAAAAAAATGTCATAGATTCTGAGAATTATTCTATAGAAAAAATGTCTCAGATTCTGAGAATTTTTCTAAATTCTGAGAATTTTTTTATATAAAAAATGTCTTGAACCAGAGAATTTTTCTATAAAAAAAAAAATCAGATTCTCAGAATTATTCTTTAGCAAAAATGTCTCCAATTCTGAGAATTTTTCTATAGAAACATATCTCCTATTCTGAGAATTTTTCTTTAGAAGAACTAAGATTCTGAAAATTTTCTCTATGAAAAACAAAATTCTGAGAATTTTGCTATAGAAAAAATGTCCAAGATGCTGAGAATTTGATATAGAAAATTTTTCATTTATTATGAAAACTTTTCTGTTGATAAAATGACTCAGCTTCTGAAAAAATGTATCAGATTCTTATAATATTTATCATGTTAAATTTTTAAATATTTGCAGACACTTGATGTTATCAAAATTCGGATTTTAACAAATTTTGCTTTTATTACGACGTTTAATGAAGCTAATATTTGTTTAATTATTTATGGTTTTTAAATATTTATAATTATGTTACTACATCGTATTACATATGTAACTGTTTTTCTTTTATTACATTTTAGTTTTTACAATTGATGGGTATTTTATCTAAATATTATAATTGCACTTTAGTTAAAATAAAAAGCATTAAAATAAAAATTCGTTTTTTGTATATTTTTATAGGAATAAAGCACATTAAAAGTAAAAAAATATAAATGCAATTTTAAGCATTTTCAATGCATTTTTGCACACATATAATGCTTTTTTAAGCACAAACATTTTAAAATTACACATTTTGTGTTTATTGCTAGAGAATTTTTCAAGCCTCAAACTGTAGGTGTGCACACAAAATGTTTATTAGTTATACACACTTTGTGTGTAAATGTTGAAATTTAAACACATAGTGTATTTTTACCCACTTTATAGTAGGAGAACAGTTACCTACAATAAAGTGGGTAAATTTCAACAAAAATTTATAAGAGTGCAGTTTTTTTTTGTCAGTTAAAATAACTAACATTGTTAGTTGATTAGAATGATTAAAAAAACACAGCCATTGTATTACAATTTTAACCCTTCTGCACTCCTTGGGTCAATTTGACCCAATTTTGGTTTTCAAACGCAAAATTTGTCCCTATAGTTATAAGATATCCACGTGAAACTTTAATTTATCCATTACAGGGACGAAAATTATGGTTTTAAAAGAAAATAATAAAATTTAAATTTTTCCTCCCCCCTCCACATTTAAAAACACGATTTACACACATTGAATATCCTTTGGGTCAATATGACCCAACAAGCGATAATGCAAGTTTAGTTCTACTTTGCCATTTTTTTTCTTCTGAATATAATTGATTTGGGTTCATTTTCATTCAGAATGATTTTTGTCTGTCAAAGAATCAATAAAATCGCTTTCATTGAATAGTTTTTCATTCTAAATTTTATTATTCTCGTTGAATATTTTATCATTCAAAATTTTATTATTCTCGTACTGTGGGTGGGATTTTGAGAAACCCGCAAAGGTCCTGCCAACCCCAAAAAAGGGTGAGGTAACAAACCCAGAAAACTAACGCCCAGTTGCAATTTTCTTTACGCTCTCGCAGGTCATGAAGAGCATGATCAATCACCAGTTGGTAAATTATTTGGAGTCCGATTCACTCCTGTTTCGTAGAGTCGTTCTACAGGGGACTTGTTAGCATGATCTTATGACAATCTCCGAGTGGGGTTTTTCAAATAGGATTGATTTTAATGCTCGTAAGGCCCAATGTTATGTGTTGACCCTCAGACGGCTTGTGGAATCAGCATCATCTGTATCCATGGGTGGCATAGCAATTGAGGAATCAGAAACACTTGATGTTCTAGGCATGAAAATCCAATGTGATGTTCGTTGGAACAAACATGTTTTTCAAGTGTCGAAAGAAGCATTCAAGTGTCTTGGTTTCCTAAAACGGTGCAAGAATTTCTTCACTCCGTCTGATCTCACTATTTATGCCGCCTATATCCAACCGAAAATGGAATACAACTCGCATATCTCGGCAGGTCCTTCAAGGTCTATCTAATCAGGTGCAAAGGAGTGCGTTGAAGCTCATCAATGACAGTAGGGTATCCAGCTCTTTTACTCATTGTTACATACATATAACCACTGTAAGTGTTCAGCTGAGATGGGCGCCTTTCCAGCAAATCACATCCTTTCGTTGTCTACTGCCTAATGTCTTGCACCACGAATTACAGAGAAAATTCGTCAAACTAGCCCTATATGGAATTAAATCCCTGCAGAAGTCTACCCAGTCAGCTACACTCAATAAAAAAATACCTTGTAAAATTACAAGAAAAATTTTTTACTTTTTTAGCTACCTTCTATTTTACAAGAATTCCTAGTAATTTTACAAGCTTTTAACCAATAATTTTGTAATTTTACAAGGTTTTCACCAATAAAATTGTAAATTTACAAATTTTTGGACACGATAAAATTTACAAGGAGATTTCGTAACTTTACTTGATTTTTTGCTAATTCCTATTTTACGAGAATTTCTAGTAATTTTACAATATTTTACCAACAGTTTACAGTTTTGTACAGTTTTTTGGCGCAATTAAAATTACAAGGAATTATCGTGAATTTACTAGTTTTTTTTTGTAAATTTTTTTTTGGAAATTTGTAAAATTACAAAAAAAAATTTCAAATTTTTAAAAAAAAAATTAAAATTTTGATCCAAATTTGTTTGTTAAAAAACAAGGAAAACTGTCAAATATTGGTAAAATCGTAAAATTACGAGGCTTTTCCTAGTAATTTGAAAAAGTTTTTTTTTGTATGTGTATAATTTGAAAACATTCAAATTAAATGCCCACAAACACTACTCCCTTATTCCTTCTCCTCATAACCCATTTTCTAATACCAACACAATGCATTGCATTAAGTGTTGGCTCAAAGTAAAAAAGGTTGAATTTTAAATTTGATTTTATTTTTTTTAATAATTTCTCTGGAAGGACTTTTTTATTTTAGTTTTCATTATTTTTGATTATACTAAAACATGGAATTTTGTTTACATTTTAATGTTGGGTCATATTGACCCAAAGGATCATAGGAAGGGCACATATACAAGGGATGCAGAAGGGTTAATTTGCCTTCTCCATTGTTTTTTTTAATATTTTTTTTTTAAATATTGAAAAATCTTAACTATTTAAGGACTGACAAAGACAACATGAAAAAACATTAGAGTAGTTTAATATTCTTTTGCAATACTTTAGACAACATGTCACTTTTTGAACTCTCTGTTGTCTAAATTTAACACAAACCCATCAAAATCAGTAAAAGCAAAAAAAAAACTAAAATGAAATTGTCACACAAAATGAAATGCTGCTCAGTCTCAACTTCCTTTACGTTTCCTAGACCAGTGGCGGGTACAGCTTTTGGGTTTGGGGGGGGAAAATTTGTTTTTTTTTACTTCGAAAAAAAAATCATAAATTCACCTTGGACGAGCAAAAACAGGGATTCGTTTTTTTTGCAATGGAAACCTATAAAATCATCAAATTCATTAGTTTGTGCTGAAGGAGGGTTGTTTTTCATGATCATAAGTAGATCGTTAAGATATTTTTTTTTTTAATTTGTCTAAAAAGAAAATTGTACGTTTTCTTCTACATAGAAAAAGTCTCAGATTCTAACACATTTGACGTATAAAAAGTCAAATCTAAAGCTTCTTCTTTACAAAAAAGGCCCCAAAATCTGAGACTTTTTTCGTATAGAAAAATTTTCAGATTCTAAGAACTTTTTTCCACGAAAAATCTAAGATTCTGAAACCTTTTATAGAAAGTGTCTCATATTTTAAAGCATTTTTAATAAATTTTTCTTATAGAAGTGGTCTCAGGTTAGTATGTTTGTTTCGCACTGAAAGAATTTATATTCTGAGACCTTTTTTTCTTTAGAAAAAGTTTCAAATTTTGAGACCTTTTTTATAAAGAAAGAGTTTCAAATTCTCAGACATTTTTCCTATAGAAAAAGTCTCAGATTCTTAGACCTTTTTCTTTTTTGAAAAAGTCCCAGATTCTGAGACCTTATTCCTAAAAAAAGTCTCCTTTTTTAGGAATAAGGTTTAGGAATAAGGTCCCATAGAAAAATTTTAGGTTCTGAGAGCTTTTTCTTATATAGAAAAAGTCTTAAGTTCTGTCACTTTTATCCCTAAGAAAAAGTAATAGATTTTTCCATTATAAAAAGTCTCAGATTGTCAGACCTTTTTACTTAAAAAAAAGTATCGATTCTGAAAAATTTTCCAATAGAAAAAGTCTCAGATTCTATGAGCCTATTCCTATAGAAAAAGTCTGATATTGTGAGACTCTTGCCAAAAGAAAAGGTCCCAGATTCTGAGACGATTTTTCTATAGAAAAAGTCTTAGATTCTGAGACCTTTTCTTAGGTATAGTCTAAGTATAAGTCTAAGATTCTGGCACTTTTTTAAAAAAAAATCTCGCAGATTTTGAGAACTATTTCCTATAGAAAAAGTCATAGATTTTGAGACCGGTTTCCTATAGAAAAAGTCTCAGATTCTGAGACATTTTCCCTATAGAAAAAGTCTAAAATTCTGAGACCTTATTCCTATAGAAAAAGTCTTAGATTATAAGACCTTTTTCCAGTAGAAAAAGTGTCAGATTCTGTGACCTTCTTCCAATCGAGAAAGTTTAAACGTCTGAGACTTATTTTTCAACAATAAAAAGTCTCAGACATTGACACATTTTTCTTTTTACAAAACAATAAAATTCTAAGACCTTTTTCCTTAGAATAAGTCTGAAATTAAGTGATTCTGAAACTTTTTTCCCATAGAAAAAGCCTTAGATTCGAATACCTTTTCCATTTCGAAAAAGTCTCAGATTCTGCGACCTTTTTCCTATAAATAAGTATCAAATTTTGAGACCCATAGGAAAAGACTCAGATTCTGAGACCTTGTTCCTTTAGAATAAGTTTGAAATTCTGAGACTTTTACATTTTGGGAATTCTTCTACAAAAATCCGAAAATGAAAATTTTTAAAGATGTGAAAAATTTTAGAGTTTTCTGCAGCTTTTCTATAAAAAAAGTCTCAAAATTTAAGACCTTTTTAATATAGAATAAGTCTCAGATTCTAAGACCTTTTTCCTATAGAATACGTATCGAATTCCGACACATTTTTTGTACAGAAAAGTCTCAGATTTTTCACAAAGAAAACTTTTTTTTCCTCAAACATTTTCTTTTACGGATTTTTGTAGAAAAATTCTCAAAATATAAGTACTATTAAAAGATAGCAAAATTCATAATAAGATTGACAGATATTTTTTCACAGAAAATTTTCAGATTGAGTCACATTTTTTCCTTTAAAAATTTAAAAATTTTCCCTATAAGAACTTTCAGATTTTTTCTAAGAAAAATTTTCGGATTTCGAGATAATTTTCATTCGGAAATTTTTTCGAAAATTTCCTTCTTCCTTCTTTCTTTTTTCTCCTTTTTCTTCCTTTTTCTTTCTTTTTTCTTTTTTCCTCTTTTTTCCCCTTTTTTTTTCTTTTTGAAATTTGGTCTGGGGGGGGAAATTTCCCCTTTTTCCCCCCCCTTGTACCCGCGCATGCCTAGACTCAATGACATTTTACCTGTGATTGAGTTTGTTTGTGTATTTTTCATTAAAGTACGAAGTTAAGCATGGCGGAACATGTTTTAAATTATAAATTTTTTTTATGGTGATGAGTATGACAGTAATGCTTTGAATACTATTACATTCTTAGTGTACAGAGTTACATTGACGTAGAAAATTAATACTAAGAGATACATCTCATTTTGTTTTTAACACATTTTGACACAAGTACATGTGTTGTTATACGTCTGTATGTTAAAGGTATGCGGATCCAGGTATCATGTGATATTAAAATTACATGTTTCACATTAGGTTAAAAGGATGGCAAAAACTACAGATGGATCGATTAAAATTAAACTAATGAAAGTAATTGTGTAGTTAAATTATGGTTAAGTATATACATTTTACGCAGTATGTTTGAAAATAGGTTTGTTTCACACATTTTCGGGTAAAGAGCGGTAAGATGAGAGAAACGCAAAAAGCTCGATACAACAGGAGTGCACAAAAGTACAGGAATGAAAAAGACACGTCCTAAAAGTTGTGGCGTACAACAATCCACTCAAGAAAAACAAAACAAACAAATTTTGACTGGAATGTTTAGGAGGGAGTGTGAAGTGGTACACAAATTTCTACAATTTACAGGGATTTTTTTTTAAATTAATTCAAAATTTTCTTAATAGCAATTATAAAATTTTGGAAATCCAAATGGAATTTTTTGAAATTCAAATGGAATTTTCTGAAAAAAATTTAGAAAGTTTAGGAAATACAAATTTAAGCTTCTTAAATACAATTGCATTCTGAAACATAATTGGATTTTTCAAGAAAAGAGTTATTTTTGCATTTACAGTTTTTTATTTCGTGATCCTGTTTCCTTTTACAAGGACTTCAAAGTTTTAGAGGATTACATTTTATAAAATATTTTTTTAATATTTGTACTATTCCTAGGATGCCAGCAAATGAAAGAAGAGGATCTCCCCTTATTTTTCAATTATATTATTTTTACATATTAGGAATAAGGAGGTAAGTTACGTCCTTTTAAAACTTTATCCTTCATTATCATTCAAAATTTTCTACAAAAATATTTTGGTAAAGTTTTAAAATGACTTTATTCACATCATTTTATCCTGATATGATAAAATAAAAAAAAAATGGAAAAATTAGGGGAGATCCTCCTCCTCTTTCATTTGTCATCACCAGTGGCATCCTAGGACAAGTATTTCAAAAAATGTTTATCAAAATGTATCCTTTAAAACTTTGAAGTCCTTTTAAAAGAAACAGGATCACGAAAAGAAAAACTTTAAATGCAGTTTTATTCCATTTGATCTCTTCTTTCAGACGTATGTATATCATCCGGTTCATGTCTAATTTTGGCTGTCGGACGGTGTTATCGAACAGTTGAAGTCTGCCTACGCAGCGTGAATTTTTTTTATAAAAATAATATACATCTACTTACTGTACTAATTACGTACAGTGCAAAACATTTTCCAAATACATCACATCCTAAAGAATGACATTGTGCATTAAGGCGGAGCCAGAAATGCTTTTTGCAAATTTTACTTTAAATCTTTGCGCGATTGGAAAAAATTGACGCGATGTGAGAAAATTTTAAAAAGATCGAACTTTCTCTTCAGTTGTTGTCTGGTCCCTGAAGTTTCCACTTTTCTTAGGCAAAGAAATAAAAAAAAACTGTCAAAAAATCAAATTTGATCAGATATTATTGACTTTATGTGACCAAGTTAATTACACCTTTAAGACTTAATTTTTTTTATGTTTTGTGAAGCCTAAATTCGGCTTTACGAAATATAAAAAAACACCCTCACTTGTTTCTAAATTATTTCAAATATTTGATTCTCGGAATTCTACATCAAATTTGGATTTTCATTTTTTTTTTACTTTTAAATAATAGTTTTTAACTTAGAAAAGTTGAAACTTCAGGTCCCGGAAGGAACCCAAAGATAAAGCTGATTTTCTGAAAATTTTAACCACATCATTTTGGCGTCTTAATTGTTACCAATCTTCGCTCCACCCTATTGTACATCTTTTAAAGATGCATAAAGAAATTAAAAACTTTTGTTGTACAACTTGGCAGCAATATTGCATTCATCACTTTGCGCCCATCCCTTGGGTTATTTATAACGAACCCTGCTTTAAGCCAATTATGCTGACATTTGCTTTAGTAGCAAGAAATGGTGATAATAGTAGTCAACAGTAATCACAAATACCCCCCAAAAGAAAATGTTGTTAAGTTTGTGTATTAGGGTGGTCCATATTTTGAACTTAGTCATTTTATTTTTATTTTTTTGTAAAATTTTACACCTCTAATGGCAGCAAAGAAATTCAACGAAGCCCAAAATAAGTTACACTCTATTGTATATATTCTCAAAAGTGTTTGTCAAATGGTCATATATCTTATTATATGTACTATATGTGTCATATATCTCAAAAAGTTTTGGACTTGTGTGTGTGTGTCTTTTTGTGTATATATGCAGAATTTGTGGTCATATGATTTTAATATTCACTTAAATGTTTGCCACTATTAACAATGGCTCTATACATATCAAGCATTTCACAACAAAATGGGCTTAGTAAGCTTTAACACATTAACGACGAATGGGTAGAAATAGAAATGGTCCAAAAATAGAGTTGTGTTAGAAAAATTCTAGGAAGAACCAGTCTAACGGTATTTCAAATATTTTTCACGAATTATTAACCCATTTTGGACCAAGATTCAATTTTATTTTTCTTTTTTGAAAAAAGGTACCATTTTTGGGTAATTAGCGCCCGCTGATCTTAAAAATATTGTCCAAAAAAATTTTCAATGTGCCGTTTTGCCAGAAAAGCCTGCATTTCAACTTTTTATGCAATTTTAATATTTGGATTTATTTGCTATTTTATTAATTTATTTCATTATTTTTAAAATAAATAGTTTCAAAATAATTCAAATTAGTGGAATTTGATAAAAAATTAAATCTAAAAAAATTTTAAATTAGTCAAAAAAAATAAAAGCCGAAAATCAAAAAATGCAAAATTTTCGTTTTTGCTTGAAACAATTTCTGTGCTGATTTGCATTGCATTTCACGGACAAATAAATTGCGGTAGTCAAGGGGGGATATTTTTTTTTAAATTGCAGAAAGATGAGACTTAACATTCGTAACCATATTTACCCGAAATTCCACCTCTTTCATACATAAATATTTTTTTGAAAAAGGTGTTCTCTACTGTTCGAAAAATCGAACAGAGGATCAAAATGGGTTAAAATAAAGATAAAACTAGTTAACAAAAATTTTAATAGTCAGATCGGAAAATGACTTGGGGGAAATAAGCGGGTTAAAAGTCAATAACACAGTGTTAGAATTTGACACTTTTTTTTAACAAGCTGGGCACTGGTAAAGTTAATTCGAGAACACTGAATCCAATGGTGCTAGCCGATTTTCGAAGTTAGCGCTCATATTCGCGTTTTAAAATTTTGATGCTCAAGCACAATAAAAACGATCAGTAAAATCAAAGTCGACTTTTAATTTTATTTTCATACAAATTGTTTTTGTTTTTAAAATCGACTTTCAAAAAATGTAAGGACAATTTGAAATTTAAAATAAAACTTTTGTTAAAATAAACTTTTAATTTTTCTTTGGTACGGGCCGATATTTTTAAAGTTTTGCGTTAATTTATAAAGTTAAGCTAACATAACAAACCAAAATACCGTGAATTTTTTTCGCGTAACACATTTTTGGTACGCGAAGAATCTTTATTTTCGGAAAGAAATTGGTTCAATACAATTTTTATACCCTCCACTCTAGTGATAGAGGGTATATAAAAGTTTGTCATTCCGTTTGTAACACATCGAAATATTGGTCTAGGACCCCATAAAGAATATATATTCATGATCCTCGATCGATTTTAAGTTGATCTAGCGATGCCCGTCCGTCTGTCTGTCCGTTGAAAACACGCTAACTTTTGAAAGACTTTACAGACGCTACTGAAGTTTGGCGTATATGTTCGTCATTTACCGGGTCAGGTTGGTATTGCAATCCAGCCAAATCGGTACAGTGGTTCAAAAGTTATGAGCAAAAGAGTAAATTTCGGCAAGGATTTTACGCGAATTTACGAGATAAAAAACACGATAACTATCGAAAGACAATAATAAGACTGCTGAAACTTGGCACTTATTTTTGCCGTTCCCCAGGATTATTTGGTATTGAATTTCAGCTCAATTAGTCCAGTGGTTCAAAAGTTATAAGCAAAACCTTGAATTTCAGATTGGTTTCATCTTAAATACCACGTGTTAAACAAGTTTTAAAAGCATTGGTGGTAACTTAACAATGATTTTCAAACTTGTTTAATTTTAAAGCAATCCTTTTTAAACTTGTTTAGTTTTAAAAGCATTGGTAACTTAAAAATTACACTCGAAAAAAATTGTACATCCAAAAAAATTTTTACACTCAAAAGAAAATTAATTTTTTTTTACAAAAATGATAATATTTTCTGAAATAAAAATATTTTTTATGTTGTGCTCGATTCTCGAATTCTTACTTAAATATATTTGCTAACAGTTGTATTTGAAATTTTTTTGAATTAATCTTAAAACACATTTTTGTATTGCTCTGAAATCTGTATTTTTTCTACCAAATCCCCAAAAATTGACAAATTTTGATGGAGTCCATAAAAAAAGTTCGTTAGTCAAAAAATTATTTGTTTTGCTGTTTCGATAGTTTGGACTATGGTTTATAAGGCAAAACAATAAAAATAACTAAGTTTTTGTCTGAAGTTGGAAAAAAGTAAGGTTTTGTATGTGTCTTTATTTTATTTTTTTCAAAACCTATAATATTAATAGAAAAAAATCCAATATTAAGTATTTTTTTTTAACACATTGATATATTATATAGCATACTGTAAAAATATAACAAAAAAATAAAAAAAAAGTATGCAGTACGTGGGATGTTTGCTTTAAAAGTTATCTATGACTTTTACTAAAATCCCCAAAATCCCCAAATTTTAATGGCATTCATAAAAAAAGTTCGTGAGTAAATTTTTTTTATTTATTATTTTTTTGGTGGCTTTAACTATGTTTTATAAGATCAAAAAATAAAAATAACTAAGTTTTTTTTAACTTAAAATTTTTTTTTTTTTCTAAAAATCTAAAATTGGATTATTTTTTTTTATTTATTTTATTTACTGTAAATAAATTTAAAAAATACATCAACATTTTAAAGTTTTTGTATATAAAGGAATTTATTGTATAGTATACCATAAATTTATAGCAAATAATTCGATAAAATATGTATACAGTGGGCCATTTTGCTCAATATTCTATTTTTGCCAACTCGATATATGGGAACGAATCACTGTGCGCCGTCGTTGAGGATAGCTCGAGGACGTTGCCAACCGGGAATTTTATATGCGAAATTTCTAAAGGCTTCCTATCACAATTCCTATATGACACATATGAGCCAAATTTAAAGAAGGCGGTTTATGGGGGCTAGGGCTAATAACACTGTGCAACAAGAAAAATGAGCCTCAATGGCTTCCCATATGAAAGTAGATCAAATGAACAAAATCACCAAAGGGTTCTGCAAAGTCAGTTCGGATTTCTTTTTTATAGCCCACTGAAGTTTTTGTTTTTATCAAAGGCGCACAGTGGGAAAAAACACCAATCTGGCAGGAAAAAAATCATATCTTCTAAACTATTGGTCTGTTCCGATAACAATACTTGGAGATTTTATAGCTAAGGATATGAGCTTTTTGTATAATGAATAATAAGAAACTGTTTTTCAATACAGGGTGCCCCAAAAGGTGTTATATACGACTACCTCAGGAGTATTTTTTTTTTACCTGTTAGCTGTGGAAAATTATGTTTAAAATAAGAATTTTATACTTTTTGAAAAGTAAATGGGGTTATCAAATATTTGAAATCTGATAACATTTGGACATATACCCTACATCCAGCATATAACTAAAATAGGAGTCCTAGCATCTGATTGCATAAGCATATACGAATTTTTAGTTAAACTTTTGTCAATGTATAGTGCCATTGCCTCTTCTGGTGTGTATTATGTCGGTGCTTCAGAGGGGTAAAATACGGGTTTTTTCATCTTTGTAGCCCTTTTTGGTGTTTTTTTTTAATTTCATCTAATAATTGGGCTGCATCTCTCTTTCCAGATTTGTACAGACTTACTTTCGTAGCGACCAATAATTATTCCTTGATGTTATTTTGTACAAGATCCGAAACACGACTCCTCTTGGATTTTTTTGTCGTTTCCAAAAAAGTCTTCAAAGGACGCCCTCGAGGTTGTGAAGGTCCTGGTTCTTCGTCTTCTACTAGAAAATCTATATTTTCATTCAACCATATATTGTAATGGTTTTCAAAACTATATAAATTGCGAGAAACACTGGCCCATCTACATTTGAATTTACTATATAAATCTCGCACACTAACAGTTAGTTTTTTATAGCTATCATTCTCGTTGAAGATGTTATTTCCAAGTTTGGACAAGATATAATTTATAACTGTTGAGTTCCGATCAGAAGCACTGTCGCATTTACGCCAAATTTCAAATATCTCTCTCCGTTGAAATGACATGTCAAACAAATTTAAAAAAAAACCAAAGAGTTTATTAACCAATTCAAATGATAGTATTAAATTTATTATTATTTATAACATAGCTGTATTATTGATTTTTTTATTTGGATTTTTTGGAAAAAAATAAAATACTTTGATATTTTAGTTGGCTATCAAAAAATAAAATGTTTTGTTATTTTATTTATTTTGGTTTGAATAAAATAAAATTTTATTTTATTCAAATTCATAAAAATGAAATAATATTTCTTTCCAAAAAAATCAAATAATTTTTTCTGATTGCTTATTCAAACAAACAAAATAGAATTTTTCAAAATAATCAACAAAAATTTGTGATTTTTTTTGGTTATTCACAAAAATTCAAATGAATAACGTATTATTTAAACAAAAAAAAAGAAATATTCTTGAAAATTTTGTGTTTGAAAAATATTTTTTTTTTATTTATTTTGAA
Source organism: Pegoplata infirma (assembly GCA_963921195.1). NCBI lineage: Eukaryota > Metazoa > Arthropoda > Insecta > Diptera > Anthomyiidae > Pegoplata > Pegoplata infirma. The sequence continues at coordinate 83,348,412 of OY992537.1, forward strand.
TTTTATTATACAGTAAAACACACAATTATTCTTACAAACCACTATTGTTTTACTTATTTAAGGTTTTCTTTACTAAAACATTAATTAGATTATTTTTAATTTTTTCCCAAATTGACTTTTACTGATTAAAAAATGTTCTTAAAACATTTTCTTATGGAAAATACTCTAGTTGATTAGACTTTTCGATATTTTTCTTAAACAATAAAAAGTCGTGAAAGGATGTATAATTACTTAAATACCCTTAATTGTAAAGGTTTATTTTGCAAAACATTGAGATTTTTAAGGGTTTTTGCTTTGGTGACATTTTTAAGAAAATATTCTTTAGTATTAACTGTGAAATGTTTCTTCTACACAAAAATTATTTTAATCGAAAAAAATTTCATTCTTTATACAATTGAACATTTTTGCAATAGAAAATGCATTATTCTATTTTTAAAATTTAAATGCATATTTGCTTATAATATTTTTTTATTTTTGACTACTTTTGAGGTAAAACTGATGTTGTACTGATGATGTAATTTATTGTGATTCCCTAGCACATAACGATCTATCCGTCTATCCCTCATTTTACGGATTAACTGTTATATTTTTTAAGCGAGATACATTGAAGTCTACCAAAAGGGAAAAAATATTCTACGAATTAGTGCATGAAATTTCTCTGGGGAAGTATCATATTGAAAATAATTAAAATAATAAGTTATAATATATCAAAAATGTTTCAAATTTACTTTATAACTATATCACATAGGCCAGGTAAAATTTGTGACTTTGACCAACCAAGTAAAACACGGGTGGTTGGAAACAGTTTTTGCCTAAAAGTGCGAATACTATAAAATCGCGGTTGAATTGCAAAAGATTATTATATTTTTGGTCTATATACACAAATACCCTACACTCATTATGTACACAAATACCCTACACTCATTATAGTAGTAAGGTTCGAACACCCTACCACCGGGAATATTGGTGCGTGTATGCATAGGATTGGAACATAAAGGACGATGGACTGAAGTAGTAATAGGGGGTAAAGTCTGGTTATTTCAAATGAAATTTCTCAGACAGTTAGGAGAGTAGGATAGATGTAGTTAGTTTAAAACTTGCTTTATTTAATTTTTTTTCTTCAACATTTTTATATGTAATGTTTGTTCAATTTAAAAATGTAATTTTTTGTTCCAAAATATGTTATAACAGTTTAAAAACGAATTAAAAAGATGTTTCTTTCAAAAATTTTAATATCAATACAAAAACCACAAAAATAACAAACAAAAACAACAACATCCACAATCGACATGAAGTTTTGTATGTGAATGTTAAAAATTTATTACACTTTATCGTATTTATAATATAGGAAATTTACTGAAAAACAAAATTATTTTATTTTCTTTTAAATTTAACCGAATTCGTATGTATATATAAAAATATACTTATGTATCTATATTGAAAATAATAAAAATATCTTTATTAAATATTAGATAACTGACTTTCAATTAAAACAAAGTGCATTTCTCATATCAGGTATTTAAAAAACAAACCACATTATTTTACGTGTCGTTTGTTATTGCCCGTTATTTAAAAATTTCAAAAATTAAAATTTTTTTTTTTTAATTTTAATTTTAAATTCAAATTTAGTTGCTTAAAATATAAGTAGCTTGTGGCACAGAGGGTAGCGTGCTGGGCTATCAGCCCGAAATTATGAGTTCGATTCTCCTCAGGTTCGATGTTTTTTAAAATTATTTCTAAAAAATCAAAAATGAATGTACATTTCCGTAATTTTAGCCGTTTTTATAGTAAAAATTTTTCAGTCAGTTTTTACGGATTTTTACAGTTATTTATATAAGTAGTCTTTTTTTTAAATAAAGTTTCATTAGTTTCAAACGTATTTTCTGTTGAATTTACTGACATAATATTTTGAGTGTATGTAATAAAAAAACATTTCGGTATTTGTCATTATTATCAGATATCATTCCATTTCGCAAATCGCATGTTTTTAAATTTGGTTATATGACCGCTAAATTTTATCATAAAATTTCATTTTCTAGTCCCCTGGATTCAACTGAACGGACGTTGAAGTTCTTCTGCCATAGAAATATTTCATTTGCTTCTGCCTTTTTTCAAATTTTTAAATATGATGCGATTTGGCCCATTTCCGTACTTAACCAGCCTCAGACCATAAGATATATTTCTGCCAAATTTTCGCAGTCTAGCTCTTTCATTTTGGATTGTATCATGTCTTCCACAGACGAACGGACGGACATCTGCAGAATGTGTAACAATCGATCACTAATAAATAATATATATTTTATGGTTTGTTAGATAGATATTTCGATGCTTACACACGGAATGACAAAGTGAGTATACTCCTTAAACCAACCTATGAAAGTCGCCAATTTTTACAGATTTTTATACTTTTCTTTAAAAAAAAAGTTTTGTTAAGTAAATATTTGCATAAGTTTATAGCTCTGCACTTGGAATTTCCTAAATCACAACTTAACTTTTCTGAATTCAAATGGACTTTTTATAAATTACAATTTATAAGAACCTGATATTAAAACAAAACTGTTTTGTAAGAATAATTTTTTGTTAAACTGTACAAAATAAATAAAATAGTTTTTTTTTTCAAACACAAAATTTTCAAGAATATTTATTTTTTGTTGTTTGAATAATACGTTATTTATTTGAATTTTTGTGAATAACCAAAAAAAAATCACAAATTTTTGTTGATTATTTTGAAAAATTATATTTTGTTTGTTTGAATAAAAAAAATCAGAAAAAATTATTCGATTTTTCGTTATTCAAATAAAATCAAAATAAATATTATTCATTTTCAAATATTTAAATAATCTGTTATTTGATTATTTTTGAAAAAATATTGTTATTTATTCATTTCGTTATTTCAATCATAGCATACAGCTATGGACAAAATAAATAAAATACATTTCTTTTTCAAACACAAAATTTTCAAAAATATTTGTTTTTTTTTGTTTGAATAATACGTTATTTATTCAATTTTTTGTGAATAACCAAAATTATTCAAAAATTTTTGTTAAATAATAAGAAAATTTCTTTTTTTTTCTGTTTGAATAACACAGTTCAACAAGAAAATGCGTATTGGATTCTGGTTAGTGATTTAGATAGTGTCTGTTGCGCTGATTCCAAATCCGGAGCCCAAATTTGTCTATCACGTCAGGATTTTGAGTAATTCGCGGTTAAAGAGCCGAAAAAGGGCATTTTTGACCTTTTTAAAAAGCTTATAAAATAAGATCCTGACATGCAAATGACTTGGTATCAAGCTCATTCGAAAGCCTGTAATTCTCTCTTAAAGATAAGATCAAATGTTCTAAAAATTTAATTTTCTAAAATGGTAAAAAAATCATTAGCAAAAAACCTTTAATTTTTTCATTATTTAGTTTATTTACACAGTGTTTTTTAACAAATTTCCATACAAATTCATACGTAAATTTTAGATTTAAAGCACTTGTGGCTAATGATTTTTTTACCATTTTAGAAATTTAAATTCTAAGAAGATTTGATCTCGTCTGAAAGAGAAAATTACACACTTTCGAATAAGCTAGATACCAAGTCATTTGCATGTCAGGATCTTATTTTATAGGCGTTCAAAAATGGTCAAAATAGGCCTTTTTTGACACTTTAACCGCGATTTTCTCAAAATTGTGACGTGATAGAAAAATTTGAGTGAATGTTTTGGAATCGGAGCACCAAACCCTATCAACTTTTTTTGGTTTCATCCAAAACGCAGCGACAAACCTCAGATTTGTAGAGCGGTATAATCAATCAGAAAAAATTATTTGAATTTTTTGGAAACAAATATTATTTTATTTGTATGAAATTGAATAAAATAAAATTTTATTTTATTCAAATCAAAATAAATAAAATAACAGATCATTTTATTTTTTGATAACCAACTAAAATATTAAAGTATTTTATTTTTTCCAAAAAATTCAAATAAAAGTATTCAATAATACAGCTTTGCTTTTTAGCTCCCCTAAATCCTTTAAAAAAATGATGATATCCACTAAACAGATGAAGTGACATAGTCACGAAACGAACTCTAATGTACATAGTATGGAAATTCGTTAGTAGGAAGGGAGAAGGTATAATTAAAGGAAAATGTAGGGTACAATTAAAGGTTGGAATTTAGTGAGGTAAAGTCCGGTCATTGTGGTATCGGATATGGGAGCCTTGTGATATTGGTCCTAACCCGTACTAATTCATTTGTTGCTGATGAGGGGGAACAATATTGGAAACGAAAATTTCTTATTGTCAGATTATTTTGCTGGATATAAATACATACATCAATTGTAACCCATAAACAAAACAAAATACAAATTCCAAACCCTTAGGAGCAATTGACATGTGATATTGAAACAATAGCATCTCCAAATCTCAATAATACGCACATCCGCCATCCCAAATACGTGAATAACAATAAGGCAATGGCCGTAAGAGGCTTGGCTAATAATCCCAATAGAATTCCAAGAATTTTTTTTATTTTTTATATTTTAATTTTATATTTTTTTGACAAACAAAACCTTTCACCACAATAAGGTGAATTTAATTGTTATCTTTTTGTCATTTTATGCATAGAATACCAAATCAAATCTATAACAAAAATTATAACAGAAAGTATAATAAATTTTAATGACAACAATTTTTGTTATATTTTTTTAGAATAGGCCCATTAAATTCAAATTTTTTCTGAAATTAAGTTCAACATGCTTTAAAATTGGTAAAAAAAAAAAAATTTCAGTGTACAAACTCAGTTTGGCTTCAATCCAATTATATTTTTTTTTCGTGGTACATTTGAAATCAAATGCTCCATATACATATACTTAATAATACTTTGACAACAAACAAACTGTGTTTGTATGAGTACATACATATGTATATATTCCTTGTAGCACTCTTCAAGCGTGTCATGTAAATTTTACGTTGAATGTGAATATTTTGAAATTACTTTACATTGAAATATGTTTGTCACTTACCAAAAAAAGATTTTAAAAAATTCTATTTATTTTTTGAGCCGCAAGATAATTAAAAAATTTGTTTTCGTTTTTTTTTTTAATCGAAAACCAGCATTAATCTATTCGGCCTATTGCATATAACAAATAAAAATTATATATTGTCATTTAGATGGAGAATCAATTGTCATGTCTGTTAAAGTTTAGTTTACAACTTTGTGCATTTTAATTATTAATTCAAAATTCTGAAAGCTACATGACATCTCATTAAACGCTTGATGTCAGATGTGCAAGGGACCTTATCAAAAAAATTTGAGTCGATTTTTGCTAAACCCAAAATTAAATTTTATCCATAACCATTAAAATAATGTTTTAATAAATTTTTGGAAATGTGATTTTTAAAATACATAAATTTGACATTTATGTTTTTTTTTGTAAGGCCGATTAAACAAGATTACAAAATTTCAATTAACAGAGCAGATGAAAACAAATGTTGACGTAATTTGGGGTGCTGAATTCGAATCTTTCTTTTTTCAAGATTGGTTTTAGATTTCGAGTTATCGTATGTTGGCAGCAAAGCTAGAGACATCCTCATAATTTGCAAAGCAGCGTGCCCAATTTCCAAAGAATCGGAACTGTTGTACTTGCCCCATTCAGATCACCGACAAAAGTTTCTCAAAACTTTTGAAAAAATTAATTTTTTAATTGAAATTTTATTTGTGGATCCCGTTTAAAAAATTAAATATATCAAAAATATATCTATTGAATGAATGTAATCAAATGTACTCCATATGAAGCATTCCACACCAAATGTCCCGCTACAGAAAAATATGTATCCCGTAAATATCTGAATAGGTTGTTTGGATAGCCCTATATGGAACTAAGAAAATACAAGCAAATTACAAAATTGTTTTGAAATTTATAATTCAAATGCGATTTTCTCGAAAAAAACTTAAAACGCGTGTCTGAATTTTTTTGTGTGGATGGACAAACATCTAAACTTAAAAAAAAAATTAAAAAAAAAAAAAAAGTGGCCGAATTTTTGATAAATTGACTTTTTTAAAAAATGGAAAATTTCAGAACGGGTTCTGAAAATTAGCAAAAAAAAAAAAAATTTATCGATAGCCCATACAAAACTATATAAGAATGTAAATTTTTAAGATTGTGATGCATTCCGTTTTAACGTGATAAATATTTAATCAAGGCAACTCTTAACAAATTTGACAATTTTCCAATATTTGATCACGCCACCTAAGCCCAGTTTTTGAATAATTGAAAAACCAAAAACTCAATTTTCTAAGTTCCATATAGGCCTATCCATACAACTTATTCAGAAGTTTACTGTACACGTGTTTTTTTTTCGCTGGACATTTGGTGTGGAATTCCTCATATATACATTAGGGTGTCCCAAAAAAAACTGTCCAGGCTTAAACATTATTTAAAAGCTTATGGGGTAAAGTATATTTGAGATTTTTTTCCAGATTTTTCCGAAAAGGTTTTAAATCGATTATTTTACTAAAATTTGGTTTTGCCTACGGTTTTTTTAACTTTCTTCATATATTTGTCAATAACCACGAGTTTTTTTCACTATTAAGGTAACATTTGGAAGAAAAATGTCCAAATTAGAATGGTTTGGGTGAGATACCACAGGTCAACGATACATTCACCAAATAAATAATTTTCTAAAAAAAAAATGTTTTGGGAACGCTTTGAACCAGAAGGTGAGATACATTAATAACACTGCCTCACATAAATATAAAAAAGGTTCTGACACAGAAACCAGATCCGCTAGTTTGTACACTGAAAAAAAAGACATAACTAAGTTTAAGGAAAAAATGTCTTTGAAAATTTATCATGAATTTTCCTAAAATTTAGTTAAATTTAACTTAAAAATGAGAAATTTTCTTAACTATGAGGAAAAAATTTTAGTTCATTTACTTACAATTAGTTCATAGTTTTCTTTAAATGGATTTTTTAAATATTAGGAAAAAAATTCTTACTGCCAAATAAATTTTCCACAAATCTAAGAATCGTATCTTTATTTTTAAGACATATTTCTTAAAAAACAATTTAGTTCAAGTTAAGTTAAAATTTACTAAAAAAAACATCATCGTATTTCTCTTCTTTGAATTGAGGAAGTGTACTTCTTAGAATTTAGTTAATGACTTCTGAGAATTTAGTAAATAACTTCTTAGAAATTAGTTAAAAATTCAAAATGGCGATATCTCGAAAACTAAGCGAGATAGAGCGAAACGGATGAAATTTTCAAAAGAAAGACTACAAAGAAAAATATGGAATAGCCTAGCTCTGCATATCTTTCGGGGTCTCAAGACCCTAATTTTAGATCTAAAATTTGAAATTCCCGAGATTTTATATATACACATATCTTGGTAAATACTGCCAACACGAGAAAACGTCCAACGGCATTTTTGTAGCTCTTGACTCGTAGAACACTTCCGCAAAATACCCGAAAGCCCTCCGATTAATAGTTTTTCAGTTATCCGGTTTTTAAGATTCTCAAGACCCTATCAGGCCCCTTATTACCGTATCTCAAAAACTAAGCAAGTTAGAGCGAAACGGACACAAGTTTTGGTTCAAAATCTATGGGAACCCTTAAAGGACCCAATGGGGTCTCGAGTTAAATGGGGTCCGAACCCATGGGTCCAGGGTCTAGACCCAAATTATTTCTAAAATGTGAAGTATAATTTTTCCCATTTTCTAGTTAAAATTGGCTTAAAATTAAATAACTTTGTTTTCCTTACTTTTGGGAAAATTATGAACTAAAACCAAGAAAAAAAATCTTTGGAGCCAAATCATTCCCTCTTTTTCTCAAAATTGAGTTAATTTTCCCAGATTTTAGTTCACTTTTTTTTTGAGTGTATGTATTTTGACCTCCTGAATTCGATTTTGCCACCAGAACTGAATTCTATCATTGGGTCTTCCTGTAATATACAGAGAAAGTCCGCAAAGTGTATCTACTTACATAATTTGTAAATTTGATTACATTAAAAAATTTTTAAATTTTATTTCTGTATGTAAAGTTTACGTCTGATTAGTTACGAAGAAAATAAATGTTTTTTTAATAATATACATCAAAAATTGTGAAAGTTACATGCATTTCAACCAAAAATCATAAATTCAGTTTTATTTCAGCACACCCGAATATTAAGAACGGACAAATGATATCACTGTGCTAGTCGCAAAAATTAACAAGCTGGGCAGCCTTCGGGTACGCTGAATTCAATGGTGCTAGCCGTTTTTCAAAGTTTTTCAAAAAATTAATTTTTATGCTTTTGGGAAGTTTTTAAGTATAAATTTTCAAAATCTTTTGATTTACGCAAAAAAAAAATCTGCGAGAAAAAAATGCGCGAAATTTTTTTTTTTTAAATTCTGTGTCTGTAATGTATCTTATTCCACTCATTTTCATAAATTAATAGCAAAATAAAAAAATTAGGCAAAAAAATTTCGCGAAAAAAAATTCGCGAAAAAAATTTCGGCGAATATTTTTTTTTTTTTTTTGTATATTCAATAGAGTTTAGATGACAAAAATTCAGCAATTGTCTGAATAATATGAAAAAATTGTTTTCTTTACTTAAAAATAAAAAAAAAAATTTCGAATATCGCTAATACATATGCTAACTTTAAAAAAAAATGATATTACAATGGGATTTAGTGTACACGAACTAGCTTTACCAGATGGCTGTCGTAAATTCAAATCAAACTAATAATATTTGTATTGAACCAATTTTTTCACGAAAATAATGATTTTTCGCGAATTCACGGTATTATGATTTGTTGTGTTAGTTTAAGAGACTTGAAATTTTCGCAAAAGTTTAAAAATATCGTTTTTATGGTACTAAAGCATCAACATTTTGAATTGCGAATATCGCGAAACGTCTAGCACCATTGAATTCAGCGTACCCGAATTAACTTTACCATTAGGGTGCCCAGCTTGTTAAAAAAAAGTGTAAAATTCGAACACAGCGTATTTAAGACGAACAAATGCATTTAAGAATACAATTAAAACTTGTTAAAACTAAAAAATTACTAACCGGATGAGTTTGATTAAAATAAGTCTGTGTTAAAGATTTAGGTTGCACGTTAGTGTCGACGAAAAGTGTAAACGCAGTTCAGTTTCTACTTGGTTAAATGTCACAAAACTGTTAACACCGAAATCGTAGCTGCTTGCATTAGCGAGATATCGCGAAATTAGGGTTTTTGTAGTTTCTAAAATTTTGACAATGAAGTTTTTTAAATATCTTCGAAAACTAAGTAAGCAGTTTTAATTGTATTTATATACAGGTCTCAAAACAGTCAACATCGAAATCATATCTCCTCAATTTCGCGAGAAATCGCAAATTTAAAAAACAAAAAATTGTAAAAAAAAAATTTCGCGTAAATTAGCAGTCAGACATTGATTTTTAGCAGTTTTACCACCATCAACCACATAAAATTTAAACGGCATACAATATATTTGTCGATTCTGGATTTTTTTTCTTTTATTTTAGACTCTAAAGAAAAAATAAATTAATTAGTATAAAAGCTTGAACAGTAATTTTGCAATTTCTCGGAAAATTGATCATCTATAATTTTTATGCTTGCAGTTTTGTCGCCTTTAATAACTTCGAATTCAAATTGCATACCACATTTTTGTCGTTAATTGAAGTAAATGTTTTTACAGACAAAAATAACACAAAGTAAAGAATAAATAGTAGTTTAGCTAGAAGAATTGAGCAGCTAGAAATTTAATGTTAACAGCCTTATCACCTTTGATCAATAGCAAGTCAAACTGCATTTCATGTTTTTCAACAATTTTAAAGAAACTTCTTTTATTAATCAAAACAAGAAATACCCACAAAGAGCAGTTTTTCTCTATTTCTCGAGAAAGTGAGCAGCTATAATTTTTTTTGTTGGCAGTTTTAATTTCTTCCAACATGCTCAAATCAAACTGCGTACCACTTTTTTATCATTTCTTATGAACCGGTTTTAAAATATAAATAAATAATAAAAAAAAATTATGTACATAAGTACGCGATATCTCGCGAAATTTAACACCTTAAATTTCAATGTCAACAGCTGTGTGCTCCTTGATCAAGCACAAGTTAACTGCATACCATGTTTTTACGAAATTTTAAAGAAACCTATCTAAAGACAAAAACAAAAACCGCAAAAAATTAATTTCGCGATTTCTCGCGAACAAAACAAGATAGGATTTTGATGTTTACTGTTTTGTGACCTTTAAATAAGTACAATTAAAACTGTCAAAATTTAAAAAAATACAAAAACACTAATTTCGCTTTAACCACGATTTCGCTGTTATCAGTTTTGTGACATTTAATCTTGTAAAAATCGAACTGTGTTTACACTTTTCGTCGACACTAAAGTTTAACCTAAACATCGCTGATGCTCACCGTGTAGAGTTTAAAATAATAACACAAATAACACCGACATAACCATCTTAAAAATATTTGACTGTAGTTACAATAAAATCGAATTGCTTTAGTGGTGGAAACATATGAGAAATTCATTAAGAATATCTAAATATGTATATCAGATGAATATTATAATCTTGTATTTATGTTTGTACGTTTGTATTATGAGATATAAATAAAACTGTCTTTGCGTTTAAAATTGAAAAACTTTATAGTGGCAACTACATTTAGTATTTTTATAGCAAAACACACATTTCTTAGTTTTACAAATGATAGTAATGTAAGTCTTATTAATGATATCCTACGTCAACTAACAATAAAAATGTTGGTATTTGAAAGGGATGATAAGATTTTAATTAAATTTTCCTGTTCGCAGAGAAATATTTTTAATTAAACAACTATGCATACAAAGTATTGCATCAACATTAGATTTTCTAATAAAATTTTTAATATTTATTAAAATTAAATTTTCACAACTAGGTTAGTTTGCCTAAGTTGGTTTTTGCAACTCATAAATACTGTACTCACACCCAAACAATAAAAAAAGTGAACTAAAAACTGGGAAAATAAACTAAATTTTGAGAAAAAGAGGGATTGATTTGGCTCCAGGGTCAGTCTTAGTGAAATCAATCAAAAATAGCTAAAAACTTTCGTGACCCCCTCCGATTTTGATGAAATTTTGTTTAGTTATAACACTAATTGTAAGTGGTAAACTAATGCACACTTATTTTCAGCCCTCTAAGTAAACAGTGGGCGAAAACACGGAGGGTCAAAATTTCCCCCAAAATTTCCTAGTCGCGACACTTTGCACCGTAAAAACTTAATATCGTTGGTTCTATTATAGCTAGAAAGCCCATTTTTGGTTTGTTTTGAAGCTCATAATATGCTCTACAAGACCTACCATAACCAAAAAATTTTCGAAAAAAATAAGGGTTACCTCCCTTATTTTAAGGTCGTGATATACGGAGGAGAAAATGGGGAGGATGGTATCCCCCGGACAACAATCAGATCGACCAAAATCAAAATTTTTCACAATTTTCCCCAAAATCTCCAAATTGCAACACTCTTTAACCTTAAAAATTTAATATCATAAGTGCTTTTGTAGCTACAGAGCCCATTTTTTTTTGTTTTAAAGCTTATAATACGCTCTACAAGACATACCAAAACCAAAAAAAATTTCCAAAAAAAGGAAGTAGTACCCCCCTTATTTGAAGGTCGCGGCAAAGGATGGAGGAAATGGGGGGATAGTATCCCCCGATTTTTTTTACTTGGTATTCTCAAAGTGCATGTCCTAATGAACATACTCTACAATTTTTATGTTGGGACAACAATGGGATCGACCAAAATCAAAATTTTTCAAAATTTTCCCCCAAAATCAACAAATCTCGTCATTCTTGCGCCTCCCATTGGAGTCCCAAGATAAAAATTTCAGGAAATGCTCTCTAGAACTTACTCTTTAAAAAAAAAAAAACAAGATAAAAAAAAAAATTGGGGAATACAATCCCCCGATTTCCCCCACCCCTTGACACGATCTTTTAATACAAGAGGCACCCCTAATTTTTTTATTTTTTTTGTGATAGTAATATTGTAGAGCATATTAAGAGCTTTAAAACAAACCAAAAATGGACTCTGTAGCTACAATACAGTTCACGATATTAAATTTTTAATGTGCAAGAGTGTCGCGATTTGGAGATTTTGGGGGAAATTGTGAAAAATTTTGATTTTGGTCGATCTGATTGTTGTCCAAACATAAAAATTTTAGGATATGTTCATTAGGACTTGCACTTTGAGAATACAAAGTAAAAAAAAATCGGGGGATACTTTCCTCCCATTTCCTCCACCCTTTGCCACGACCTTTAAATAAGGGGGTCACCCTTCCTTTTTTTCTAAAATTTGTTGGTTAGGGTAGGTATTGTGGAGCGTACTATAAGCTTTAAAATAAACAAAAATAGACTCTGTAGCTACAATAGCACATATGATATTAAATTTTTAAGGTTCAAGAGTGTTGCGATTTGGAGATTTTAGAGGAAATTGTGAAAAATTTTGATTTTGATTGATCCCAATGTTGTCCCAACTTAAAAATTTTAGAATATATTCTTAAGGACTTTCTCTATAAGATTATCAAGTAAAATAAAATCGGGGGATACCATGCTCCCCATTTTCTCCTCCCTTTATCACGACCTTAAAATAAGGGAGGTAACCCTTATTTTTTTTCGAAAATTTTTTGGTTATGGTAGGTCTTGTAGAGCATATTATGAGCTTCAAAACAAACCAAAAATGGGCTTTCTAGCTATAATAGAACCAACGACATTACGTTTTCACGGTGTAAAGTGTCGCGACTGGGAGATTTTTTGGGAAATTTTGACCCTCCGTATTTTCGGCCCCTGTTGACTTAGAGGGCTGAAAATTTGCATTTGTTAGTTTTTTACGTAGTGTAAGAACTAAACCAAATTTCATCAATATCGGAGGGGGTCAAAAATATTCATGATTGATTTCACTAATAATGACCTTCCAAAGATATTTTTTATTGGTTTTGGTTCATATTTTTCCCAAAAATAAGGAAACCAAAATTATTCCAGAGATTTGAGTTTTTAAGCGTAAAGTATACTTGAGAATTTTTAAAGAAAAGTTGCATACATCTTCAAATTCTTTTTCGACTCCTTTTTATCTTAAATTTAAAGTAAATGTTTTGTTTTCTAAAAATTACGCTCTTTAGATAATCAGTAGCTGATTTCTGTAACTCTCGAATCGAAAGATTTCTCGCATGAAACATGTGAAATGAAACGAAAACATTGTAAATCGGCACAAAAAGTGACTTTTCACATTTTTCTGTTTCTGTAACATTGTTGTGCGAAAACTTTTAAACTTATTGGAAAGATGCGAGAAAACTGTTTCTGTAAAGTAATTGGTCGAAAACTTTTGTATTTGAAGTGTCAAAAAAACTCACATTTTAAAACGGTGCGAGACTTCGACAAAAAGAAATAAAAACATTAAAAAAAATGATAATAAATGAAAAAAATGGAGAAAAATACAAATTGCTTGTTTTGTGTTTGTATAAATATCTAATTTATTATATTTTTTCACAAATTTTAGAAAAATCAAAGAATCTCTAAATGCAAAAATGCTGTTATCAATACAAAACTATACATTATTAACAACAATACATATATAATTTAAATTTTTTATATTTATTATAGTGCTTTTAAATGATCCGTAAACAATAGTTTGAATTGCTCCGTGTTATTTTTTTTTTGTTTTCTTACTATTTCTCACTTTGATTACTTTTTTGACAGCTATCTTGGAATATTCCAATACAAACGCTGGCGTTTTCGCATTGACATACAGAAACAGTTTTTATTCCGGAGTCGAGAAACTGTGGAATTTTTTGTTTCATACTTTTCGATGCGAAAACTTCTCACTTTAATTACAGAAACGGGCTACAGATCTCTTCTCTGCGAGAATACTTAAACTAAGCCGAGTTTTGGCAAGTCCTGCCAATCTGTATAAAATGAGATCATTCGTTACATTTCAACAAACCAGACCACAAATTATACATATATAACACATCGGCTGGAAAGTCTTTCGCATAACATATAGGTGGCGCCACCAATGAAAAATCAATATGTTTTTTTAAAACCTTTAGATCAATGGTTCTCAAACGGTGGGTCGGGACCCCGTTGGGGTCGCGGTATCATTTCTTGGGGGCCGCGAAGAGTTTAGTAAACATCATATTAAAATAATTAAAATTTAAATTTCTTAAATATATAAAAAGCAAAGCATAATTTTTTGGTAATTGCTGAATTATCAAAATATAAAAATATACGGCTACGTTAGGATCTCCCAATGTATGCCTATTTTTAGCTTTTCAGTTTATCAGTGGGCTTCAAAAAACTCTGGAAAAGATAGAATTAAATTTACCCCCTTTTTCCTTTCGTCTTTCCACCCTTACACCGACAAATCAAGGTCCTTGTGGGTCTTATGTTACGTACTATATGCATGCTAAAATACACAATTTAACCATAAATCACATTATTTTTCCATCCAAAGTCCAACAATTTTAACTCCGACAAATTTGGGATATGCTCCATCCATCTTCAATTCTATTAACTTGGCCATTTTCAGCTTCATAGCTCGTTAGGACTGCAAAATTAGCTAAAATGTTTAAAAAACACAATTTTTAAATCTGACTACTTCAGGATATGATCGCCAGGATAAAATGTTATCAGCACACTTGCTCAATTGGGGACTTTGAAAACAGCTAAAATGTTAAAAAAAAAAATGTGTTGAAAAAAATCTGTCCACGTTAGATCTTGCCCCCATACAAACATCCCCTTTAAATTTGGCAAAAACTACTCTTAAAACCGTATTATAATAAGTATGCTTTCGAAATTTAGCACGTAAAAGTATTCACAAAGAATCATTCCAAATGTTAAAGAAATAGGACCAGTTCTACTTGTATTCCCCATACAAACCGCCCTTCCGATGTTCGTAAAAATATCTAAAAATTCATAAAAAGGAAATATATGAAAAAAATGTGTGTCGTATTTGTTAAATGTGTACTTTGGTAACTTTATCAAATCTTATATTTAGTAAAATCGGTCTATTGGCAGTACGAAAAGCCTATTTCCCTCAATTTTCGCTTCTGTGTGTTTTCTACACTAATTAAAGATCTTAAAAAAATATGGATCCAATAAGTCCACATATGGTCGGTCTTGACCGACTTTAATTTGCTCACTTTTTTCATGTGGGGGGTCGCGAAAAATTTTAAATATTGAAAAGGGGTCGCGAAGCAAAAGTTAGTGAGAAGCTCTGCTTTAGATGATGCCTGTAAAAATTGCATGACAATTAATTCATTAGTGAACAAGTTACAGCAATTTTAGTGACGCTACTATTGCGATTTTGAAAAGAATGGATTCAAAGCAATTCGTGTCTTGATTTGTGATTGCTTTAAAAAAAAAAACACCGTTCTAGCCAAAGTTTGGCTATATTTTACATGAATGCTTGCTCATGAGATAGCTGTTTTCGAAATGGGTGTTTCACCAAGATAAAGCGCCGTATCACAAGGCGTTGATTACCGTGGTCAAATCATACGTATTGCACTTTTAATAAATTCTGTAAAAAATTTATCGAAATTTCGTTGGAGTGATTTTATCGCTCTTGAAGGAGACTTGTTGATAAAGAAAGTCGAATTTTGTCAAACCAAAATTTGTTTGTTGGTTATCCTACGGACTTTTCAGTCGATGTTTTAATTTTTTTGTGTTTAGTTATTACTACTTCTAACAGTTAAGTTCACTGATGGCATACGCTAATGTATATAGTAAACTTTTATAAAATGCATACTTTAATTTAAGGGAAATTATGTAGAAAACTCACTGACTTGTATATAAATAATAAACATGTTGGTAAATCCTGAAAATTTTAAAATGAACATAAGTTATGAACAGTAGGGTATTTCCTTTAATAAAAGTTCATATCTTAACAGAGATTTTAGAAATAATTGGGTATATTCTAGAGGTTGCGCTTTTCACATGAAATTTGTGCTCTCAGGCAAAATACTAGCATTTAAAGTCGAATTTTTTAAGAATCACAAAAATTGAGAATTTGATTTGTACTTAATCTAATAACACCGTTCAACAGCAAATACTAAACATTAACCGTATTTTGCAAACATAACTTAATTACTCCGATGGTACAATTTTCGTCTTCTACTACCCAATGAGAGTAGCGTCGAATATGTATTAATAGTTTTTTTTTATCATTAACGATTGTCATTAAAGGCCCTTTGCTACTTGTAGTATAGGGTTTTTATTTTTGCTTAATAATCTTGACAATGGGATCTGACAAATCCCGAAACACGTGTCGATTAAGTTTTGCAAAAAATGACCAACATAAATAAATTTAAAACAGTAAAATAATTTTCTTGAAAATTATTATATGAGAATATCATAGTTTTATATAGTAAGGGAAATCATGACATCGAGCTAGAAAAAAACCTACTCAACATATAATATTTTAAAGGTCGAATAAAACAATTTTTATTTTTTAATAAAAATTAATCAGAATTTTCAAAAATGTATAAAAAGTTAGCATTTTTTCTTGAATCTTTAAAAACTGAGTTCGGAAACCCATTTTTTTAAGAAACCACCCTAATGTACAGATTTATATGCAAGTAGCTACCCAGGCAGAAAAATACGACCGTTGTGTTGCTAACATACGTACTTTATGTAAAGGTATAAGAGTTGGAAAAGTACCACATTGTTTTCAATTAAATTTTTAACCTATTATATCTTAAAAATCACAAGTTTTCAGGAGAGCCAAAAAAAGGTTTAAAAAGTATTATTCTTTAAAATTCGATATTTTATAATATTTTTTTAAAGCAACTACTGAATCTCACATATAATTCGTTTTTTAAATTTTTCACTATTGGGGATTTTATGATAGCGGGTTTTGATCCTAAAAATATTAAGTACATATATGAAAATGATCAGATAGAGGGTTTTGCATTTTAATAAAAATTAATTATTATTATTTCATTTACTTTATCGGTAAATTTTTAACGTGATTTATTAATGATAACGGCTTATAAAAAATTCCGAAATCACGGGTTTGGTCCAAAGGTGCTGATTTTTGAGACAAAAAATATTTTTTTTTACCGAATTCATCTCAAAAGTTGACAAACTGTTTAGTATGTTATGTAAAAAATAGCAAAAAATTAAAAACGCGATTTTGGTCCACATATGCTGATCAGCATCGCGAATTTAAAGATTAAAATTTTTGTTTCATAATGTACACAAATTTTGAGCCATATTTTTCAAAAAAGTCAAACAAGAATGTTGAGAAAAAATTAGCATCAGAGGACCAAAATCGCGATTCTGGAATTTTGTGGACAAATTCATGTTCAACGTGCAAAAATTAGTTTGAAAACATGTAATGCATGATGAAATTATTCAAAAAAACTATTTATAATTTAATTATTTGAAAAGATAGAGGGTTTTGCATTCAGAAAAATTAAGTGTAAGTGATAGAGAAAACCAAAAATGCAAATAAGATAGCAAAAAATATTTTTGTTCTGAATTTTACACCATTAGATTAGATTAGATTAAAGAGGCCCTATGCACTGCGACCAGAATGATCTTTTGTGCAGCCTGAGAGGGGGTGCCCTAAATATTCAGGCTTTTAATAAAGCCGAGAATCCTATTTGGCAAAGAGTTTCGTATGTCAGTTGGAGATAACAAGTGTCCCCCCAGATGTCGAAGCCTTCTACCAGTCAGTCTTGGGCATGTACAAAGAACATGTTCTGCCGTCTCTTCCTCTATCTCGCAGAATCTGCACGTGTCCGTGTCAGATAGATACCTTTTCCTAAGGTGGTAGCGTAAGTTGCAATGTCCAGTTAGGTAAGACGTTAGAATCCGGAGATCCTTTTTGTCCAAGGATAGTAGCAGCTTTGCTGCCGAACTGGATGGAGTGATGAATCTCTTCGCCTGCCTTTGGCCAGCACAAAAGTTCCAGTGTTCGATGAACTTAGATTCACTCCATATTTTAAGTTTTTCCCTAACGTGTCCCATCGGAAGACCAAAGAATGGTTCCGGACCGATGAATGGTCTACGGGCACCACGGTTTGCCAGACAATCGGCACGTTCGTTCCCCGTATGACCCTCGTGACCCGGAATCCATACCAAGGTTAGGTCGTTATCCCGTCCTAGTCTGTTAAGGGATTCAACACAGTCCATGACAAGTCCGGATGACACATCATAAGCTCTGAGAGCTTTCAGTGCAGCCTGACTGTCAGACATTATATATATGCGTGAGCCTTTTGCCCTTCTACGAAGACATTCGGTCACGCATATGTGAATGGCGTACAGTTCCGCCTGAAATATTGATGGAGATTTGCCCATGGGCAAAGCGCGTTGAAAGTTGGGTCCGAAGATACCTGCGCCTGTATCCTTGTTGGTTTGCTTGGACCCGTCCGTATACCATATCATGGAATCAGGATCAGGGTCCCAGGTCATGTTTGACCATTCGCTCCGTTCAAGGATTTTGATTTCAAAGTACCTGTTGAATACCCGTGTTGGTAATATTCTGTCCTTGACTTTTAGAACAGGGTCATTTATAAAAAGCTCAACGATTTTCATGTGTCCCCGTAAGTCACCTTCCTTCATATTACCAAGTTCTGTCAACCTAAGGGCGCTCTTGCAAGCATTCTCCATTACCGAGATATGTAATGGTGGAATGTTAAGCAAGGCCCCAATGGCGTAGGTTGGACATGTTTTACCAGCACCAGTGATGCCGATGCAAACGAGTCTATAGACTTTGTCCAAAATTGTCCTGGCCGTGCTTTGTTCAACCTTAGGCCACCATACCAGGGCAGCATAGGTAAGCATGGGTTTCACAATGGTGTTAAAGGACCAGAAGATCATATGCGGTTTCAGTCCCCAGGTTTTCCCAAAAAGCCTCTGACAGGCATATGTAGCCCTAGTGGCTTTTGTGGTTAAATTATTTAGATGCTGGTTCCATAGCAAGGATTTGTCTAATGTAATTCCAAGATATTTAACCTCATCTGAAAAACCTATAGTTGTGCCATTTAAAGTTGGCATGGTTAGGTTAAGTTTTCTCTTCCTAGTGAAAGGTACTAATATGGTTTTAGCTGGGTTAATAGATAACCCCTTTGATTGACACCAGTTTTGGGTCATATCAAGAGCCTGTTGCATGCGGTCCGAAATAGTCGGCTCATGCCAGCCGGTGACAGCAATGACAAGATCGTCAGCGTAGCCGAAGGTCTTAAAACCAGAGTCATTAAGTTCTTCCAGCAGCTCATCTATGACCAAGGTCCACAATAAAGGAGATAAGACACCACCCTGTGGGCATCCCCTTGTAGCGTTGATGGTCATAGATGTGCTACCAATATTGAACGTGATAACCCTAGATGTTAACATCTCCAGCGTCCAATTTATTATAAGCCTAGGAATATCCTTTCTTATCATAGCTTTCTCAATAGCAGCATAAGATGTGTTATCGAAAGCTCCCTGTATATCGATAAATGCACACAGAGCAATTTGTTTTGCTTCTATGGCCTTTTCAATCGATGTAACAACATGATGGACTGCTGTTTCAGTAGATTTACCCGGTTGATATGCAAATTGAAACCTATGTATCGGTTTGCTATTCAAGCAGGTTTCTCTGATGAAGCAGTCCAATAGTTTTTCCATAGTTTTAAGGAAGAATGAGCTGAGACTAATTGGTCTGTATGATTTAGCCAGTTGCTCAGATTTCTTCCCTGCCTTAGGTATAAATACCACTTTTACCTCTCTCCAAGGTTCCGGAACGTAACCAAATAAAAGGCTTGATCTAAATAGTCTAACCAGTTGAGGAATTATTAGATCAATTCCCCTCTGGAGCAGACATGGGTAGATCCCGTCCGGACCCAGTGATTTGAAGGAGGAAAACTTACTGATCGCCCATTTAACTCGTTCGCTGCTAAATATATTGTTCGTTAAGCGAATGTTCCTACTAGTTAAAGAAGGAATTCTTGTAGCTGGTGGTAATTCGCAAACGGACATACATCCTGGAAAGTGAGTTTCCAAAAGCAGCTCACAGGTTTCAATAGGCGATTCAGTATAGGACCCATCAGGTCTTTTCAAAGTACTTAGGCCATTTGAATGGTCTTGAGAGAGGGCTTTTTGAAGTCGCACGGCTTCTGGAAGATCATTTATTTTCTCACAGTAGTCGCGCCACGTAGTCCTCTTGGATCGTCTAATCTCCCTGTTGTATTCAGTTAGTGCCCCTCTATAGGTTACCCAATCACCTGTTTGTTTAGCCCTATTGAATAATCTTCTAGCCTCCTGCCTAAGCTGTTCAAGACCGTTGTTCCACCATGGAACGTCTCTCTTCACCCTCCTGGTCTTAAGTGGACAGCTATCCTCGTAAGCTAGCGTCATGTTTGAATGTAATTCGATACTCTCCTGATCAATCTCATATGTACTCCTAATGAGCTCGGTAGAATTATTCATGTTAGTATCAAGGTTATAGAGATATTTATCCCAGTTAGTTTTCCTAGGATTGCGATAAGTCTGGTCTGAGTCTAATCCACTAACCAAGTCGAAAACCAGGTGTTGGTGGTCCGACATAGATAGTGCATCAGAAACATGCCAGTTTGAGATGGAGAACGCTAGATTGGAGCTAGTCATGGTGAGGTCCAAGACCTCGGATCTGATAGCGTTTCTGAACGTTGGTTCATCTCCTCTATTCGCAATGTTAATATTATTGTTACAAACAAATTCTAAAAGCGACTCACCTCTTTTATTTATGTCAGTACTCCCCCAGCTGGTGTGATGCGCATTTGCATCGCAGCAAAGGATCCAGCTCAGATTCTTCGCTCGGCAGTATTCCACGAAGTTTGAAACTTCAGTGGTTGGTGCCGTCTCAAACTCACCTGGCATATAGGCGGATGCTAGTACCACCTCGTGATCCCCTGATAGGGAGGGCACCGTTGCCCTGATTGCCACCAAGTCCCCAAGAATGAACTCTGAAATTGGAAGATATGTTAAATTGTTCTTAACAAGAATGGCCGTTCTAGGCCTCTTATGTAATGAGTTGTAGATAAGCTTACCTTTTTGGGCAGTGAGTCCCTTTATGACTCCATTGTTGACCCAAGGTTCCTGGATGAATACGATGTCCAGGTCATCGTTGGTGAACCTTCTGCTGAGCACGTATGAAGCAGCTTTTGCGTGGTGAAGGTTCACCTGGAGACACCTAAGGTGCCGGGGTGTCTTACCTTTTGGAGCAGGCATCGTGTTTGTTGTGCTTCATGGCACGCTTCGCCACCTTTCTTCCACGATTTGAGTTCAGCAGCGCTGACTCCTCGGTTGAGCTCCTCTCCCATTTTCGAGGTCGGTCCGATTGTGACCTGACAGATCCCGATTTAGCGGTGTTACCCGCGGGCTCAGAAAAAGAACTCGGTTTGGCAATCTCCTTCGAGCAACAAGGTTTGTCATCTGACGAGTTGGTGCTGAGTTTAGCTCCATTGTCAGATTTAGCCTTGTTTGCTGAAGTGGTCGCCATAACCGTTCTGGCTACCCCGCGCTCGACCTCAGTTTGTGGACGGGTAGGTCGTACCAGCGCTGATCCGTAGCCATAGTTCACTCTATGACCCTTCTGTTGGAGTACGTCGGCCGAAATTGGGTCAATAGAGATGGTAAGTTCAACTATACCACCTCGTATGACCCGCTTTAGGACCTTCCAGTACCCAACAGAAAGATCAATATTCTGGCCCTCGAGTAAACCGAGGATCATCTCGTTGGATGTTTCGGCCTGTTCGGGGAAATATCCAACGACGATACGGGCTTTGGGTACATCGTCTTCCGCGACAACTTTTAGTTCGGCATCGTTCCAGGGTTTTAGAGTAGGAACATGAGTTTCTAACCACTCAACCGTATCATTGTCGCGGCAGACGAATACAAGCCATCCTGGTTTGAAAGTGCAGCTGGAAAAGCTTGGTTTAATAACCCCTTTCCTCAGCTCCACAATCTTCACCAGAACCGCCTGCTGTATAGCCCGCAGCTGTTCATCGGACCACCTCGTCTTGGGGAAATCTGGTGGAATCACACCAATCTTGGTGGTGGAAACAGCATCTTTATAGGATGGAGCCGCCTTCTTCTGCTGTTGAGGTTTGTGCACAGTTTGCATCGGTGGCGCTGGCTTAGCTGGTCCGGTCGTTGCTGCCTTGCGCGGTGTGCCATCAGCGTCTATTTCAGCGGCCCATTTTAAAGGTCGTTTTACCTCAGGAGGTGTAGAACCATCCGACCTCACCCTCTTGCGCGTTGATAGAAGGTCACGTACTTCGCTTCGAGCTTCGCGCATCGGCATTTGACATAGTCTGCGAGCGTTGTCAATATCAATGCCTTCATTTAGGTATTTACGCAGGCGTATTCGGGCAGCTCCAGAGAGCTTAACCCTATCAG
This sequence comes from Pegoplata infirma, assembly GCA_963921195.1. NCBI lineage: Eukaryota > Metazoa > Arthropoda > Insecta > Diptera > Anthomyiidae > Pegoplata > Pegoplata infirma. Next base: position 83,370,780 of record OY992537.1, read on the forward strand.
ACACGGGATTTGTCTGCACACCTGGTACCTTTTCCTTCTCTTTTTCATTTTCGGATGCTTTAGGCTGCGAATTCAACAACTCATCCTCTTCGTCCGTTGGGATGTTCTGATCAACCACATTAGGCTCCGTGACCTCTGTCTGATGAACAGCATCCATTTCTTCCTCGGCTATTACGAGACACGGTATCTCGTCCGTTTCCATAAATAGGCCTACGTCGACCTGATTTTGTTCATTTATTTTATTAATTTGGTTACTTGAATCCATTTCTGAAAGAATAAAAATATAGGGATTAAAATATATGAAGCTTGGTAACAGAGCCCTTTGCTACCAGCTAGCTAATACAACCAAGTTTCGCCAAAAGCATGGAGGTCACCGTTCACAAACACACTAACGTAGTGCTATTCGTCCCATGGGCACGGTACGAATGACACCTGGGATTACGGGTTTTTATTGAGCGTCCACTCTAGATCCGCCATCTTCTGTTAAAACAGCAGAGACACCTCCTGCAGGTTGCGGCTCTTCACCGCGGATGGTCGGTCACTGAATTCTGAGAGGCTAAGGCTAGTTTCAATAGAATAAGCTATATTGCGCTTCAAGAATCCCTGCAACACTCGCTGCTTCGTCTCCAATTTTTTTTTTTTACACCATAGATGAGGGCCGTTTTACTGAATATTTTGCCATCAAAAAGTAATTTTCGTGAAAATGGAAGATAGAGGGTTTTGAATATAGGCCCTCGACCTTGTTTTTTTATTCAATTCACGGTTGTTTTTAAAAAAATATTATTTTTATTATTTTCAATATTTCTCCATCCATTTGTTTATATCTTTAAGATTCCTGAAGATGCCATCCGAAGGATATAGAAATATTGAAAATAATAAAAATAAAAATTAATATTTTTTATAAAAACAACTGTGGCCTCGAGCTTGTCTATTAATTAATATTAATAATTGCCTTTAAAAAAAGATTATACGCAAGAGCGCACTGTGTCTCAATGAGCCTCAGTGGCTTCAACCCCATGTGAAAGTAGCCCATCAAATAGACAAATCACCAAAGGGTTTTGAAAAGTCAGTTCGGATTTCTTTTTTATAGCCAACTGAAGTTCAAAATTTTTTATCAAAGACGTTTGGAAAACTTAAAAAAAAACTATAATAAAAACATATCTGACCATTCAGTGAAATTGTATGGCTGTTCTTTTCTTAGAACATATTAACCTCAAACTCCCATTTTAAGGGATCGTTTTTGTCCTTTTTCAAAAACTAAACACAGAAGTCTAATAAAACGTACATATAAAGAATTAAAATGTTCTACAAATATTTTCCTCATAAAATTTCACTAGGAGTTGTCAAAGCTTGAAAGTGTGTGCGACATGTGCAAAATGCTTAAAAATGGACAAATAAAATAAATCAATGTTTGCTATTTTTTACCTAAGTAATGTTAACAAAACTCGACAAAACAACAGTGTAAATATACTCCTGAGCTACAAATTATGTTCTAAAGTGTTTTATAAAATTTTATTATGATTCTTTTCTTTGGACAAATTAACCCTGTAGCCCCCATTTTAAGGGGCTTTGTCCTTTTTAAAAAAAAAAACGAAAAAGTCTATAAAAAATGCAGTTAGAGGATTAAAATGTAATATGTTGTGCATCAAATTTTACTGGGGGTCGTAAAACTTACAAGGAGTTCTCTTGATTTTACTAAATTTTTGCTACCTCTTATTTGAGTAGAATTTATAGTAAAAACTACGAGCTTTTCTGGTCAATTTATAAGGTGTCTCAAATTTAGATTTTTGTGTAGATTTACAATTTTTTTTATTTTTGCAGTTGATAACAAACCATTAAATTGCAAAATAAGAACTTTTCTTAGCACATTTACATTTTTTTTGTAAATATACAACTTATCTTGTAAATTTACATATTTTTCCTGAAATTTTTGCGACTGATAACAAATTTTTAAACCAATAAAATTAAAATTAAAATTTTTTTGATACGATTAAACTTACAAGTTAAAGTTACAGTTACAGTTTTTCATAAATTGCATAAATTCCCTTTAGAACATGAATCGCAATTAACGATTTCCTACTCCAATTAATTCAAGGATTCGGCCAAGCCGAATTTGTTTTTTTTTTACTTGTATTTTGTGCTGTTGGAAATTTCTGCCTATGTATATAAAAACTGTTATGAACTTAAATTTTCAACTATTTATACATCAAATATTCATACTTGCAATGAACACAAATGGTTACAAAATAATATATAAATTACTATAACTAATTGGGTTTAGTTTATTTATATGCAAGGATCTTAGAGATATGAAACTTAGGCTGGATTACTCAATGCTCCGTTATAAAAAAACTCTTCGTTAAATTTAACTTTTTCATATACACAGAAAACAAATTTGCTAATTTCCAACTGAAATTCAGTTGTTGCAGCAAAACTTTAGTTGATGCATTTGTTTTAAGTTTTTAACGATTGAATATCGGTAATGACAACTGAATTTCGTTGATGCATTTATCTTTTAATTAGAACAACATCAACATTGGTTTGCCACAGCGAAATTTAGTGGCAGCAACCGAATTTTAAGTTGATACAACTGAAAATTCAGTTGGAAATTTATTTTCCTCTGTGTTTTGACTTTAGGCTCCGTTAAATCGGCAGTTAGCAGCTAACTTTTTATTGATTAATCCGCCCATAAACATAAACAACACTGTACAACAATTCCAAACTTTTTCCAAAATTACGGGGTTCCGAAGATTGATTTTGGTAGAGGAGACAAAAAAAAAAAGATATTACGTGTGTCGGCGTTTTGCAAGATCACATCGGAATTTTATTTTAGAGACGATTAAAGTTTCCCAGCTTTGGCCTGGTTTTGAAACACATCGGTATATAAAACTATGTTTTCTTTACATAGTATATGGTATGTTCAACAACGAATATTCAAGCGAATATTTTTGTGGAACATATTAACGCTCTAATTCCCACTCATAACGGTATTTCTTGGCTTTATTTTAACAAATCGTAAAAAACACCCGAAAAAGGGGAAGGAAGGGATAAAATGTTTTACAAAAATGTTGCCTATTAAATTTTACTATATACGTCAGAGCACACCAAAGAATAAAAATTAACACAAACATGCTGAAGATTGCGCATTAAAAATATTACAAAAAGAATTACCATAGAGGCAATCAAGAATTTGACAGATTTTTGGTGTTTCTTTTAATTTTTGGGCTTTGGTGTGTTTTGACTTACATATATAATAAAATTTTATGGCCAACATTTTTGTAGAACTTTTCATCTCCGCCCCACTTAGTTTTAGGACTGTTTTATACGATTTGTTAGAATAGAGTCAAAAATTACCGTTATGTGGAGGAGTTAGAGGGTTAGTATGTTTGAAAAAAATATTTGTCATAATATTTTCTACAAAGTTTCTGAACATACCCTAAACATCAGATGTAAATAACACATATTTTTATAGTCAAATTCAACATTGCCAATTAAAAAAAAAAAATAAATAAATTAACCCTTAAGGGACAACCTTAAATTTGACTGGTTTTTTTAATGATCTTTTTCAAATTATCTTAAAATGATTCAATTGAAAAATCCAAGTTATTAGATGTTTTTAATCTACTGACCATGAACTTTAATTGTGTAAAGGAAATTAATTTAATCTGCAATGCATAATTGATGTCCTCACAAATGATCGCAAAATTATAGTTATTTTAGTTTTTCGCTAATAGTAAGTGAATTAAAATATATTTATTAAAACAAACGGTACTGAACATATGATTACATTCCATAAGTCAAAAAAAATAATATGCACTGTGGGAAATTTTGGAAATATTTTTTGTCAAAGTTGCATTTTAAAAAATAAAAAAATATTTGTAAAAAAAAATGGGTACCCCTTCCTGCCTCGCTTACGTAGTAATGGCTTTGAATTACTAATTACCATTTGCATTACTTTACGCCAAAAAAGGCAAAATGTGGTTACCTCCAATGACATCACCGTGTTAAAGTAATTAACATTGAAATTGGGAGGTAACTATTTACTCATATTTTTGCTAACCCCTTTAGTTAATTACTTGGTAAGCGAAGTTTTTGCTGGGTATGTCTTGGTTTTATTTAATTTTGTATTTTATTTCATAATCAGTGGCAAAAAAATATAATTTTTAAATATCGCGAAAATTCGCGAAAACCGCGATTCTGAATTAAATTTGGATTTCATAATCATAATCTACACCAACTATTTATTAGTTGGTACATAATTCCATTATGAAATATTTATATTTTTTAATAAAATGATAAACTTTAGAGGCTTTGAGCGACCTTAAGAAAAAACATTTTTTAATGGGTTCAGAACTTATTGTTTTTCAAGTACCCAGCAAAAACTACACTCAAAAAAAAAACTGTAATGTTAGCAAAAAAAGCTTGTAAACCTACAAGAAAATTTGCTGATTTTGAACCCACAATTTTTTTGCTAAAGTTAGCAAAAATGTTTTGCCAATAATTAGTTAACTATTTTTTTTTTTTTTAACTTAGTTCATACACATCTGAGGACCCCATTGGGTTCGGACCCGATAGGTCCAGACCTCGATGGGCCTAGACCTAGTTGGGTTCCTTAAAAATCGTCATAGTTTTTGATCCAAAATTTGTGTCCCTTTCGCTCTACCTTACTTAGTTTTTGAGATACGTGATTATAGGGGACCACTGGGGTCTTGAGAATTAAAAAACTCGATAACTTCAAAAATATTACCCGGAGAGCTTTTGACTATTTTGCGGTCTTGTTCTATGTGTTGAGAGCTACAAAATGCTTTTGGACTTTTTGTTGTGTCGGCAATATTTACCGAGATATGAGCATTTTAAAATTTTCGGGAATGCTAACTTTTTTGGATCCAAAGTTAGGGCCCATTAGGGTCCACACATGTGAAGAGGACCGGCGATACTATGGAGATTCTAAGAACCAAAAATGGCCTCTATTTTGCTCTATCTGGCTTAGTTTCCGAGATAGCGCCATTTTAAGTTTTCTGAAAATAAAAAAAAATTTACCATTTATTTTGCTAATATTAGCAAAAAAACTTGTAAAAATGTTGTCAACTCAATTTTAAATTTAGCAAAAGAAATTAGTTCAAAGTTTGATTAAAATTGCTAATGTGCTAAATGTAGTTAACAAGAATTTTTTGCTAACATGCTAATCTCATCTAAAAATTTGCTAAAAGTTAGCTAACTAGCATTAGCAAAAAAAAATTAGTTAATCTACTAATGTATTATTTTGAGTGTAAATAATGATAATTTCGTTGGTGCAAAAAGCATAAGATTGAATTTTTAAACACATATTCGAGGGGAAATTTCTCCCCTTCCAATTACCACTACCGACCCCCTGGGGGGGAGTACCCAAAAAAAACGCCCCTGCAATTTTTTTTTTATTTTTTTGCATGTTGGAGGGTATAAAAGATTCGAAACAGCCGAATTTAACACTCTTACTTGTTTTACTTGTATTTTGTATTGTTGGCAATTTCTGCCTATGTATGTAAAAACTGTTATCCCGAGTAAAAATTTTTATAAGATGCAATATATAATGATATGTAACACAATATATATTTATACGCAATTTGATCCGAATAATGGTGGATGTTTTTGCATTAAAAAAGATCAACTTGTATAAAATATGATTTGATTTCATCCGAGTTTTGACCAGACATTGCTATATATTGGTGGATCTAATTAGATCTAATTGCATAAAAACATATAAAATCCTGGTGTTTTTTGGTTTGGGTTGAGATACACCACAGGTCAACGATACATTCACCAAAACATATAATTTTCTAAAACAAAAAAAAATGTTTGGGTACGCTTCGAACCAGATAGGTGATATACATAACCCTAATAAGGAAATGTTTAGGAAAATTTTAAAAAGTTTCTTATACTTTGCCTAAAAAACTTAGAAAATTGTTGGTTAATTGGAAACATAAAAAGTTTTATATGGAACAGAATAAGCTATATATAATTTGATGTTAAATTATACAGAAAAACAGATTTTGTATTGACCCTCATATTAATTTATTTAATTATATCAACCGTACACCTTTTAATCCGAATCATGATTAAATTATATATTACTACATATGACTGCATTAAAAAAATTTAAAAAATATCTCACGGATGTATAATCATATATAATTTATTATGTTTGTATCAAGTTATATATTGTAATATATGTTTATTTTTACTCGGGATGAACTTAAATTTTCAACTATTTATACATCAAATATTCATACTTGCAATGAGCACACATGGTAATAAAATAATATATAAATTACTATTACTAATTGGGATTAGTTCATTTATATGAACGGATCTTTTATATGCACAGTGGGAAATTTTGGACATTTTTTTATCAAAGTTGCATTTAAAAAAATAAAAAAAATATGTCCCGAGTAAAAAAAAATTGTATGGTAAAACATGTTATCTTATAAAATTATATATAATTTATTGGATCTGATTTTGCTAAATTTCATCCGAAAATTGGCCGCGCCAAAGTTATCTCATAACATCTTATAATACATGAAGTTACAGTTTAATATTTGATTGTATGTAATTTCATCCGGAAATTGGCCGCGCCAAAGTTATCCCAAATTATCTATTATCATGATTTTGTATTAAATATGATATGATATGATATAATTTCATCCGGAAATTGGCCGCGCCAAAGTTATCTTAAAATATCCAATATCATGATTTTATATTAAATTGGATATTATATAATGTAATTTCATCCTAAATTTGGCCGCGCCAAAGTTATCTTATAATATCTGATATCTTGATTTTATAAAAAAATTATTGGATACATTTTTATCCAAAAAATGTTTCTGTTTTTAGATTTATTTTTAGATATAATAATGTCAAACTGAAAATAAATAAAAAAAAAAAAAACTTCGAACGGACGGGGATTAGAACCACAAGTCTTCCGTTTTGTAATCGCAATCTCTACCCTCTAGACCAGCGGACGTTGTTAGCAAATAACAACTTTAAAAGACTTAGTTTTAAATAAATTGATCGTATCTAATTATATCAAATTGATCTAACATATAGTAATATATGATTACATCCAATTAAATATGTTATTCACTTGTACACAATTTTCAAAAAGACTTAGAAAATTTTTGATAAAATTTGCAAAAAAAAAATTGGAATGACGTACAGCGCTATCAGAAGCTTCCATGGTGAGCTTAAACAATAATTTTAACGTAGCGGTATGCCTTATTTCCAAGTCATAGGATTCCAAAGTGAAATAAGACTTTGGCTTATAAGTTTGAAATTTTTCAAGAAATCAGGAAATAAGAATTAGATTTGAGATCGGGTTCCAAAAATTATTGATAATTTGATAATTTAAACCAAATAAAGCTATTATTAACTATATAAATGCAATATAAATTTTTAAAAATGATTGCAAAAATTCAAAAAGTAAAATTTTTTAAGTTCTAAAAAAACAAATGCAATAAAAAAGTGTTTTCTATTTAAAAAAAAAAATAAAAAAATATATTTTTTTCTGGAATCGAACTCGGGTTCCCAAAAATGATAGATAATTTTATAATAAATTAAATATTGTTATTTATAACTATATAAAAGCAATATAATTTTTTAAAAATGATTGCAAAAATTCAAAAAAAGAAAAATTTTTAGTTCTAAAAAAAATAAATGCAATAAAAAAGTGTTTTCTATTTAAAAAAAAAAAAATAAAAAAAATATATTTTTTTCTGGAATCGAACTCGGGTTCCCAAAAATTATAGATAATTTTATAATAAATCAAATATAGTTATATATAAATACATACAAGAAAAATAATTTTTTAAAAATGATTGCAAAAATTCCAAAAATGAAATTTTTTTAGTTCTAAAAAAATTAAACGCAATAAAAAAGTGTTTTCTATTTAAAAAAAAATAAAAAAAAACTTTTTTTTTCTCGACTGGGCCGGGAATCGAACTCAGGTTCCCAAAAATCATATGTAATCTTATATGATACACTAAAAAGTTTTGTATAACCATATATGTTGACACACAAAAATAAATTTTGAAATACTGGCATATATAATTATATATGGCTAGTTGTTTGGTCAAAAAAATATTTTTTTTTATACATGATTATATCAAAATATATATTCCGTTACATATGCGACCATTTATAAATATATATTGAGTTTAGACGAAATTTGCGTATATATAGTACCATACAAACACAGATATGTTATCGTTTAAGACACATATAATTATATCTATTATTTTTGTTGGAAATTTTTTTAGTATGGAACCATATATAGTTTTAAATGGTATTATATTAGTCATATATAATTATACATAAATTGATACTGGATTTTTTGTTTAGTAAAGTCCTATACATAATTAGATATAAAGTCACGTATAATAATGTATGAAATCGGATTAAGTTTTATGTGCAACGTATGATTACATCTACCATTTATATTAATATATTATAAACAATATAATTAGATATGATTTTATATGACATCATTTTAAAAAATTGGAAAATTTCAAAGTGAGATATAATTTTATACTTTGACTCATATAGTTGTATATGGTTTTATGAAAACATATAAAATAATATACATTTATATAAATTCCTTTTTACTCGGGGTGTCAAAATAAAAAATTTGTAAATTTTAAAATGTTGTCAATATTTCTTGGTTTTTATTCAATTTTGTATTTTATTTCATAATATGTGCCAAAAAGTATTATTTTTTCAAAAACCGCAAAAATTCGCGAAACCCGCGATTCTGAATTGAATTTGGATTTCATCGTAATCTACACCAACTATTTATTAGTTGGTACGCACATGTAATTCCATAATGAAATATTTATGTTTTTTAATAAAATTATAAACTTTAGAGGCTTTGAGCGACCTTAAGAAAAAACATTTTTTAATGGGTTCAGAAATTATTGTTTTTCAAGTAGGTATAATTGTAGCCTCGTGGAGCTCGCGATTTACAACATGTTGTTGTTTTTTTTTTTTTTTTTTGACCACTCTAGTGTACATGGCTGGTAAAGTTATTAAATGAAAGAGACTAAAAAAACCAAAAACGCCAACTTGGACCCAGAGGACTTAAAAATTAAACTTTTTAGGTCCGCCCCTTGCCTCATATATAATTCATCTGTGATCGATTTTAAGACATTCTAGCTCTGTCCGTTTATTCATCAGTCTGTCTGTCTGCCCGCCTGTTTGTTGAAAACTGCATTCAAAAGAAAACCTCAGACTTTTCTGCTAAAATGGGTATTTTTACTAAAATCTCTGTCATTCAGTTTTAGAAAATATCAGATTTTTTTTGCGTTTTTACTGATCCGGGTTGCTGAATTTCAAAATATTTTTGAATATATTTTTTCCAGATTACTTTTTTTTTCAAGAAAATTTTGAAAGATTTTTTTTTAAAGTTAATTTTTTTGGTTTTATGCAATCAAAATAATATTTTTGAACAAAATTTTTTGTAATTTTACAGAAAACTTTCTTAATTTTTTTTTTTAAGTGTTAATTATACCCTACACCACACTGTGGTACAGTGTATAATGAGTTTGTGCTGATGTTTGTAACTACCCGAAATATTGGTCCTAGACCCACTTTTAAGCATACCAATCGACTTAGAATCACTTTTTGAGTCGATTTACCGATGTCCGTCCGTCCGTCTGTCTGTCCATGTAAACGGTGTAAACACGATACAGGTCGCAATTTTTAATCAATTGACTTGAAATTTGAAACTTAAGCCTCTTTTGGCCCAAGGACGAAGCCTATTGTAATTGGAAAAATTCGGTCCATATTTAGACCTAGCCCCCATACAAAGGTCCTCTTTAGTTTTCGCTCAAACTCTAATAGCCGCATTTTAATAGGTATCTTTTCGAAATTTGGCAGGTAATCATGTTTCGTCCACACAAATCACCATTCCGAATTTTAACGGACCAGTTCTTCTTGTAGCCCCCATACAAACCACCTTCCCGATTTTCACATAAACCTCTCAAATTTCATGAAAATAGAAAATATTTAATTAAAATTCTGTGTGTGTATGTTAAACGCGTACTTTAATAAACTTACCAAATCTGATTATCATCGGACCAATTTTGGACTTAGGCCCGCCCCATGTGAAAATTTCGCCCGATATTCAGTTAAAACGGTTTATTGCCAACAAAAAGTAGCCTACTTCACTCAAATTTGATTTGTAGGTGCTTTTTATTAATTACACTCATTTTTATTTACTACACTTATTAAAGATTTGACAAAATATAGATCAAATCAGTCCATGTTTGAACTTGGGACCCATTTTCCGGGAAACTCTGGTGTAGGGTATTATATGGTCGGTCTTGACCGACTATAATTTTCTTACTTGTTTTTTTTTATCGATTTTTAGCATCCCCGCCCGAAACTTCGTCACCGGTAATATTTAATACAGGATTATGGAAGGATCAGGTCACCACTTCTAAAATGTTCATCCTATTTTATTTAATTATTGTTTTATTTGATCAAAGCTTTTCATAAAAACTGTTTAGAAAAAACAATAAAATTAATACCATTTTGTTTCGTGTAGTCTTCATTCCTTAAGAGGTAATATCTTTCTAATAAAACCAAAAAAATAGAAAATCCCTTTGCAAAAAAATACAGTTATAATTTTTTTTTTAATTTTAATTTAAGGATTTAAGTTTTTCAACATATTTGCTAATAAACAAAGTTCTAAACAAAGTGAACGAGAAAACTATAAGTAATTCCGTACCCTATGGACTCCAACCAACCCGAAATTTGATATGAGATCTTCCGCATATTTTTTTCTTCAATTTTGTAGCACAATGTTTTTATCATTTTATGTTTTGGGTCTTGCCCATATAAAATTCGTAGGCATTTTTAAATAGACAATTGATTTTGGCTTTTCCAGAGTTTTCATATTTACACCATGCACCCTCTTTGCAATTTGGTTAGGAGCTGATTGATTTTATATGCTATTTACATATACCCCGAAATCCACATAAATTTGGATTTCAAATCCAATTAAAATCTATACCGTTTACATATGCTTTTTTGACATTTAGCGGGATTTTGTTTGTATTAACTCTGTATTTTCTTTTGATTTGTGTACAGGGTTGTTAGTTGGAAAATAACCCAATTTACCCAATATTTCTAAAAACAATGATTTTTCTTTGCCGGAGCCAATATTTTCAATCCCACTAGTATATGTTGGGACCACAATATCAAAAAATGTGTTTTTATGTAGAGCTGCTTCTTTAAATGCAAGAAAATTAACATTTTTGCCAAGTTTGGGGCCGCCACCATTGAGTGTTTTTCTTTGTTAGGAAGACCAAATTGGTCAACTAAATTGTGCGTTTACCATTTGCAATGGTAAATTTTAAATGAAACATTGTTAAACATTTTTTTTATTAATCTTTTAATAGTTTTAAAAAAATAAATTTTAATTGTTTTTTTACTTTATAAAAAACAACAACAGCTGATAAAAAATCGTGTGCAGCGTTGTAAAAAAAGCATTAGGGATGATTATTTTGGGAAAACCCATAGTTGTACAATTAAGTAGTAGACATTTTTTGGATTTTAAATTGCGATTTTACGATTTTCCCAAAATCCAAGTTTTTTTTTGTATGGGATTTGAAATTTGAAATCCAAAAAAGTAATTGGATTTACTTGGATTTTCATTTAAATCCCATTTTTTGGGGATTTCGAGGTATGGCATATTAGTAAACTAATGTCAGTCTTATAGATACCACATACATGGTCTAAAAGAGGATTTGCATCAACTTTTTATTCCATCGAGCGAAAATTATGGAATGAGATTATCGCTTAGAGTTCTATAAAAAATCTGAAAGCTTTCCCATATGTATTTTTACGACACATAAAAAAACTATGAAAACGAAATGCCGCCATAATGACCGATACTTAAAAAAAATATACTTTTATTGAATGTTTTTTATACAGTTTATGATTTTTGTTAAAACAAGAATATCAATAGTTGTAACATTTGTTAACAATAAAAGGAGGTACGGTTACATTGCAATTGTAGTGGTTCATGGTTTTGTATTAGTGGGTCCAACAAAATGCAAACTTGAGCAAACTTATTATAAAACAAAAAAATATTAAAAAAGTGTACTTTTTTGGCGAAAAAGAAATTCATATACATCATTTCCAAAATTTTTAATTACATTTCGGAAATTAAACTATATTTTTAAAAAATTTTCACTTAAAATTGAGAGGTTTTGTATGTATTCAAATAATTCCTAAGTTGTAGATTTTTTTTCTTAAAAAAATATTAATCTTAAATTTAAGAAGCCTTTTGTGTAAATATAATTCTCATAGATTTAAGATGTTTTTACAATAAAACAGGACAAAACATTTAAGATCAGGCAAAAACTTTAACTCGTGTTAATATGAAAAAAAATTTCTTTCACGCAAGGTATAATTTTTCATAAAAGCGGAACGTTTTTTTCCTTATTGTTTTTTTAAAAGGCAAATATTGAGAAAATAAGGGACTCCCTTATTTACGTAAGCGTAATTTTATATGACACATTTTTTTCCCACAGCTTGAATAAAAATAAAAAGGATGTTGGGACATAATATTATTAAATTACCATTGCATGTGGCAATATTATTTTAATATGTTAAAATAAATATTTTTATGATTTTGTTTGAAAAAAAATTAAATTCAAAAAAAAAAACAAGTAAAAACAATATAGTCGGTCAAGGCCTAACAAATATTGGGGGCCCCATAGGCTAAATGGTAGGGTGCTAGACTTTGAATGTGGGTGTCGTGGGTTCGATTTTCACCAGAACCCTTGGTTTTTTTTCCTACAACGCACAGTGGATCGAAAATAGAAAGTCCCGGACAAAGGGTAAAACTAATCATCTAAACTTTTGAAATTTGTAATGGTTTACGAGATATTGGGGTCCAAATTTTTTTATTTTTGGATTTTTTCAGTTTTAATATAATTTTTTATAGAAAATGTGCAATTTATTGTTATTTTTTTATGCTAATATGATATCATATTAGCACATTAGCACTCACTAGAGTGAAGTGATCACTAGAGTTGTCAACCGACTCAGAAATATTAGTTTAATCGAGCAAACAATACCCATCCGTGGAATCGTGAAATCGGTCATTATTAGTATACCGTTGAATCGGTTATTATTGACCTCCTGGTAAGGTCTGATTTCACACTTCTTCTGGGTGTGGGTAACTCTAATTTTTCACTACTCGTAACACCTTATATATTATCTTCTTGTATGCTATATTATTTTATTTCTCGTAACCTATAAAATATCATATATTTTACACCCTACTCGTATTCGTCGTTATAAATTGATCATTTATTTTATACCTCACTGGTATTCTTTGTGATAATGTGGATTCATTACTTTGAGTCTCATCCCCTGTTAAAATCATTAATGCTGCAATGTACAAAATAAACAATATTCCTTATTTTATACCTTATTGGGTAATCTAAGTTTTGCTAGGAGTGTGGTCTGTTTCCAGGACATTTTGGGAAAATTGAACATTTTTTTTTAAATTCCATATTTTTAGTTTAAAACTTTTTATTTGACACTAAATTTGTTATAAATTATAAAAACTTAATAAAGGTATATGGGATTTTAAGAAATGTTTTAATCCTACGCAGCTTTTGGTCCTAAATGACCCATGAAGAACAAATGCAACTAGCAATAAACCGCTTTTGGCGGCCAACTAAGCATTGGGAATATATTTATTCAGTTATAAATGGGAGCGTGAGTAGAGATGGGAACGTAAATAAATTTTGACTCAGCTCACGAAGAAAAAATATCTCAAAAATATGATCACATGAGTGACACATTGTCACAAAATTTTTAATTTTTAGATACCAATAAACAAAACTAGGCCCATCAATGCTTGAAAAACTCACTTTAAAAATATTCCTTGTATTTAAGAACAGTAGTGCGATTCAGTAACTTTTTTAACGAAATTATTGATATCGTTAACTAATTGATTGAAATTTGTTTATTTTGAAATTGTATTGAGAACCGAAAAATTCCGTTAACTTTAACTTCAAAAAAAATTTTGTTGATAAGTTAACTATTTTCAATAACGACAAAATTCGGTAGAAAAATGTTATAGAATCGCTTTTAAAGACAATTGTAGATAATTAACGATTTTTGATAATATAACCACCGATTTTTGTCGTTAAAAAGTTCGTGATTTGCGCTACAGGTCTAGTTCTCATATTATTTCCTTGAAAAATTTAAATTTTTTAATTTTTGAATGATACTAAAAATTTTAAAAGTATAATTTTCTTTAGAAATTAAAATTTTTACTTTAAACCAGAATATATTTTGGTACCATTGGAATCAAAACTTAAATACAAAACATTATATTTTGTCACAAGAATTTAAAAAAAAGCCTGCGAATTTTGCACTCTTGCCCAAAACATTAAATCATGATAATGTTTTTTGCGGAAGATTTGGGTGTACTTGCCAAAGCAAAGTTTTTTTAGAAAAAATAATGTTATATTTCTTTGCTATTCCATGCAAAACGAATTGAAATATCAGTTGAGGAACGCATTAAAAAACCAAAAGAGCTGTACATTTCGTAATTGAGTGTAAAAACAAGTGCAAAAAAGTGTTTTTACATTTTGGAGAGTATAAAAGATTCGGCACCAAATAATATAACACTCTCACTTGTTTTATGTACATTTGATAAACAAATGGAAACTTTTTATACGAAAAGCTTAGACTTGTTGAAAAAGTAGTTTTGGTAAAAAAAAATATTTTTTTTTTTCACGAAAAACAAAATTATGTTAAAAAAAATTTAATGAACCATAAATTTTTGGTGAAAGAAAATTTTGATGAAAAAAAGTTTTTGATGAAAAGAAAAATTTTTTGATGTTAAAAAAAGTGATGAAAAAAAAATTGTTTTGGTGAGAAAAAAATTGATAATAAAAAATTTGATAAAAAAATTTGATCAAAAAATGTGATAAAAAAAAAAAATTATAAAAAAAAAGAAATTTGATGAAAAAAAAAAATATAAATGAAAAAAAAAAATAATTGGTGAACCAAAAAAATTTTATGAAAAAAAATTTCATAAAAAAACAAGTTTGATGAAAAAAAAAATTGATGAAAAAAAAGTTTGATGAAAAAAAAAATTAATGAAAAATTTGATGAAAAAAAAATTGCTGAAAAAAAAAAATTATGAAAAAAAAAACAATTCCATTAAGAAAAAAATTGATGAAATAAAAAAATTAATGAAAAAAAAAATTTTTGATGAAAAAAAAAAAAAATTGATGAAAAAAAAAATTTTTGTTGAAAAATAATTATGTTACTTTTTATTCACCAGCTGGTGAAAAACGGTTTTATTCACCACGAGGTGACTTATTATCCAAGTTACAAACCCAAGTTATTAAAATTTTTGGTTTTAAGAAAATGAAAATAGTAATTCTTGTTTTCTTTTTCGTTAATTGTTAGCTTATATAGTCAAACTGAGGTGGCGTCCTGCAACTTTTTTAAAATTAGACACCAGCCTAAAAATATTATCATGTTAAAAAAATTATTTAAATATTCGCAATGGAAAAATGTTTTTGCATTTTGCAACTTTTCTAAAAAAAAAACCGTATGCTTTTAAAAATATTTCCTAAACGCAGAAAGCTAAAGCATAAATATGAGCGAAAGCTTCTGAAAGTCGGGATATTAGTTAAAAAGTCATACCTTGACCGGCGATAATTCGAAAACTACACAGAATCTTAAAAATCCAAATATACCACAAATTTGTTACACAATTTAATTTATCTGAATTTTTTGTTAAAAATCATTTTTTAAATTTTTTAACACATTTTTTTGGCTTAGCAACACAATGAGTAGCAAGTAACACTCAGATTGAGGGTGCAAACAAAAATAGATTCAATTTAAAAACAATTTTATTAAAGTGATATTGATATTGATTTTTATTTTGCCATTGTTACTTTATCAATTATTATATTCAATTTGTTATGCTTTCTTAAAAGAATTTCATTTAGTTAAGTAGAATTTTTACACAATAAGCTAAGTAAGAATGGAAATGTATGTATATAATATTGATTTTTATTCGGTTGAAAGTGAATTATAAGTGTTAAAAAAACAAATTTGAAAGAGTAAGTGGGATGAAACATTTGAAATTTTTATTTAAGAAGTAAAAGTTCAAAACACTTTAAAAATCGCTTATAAATTCGTAGGCATGAGTTTACAAACATTCTACGGATAATTAACGCAGATGTTTTTGTGGACTAGTAATAGGCTTAATAAAAGTAAATTTTTAAAGTTATTAAGAGATTGTCCAATTTGATAATAAAAAACTTTGCAACTAAGCTTAACGAGTTTATCTGACAAATCTTATCCCAATAATTTTTAATTTATTTCTATATCTAATTTTATTGTTTCTTGTTCACATATGGAAATTATGCCTGTCATGTATACATTTTTTCATACATTTTTAAACAATCTTTGAAACTTTAGAAAAAAAAATTTAATTCTTTAACAAACATTGTTCAACATTTGTCTAATTAAAACCATATAATTTGCTTCCTATTGTGTTGTTATATTAACTTTGTGCATTCTTTTGGGATGCTGCATTTATAAAGAATTCAAAAGTGTATTTAATCCCAACATTGATGTTATCCTCTTTTCTCATATTCCGTACAACTGTTGATAAAGAACTGCAAAAGTTTTAGTTTTATTCTATTTAACTCTATTGTTTAAAAGATATAAAAAAGTTTTTAATAAAAAAATGCAAATTAAATTTAATTAAGGAAATATGACTTCATGATATCGGCTAAAATAAAACTTTGAAAAACGGAAAATTGTTAAAAGTTTGCAACAAAATTTTTTTTTATGATTTTTTTTTTGTAATATTATATATGAGGGTTTCTTCGTCAACCGGGGCACACCTCTCTCCAAAATTGGTATGGGTTTAAAATTTTTTTTTTTTTTTTTAATTTCGGAATTACTTAAAAATGTTTACTTTTGAATGCCGAGTGGCGGTTTTTAAATTTCAATTCGGCAAATCCAATATGGCACCCAATTTTTTAAAAAAGTTACTGATTTGCTTAAAACTCTTTACACACGGGTTCTAGGCGTAGCTTAAAAAGATTCAGAAGCTGGATTTTCAAAATTAAAAATGGCGGATCAAACATTGTGACATATATTTTTAAAAAAATAAACCGATTTGCTTGAAACTTTATATATCCGCGGGTTTTGGGTCGCTAAAGAAGAATCTGAAGTTTGATTTTCTAATTGTAAGTTCAAAATGGCGGATCCGACATGTCGATACTTTTTTTTTCAAATAACTGACTTAAAACTATTTACTCACAGGTTTTTTGGGTTGCTAAATTAGAATTTGAATTTCCCAAATTCAAAATGGCGGTCAATTATTTTTTTAATACCCAGATTTGCTTGAAATTCCTTATAAACGGCTTTGGTGTTTTTTAATTATTATTTATTCGGCCTAAAATTTGGCAAAATATTCGCCTAGGCTTTTTAACCAAACCGAATATTTGGTCGGACACAAATGATCATTAATCAAATTTTATTTTTTACATTTACATTTACACTTATATATTTTTATTGTTTTTTCCTTGTTTTCAAAAAAAAAAAATGCTCAATTTAAAACCTCAAAAAACTATTCAAAAACCGGTTTTTGAAAAGAGTAGAATAATTGATAATTCCAAAAATGTATTAACGATCAAAACCAACATAATTTTTTTTTTTTTTTTTGGGTGGCAGATCAGCCATTTTAGAGAAAAATCTCAGATTCTGAGACTTTTTTCCTATAGAAGAACTCTTAGCTTCTGAGACATTTTCGCTCACATTTTACTATAGAAAAGACATTTTCATATAGAAAAAGTCTCAGATTCTGAGATATTTTTCCAATAGTAAAAGTATACTATTCTGAGACATTTTTCCTATATAAAAACTCTCAGATTCTGCGACATTTTTCCTTAAAGTTAATCTATTCCTTAAATTTAAGGAAATAATGGCAAATAAAGATTTTTTTAAATTTCTACAAAACTAGATTTGAAATTTTTGATAGTGATCGCCAAATTTCGTATATTTTGCTCTATCTCTTATATTTAAGAATATAATGGCAAATAAAAACTGTATAAACAATTTCATACAAAAATAGCTTTTTTTAAATTTTTGTTTGTGATCCCTAAATTTCGTATATTTTGCTCTATCTCTTATATTTAAGGAACTAATGGCAAATGAAGTTTTAGAAAAAATTTCATACAAATATATGTTTTTTTAAATTTTTGATATTGATCCCCAAAATCTGTCTTTTTTGCTCTATCTCTTGTATTTAAAGCAAATAAATTTATTTATGTTGGTCATTTTTGCAAGACTTAATCGACACGTGTTTCGGAATTTGTCAAGATTCCATTGTCAAGATTATTTAACAAAAATAGAAACGATATTTTGAAGGTCGAATTTTTATTTTTTAATAAAAATTAATCAGAATTTGAACATAATGGTTGGCACGCCATGTGATGAATTACCCTAATATGAAGTATTTCTCACAACAACAACACATAAAACATATTGTTGTAGTCCAATGGACTTTCGTATGTAAAATTGTTTTAAATATTTTTGTTGGTTATTGACAATCGTTGCCTTATTAGTATGGTACAATTTCTTCGTCTTTCTAATTCTCATTGTGAATAGAGGCGAATATGTATTAATATTCTAGTTTGTGCACTAACTGTTTGTCATTAGACTCGTTTGCTACTTTGACAATGGAATCTTGACAAATTCCGAAACACGTGTCGATTAAGTCTTGCAAAAATGACCAACATAAATAAATTTAAAACAAAAAAAAAATATTTTTTTTGAATATTATGCTATGAGAATATCATGGTTTTAATTAGTAAAGAAAATAATGACCTCGAGCCAGAATAAACATCCACAAAATATAATATTTTAAAGGTCGAATAAAACAATTTTTATTTTTTAATAAAAATTAATCAGAATTTAAAGCAAATAAAGTTTTATAAAAAATTTCTTACAAAAATATATTTTTTTAAATTTTTGATATTGATCCCCAAATTCTGTCTTTTTTGCTCTATCTCTTTTATTTAAGAAAATAATGGCAAATAAAAATTTTTCTTAAAAATTTCATACAATAATAGATTTTTTTTTTTAATTTTTGTTAGTGCTCTTATATTTAAGAAAATAATTGCAAATAAAGATTTTATAAACAATTTCATACAAAAATATATATTTTTTTAAGTTTTGATATTGATCCCCAAGTTTTGTCTATTTTGCTTTATCTCTTATATTTAAAGAAATAATGGCAAATAAAGATTTTATAAAAAATTTCATACAAAAATTTATTTTTTTTTTTTTTAATTATTGTTAGTGAGCCCCAAATATCGTCTATTTTGCTTTATATCTTATATTTAAGAAAATAATTGCAAATAAATATTTTATAACAAATTACATACAAAAATATATTATTTTTTTTAAATTTTTGATATTGATCCCCAAATTTCGCATATTTTGCTCTATCTCTAAAATTTAAGGAAATAATGGCAAATAAAGATTTTTAAAATTGCTTTTTGAAATTTTTGTTTGTGATCCCCAAATTTCGTCTATTTTGCTCTATCTCTTATATTTAAGGAAATAATGGCAAATAAAGTTTTATAAAAAATTTCTTACAAAAATATAAAATTCTGATTAATTTTTATTAAAAAATAAAAATTATTTATTCGACCTTTAAATATAATATTTTGAGGATGTTTATTCTGGCTCGAGGTCATTATTTTCTTTACTAATTAAAACCATGATATTCTCATAGTATAATTTTCAAGAAAATTATTTTTTTGTTTTAAATTTATTTATGTTGGTCATTTTTGCAAGACTTAATCGACTTAAATATGCAAGACTTAATCGACTTAAATATTAATTGTTTTAAATATTTTTGTTGGTTATTGACAATCGTTTCCTTATTAGTATGGTACAATTTCTTCGTCTTTCTAATTCTCGTTATGAATAGAGGCGAATATGTATTAATATTCTAGTTTGTGCACAAACGATTTGTCATTAGACTCGTTTGCTACTTTGTAGTAAATCGTTTCTATTTTTGCTAAATAATCTTGACAATGGAATTTGACAAATTCCGAAACACGTGTCGATTAAGTCTTGCAAAAATGACCAACATAAATAAATTTAAAACAAAAAAATAATTTTCTTGAAAATTAAGCTATGAGAATATCATGGTTTTAATTAGTAAAGAAAATAATGACCTCGTGCCAGAATAAACATCCTCAAAATATTACAAAAATATATTTTTTTAAATTTTTGATATTGGTCCCCAAATTTCGTCTATTTTGCTTTATCTCTTACTAGCTGTTTTGCACCCGGCGTTGCCCGGGTTGAAAAACATATATAATTAATGAGTTATTTATTAGTCAGTTTAATTACTGCTTCGTGACTTGAGGTTTGGTCGATTTTTTCGATTTTTCTCAGCGTAGGGAACATGGTATGTATGTATGTGTTCCTCCGTCATGGGAACAATCCTAATATTAATGTATTTCTTTAATATTTATTAATGTATTTATATAATGGCTTTTAAAAGGAACCTACAGTTCCCTCCTCGGTTAGCACTTTATGTGTTGAAAACTTCAATAAAGACATAACTTTCACTGAAGTTCAAGTGGGAGTGGCATTTTACGCATTTAGTTAAATTTTGGTCTCATGTGACCTATAGTTCCCCTATTGGTTAGCTGGTGAAAAAAATTGCAATTAAATTTGCTCAGCACTTTTTCCACGTTCGCGGAACAGGCAGACATAACTCTCACTAAAGTAAAAAGGGGCGTGCCATTATATGCCTTTTTATCAGTCGCTGTTTAATATTGCCTACAAAGTGGCGTGCCATTATACAGAAAAAAATATTTTTTAATTTAATACAAAGGGGTGCTGCATTTTAAGCCCCTTGGCTCGATCGACACGGTAAATACCATCTATGGTGAAAATTGTTTTTAAATTTGTTTCACCGTTAACGCGTGAATACGGATCCGACAAAAATAAATTGTCTATAGTTTCCGCCTCAATAAGTACTAAATAGGTGTGGTAAAAATTATAATAACATCGGGTTCGTCGTTTAAGCGTGATTACGTAAAGGCAGAATAAACTTTCAGTACATTGCAAAAGACGTTGCAGTTGATACAGACTTAAGTTTCCGCCTCTGTTAGTACTGTCTTTGGAAAATGTTTTGTTAAAATCGGCTTAGTAGTTTAAGCGTTATTAAGGAACAGACCTAATCTAATAAAATAAAAAGGGGCGTGCTATATTATTTTTTATTTAAATCGGTATAGTCGTTTAAGCATGATTACGGAACATTCCGAAAAACGTTCAGTATAGTACAAAGGGGCGTGTCAAAGAGGCGTGACATTTTCCGCCTCTTTGTGCAAATGCGCTCTATTTATAATCTATAGTTTTCTCTTCGGTTAGTACTATCATTGGTAAAAATTTCGTTAAAATCGGTTCAGCCGTTTATGCGTGATTACGGAACAGGAAGAAATAACGTTCAATGTAATACAAAGGGACGTGCCATTTTACGCCTTATTTTTTGATCACCCTCTATTGTGGCTCATAGACTGTGGTGAAAATTTCATGAAAAATAGCTCAGCCGTTTAAGCGTAATTTCGGAAAAGCAAGAAATAACTTGCAGTGTAATAAAAAGGGGCGTGACATTTTACGCCCCTTGTTTCCATCGCCCTCTATTGTGGCTCATAATTTCCGCCTCGGTTAGTACTATCTGTGGTAAAAATTTCAGTGAAATCGGTAAAATCGCTTTTCAGTGATTGCGGAACAGGCAGACATAGTTTCTGTATAGTACAAAGGGGCGTGGCATTTTACCCCCATTTTTTCCGATCGCGTATTTTTTCTATCTCTGGTGAAAATTTCATGAAAATCGATTCAGCCGTTTTTCTGTTGTTGTCGGACAGGCAGATATACTTAGCTTTAACATGGTACAAAGGGGCGTGGAACTTTACGCCCCTTTGTCCGATCGCGGTCGCTTATGACCTATAGTTCCGGCCTCGGTTAGTACTATCTGTGGTGAAAATTTCATGAAAATGGGTTAAGCCGTTCTTTACTTATTGCGGAACAGGCAGATATAGCTTCAGCATGATACAAAGGGGCGTGGCATTTTACCCCCATTTTTTCCGATCGCGGATTTTTCTATCTCTGGTGAAAATTTCATGAAAATCGATTCAGCCGTTTTTCCGTTGTTGCCGGGCAGACAGATATATCTTTAACATGGTACAAAGGGGCGTGGCATTTTACGCCCCTTTGTCCGATCGCGGTTGCTTATGGCCTATAGCTCCCGCCTCGGTTAGTACTATCTGTAGTGAAAATTTCATGAAAATGGGTTAAGCCGTTCTTTACTTATTGCGGAACAGGCCTTTGTCCGATCGCTATCGCTTACTGCCTATAGTTCCCGCCTCGGTTAGTACTATCTGTGGTGAAAATTTCATGAAAATGGGTGAAGCCGTTCTTTACTTATTGCGGAACAGGCCGATACAGATTCAGCATGGTACAAAGGGGCGTGGCATTTTACGCCCCTTTTTCCGATCGCTGTCGCTTACTGCCTATAGTTCCCGCCTCGGTTAGTACTATCTGTGGTGAAAATTTCATGAAAATGGGTTAAGCCGTTCTTTACTTATTGCGGAACAGGCAGAACAGTCTTCAGCATGGTACAAAGGGGCGGGGCATTTTATGCCCCTTTATCCGATGGCGGTCGCTTATGGCAAATAGTTCCCGCCTCGGTTAATACTATCTGTGGTGAAAATTTCATGAAAATCGGTTAAGCCGTTTTTCTGTTATTGCCGGACAGGCAGATATAGCTTCAGCATGGTACATAGGGGCGTGGAATTTTACGCCCCTTTATCCAATCGCTGTCGCTTACGGTCTATAGTTCCCGCCTCGGTTAGTACTATCTGTGGTGAAAATTTCATGAAAATGGGTTAAGCCGTTCTTTACTTATTGCGGAACAGGCAGATATAGCTTCAGCATGGTACAAAGGGGCGTGGCATTTTACGCCCCTTTGTCAGATCGTGGTCGCTTATGGCCTATATTTCCCGCATCGGTTAATACCATCTGGGGTGAAAATTTCATGAAAATCGGTTAAGCCGTTTTTCTGTTATTGCCGGACAGGCAGATATAGCTTCAGCATGGTACAAAGGGGCGTGGCATTTTACGCCCCTTTGCCCGATCGCGGTCTCTTACGGCCTATAGTTCCCGCCTCGGTTAGTACTATCTGTGGTGAAAATTTCATGAAAATCGGTTAAGCCGTTCTTTACTTATTGCGGAACAGACAGACAGACAGACAGACAGACATTCAGACAGACAGAAAGACAGACAGACAGACAAACCAACAATCAGATTTATAATATTAATAGGGATATTTAAGAAAATAATGGCAAATAAAGATTTTATAAAAAATTTCATACAAAAATATATATTTTTTTTTTTTAATTTTTGATATTGATCCCCAAATTTCGTCTAGTTTGCTCTATCTCTAATATTTAAGGAAATAATGGCAAATAAAGATTTTATAAAAAATTTCATACAAAAATACATTTTTTTAAATTTGTGAAGGTGATCACCAAGTTTTGTCTATTTTGCTCTTTCTCTTATATTTACGGAAATAATGGCAAATAATGATTTTTAAAAAAAATGTCATACACAAATGAACAAATTTTGTCTATTTTGCTAAATCTCTTATATTTAAGGAAATAAAAATATACAAAAATATATTTTTTTAAATTGTTCCTAAAGAAAAAGTGTAAGATTCTGCAATATTTTCCCTAGAAAAAAACGCTTAGATTCTGAGACCTTTTTCCTAAAAAAAATGTCTAAGATTCTGTGACTTTTTTCCCAAAGAAAAAGTCTCAAATTCCGAGACATTTTTCTTAAAGCAAAAGTCTCAGATTCTGAGACATTTTTCCTAAAAACAAGTCTCAGATTCTTAGTCACTTTTTCTACAGAAAAACTCTCAGAATCTGAGAAATTTTTCATAAAGAGAAGTCTCGAATTCTGTGACATTTTTCCAAAAAAAAAGTCTCAGATTCTGTGATTGTCTTCCTATAGAAAAATGCTCAGATTCTGAGCCATTTTTAGGATAAGTCTCTGATTCTCAGATATTTTTCCTATAGAAAAAGTCTCAGATTCTGAGACATTTTTCCTATAGAAAAGTCTAAGATTCTGAGACATTTTTCATTTAGAAAAATCTCAGATTCTGAGACATTTTTCATTTAGAAAAATCTCAGATTCTGAGAAATTTTTCCTAAAGAAAAAGTCTTAGATTATGAGACATTTATCCTATAGAAGTTTTAGATTCTGAGACATTTTTTCTATAGAAAAAGTCTAAGATTCAGAGACATGTCTCAGATTCTGAGACATTTTTTTTAAGAAAAAGTTTCAGATTCTGATTCCCACAGGAAAAGTCTCAGATTCAAAGACATTTTTCCTATTGAAAAAGTTACAGATGCTGTGACTTTTTCCTATTCAAAATGTCTTAGATTAAAAAAAATCATATTTTTAAACCTTTTGCCTTTAGAAATAGTCTGAGTTTCTGAGACCTTTGACCAAAATCTCTGATTCGTTTTTTCGCGATTTTCTCAAAATTGTTATGTATAACAAAACAATTTGAGTGGTCGTTTTATAATCGAGATACCAAAACCCATTAGTTTTGTTTTTTTTTTGTTTTATTCTAGATTTGTAGATCGGTTTTATTTAAATGATTTCTAAACAATCCAAATTGTCACGACTATTTCTTAACATTATGGAAATCAAACTAAACATGGCACTGTGCGTCAGAATCAAAATATTTTGAAGTTAAATCAGTAATTTCTTACTGGATATTTAAAATGCAGACACTTTTTGAATCACCACATCCAAATATAACTTTAATACATGCTTTAGCCTAAAAATGTCATTTCATTCCCAATTAGATATCGTTATACAAAAAGTCTGTCATAACTTTAAAATTTTATTTTTCAAAATCTGAATAAGATGACATTTTTTATTAAATGTTTTACCTCTATATTTTCCTTAATATATGTATATTTGTATGTTTTTTAACAGTCTTTGCATAATATGTTGAATACATCTACATATTTATGCTAATCTAAGTTGTCGTAAAAAAGAATCTCTTCATTATAAACTTAAGTATTAAAGTTTTTTCAAATACATAAACTACTATAGTTTTCAACATTTGTGAAAATTTGTCGTTAAACACCCAAAAAGTTTTTTGTACAATACATGAACATAATTCGTAAAACTAAAACACAACAATATCAGCATCAGGAGCGATGTTAACAATACGAAAACTAACGCGAAACTTTTTTAGTTGAAAAAATATGTGATTGCAATAGGATGGAGTAATTTGGTTTTGTTAAAAAATTTGTCAAAACAAATTTGTTTGAGAAAAAAAAAATTTGGAAAAAAAATTTTGGAAAAAAATAACTCCGCGAAAAAAAAATGTCCGGTAGGTATCCAATTCTGTTTACATATGTAAAATAGCAGTCGATTTTAAGGTTATGTGGAATCAACAAAAATTTACAAGATGTCCTTACATTTTCGTTCATAACTAAAAATGAAGCAAAATCGCTTGCTTTGAATCTGGCGTGCTTTTTGTTTATCTCTTAACGATTTCCATAATCGATTTTCAAAAAAAAATTCTAAAATACAAAAATATTAAAAAATTTTTCGTAATTATTTATGTAGCTCATCCAAAAACAAAAAAAATTGTATTAAAATAAATTTCAAGACGTTTCAATCAAAATACAGCAAATTTTTCTGAAATTTTGTGCTAATTTTAAATGGCAATTGTTTGAGTTTGCCGAAAAATGATGGCTAGATGTTAACTTTACTAATAAATAGATCATTTAGGAAACACTTTCACATTTAAGGACTCATGCAAGTTTGTGCCTTAACAAAACTTTGTGTTCACAAAATATAATGGGTTTTTTGGCATTAAAATCCTCGAAATTACAACACCTATGAACAACGCCAAAGATGCATGGAATGAAAAATTGGAGTTTTTAATAAGAACTGCTTTTTATGGGCTTCAATTTACCTTTTTTCCATTTTCTTTTTGTATAATTGCAATATTTTTTTAATCCCAATTTCATTATACATACATCTTATAAATTTGAAACAATGACAGGCTAGCAGTATTGCCACCAAATTATTTTCATTATACTATATTTTTTTCTTGGCTTGTTGACATTAAGAAAATGTATAAGCTTTTGAAAATTACTTCTGCCAAAAAAAAAAAAATGGATTTGTAACCATAGTGCAATGGGAGGATTTAGCTTAAGTGAAAACTGTTTGTAAACCAATGCCATCCAATCCGGTTTAAGCTTCAAGAAAGCGTAGAAAGTGTATTAGGCAGTAGTTACAACACCAAAATCGAACGAGTTTCTTTACAATCTTGCAGAGTTTTGAATTGAATTTTGACATTTTAGTCAAAATATTTTCGACAAGGCTTTCTTAAGTTTTTTTAAAAAATTTAAAAAATTCAAGACGCCTATTTTTTTCAATTCTTAAAAAAATGCATCCCCCCCTTTATTGTGCTTAAGAGAAAGCTTATGTCATTTCCTATGAGACCTATAGGCCCGAGTGGGGTGAGACTTGTTTGTCTATCAAAAGACTATTCAAATCTTAATAAAAAATCAACAGAAAATAAATGCAAAAGTTCGTGAATCGTAAAAAAAAAAAATTTAAATTTGTAAACTACACCGGAAAAAATTCAGGAGACAAAAACACGAATTCTTTCGTAAAATGTGCGAAGACATTCGTAAAATACACGAAATGATTTGTAGATTGTAGGAAAAATATTTTTAAATTTACTAAAATATTTATTGAATAATACCAAAATATTTTGTAAATATACTGCAGAATTTCGCACAATAAAAGAAATGATAGGTGGAAAGTGGAAATTAATTTGTATATTAAAAAAAAAATCATGTCTTTAATGAAAATATAAAAACATTTATTAAAAACCTGGCAAACAATTTTTTTCTGTGACTTTTGACATAAATTTTTGGAACTTTAAGCATTAAAAAAAAAAAAAAATCCAAAAAGGACTTTCAATGAATTTTTTACTCCAAAACGCAATAAAAAGGCAACAAAAACTGTGTCCAGGATTTCAAACTTTTTTTCTAAAATCATTTTTTACAATTTTTTATTGCAAAACGAAAAAACAGTATGTGATTGACAAGGGAAGTATCTCAACACTTATGAACCGATTTGCCTGAAGCTTAAAACATATATAAAAGAGACAATTTTAAAGTGGGTGTGTCTCGGCTTATCGGCCATATCACTGTTAAAAAATTTCGTTGTCCCCTTATGAAACAATGTGGACCTTCGGGAAAATTCCGTAAACTCCCGAACTAACAGGAATATCGTCTAGAGGAAAAATGCGTGTTGACTTCAATTTAATAAAGATTATTTTGCATTCATATGGATATCGTAGGGGTATGTCTCACATAAATACCCCCCAAAACTAACACATTTTCATAAAAAAAAAGAATTTAACGAAGCCAAAATTTTACAATGTTATACCGTTGAATATGTGTTGTAAAAAACCCTTTCTTTCGCATGGAAATAAAATATAGTTGCCAAGGAAGAAATGGATGAAAAATCCAAAAAATGATTTTTCACCATTTTTTTACCCATTTCTGCCACGATACAACAAAAACTGGTGGAATGATTTTAGTTCTGTAAAATTTATTTTGCAGAAGATTAAAAAGTCTAGTCCCTGACGTAGTCGGAATTTTAAATTTTAGACTGTGGTAAAAAGAGTAAGAAGTTAAACTCAAAAAGTGAAAAAATACTTAAAAAAATCGATTTTCTTTGGGTATAAAAAAAGTATGAAATAAAAAAAGTTGAAAAAGCTCTACGTCAGGGACTAGAGTTTAGTTTTTTTATAAAATTTTTGCAGCATATAGACGAAGGTATATAAAATCTAAATATTAAATAAAAAAAATAACGGTTTCTAAAGGTATAACCTTCCATAAGAGTTAATATTACTTATACGCATACATAATTTACCTCATTATTGTAAAATATAAGCATAGTGCAATATAAAACCTTTTTTTTCTCGAAAACAATGCAAAAAAATCTCTGGAAATTTTAGAATAGATAAATATACACCTCAACTATTTAAAAAAAAAAATTGTGACATGTTTTTTTGATAAATAAAGTTTAAGTTTAGAATTTAAAAATTCAGAACGTCTTCTGACATTTTCCAATTTTTGTTTTTTTAATCGATAGCCAATACAAAAATCTATTAAACAAACAGTTGGTGTATAATGCCTCATTAGTAGTTTTGAAACAGTAAAGTGATAAGAACAATTTTTACAGTGATAAGCATTTAAAGACATTTAAGTGCAGGGACCTTCAAAGTTTCATATTAAAATTATATTTACTAAAAAAAATTACGAAACTTTTGTGTTTTCTACAAAATGTAATGACGAATTTCAATAATTTCGTAAATTTTAAAAAATAATTACTTAATTTATTTTCGTAATTTAAATGAAAACTTTGTTTGTTTTAAGAAAGAAATAGCGACGAAAGTTTATTTCATAAAATGTTGGATAGATTCGGTATCGGTGCAGTGCTATTAAAAAGGTTAAAATCGCTCCGTCCTAATATTTAAGGCAGTTTTTTTTTTTTTTTTGTGAGAATACGAAATATGTAATACAAAAAGTTTTCAAAACAGCAGGTATCAAAATTTGTTTAACTTGTAAATCAAAATATAATTTTAAAAATTTTAAGTATAAATCTCTTATTACAGTTAATAACCCAGTAAAAAAAGTTCTAAATACATTTCTTTAAATCACCATCAAAAATTTACAAATGAACAGAAAAACTTTTAAAACATTTTACTCAATCAATGAAGTATGTAAAAAATATAGAATTTTGTGAAAAATAGGAAACCATTTATAAAGCAAGTAGGCATACTCAGCTGTGCCAAACAAATTTACAATACACTTTATATTCTACACATTTTTGTGTTTTTTGTTTGTTTTTATATTTGTAATATTAAGCAAATAATCCGTATTTACCTTACGATGCACACTTCATATTTTGAGAAGGTGTCCAAAATTACACACTGCTACAAAAGTGAACATAAAACTTACGCAGAGTTTCTCTAATAAAAATTTAGGTTGTTGGAGCCCATAAAGTACGGAAATACTTATAGTTCTTCTCGATATTTTCGTTAAGTGCAACTTTTAAAACATTTGTTTTCTCGAAAACAAGTCAAAACACATCTCTGCAAATTTCAGAACAGATAGAAAAGCACTTTAACGTTTTGATAAATAAAGTTTAATTTTAAATTTGAGAAATTCAGAACTTCTTCTGAAATTTTTTCAGTTTTTATTTTTTTAAATGATATTCCATCAGGGGCGTATCCAGGATTCTATTTAAGTGGGGGGTGCCCAATTTTTTTTTTGTTTTTGTTAATTTATTTTTTAAGAAAAAGTTAACATATCTCCACATATTTTGGAATTTGTTTCCCAAAATATTGAAGATTTTTCAATTTTTGGCGAGAGAAACATTTATGAAAATTTTAAGAAATTATTTATTAAATTAACTGTGCGATTCGCTATCTCGGTCGAAGTGAGTGACTACAAAATTTGTACGTAAAACAAAAAACTCAAATTTGTTTGTGTTTTACGTACCAAGTTTCTAGTCACTTACTTCGTATGACATACTGAATCAGGTCATAAGTGCATCAGATGCTTAAACATTTTTATTTTTGCAAAGTAAAGTCCAGATTCTAAGAAATTTTGCTTGCATTAAAACTCTCAGTTTCTGATGCATTTTTCTCTTAGAAAAAGTATTTATTTCTGAGATATTTTTCATATCGAAATGTATCAACATCTGAGACAGAAAAGTCACAGATTCTGAGACATTTTTCTATAGAAAACGTCTTAGATGCTCTGACACTTTTTGTGCTAGGTCGTAAAACATATTTCCAAAAGAAAAGGTTTGGCGGAAAATGAAAATGGTCCTTCAGCAAATAATTCTTAGATTTTCAAATCAAAGAAAAAAAAAGATTAAGATTCTAAAATATTTTTTCTAGTTTCTTCGATGCTTTGCCTTTAGAAAGAGCTCCTAATTCTTTAAAACTTTTTATATAAAATGTCTCAGATTTGAAAAGATTTTTCGTATCAAAAATTCTTGTATCCCCAGACAGATTTTTTAAAGATAAAGTATATCATATTGAGACAGTCTTCGTGTACAAAAAGTCGGAAAAGAAAAGAAAAAATCTCTGATTTTGAGACATAATTTTATATTCAGAACATTTTTCCAACACAAAAAGTCTTAGATTCTGATAAATTCTTTACACATTAAAAGCTCAAAATCTTTTTTTTTTCATAAAAATTTTCAGATCCTAAGACATTTTGCTTTAAGAAAAAACCTTAGATTCTGAGTCATTTTTTATATAGAAATGTTTCAGATTCTGAGACAGAAAATTTCAAAGATTCTGAGTCATTTTTCCTATAACAAAGTCTCAGACTCTGGGAATTTTTCTTATAAAACAATGAATGATGTTCTGAGATATTTTCTATAGAAAAAATCTCAGATTATATATAGAAAAGACATTTTTCTGATGAAAAAGTCTCAGATTCTAAGATATTTTTCATATAAAAAA
This sequence comes from Pegoplata infirma, assembly GCA_963921195.1. NCBI lineage: Eukaryota > Metazoa > Arthropoda > Insecta > Diptera > Anthomyiidae > Pegoplata > Pegoplata infirma. The sequence goes on from OY992537.1 coordinate 83,401,492, forward strand.
AGTCTCAGATTCTTAGACATTTTTCGTTAAAAATAGTCTCAGATTCTGAGACATTTTTCGTATAGAAAAAGTCTCAGATTCTGACACTTTTTCATATATAAAAAGTCTTAGATTCTTAGACATTTTTCTTATAGAAAAGGTCTCAGATTCTGAGACTTTCATATTTTAAAAAAAAGTCTCAGATTCTAATACATTTTTCATTTAGAAAAAGTCCCAGATTTTGACACATTTTTCATTTAGAAAAAGTCGCAGATTCTGAGACAATTTTCATTTAGAAAAAGTCCCAGATTCTGAGACATTTTTCATTTAGAAAGAGTCCCAGATCCTGAGACATTTTTTATATAGAAAAAGTGTCAGATTCTGAGACATTTTTCACCTAGAAAAAGTTTAAAATTCTGAGACATTTCCCACATTCTGCGACATTTTTTTTACAAAAAAAAGCTCCGAGAGATTGTTACACTCACAATCAGATAAATATCATATCGTCGAACTATAGTCAATAAATATCTAGTCTAAAAAGATTAATTTTCAGGAGAGCTAAAAAACTAGTTATTTTTTTTTTTTTTTACTTTGAGCCAACACTCAGGGGATGCCCCTACTAATGCAGTGCATTGTGTTGGTATTAGGAAAATAGGTTATGAGGAGGAGGAAAGAGGGAGTAGTGTTTGTGGACGTTTAGTTTAAACTTATCCAAATCGTAGTTGACTGGGAAGACTTCTCCGTGGAGTGAATTCCACACACGAATAGTTCGACTGAGAAACGAATTCTCTCTGTAATGCGTTGTGCGATTCATTGGACTATCGACAACAAACGGATGTGATCTACTGGATTGACGAGTATTGCGAACGTACACCCGATTATCGGGAATAAGTTCACTTATCTCAGCAGAGCACTTACCATGGTAATATCGGTAGAACAATGACGCACAACCCACGTTCCTACGATGCTCCAATGAATCAATAGAGTTGGATACCCTACTGTCATTGATGAGCTTCAACGCACTCCTTTGCACCCGGTCCAAGAACTTCAAAACAGACTTTGAAGCCCCTGCCCAGATATGGGAGTTGTATTCCAACTTCGGTCGGATATAGGCGGTATAAATAGTAAGCAGGTCAGACGGAGTGAAGTAATTTTTGCACCGTTTTAAGAAACCAAGGCACTTGAATGCTTCTTTCGACACCTGAAAAACATGTTGATTCCAGCGAACGTCACATTGTATTTTCATGCCCAGAACATCAAGAGTGTCTGATTCCTCAATATTTATACCACCCATGGATACAGATGACGTTGATTCCACAGATCGTCTGGGGGTCAACATACAACATTGGGTCTTGCGAGCATTAAAATCGACCCTATTCGCCAGACCCCACTTGGAGATTGTAGAGAGGTCATGATTAAGTGTATCATTCATATTCTGTCTCATGGCCTGAACCTCTACAAGGCCAGGCCTATGATCAAAAGAAAATGAATGACAAATATTGCTGTCATCTGCATAAGAGTATATAGGATTTAAAGTTTAACTAAGAAGGTCGTTTAGAAAAATTAGGAAAAGGGTAGGAGAAAGAACGGAACCTTGTGGTACCCCTGAATTAAGCCGAAACTCGTTGAATGAAACCCCATCCAAAACAACACGTATAGTGCAGTTTCCGAGAAAACTCGATATAAATTGAGAGAAATCATCACCGACACCAAATGCAATAAGTTTTGATACAAGTGCGTCATGCCACACACGATCAAATGCCTTGGAAATATCCAGAGCCACCACTTTACTCTCACCAAATTGGTGTATGGATAACCTGACCAACTGTTTTTGGCTGAAAAGCTGGATGGAAAGGTTGAAAAAGCGGGATTTTGATCAAAAAAGCGGGACTTTTTTATACCCTCCAATTATCGATAGGGGATATATATTAGTTTGTCATTCCATTGATAACTAATAGGAAATAGTTCATAGAACCCCATAAATTATATAAATTAGTGATTTTCAATCGAATTTAAGTTGACATAGCGATATACGTCCGTCTCTCTAACTTTATGTCTGTTGACAACGCACTAGCTTTCAAAAGATAACTCTGAACCATGTGGTGCTTTTTATTTCAAACGTACCACGAAAAAAAATTGTTGGTGGATCAAAGTCATAATTAGAGAGCTTATAACGCTATATGGAACTAAAATATCGTGGAACAAAAGCTTTAGCTTTTCGGAAAAATGGGCGTGTTCAAAAAACGTGGTAAAATGGATCAAGTCGCTCAACGATTGGCATTAAATTTTAAAAATTAAAGTTCAGTGTTTATTTTTCTCAAAAACAAAAATTAATTGCTTTCTGAAAATTTTACATTTTCTAGAGAATTTAATGAACTTCCGTTAAAATTAAAAAAAAAATGTCTTGTTTTAGCTATTCAGACATAGTTCCAAATTTTTTAGAATTTTTTTTAATTACAACACAATTTTAAAAGTTATTTCCTTTACATTTTGTAACAAGTTAAGAAATTCTAAATCTTACCATATTTATATGATAAGAAAAAACTACAGAACAATCATACTCAAAATATTTGAAAAAAAATATAAATTGTACTTTACTATTCTAAAAGTAAAAAAGCGGGATAAAGCGGGATGAAGCGGGACCTTTGTTTAAAAAGCGGGATGGAAAATCAAGGCGGGATGAGACTTCAAAAAGCGGGATTATCCGGCCAAAAGCGGGATAGTTGGTCAGGTTATGTATGGATCGACTCCAACGCTCCGTAATAAAAAATAAACAATGTACCTCCACAAGATGGTTCTCATATTTTGCACTTGTTTGCGTATTTTTCAGAGATGACATTTATTACTTTATCAAAAAACAAATATTTTTTTAGAGTTGGCATATTTTGTGGGAAAATAAAAATACATTTTTTTAAAAAAATATTTTTTTTTTGGATTTTGTTATCCTTAGTACGGTAATTGCAAAGACTAAAAAAAAAATTAAAAATCTGTGCATATTTTGAAAAGTTACAGGCTCCGAAAACCTTTTAATCTCGGGGTGGTCAACTATGCCACTCTGTAACTTTTTTTGTAGAAGGCTCACTCCAAACTAGATATTTTGAAAGCTTATATCATTGACAGTATTTGCCCCACTCATAATGTTTAAATCTGATGAATAGTTTAAAGGTTACATGTAAATATATAAGCAAGGCCTTAGTTGCTCGTACTCATTAAAACAACATATTTATGTAATAGTAATGTATTATATAAATCTAATAAATAAATAAATAAAATAAAAAATATAAGCCATTTATTTTTTGCAACCCCTATTTACCGATATTTTCAAAATGGCAATATCTCGAAAACTAGCCATTAGATATCAAAATCTTTACCAGATTCGTGTTCAGCATGGCAATTGCAATAAGACATGTTGTCTAATTTAAAAAAAAAATGTTTTGGAAATTTACATGGGAGTTGGCATTTATTTTCACTAGGGCTGTAAAACGGGATCGGGTTTTTAAAATCCCGGGATTCGGGATTTGAAAATCGAAAATCAGGATCACGGGATTTTTCGGGATCCCGGGATTTTTCGGTATTCCGGGATTTTTCGGAATTAAATTTCTTTGATTATGAAAGTAAAAAAATAGTAGACTCTTTATGTTTCAATTTTACTTGCATATTAAGGGGGCTACTGTGTGTTAGTTGGTAGCGTGCTAGCCTATTAAGCAGGGAGTAGTGGGTTTGATTCCCATACAACGAAAATATTTAAAAAAATGATTTCTAATTATTCTTATTGTTATTTAAAGGCAATTAAAAAATTAAGTATACGCCACTTATGCAGTTCTCAAATAATTATTAATATTAAATATTTAGCAATGAACTAAAAAAAGCCTTGAGAGGTTTGTTATGGAAAATGACAACATTTATTTGCTTTTGGTTTCATCCCATTCCGATTTTGGTTGTTGCACTGTATTATCTTAAAACTAATTTAAAGAAAATTTAAAATAATAAAAACATTTAAAGGGGAAATGTAATAATATAATACATTAGACTTGCATTTTTTTGTATAAAAAAGTTTTTCTTCCAATTTTGAAGGTCCCGAAAAATTTTTATTCTCCTAGACCTAAAACTTATGTGGTACAAATTTGAGGCCAATCGGATTAAATTTACCCGTGGCGCCCTTCGATCAAAGTTTTGGTTTTTTACAAACTTTGGTCAAAGGGCCTTGACTGTAGCTTAATGGTAAGTGCATTGGACTATTATTCAGCAAGCCTGGGTAGAATTCTTAGCTCAGTAAAATTCGTGGTCAGCTAAGTTGAAAATTCAAAAAAAGTTTTAGTTTTTATTTGTTGATGTAAATGTTACAATAATTGAACAAATTTGTATTTTTAAAAATATATTCTTCTACATTTTTAATATTTCAAAAATCCCGGGATTTGAGCTTAAAAATCCCGGGATTCGGGATTCATTTTATGACAAAAATCCCGGGATTTCGGGATTCGGGATTGACAGCCCTAATTTTCATCAAAAAAATATGTACTTTGAGATAGCAGAATAACAAAAATGAATGTAAATCGACAAATTATTTATTTGCTCTGAAATTTTTATCACAGTTGGGTATTGCATAGGGGAGCTATTTGCCATCGGAAACTCATTTCGGTCAAATTTGAGTTGGGATATTTTGAATAAATATAGGTTCACGATATGGTACATGTTATCACAAAACTTAGTATAGCTTATTCATTACAAAAAAGATTTTTATATTTTTTGATGTTTTTGAAAGCTTATTTACTGCACCTTTTAACAAAAATAAAAGAAAATGGTAATTCCAAAAATTTTCGCCACTCTGTTCGGAAACATGCCTTTGGACGCCACTGAGAATTTGGCTCATAGATCCACGTTTATATGAGATACTTATGTTGCATTTTTGGATTTTCAAAATTTAGTTTTTAAATTATCGCGGGTCAAAGTTTGACTTTTTTAGCAAAAGTCAGAAAAATACATGACGTTTAACGTGCTCTAACTTTTTAACTAGTAATCCGATTATCACAAGTAATGGCTCGTATGAAAGCTTAATTCTTCTTCTTTTTGGAAATATTTTCAAAAGCATACGGATTTTTTTCAGAAGTATTGCAAAAATTCAAAAACTTTTTTTTTGCGAATATTTAAAAAAAAACATCTTCGATTTTTTTAAAAAAAAGTTTGGTGATAAACAATACTGTTTTGTACAACATATCCAAAATTCAGAGTGGGATCCCAATGGGATCCAAAAATATTCTGGTTTTAGTACGAAGTTCTTAAATTTTACCTTATAAAATTAAAATTTTATGTTTCTTCAATATAAAAATTTAAATTTTCAAAGAAAATTATACTATTAAAATTTTGAAAACATTCAAAACATTAGAAATTTTAATTTTCTAAGGGAAAAATATGAGAACCTCGTACTTAAAACAGAATATTTTTTTGATCCCATGGAGATCCCACTCTGAATTTTGAATAAGTATGTTATACAAAACATTGTTATTTTTCACCAGAATTTTTTTAAAAAAAATCGAAGATGTGTTTTTTTAAATATTCGAAAGGAATAAATATTTTTGCATTTTTGCATCATTTCTGTAAAAAACTGTGTTATTTTAAAAATATTTTCTAAAAGAAGAACCCCAGCTTTCACATGAGCCTAAATTTGTGAAAATCGGGTCATTGGCTAAGAAGTTACAGCTCTTTAAACGTGATGTATTTTTCTTACTTTTGCTTAAAAAGTCAATCTTTGACCCGCCATAATTCGTTAAATACACCAAATGTAAAAAAACTATATATGGTACATATGTATATCATATTTATGGGGGCTATTTATGTGTCAAGGTTCAAATTAATCTGAGACACCATTTCCAAAAATGACTAAAATTTGAGCTAAATTTTCTGGAATGGCCCAAAAATTTTTAAATGACTCACGATCAACAACCCAGTTGGCAATGTCCTCGAGCCATCCTCAGTGACGGAGGGATGACATGTCAGAGTCACTGCTGACATCCACAAGACATCTCTATGTACTGGGTTGAGGACAGTTTCATACAAATTTTCAAAATGTCCTCACTCAAAGTCAGCAGTGGTCAAGGCTGACCTTCTGGGGAAATGTCTGACGTAGGTCATGCGAAAATACAATTTTCGTATTTCCTTTAGTTTTTACTTTTATCCACTTTCCTTTATAAATTATCTTTCTTATATTTAGAAAAAACTTTTCGTCTTTTTTAGTCCCAACTGGATTCGAACCTGGAACCTCCAGTTTATTAGTCCCACACCTAACTACTTGTTCCAAATTTAATTTTGAAAATTGTTTGTCTATTTATTAATTTTATTCTAATTGTTAGATTTTGATTTTATTTTAAATAAATCGATAATGTTGCCATTTTTTTCTTGGAAATTGAAGAATTGGCCAATTTTAAAATTCTAATTTAATATACTGCTATTCTGAAGACATTTCCTTTTAGACGTCTTAGAGGAATTGTTCACACTCTCAAAGCAAACATTCAGTGCTGAAAATGTTAGGAAATGTCATCAAGGATTACCTATGATTTGTCAGAACCTGAAGACATTTCCTCAAGGAATCACTGTGGAAATTTCCTCAGTGACACATTTTCCAACTGGGAACGAGTGAAAAGAAAGTGAAAAATTTTCAAAAAAAAAAAATAGGTTTTTTCTAACCTAAGGGACCGTAGTTCATATAATTTTAAACCGATTGTCAATTTTTTGGTTTTGTTTTAAAGGTTAAATAGATATTTTTCAAACAAAGTCAAAAAATAGAAAATCCGTCGTACAACAATAAAGTTATAGTTTTTTTAAGTTTTAATATAAGAATTTGGTACTAAACGAAGTTATTTAGAAAAAACTATAAGTACCTCCGTGCTCTATGGACTCCAACCAACTCTAATTTTCATATGACAGCCCAGCATATTTTTGATGTAGCACAGTCTAATCATTTACCCATCCCAGTTCCAATCTGAAACACTGAATTCGTTTTTATTTTTTTAATTTACCAAAAAAATTTTAACGATATATTCTGTATAATAAAAAAAGTACTATCATTAAGATTCATTTCATAACAATAAAGTGCCCATAACATTATCATGATTTGTGGTTTTGGGATTGAGTTCAGAAATTGCACCATTTTTATTATTATTATTTTTTTTTTCAATCTTTCTCTCTATCACTGCCCATTAGCAAATTTCCATTTTATTTTTTTCAATTTAGTTTTAATCAAAACTAAAACCAAACGAAAACTCACATTTCTACATGTCCTAAAAATGTTAAATGTTTATTCTATACCCAATCATCCATCTAATATAAACATTTGTGTTGTAAATTTATTATAAATAAACCCATATTTGGTATACCTTTGTGTGCCATCTATGATTTAATCCGTATTCAATTGCTTAATCCAGTGCAATAAAATGGAGAAAACAGAGAAAAAGATTTTCTAAATCAAACATTCTAGAAACTATCAAAACTTATGTAAACTTTAACCCAAAATGTGCATAGTAAACCTATTAAATATGTATAAGGGTAAAACTAAATCACAAAATTGTATATATAATCCTTTGACATTATAAAGAAACATGTGTAAAATATATATTTTTTTTTTAAGTATAAATCTTTAATAGCTCTATGAGAGTTTGTGTTAGGGTTTCTGTTTCATGAAAAAAATAACACTAACAAACATCGAAAATGGAACTAGGAGGCGACCTTATACAAATGATTACAATTATTCTGCTGGTCAAAATTCCGGTCTCTAAACTTTTCCATCACATCAGGTTTTTGAGAAAATTAAGGTCAAAGTTCCAAAAATCGCAAACTAACAGTTTTTTGGCATTTGTGAAAACTCATAGCGGATAAAACTTGGGCACTTTGTGAGTGCCCAAGACTCAACATCAGACGAATTCTACATCTAGGTCGACATTCATTAACTCCAAGTGACATATGGGAATCCATGCCAAATAGGATACTTGGCTTTATCAAAAGCCTGAACTTATAAGTCATAGGGCCTTTTCTAATCTAATCTTAAAAATAAGTCGAGTGTAAAGCTTAAACATTGCTCTTTAAGTTCCCGAGCTCACTTACAAGGAAGGGCTTTCACAGGATAACCACCCAATGTCCTGAAACTTAAATATTGTAATGAGGGGAGAAAAATAAGAGTTAAATGTTTTTTTACCTGCCCAATCTCAAATTTAAAAATGGGATTCCACCTTATGAAAAAATATAGGATCTCGGGAAAACCCGAATAAAAGCCGAACTAACAGGAATTTTGACAAACGCCAAAATACGAGTCAGCATAATTTTAATAGAGATTATTACATCTCCATATAAACTACACCAACATTTATAGATTTTTGACAATAACGAACCTAAGGAAGCTGAATTTGGATACAACCGACCCCATTTGCCATTGGATAGGCCTTCAAAAGTAAAATACTACAAAATGTTTTTAAATTAATTTTTTAAATAAAAATGTTTTCAAACAAAATATTTAAACAACAATTTTAGAAACAAAATTTTTGTGGCAGTAAAAATTGTCAAAAATCATATTTTTTAAATCTCTGGAGCAAGCAATTGGGGTGGCATGTTTTAGAAAAATGGTTTGCAAAAGTGCTAAAAGTGCGTTCCAATGCTTTTGCGATGTACTAGAGAGTTCTTAACTATTGTCTTGCATACAATTTTTGTCTGAGTATTAGATCGAAAATCTCAATGGTTTGGCTGTTATAGGCCAAAATATAAAATATGAAGTGGTGAATTTTCTACATTTTCGACTTTTTGACCATGAAAACAAAGTTTTTTTCTAAGTCATATGTTCAGAGACATTGTAGCCCGAGACAATAGCTACAACTTTACTTTTGAAAAAAAAGTCAAAATTTCAAATAGTTTCGAAATATGAGCCCAAGAAAATATGAAAATTTTCCAAAAAAAAAAGTCTGAGAAAAAACTGCAAGTCAAAAATTGGAAGCTCGATTTTAACCGTAGACGTATGGTCTAGTGCAGCGGTTACCAACCTTTTTGGCTCGCGTACCACTATTTTTAAATTTTATCAGCCGCGTACCCCTTAACGAGTTTTTTGTATTTTCATTAAATTCTTCTCATATAAATATGGTTAGAAATTTAAAACAAATTTTATTGTAAAGTTTAATTAATTGTATTACTTTGTTCTTATATGAAACTTAAAGTGTATATTAAAAAATTACTAAAATTCAAAATTAATGAAAACTTAAAAAAAGTTTATAATATCACTTTTGAACAAATTCATAGAAATTCGCACTCCCATGAATAAAAATACATAACGTAAAAAGATTTTGAACTCCTTATTCCAAATCTGCCTTTCACATTTTTCTATCACGTAAGATTTTTAAGATATTCGCGTTTGAACATTGAAAAAAAAACGATAATTTGGCACTTTTTGGGTCTCCCCTGTAACGTATTTCTTAGTTGATAATACAAAATTGGACTACATTTAGTATAAACGAGACCTCGTGATTCCAAATCTGGCATCAAAATTTTTCTAACGTGTACTGTTTTTTAAATATTGGCGTTTAAAAACCTCAAAATCAACTGTAACGCACTTATATTCTTTATAAATCATACTAAAATTTTTGAATGCGAAGATCTCGAAAACGGAACATGTTAGAAAAATTTGTATTGCAGTTTTGGAATCAGAAGGTCCATTTTATATAAAATCAAGTCCTATTTTGTAAAAGCAACTAAAGAATACGTAACAGTGGACCCCAAAAGTGCTAAAATATTATTTTTTTTTTACTTTTTAACAGCGAATATCTCAAAAACGGTACGCGCTAGAAAAATTTTAACGGCTAATTTGAAATCAGGAGACCAAAATCTATAAGGACCAGTTGGACATTTCACTGGGAGATTCTTGGTATCTAACAGTGTAATATAATGGATTTTGTAGTGTCGTATATTAGGGTGGGTCGATGATTTGCATATTTGCGGATCTTGTAATTTAATAACAAAAAGTCGGTGCGCATTTTCGAGCTGAATGGGAAAAATTATCAAATTTTTTTAAAAGCCTCGAACTTAAACCGCTTGTAGAGGACTTAAGTACCTTCCTAAAAATATTTTATTCTTTTTCCCGTTATCAGGTAGAAAACGCGCACCGAGTTGTTGTTACTTTAAGTTAAAAAAACGCACTTTTTTCAAAATGTTCATTTTCTTTTTTCTCAAAGTTCATCGTGAGATGTTAAAAAAATTTAAATTCCTCAAAATCCGCGAAAATCTGGATCCCAGAGGGTCCAGTGCATGACCTTAAACTTTTTTCGACATCAAATTGTTTTATTAATTGCTTAAAAAAATACAAACAATTCTGTATAAAATGGAGTTTTCAGAGGTTGGTTAAGTTCTTTACGGGGAAACTTTTCACATGGTCCGATTTTCGAATATTTATATGAGAACTCTCGCATTTTTTTTTTTTTTGTAGCACAGTGATATTATTTAATGTTATTACTTGAAGAATTCCAAAATTTTTGACTACAAAAAAACACTTTTTCGGTCTTACCTATTTTAATTGTCTTAAAAATTGGTATATATGTTCTTCTGATTTTTGTTGAATTTCGGTTTTTGTTATTTAGTAAAAATTGTGAATGGTTCGCGTTTTATCGCTGTTCAAAGTTGGTATTTTGCAGCAATTGTATGATAAATACACAATGTTTAAATGATCATATCTTTGGAACGCATCATCCGATTGCCACGAAATAAAGCGCAAAATATTGGTTATGTCCTGTACTTAAAACACAATTTTGAAAAAGGATAGGATGCTTAGCAAAAAGGATATTGAAATTAAAAAAATGTCCTTAGTTTGCAAATATCTCAAAATGCGTATCTTTAATTTTCCTATATTTTTTTGCACATATAGCCCAAAACGTACTTAACAACATATGCAAATCCCAAATTGGGGTGATAAGCGGTTTGTCTATAAACGTGGTTACATGAAACGACTTATTGATTTTTGTTAATAATTCTTGTTACAAATGAAAAACAATTTCTGCGCACTAACCGCGAATAATTTTTTTGTATGTATTTTGGATCGCTAAACTTAAAAATTTCATTAAAACGACATTTCGCGAATACATTTTTGTTTAATTAATTTTTTAGCGTTTTTTGGAGGTATTTTTACTATTTTGCTTATATCTTAAGTTCAGTTTATCTGATCTTCTCGCAATAAAAACCAAACTAAAGACAATCAAATTTTCAACAAATCCTACATTCATCATTTTTTATCAGTTCATAGCTTTACGCGCAAACAAATTTTTTAGCGTTATTTGGAGGTATTTTGATTTTTTTTTTCTTATATCTTGAGTTCCGTTTATCTGATCCTTCCGAAATAAGAACCAAATTAAAGACAATCAAATTTCCAACAAATCCTTCATTCATCATTTATCAGTTCAAAGCTTTCCGTTCAATAGGCAAACATATGACTAAAATAAGTTTTTTGATTAAGTAATAATTTGATTAATCATTTAAAAAAAGTTTAAGAAATAGAAATCTTTGCAATTAATTATGTCTTTTTATTTATCTGCAAAGCCTGAACATTTAGAAATATAATAAAGTTGATTTGATGAAAATCTATAGGTTTACTCCAAGGTTATCACAAATTATTTAAATATACATGATAAAATCCAAAAAAAATTGGTAATTTTTTACGATTTCTGTTTATAAAATTTTTAAAAACTAAGCTTTGTTAATACAAAAATAGTTTTTCCTTGTTTGCCTATTGCGCGTAAAGTTATAAACTGATATAAAAATAATGAATGAAGGATTTGTTGGAAATTTGATAGTCTTTAATTTGGTTCTTATTGCGAAAAGATCAGATGAACGGAACTCAAGATATAAGAAAAATAGTCAAAATACCTCCAAATAACGCTAAAAAATTTATTTGCGCGTAAAGCTATGAACTGATGAAAAAATGATGAATGTAGGATTTGTTGGAAATTTGATTATCTTTAGTTTGGTTTTTATTGCGAGAAGATCAGATAAACAGAACTTAAGATATAAGCAAAATAGTTAAAATACCTCCAAAAAACGCTAAAAAATTCATTTAACAAAAATGTATTCGCGAAATATTGTTTTAATGAAATTTTTGAGTTTAGCGATCAAAAATACATATAAAAAAATTATTCGCGGTTAGTGCGCAGAAATTGTTTTTCATTTGTAAACGCGAGTTATTAACAAAAATTAATAAGGCGTTTCATGAAACCGCGTTTACAATTAAACCGCTTATCACCCCAATTTGGGATTTGCATATGTTGTTAAGTACATTTTGGGCTATATGTGCAAAAAAATAAAGGAAAATTAAAGATACGCATTTTGAGATATTTGCAAATCAAGGACATTTTTTTAATTTCAATATCCTTTTTGCTAAGCATCCTATCCTTTTTCAAAATTCTGTTTTAAGTACAGGACATAACCATTATTTTGCGCTTTATTTCGTGATAATCGGATGATGCGTTCCAAAGATACGATCATTTAAACATTATGTATTTCTCATAAAATTGTGGCAAAATACCAACTTTGAACAGCGATAAAACGCGAACCATTCATAATTTCGACTAACTAACAAAAACCGAAATTCAATAAAAATCAGAAGAATGAACATGTTAATTTTTGGATAAATTGAACCACAATCGGCTGATTGCCTATGCTATTTTAAATGGAACCAGTCACTTAACAAAATTAAAAAAAAAATGCGAAAAAACAACTTAAATTTGGCGTACCCCCGCGGGCAGTTTCGCGTACCCCCTAGTGGTACGCGTACCATAGGTTGGTAACCGCTGGTCTAGTGGACTTTTTTGCTCAGTACAATCCCACCAATCAGAAACGCGAAGCGCTAATTCAGATGCTCCAATCGCCCCACCCTAATCCTCATATAACAGCAATAAAACGTGCGATTAAAGGGTGAAAATGTTCTACGAAAATTTTCCGCATCAAATTTTACTAAGGGTTGTCGAAGATCAAAAGGTCTTGCGATAATTTCAAAATGCCTCAAAAAGTAAAATTGTAAATTATCACATACTATTAAATTGTTTTTCATCAAAGTCGTGTGAAATAAGTCGAAAACATTTCATAACTATGCTTCTGACAAAAATTACGATAATAGATGTCTTCAGTGAAATTTTATGGCGTTTTCTTTCTTACAAGGTAAGTATCTCAGCCCTTATGAACCGATTTGCCTGAAACTTAAAATATATATCAAAGAGACAATTTTAAGGTTGGGGTGTCTCGGCTTATCGGCCATATCGGGGATTTAGGATTTTTCAGCCATTTCTTTTAAGAAACTATATGATGTTTTCATATGAGAAAAAAGGTAAAAATTCGGCTTCTTTAAATATTTTTTTCAGGAAAATGTGTAAATTTTGGTGGGAACTTATGTGTAGACATAGACCTACGATATCTATATGGATAAGAAATAATCTTTATTAAATTTAAGTCGACCCGTATTTTTGCCCTAGATGATATTCCTGTTAGTTCGGAAGTTATCAAAATTTTCCCGAAGGTCCACATGGTTTCATAAGGGGACAACGAAATTTTTAAACACTGATATGGCCGATAAGCCGAGACACCCCAACCTTAAAATCGTATCTTTAATATATATTTTAAGTTTCAGGCAAATCGGTTCATAAGGGTTGAGAAAATTCCCTTGTTAGAATGTATTAATAGGCCGACCATTCGTACTGATTTGATCAGTACATGTACTGATTTTTGATCACGTGTACTGATCAAAAAACGTTGTACTGATTTGTACTGATTTTTTTATAATATGTACTGATTGTACTGATTAATGAACATTTCAACATAGAAAATAATTTTATTCGAAAATTTTGTACAAAAATTTGAATTTCTATAATATAAGTCGTCAGAGTTGATTTTTATAACTTAAGTCCGAAAATGAGATAATTTATAATGAATTTATTCTAAAGAGATTAGAGTTCGTGAATCAAGAGGTTCCTTAACGCAAAAGTTAATCTGAGCATGAGGTTATTTTGATCTTCCTAAATTTATATGAAAATGCGCACAGAATCTTTGAGGTTTTCTATAGCGAAAAGTTCAATGGGCCGATGGATTTTTTTAAATTGCATGAATCCAAATATAAGGTAATGCCATCTGAGCTTATTCGAAAAAGCGCTCAGAAAATCAGGGCCTTTAAAAAAAAAAAACGTGCTTATTAGCTTTGAAGTTTTCTTAAAGGGAAAGTGGTCAAAGCTTACGGAAAAAGTCTTCAAAATCTGAGGTATTTTCTTATTCTAAAAACCTGTGGAATTTTGTTATATTTTCTGCACTGAAACGATCAAAACATTCAAATGAAGCTTTTAGAGTCAACTAAATTTTCTGCAAAATAACGACAACAGTTGCTTTTTGCAGTTGTTTTTTAACATTTGTTTTTTTGCAGTTGCTTTTAACAGTTGTTTTTAACAGTTGTTTTTACTCAAAATACTTTGGGTCAAGTTAGTTTAACCGACATTTTTTTAGTGTTGAAAAAACATCAGTGTTTTCTCATAGAAAAAAATTTTAGAGAGTTATATCTTGAAAAAAATAAAAACTTGGGCGTACTGATTTAAGCTCAGAAAAAAATGGTCACCCTATGTATTAACCATCTATCTCCCATTTCGTGCGTTTATATATTCTAATATAAGAACCGCCAAAAAATTTCATTGAAGACACCTATTATCGTAAAACAGCTCAGAAGCTGATTTATGACATTTTTTTCGACTTTTTTCACACGTATTTTATGAAAAACAATTAAATTGTATGTGATAATTTACGGTTTAACTTATTTAAGCATTTTCCATTTATCACACAGACTTTTTATTTTCGACAACCTCTAATGAAATTTGATGCAGAAAATTCATGTAGAACATTTTAACCTAATGTTTTATTGACGTTATATGAGGATATTTGAAAAAAGTGCAAAAATAACCCCTAATATGGGATATAGAGGGTTAATATATTTTAAGAAAAGAACGGTCATCAAATTTCACTGCAGAAATGTCTTAACACTATTACCTCAGAACTAGATTTAATACTTTTTTTTACTTATTCAAAACGCCTTTGAAAAAAATTAAAAACTCCAGTAGGCCGTACAAAATTAACTCGTTTGCTTAACCCTTCGGGACCGGTATACTCAAATTTTTTTTTTTACCTTTAATTTAAACCATATAAAAATTAAATATATTGATTTTCTCTGAAGATATTTTTACATAAGCAATACCAACTTTTTAAAAAATGGAAAATTTAAAAAATTAGCGGTATCTTGAAACTTAATCTAATTTTTTATTCTAAGACTTCATTTTCGGATTCATAGCGAGATTCTACATAGAAACATGGATTTTTAAAATTCGTAAAGTATTGTCAGTGAATAGTTAAAAACAAATCACTTATGATAAGTGGCGAATGATTGATATTTTTTTTATAAAATAAGTTCGTCATATGTGGCGTATGATTATTGGATAATTAAAAAATATATTTATCATATGTGGCGTATGATTAACCTGACCAACCATCCCGCTTTTGGCGGGATTATCCCGCTTTTTGATGTGTCATCCCGCCTTGAATTCCGATCCCGCTTTTTAAACAAAAGTTCCGCTTTATCCCGCTTTATCCCGCTTTTTGACTTTTGGAATAGCAAAGTACAATTTTTAGGTTATTTTAATAATATTTTGAGAAATATATTTTTGAGCATATTAACTATTTTTTACCGTATAAAGAAAATTTTAAGAAAAATTTTGATTAGATCTTGTCTGATTTGAAAAAATCTAATGATTTCATTTGTATCTGATAAGATCTACTAGATACGAAATTTTTATGAACTGATCCGTAATTGAATCTGATCAGATCCTGAAATTGTGGATCAAAAAGACCTGATCAGATAAAATTATATTTTTTAGATCCAAACAGATTAAATCAGATCTAATCGATTATTTCAAGGGGCATTTTTCGATAGAAAATATTTGGGAAGGGAAATTTTTAAAGTTCTAATGTTTTTTAAGATAATTTCATATAGAAAAATTATTAGGTTTTTAGACATTTTTCTAAAAGAAAAATCTAAGAAGCAACAATAAAAGAAAATTTTACAGACTCAAAGACACACTTCAGATTCTGGTAGATTTTCATTAAAAAAAAACTTAGATTCTGATATAATTTTCTATTGAAAAATTCCAAAACATTTTCCTTTTTGGAAAAAGTCATACAGCCTTACCATAGAAAAGTAAAATATATTTAAAATCAGCTTTAAATTTTATTTCCATAAAATTTTAAAATCGACTTTCAAAAATGTATTGAAAATTTGAAATTTAAAATAAAATTTTGTTAAAATAGACTTTTTGTTTTCTTGTGGTTAGGGCCATAGATTTTGAAAAACTTTTCCTATAAAAAAATTCTCTGATTCTAATCACAATATAATCAATGATTAGTGCTAATTATTGTTTCCAAACGTCAATTTTATATGAAATTGATCAATGCTTAGTGTTAATCATTGATTAGCTTTTGATAAGTTACCAGCCCTAAAACATTTAATCAACGTTGGTAAAAAAATTCCTTACGACTTGAGACTATAGCTGTGTTTTGCAATCATTTGGATTAGGATTTACCATACAATATGTGTACTTAATAAATATTATTATTATTAAAGATTAGGACACATTTGACTCTCCCTGTTGTGGAATGTATTTTATGCAGAGCTTTTGTAATATTCTTATAGCATACTTTAAGGGCGCACAATAAATATCCCCATCAAATCATGCAGGAAGTAAAAGCTCTTTTGTTTAAAACTTTCATTATTTGAACTTTTTAGCATTTTTAAAGCACACTTTTGGGGTAATATTAGAAAATGTACTTAATAAGTACATATAATTGAAAAACACAACATACTTATGTTTGCTGACGTAATCTAAATAAAATTTTTCTAGTCAAAGTTCTTATGCATATTTTTACATAAAAAAATTACAATCCCTTAAAAGTATTATCAGAATTTTGTGCATTTTGGAGGGTATTCGTGGGTTCGTTCAAGTCGAATTTCACTTATTAACAAAAATCCCGCTTTTTAGATCGAAATCCCGCTTTTTCAACCTTTCGATCCCGCTTTTCAGTCAAAAGCAGTTGGTCAGGTTACGTATGATTAATGTTTTTTTTTTTCTAAAATCTGTTGGTTATACTCTCCAACCACAGTTTTGGGGAACACTCACTTTGTCATTCCGTGTGTACAGTAGGGTGGATCGAATTTGGCTTTTTGGCGAATTCCGTTCCAGCTCACCGACAGATGTGTTGGAATAGACCTAAAAACAATGTGGTTAAATTTTCATGCAGATCGGTGGTCATCTTCCGCTGCCGAAATGACGTTGAAAATCCGCGATTTCTTAAAAAATAGTATTTATTTAAAAAAAATGCCAAAATTACAAAATTCACTTAATCTTCTTTTTTATTTCAGTCAATCTTTTCAATTCGATCATATTTTCTTAGAAAAAAATTTCAGCTTAATAGGACATTGTTAACCCCTCTAAATCGGTTGCCGAAAATGACCCATTCATTTTGCCCTAAACTCAAAACCACCAAATTTAAAAAATATTTTTTTTTTTTTATTTTAAGTTGCACAATCTAAAGTTTTTATTGCATTTATTTCAAGTATATATAAGTTTGCTTGACAAAATTTTTTTTTGAAAAAATACGAGATTCTTAAACAACGCGTGTAACGGTCTGTTTCCAGGACATTTTGGGAAAATTGCACTTTTTTTTTTAAACTCAACATTTTTAGTTAAAAACTTTTAATTTTACACCAGATTTATTATAAATTATAAAACTTAATATAGAAATGTTGGATTTTAAGAAATTCTTTAACCCTAAACAGCTTTGGGCCCTAAATGACCCATTATGAACATATGCATCTAGCAATAAAACGCTTTTGGCGGTCGACTAACCATTGGAAACATATTTTTTCAATTACAAATGGGAGCGTGAGTAAAGATGGGAGCGTGAGTAGAGATGGGAGCGTGAGTGAATTCGACCAACTCAAGCTAACGAAAAAAAAAAAAAAATTCTCACGCAAGAAATTTTTGAATTTTGCAAAAATTTTACGCAGGGTTACATGAGTGTCACATTTTAATCTCACTCAAGCTGAATTTTGACGTGTTTCATTTTTCCGTCACCATAAAAAATCATGCAAACTCACGAAATTTTACTCACATTTAAGAGTGCAATTTTAAAAATTATATTTTTAATGCAAATGAAACAAAAAAGTTCAAATAGCATTCAAATAGTATCCCGCTTAAATGCACCCACTCTTAAAGCATTTTTCGTACCCACCATTAACCATTTATTTATATCTGACACAAAAAGTAATTCACATTTAAACAAGAATATTGCTGAATAATTTCAATAGATTATTTACTTGCTGTATTCTGGCATTTAAGGAGATAATGCTTCCGGGGTGGGTGCATTTAATTGGGAAATAATATTTAAACTTGTTTAAAAAAAAATATATGGATCACTTTTTTATTTTGCATTAAAAATATAATTTGTACAAATGTACACGTGACACAAATTTCACGTGATTCACTCGTAAACGTGAGTGAAATTTCGAGAGTTTGCATGATTTTTTATGCTGACAGAAAAATAAAACACGTCAAAATATAGTTATGTTGAGTTTTCGTGAGCGTGATTACAGCGTGAACGAGTTTAATATGTTTCAATCACGTGAGCCTGCGTAAAATGTATGCAAACTTAAAAAATTTCCTGCGCGAAAATTTTTTTCTTCGTGAGCGTGAGTTGGCCAAATTCACTCACGCTCTCATCTCTACTCACGCTCCCATCTTTACTCACGCTCCCATTTGTAATTGAAAAAATATGTTTCCAATGGATAGTCGACCGCCAAAAGTGGTTTATTGCTAGATGCATATGTTCATAATGGGTCATTTAGGGCCCAAAGCTGTTTAGGGTTAAAGAATTTCTTAAAATCCAACATTTCTATATTAAGTTTTATAATTTATAATAAATCTTGTGTAAAATAAAAAGTTTTTAACTAAAAATGTTGAGTTTTAAAAAAAAAAATGCAATTTTCCCAAAATGTCCTGGAAACAGACCGTTACACGCGCTGTTTAAGAATCTCGTATTTTTTCAAAAAATTTTTTTGTCAAACGAACTTATATATACTTGAAACAAATGCAATAAAAACTTTAGATTGTGCAACTTAAAATCAAAAAAAAAAATTATTTTTTAAATTTGGTGGTTTTGAGTTTAGGGCAAAATGAATGGGTCATTTTCGGCAACCGATTTAGAGGGGTTAACAATGTCCTATTAAGCTGAAATTTTTTTCTAAGAAAATATGATCGAATTGAAAAGATTGACTGAAATAAAAAAGAAGATTAAGTGAATTTTGTAATTTTGGCAATTTTTTTAAATAAATACTATTTTTTAAGAAATCGCGGATTTTCAACGTCATTTCGGCAGCGGAAGATGACCACCGATTTGCATGAAAATTTAACCACATTGTTTTTAGGTCTATTCCAACACATCTGTCGGTGAGCCGGAATGAAATTCGCCCAAAAGCCAAATTCGATCCACCCTAGTGTACAGCATCTAAATATAGGTCTAGGACCCCATATAGTATATATGGGGCATTCCAGGCCAAATCACTCACTTTTAGACCCGACCCTCTTCGATTATTTTTTTTTTTTTTTTTTTAATATGTTTTATAACGTATTAAATGCAACTTGCTCTCAAATTTTCAGATTTTTATACCATGTTGGTGTTGAGTAATCAATTTTGTAAAATGGCAATTTTTTCAAAAAAATGAAAAAATTTTAATTTCCAAAATTTTAAAAAAAGTTGGACAACGGTTTGTTGGTATTTAAATGTAGTTTTAGAAAAAAAAAATATGAAAAAATCCGAAACCTTCGATTTTTTTTAGAAAGTCTAAAAATTCTACTCTAAATTACGCAACTTTCAAGTTGAGATGTGGTCACAATTCGTTCTATTGTTTTTCAAATTTGGAAAATTGCATGTCTAAAATGTGCTACATCGGTCATGAAATTTATAAATGAATTAAACGGGGAAAATATGTCTTTTTGTTAATTTTCTCCATTTTATCGATATTTTAAGTTAATTTTAAATTTAAATGGTTACAGAATTATGATTTGGAGTAAAATGTCTCTCTAATAAGGTACTAAAAACTAAAATCGATTGAAAATCAGCCAAGTTATTTCAACTTCCCCAGGCATCTAACGTGTGTCATACTACGTGATTAATGAATACGAGTCCAATTTTTTAAATTTATTGAAATTATCTACTGGAGTAACATTTTTTATTCTTCATGTTCCAGTGTTATATTTTTTTGGTTTTTCAATTTTTTTTTTTTTTAACAAAAATGAAAATTTAAAAATGGAGATTTCAAACGAATGTTGAAAAATGCAGGCATTTTTAGCATTAGTTTAAGACATGTTAGCAAACACACAATATGAAAAATACTTGTTATCTAATTACAGTTGAACTTGAAGAATAAAAAAATGTTATTATAGTAGAAAATTTCAATGAATTTCACAAATAGGATTGTATTCCTTAATCAAGTGGTCTGCCACATGTTAGATGCCTGGGGAAGTTATAATAACTTGGCTGATTTTCAACCAAATTTAGTTCTTAGTACCTTATTAGAGAGACATTTTACTCCAAATCAAAATTAAGTAACCACCTGATTCAAATTTAATTTAAAATACCAAAAAAATTGAGAAACCGAAAAAAAAATAATATTTTTCCGTGTAATCCATTTTTTAAAATTCAAGGCCGATGCGGCACGCCTTACCCATGTCCGATCAACCTAAATTTTTGTGAGACATATTTTTAACCAGAAATAAATATATCTAGGGTAAGTTAGGGTCAATATCTACCAATTTAATTTTTTTGGAGCACCATAAATAATAAACCAGAGTCAAAGAAAAGGGCAATTTTCAAAATTTGAAAAAAATAGAATGAATTCTGATCACATCTCGAATTATGGCTTAAAAGTTGCGTAATTTGGAGTAGCATTTCTAGACTTAAAAAAAAATCGAAGGTTTCGGACTTTTTTAAAAAGTCGATTTTAATTTTTAAACGTTAAAAAATAGGTGATAGTTACTTCAAATAATTTTTTCATGTTTTTTTTCTAAAACTACATTTAAATACCAACAAAACGTAGTCCATATTTTTTTTATCTATTGGGGTTTTCACAGTGACGATTAAATTTGCCTTTTTAGTGTGGTATTTGGCAAATTTGCCATTTTACAAAATGTCAAGTATTTGCCACCATTTTTTCTTTACATATCGTGAGCGCACTTTTTGTTAATAATTTGCACAAAATAACTTTAATTAACTTTAACAACTTTTTACATTCACAATTTTAAAATAAACACAAAAAATCTTTTTTTTTTATTTTGTATAAATGTTTTTGTTGCCGCGTTTGAAATATCCGTATAAACAATCACAGCTTTTGTCATTTTTACGTTTTTTTTTTATTTGCACACTGGCATTTTGTTTTTAGACAAGGTTTGAGTTGGGCATTTTAAGAAAAATATGCAACATTCAAATTGGCATTTTTTTTTTGACGTTTGGCACATTTGCAAATGGCAAATTAAAAAAGTCAAATTTAATCGTCACTGTAAAAACCCTATATATTTTTTACTGGTCTAAATTAATTGAAAATTTAATTTTTTTTATTTTTTTGACAAAATCGCCATTTTGAAAAATTGATTTCTCAACACCAACATGGTGTAAAAATCTGAAAATTTGAGAGCAAGTTGCATTTAATACGAACTACATCATATCAAAAAAAAAAAATAATCGAAGGTGGTCGGGTCTAAAAGTGAGTGATTTGGCCTGGAATACCCCATATACATTTTTTAAATATTTTGTAATTTTTGCACACAAATTAATAAATTATGAAACAAATTTACAATGATTTGTATGGTTTTACCATACAATAGGCAATGAAAAGCAAAATTAAACAATTAAAACCTAGTTTTACCTTTAAATGGATAAAATTTAAAAAAAAATACAAAAAAATAGTTGTTTTGTTGCAGCAAACGTCCTCAGGAAGATCATTTGTTTTATCCACAAAAGCAATTTTTTGTGTGTGTTTTATACATTTGTGTCAGATTCAAGCATGAATTTTTTTGAAAATGTATTCCAAGGAATTTTCACGAAAAACTTTTCTGCTGAAGTTCGCTGGATAGGTTTTGAAAAGCTTAAGAGTCCTTTTCAATGCACTGAAAAATTTTTTAAACATTTTTAAAGCATGTTGAACTTAATTTAAAAAAAGGAGGGTATGCGAGGGCTCCAAAGATATTAATTCTTCTTCCAAGTATATTTTTTCCTAAAACATAGTAATGCATTTACTTAAATATATCTTAAAAGTAAGTAAAATTGTATTTAATATAAGTTTAATTGTTTTTATCCAGAGGAAAAATATTTCTTTAAAATAAATAAAAATTTCCTTAAAATTACGGATTCTGTGGACCCTATGGAGTCCCTATGTGAGGACCCTACGGGGCCCCCATATATGGGGTCCGCCCATGAGTATTTGCGTACACTATTATAGGGTCACTGTTGATTTTGATCCAAAATTTTGGTCAGAATCGCTCTATCTGGCTTAGTTTTCGAGACATGGGAATGGGGTCTTGAGAAATTTGATCATGAAATAACTCGAAAACTATAACTCGGAGGGCTTTCGGGTCTTCGGCGGTCATGTTCTACAAGTTAAGGGCTACAAAAATACCTTTGAAATTTTTTTCGTATCTGCAGTATTTGCAGAGTTATAGGCATTTGAAAATTCCCCAAAAATCGAAACTTGGATTTAAAGTTAGGGTCTCATGGGGTCTCCAGATGGGGCCTCCAGATGGGGTCCCCAAAATGCCTAAAGTATTTTTTCCTTAAGTTAAGTAAATTCTTTCTTAAACTGATGAAGATATGGAATCAAATAAAGTCAATGAAATCAATAAAATAAAAATTAATTTTTTCCTAAATTAATACAAAAATTGATTAAATTAATGAAAATGCGTTTTGGAATTAAAGATTAGTACTTATTTGATTCAAGGTCTAGAAAATGTCTATACTATTTGTAAGTAAGTTACTTACTTATTTATTTTTTTTTCACACAATTTAAATTTTTTTCTTTTGAGTAAAACAAAATTTTTTAATAAACCCTTTTTTTCTTAAATGCAGTCAATTCGCCATAAATGTAAAGAATATTTAACTTAATTTAAAAAAACAAATTAAGGAAAACTGTTGTGCTTTTTTAAGTATTTGCATGTACTATATTCAAGTTTGTTTGCTTTTTTTTAAGTAACTCCACCTTATATTAAGATAAGTTGAAGTAAATTCAAAAAAAATTGTTTACTTAAATTAATGACAGTGTTTATTTAATTTCAGTATAGTTATTTTTTTCAGTGTGCTTCTTCTGAAAGCTGACCTTAAAATATTTTATTTCATTATAAGTACATACTAGACCGGCCCTTCGTTGTATGGGCGATTTTAAAGTTGCTCCGAATCCCGCTCCCCAGGGTTCATTTCGTGAGGTTACCGGAAAAACTAACCCAGAAAAAATTTCAGCTCATTTGGATCATTTTTGAGCTATCCCAAGCCCATCAAAGATTTGAAAAACGATTACAAGGGGAAAATATGACTTTTTATTGATTTTCTTAATTTTGTCTATATTTTGAGTAAAGTTTTAATTCAGATGACTAAAAAATTGTGATTTGCAGTAAATTTTCTCTCTAATAAAGCCATTAACTCTAAAATCGGACGAAAATTAGCCAAGTTATTACAACTTCCCCGGGCAACTAACGTGTGGCAGACCACTTAATCAAGCAATTCGTGCCCAATTTTTAAATTTATTGAAATTATCTACTGTAACAAAATTTTTTTATTCTTCAAGGTCTAATGTACTAAGATGATAAGTATTTTTCATATTGCGTTTTTCTAACTTGTTTAAAATAAATCCTAAAAAGGTCTCAATTTTCTACACTGTTTTCAAATCTCCAATTTTAAATTTTTTTTTTTTTTGGTAAAGAAATTTAAAAAAATTGACAATTGGAGTTTAAAATAGTGCCTACGGTCCGTACCGTAGTACCGGGAATACCGGTATTCCCGGTTCTCGGTATTACCGGGAAATGGTACCGTTTTCCCGGTTCTTAATTCATACCCGGTATTCCCGGGAATACCGGTATTCCCGGTTCCGGTTCTGACGGTATTCCCGGGACTACCGGTATGTATATTTTGTAAAATTTTGTACAATTAAAATTTTTTTTGCTTTTACCAAAAAAAAAAAAAAAACATGTGAAAAACACCATTTCCATTCAATTTTTAAATTTTAGACAAAATAGTTACATGATTTTCAAATAATTTTACAAGTACAACTAAACATTACTTAAATACTGATTAAATAGTGTAATTTAAATATTTTATCGTATAGTATTTTTTTGGTTTTTGAGAACCGGTACCAGGATCAGAACCGGGAATACCGGTATTCCCGGAAATATATTTAGAACCGGGAAATCGGTTCCAGAACCGGGAATACCGGTGTTCCCGGCAATACCGAGAACCGGGAAATGGGGGGCACTAGTTTAAAATATTATTAGGCACATATAAGGGAACATACACTTCAAAAATTGAAGGCTTTTCTTTTTTCATTTGGCTAGTCCAGTGATTTTGTTTAGTCGGATTTCGGGAAAAATGTGATTTTTGTACCTTTTTTAGCATTAAGTTATTTTTTTTAATTTCTTTAACAAACTTCATATGTTTTGGACCGAATTGTAACAGCACATGATAATATAATTTAAATCTTTCAATTAGTTCAAAATTGATATATGAAAAATTGCCACAGTTAAAGGTCAAAAATCGAATTTTATAAGATTTGGAATTTTTAAACACTAACAGATTTTTTGATCGGATATAAATAAAACTACTTGATGTTTTGAGTGGATATTAATGAAAATACTTGATTTATTTAATAGGTTCAAATAAAAATGGTTAGTTATTAAATTTCAGAATATTACCCCCTAGCGCTGTTAAAGCCAATAATTTTTTTTTTTGTTTAATGGAGAAAAGGTAATTATTTATTTCTCATAGTGTCATGTAGAACCCAACAACACTTTGGGGTCAATGTTCTGAATTTAAATGCAAATACTTAATTTTTGATCTTTTTAAATACCATCAAGTAGTTTTATTAATTTCCGCTCAGAAAATCAAGTAGTTTCATTAATATCCGCTCAGAAAATCTGTTCATGTTTAAAAATTCAAAATCTTCTAAAATTTGACTTTTGACCTTTAACTGTGTCGATTTTTCACATCTTAATTTTGCCCTTACTTATAGAATTGAAGTATTTTATCTTGTAATAATTCAGTCCAAAACATGTGAAGTTTGTTAAAAAAAAATCCAAACAAATTAACTAGAATCTAAAAAAGGTACAAAAATCACCTATTTCCCGAAATCCGAAGAAACAAAATCACTGGACTAGCCAAATGAAAAAAGAAGAGCCTTTAAAATTTTAAGTGTTTGTTCCTTTATATGTGGCTAATAATATTTTGAACTCCAACTGTCGAATTTTTAAAATTTCTTTAACAAAAAAATTAAAAATTTAAAATTGGAGATTTGAAAACAGTGTAGAAAAATTGAGAACCTTTTAGGATTTATTTTAAACAAGTTAGAAAAACGCAACATGAAAAATACTTATCATATTAGTACATTGGACTTTGAAGAATAAAAAAATGTTGTTACAATACATAATTTCAATAAATTTAAAGAATTGGGTTCGAATTCCTTGATTAAGTGGTCTGCCACACGTTAGTTGCCCGGGGAAGTTGTAATAACTTGGTTGATTTTCATCCGATTTTAGTGTTTATTGCACTGAAAATTTTTTTTACCATTTTTAAAGCATGTTGAACTTAATTTAAAAAAAGGAGGGTATGCGAGTACTCCAAAGATATTAATTCTTCTTCCAAGTATATTTTTTCCTAAAACATAGTAACGCATTTACTTAAATATATCTTAAAAGTAAGTAAAATTTTACTTAATATAAGTTTAATTGTTTTTATCCAGATGAAAAATATTTTTTTTAAATAAGTAAAAATTTCCTTAAACTTACGGATTCTGTTGACCCTATGGAATCCCAAAGTGAGGACCCTATGGGCCCCCATATATGGGGTCCGCCCATGAGTATGTGTGTATACTATTATAGGGTCACTATTGATTTTGATCCAAAATTTTGGTCAAAATCGCTCTATCTTGCTTAGTTTTCGAGATATGGGAATGGGGTCTTGAGAAATTTCATCATGAAATAACTCGAAAACTATAACTCGGAGGGCTTTCGTGTCTTCGGCGGTCATATTCTACAAGTTAAGGACTACAAAAGTGTCTTTAGATTTTTTTTCGTGTCTGCAGTATTTGCAGAGTTATAGGCATTTGAAAATTCCGCGAAAATCGAAATTTGGATTTAAAGTTAGGGTCTCATGAGGTCTCCAGATGGGGCCCTCAGATGGGGTCCCCAAAATACCTAAAGTATTTTTTCTTTAAGTTAAGTAAATTCTTTCTTAAACTGATGAAGATATGAATTCAAATATAGTCAATGAAATCAATAAAATAAAGATTACTTTTTTCTTAAATTAAAACAAAAATTGATTAAATTAAAGAAAATGCGTTTTGGAATTAAAGACTAGTACTTATTTGATTCAAGGTCTAGAAAATGTCTATACTATTTTTAAGTAAGTTACGTACTTATTTATTTTTTTTGCACACAATTTAAATTTTTTTCTTTTAAGTAAAACAAAATTTTTTAAAAAACCAGTTTTTTCTTAAATGCAATCAATTCGCTATAAATGCAAAGAATATTTAACTTAATTTAAAAAAAACAAATTAAGGAAAACTTTTGTGCTTTTTTAAGTATTTGCATGAGCTATCTTCAAGTTTATTTTCTTTGTTTTAAGTAAAACCACCTTATATTAAGATAAGTTGAAGTAAATTCAAAAAAATTTGCTTACTTAAATTAATAACAGTGTTTATTTAATTTCAGTATAGTTATTTTTTTTAGTGTGCCTTATTAGAGAGACAATTTACTGCAAATAATAATTTAGTAGTCACTTGAATTTAAACGTAACTCAAAATATCGAAAAAATTGAGAAAATTAATAAAAAGTCATATTTTCCCCTTGAAATTGTTTTTCAAAACTTTGAAGGGCTTGGGATAGCTCAAAAATTATTCAAATGAGCTGAAATTTTTTCTGGATTAGTTTTTCCGGTAACCTCACGAAATGAGCCCCGGGGAGCGGGATTCGGAGCAACTTTTTAAATAAGGGCCAGTCTAGTACATACTTAATTTTTAAAAACTCAGTATTACGAACTGGCAAAAACTATTTAATTTTTACAAAACCTTCATATAGTATTTTTTCCTTGAAAGGATCCTATAGTCCAAATTTAAATTTTCTTGAAACATAAGTTCAGAAGATACAAATTTAACAAAGTCCTCAATATTACCTTCCGTTAGCCAATATTAAACATGAACCCTATAATATACGTATGAAAGTAGAGATCAAATGGAGTAAAACTGCATTTACAGTTTTTCATTTCGTGATCCTGTTTCCTTTCAAAAGAACTTCAAAGTTTTAAAGTATACATTTTGTAAAATATTCCTGAAATATTTTTACTTGTCCTAGGATGCCACTGATGATGGAAAATAAAAGAAGAGGATCTCCCCTAATTTCTCAATCTTTTTTTAATTTTGATATATTAGGTTAAAAGGATGTGAATAAAGTCCTTTGAAAATTTTATCAAAATGTTTTGTTGAAAACTTTATACTGATGAATAAAGTTTTGAAAGGTTATATTTCCAGATATGTTAAAAAAATAAAAATGGAAAATTAGGGGAGATAATCCTCTTTCATTTGCTATCACTTGTGGCATCCTAGGACAAGTGTAAATATTTAAAAAAAAAATTATAAAATTTAATCCTCAAAAACTTTGAAGTCCATTTAAAAGGAAATATGATCACGAAAAGAAAAACTGTAAATGCAATTCTACTACATTTAGTCTCTAGTTTCAAAGGTATAGTATCTAGTTCGTGTCTAACGACTTTTTTCATTTTCGTCGGACGGTGTAACCAATGATATAACGACTTTTAGAAATAAGATATTTAGCTGGGAATTTTCGTTTTCGGAGGAATATCAGATATTTAAATAAATGAATATGTGGTTTTCGAAATCGAAATCAACTTTCAATTCATTCTGTGAGCGTTGGCACTAAAAAAGTTTTTGGTTTAAATTACATCGAGTAGTACGTAAGTATATTTTTTTTTTTTTTCATTTTCCTATATCATCTTCTCTCATTTAGGGCGGATTACTCAATGAATAGTTAGCTGCTAACTGTCGATTTAACGGAGCCTTATGTCAAAATTTGTATGAAAAAGTTAAATTTAACAGAGAGTTATTTTATAACGGAGCATTGAGTAATCCAGCCTTAGATTTTCAAATCTAAACATTTTTTCGCTGGTTTTATAACTCATACAGCGCACACCCTAACTTGTATTGTATAAATTGTACGCAACTGGGTTTATCTTAATATTTTCATTTTCAATCTATATTTAAGAACTAATATGCCTTGACCGTAGAAACGTATAATAAATTTTGTTGGTATCTTAACTTCAACACGTTTTGTAAACAAAATAAAAAATAAAAAAAACAATTTTGTCCTTTTTCATGCTTAATATTTGTCATATTGTTGCTGTTACTGTTGTTGGTCAGTTGAGGTTAACTGTTTTCTTATCCCTATGTGGTAATTTGCTTTTTTTATGGATGAGAAATTGATTGTTAAAAAAAATGGTTGATCTTTAGTATATGGTGAGTAAAAATTGTATTTTATTTTTTTTATTATGTTTCAAAATTACTTGTAAATAGTATAAATGGATGTGTGATAAATAAAATTTTTGGACTAGACTAGAGACCGTGATGTCTTAAGTGATTTTCGGCGTTTTTGCATTTATAAAAATTAATGATTTGGTGCAGTTTTACCTTAATTGTCACCAAAAATTTAATATTTAACGAAATATTGCGAAATTAATTTTCGTAGTTTCAACTCACAAGGAAGGTCTTTCACAGGGCACCCACCGATTTTCGTGAAACTTGCATAAAGGAAAGAGGGAAGAAAAAGAGGAGTTACCTGTTTTTTATAGCTGCCCAATCTCACATTTAGCGGGTCAAAGGGGAGGATGAAAAACGGAATTTTTTGAGGATTTTTTCCATTTCATCCAAATAAACTATACGAATATTTTATACAGGTAGAAAGGTTTTTTGAAGGCCTATCCAATGGTGTATCGGTCTAAATTCGGCTTCGTTAAATTCGTTATTGTCAAAAACGTATAATCGTTGAGGTAGTTTACATGGAGATGTATATGGGGCATTCACAAATCACTCACTTTTAGACCCGACCCCTTTCGATTTATTCTATTTTTGGATATGTTTTAGTACTTATTAAATGCAAATTGGATACCAATTTTCAGCCTTTTATTCCAAGATGGTGTTGAGTACTCAATTGGCGATTTTCTCCAAAAAATTAAAAAATGGAAAATTTTAATTAATTTTGACCATTAAAAAATATAGATATCTAAAAAAAAGTTAGACACGTTTTGTTGGTATTTAAATGTAGTTTTAGAAAAAAATATAAAAAAATTATTTTTTCTAAAAAATAATTTTTTTAATTTTTGAAAAATCCGAAACCTTAGATTTTTTTGTAAAAAACTATCAAAATTCTACTCTAAATTACCCAACTTTTAAGCTATAATTCGAGATGTGATCACAATTCTTTCTATTTTTTTTTTCAAATTTTTGAAATTGCGCCTTTTATTTTTTGGCTCTGATTTATTTTATATGGTGCTCAAAAAAAAAAAAAAATTGGTAGATACTGACCCTAACTTACCCTATATATATTCATTTGGAGGTAAAAATACGTCTCAAAAAATTATGGACGATCGGATAGGGGTAAGGCTTTCAGCATGGTCCTTGAAGTTTAAAAAACGGATTACAAGGAAAAATATAAATCTTTTTCTGTTTTCGCAATTTTTTTTGGTATTTTAGGTTAAGTTTAAATTCCAGTGGTTGCAGAATTATGATGTGGAGTAAAATGTCTTTCTAATAAGGTACTAAAAACTAAAATCGGTTGAAAATCAGCCAAGTTATTACAACTTCCCCAGGCATCTAGCGTGTGTCATACCACTTGATTAAAGAATACGAGTGGACACTATGCCTGTTTGTAACGTCAAAAACAAATTGTCTTTATCTGGATGCAGTTTATTGAATCTATTTTGCACGCGAGTTGAAAAATTTCAAAGCTATAAAGAATTTTTAAATTATTGATATGTCCCAAGGTGTATTAACAAAGAAAACAAAGCTTTTTCAAAAAATCCTCCATAATCCCAGAGAAAATATAGAAATGTTAAGATTATTTTGGGACGGAGGTAGTATTTTTTAAGTGTAAAAATTTGTTTAATGGAACCAAATAGGCAAATTTTACTGAAGAAAATTGTTAATTTTCAGTAATAAAGCAGAACTTTGATTATTTGATTTTACTATTTTGTTTATTTTTTGAGTGTAAAAATTTTTTTGAGTGTAAACATTAAAAAAAATTCCCATCATTACAAAAAAAAAATTATAATAATTATAAAAATCCACTTATGAAATTTTTTAATAAATAAAAATTCCATATTTTCACGCTAAAAGCTATAAAAAAATCGAAAGTTCAACATTGACCTTGAATTGCTTAACAAGGAGTCAAGTTCAACTAATTATCTGTCCGTCAAAAAAAGAAAAACCAAAATATTTTGATCGGTTCAAAAGTTACAGAATTTTGGCCAATGAAAAGCGATTTTTAGCCACTATGCGGCGGGTTAAAAAAAAGTAAATTGCAAAACTTGTATGGCATTTTTGAGAATTGTGCGAAATTTGCAAATCTGTTTTCTATTTTTTTAGAAGCAATTAATAATTCATGTTTAAATTTAATACACAAAAATACGTGCCTTAACGAGCAGAACCGTTTTGCTTTTTCATTTTTTACTTTAATAGAAAATATACCCCTAAAATGTACACATTTTTATGAAAAAAATTTCTAACAAAACCGATTTCGTACAAGGTTATGCCACCGTTGGATAGACATAAAAAAACATTTCTTCACGTATGGTTACATGATACAGTTTCTTAGAAAGAAATGGCCCAAAAATCCAAAAAAAGCGATTCTTTCGTAATTTTTTGACATATTTTTTGAACCTCTAGAGCCCGGATATGCCCAATAAGCCGAGACACCCCAACCTTAGAATATTCTATTTTAAGTTTCATGCAAATCGGTTCATAAGGGTTTAGATACTTCCCTTGTTAGTCAAATTTATAGTACAAGGAAATTAGGTGTGTTCACTTTGCGGACATTCCTTGTAAATTACAGAAAAATCCAGCGATAGAATTTAATTCTGATGGCAGAATCGAACTAAGGAGTTCAAAATATTTAGTGGGTCTAGTTTCTGGGTCAGTAACTTTTTTTGTAGAGCTGTGTTATTGAAGACACCAGAGTGTTTTCATTAAATCCTAAATAACTGCATTAAACGCGAACGTTTTTTTCTTTTAAAGTTAACCTTATACTATATGCCTTATTACCACATTGTTTAAGCAATAACAACGTCTAACATTTTATTTTCTATTCCATCAAATATTAAAAATACTCTAATTTTAGAACAGTAAAACAAAAAAACATCAAAAATATTTTTACAACAATTTTCAAAAAAAAAAAAAAAAAAAAACAAATGTATTTAAAAATTACTGAAATTGATGGTTCCATAATAAAAAAAAAACTTTGAATAAATAAAAACAAAAAAAAATTTAAGTAAGTTGATTTTCAAGTTTTAGCACCACACTCAAAACCCCAAAAAATATTTGACGGAGGATTGCAAGAACAGTAAATATTTTTGAATAGTAGTTGCGACAGATTATTTTGTGGAACTTTATATAATATGGCCCTAAATTATTAATTTTTGTAATTTTTTTTTTTAATTTTGAATACAGCGCACATAGGGGCAAAATGGTATGTTTTATGGCATCAATTAAACCGCTGGATTTTTGTAGTCGATATGCCCACCATTTTAAAGAGCGCAGCTTTTCGATTAAATTTATGTAAAAACATGTAAGACTTTCTTTGCAAAATTGCAAAAAAATGCGCAAAAACGAAAAAAAAAAATAGTTTGTTTGAAGTATAAAATTTTGTAAATTTTTATGTTTTTTCACCTGGTCCCATTTTGCCCATTTTGGAACTTAATCAGCCTATGACCAATAGATATATTCGTGCCAAGTTTAAGGGGTCTAGCATTTTTGTTTGCATGTGGTTTTTTAGTAAAAAAAAGTCATATTTTTAAAGTGCAGTTTCACAAAGCGGGCTCTTTTCGTGCAAGTTTCTGTGACTGATTCTAGTAAAGAATTATACCACTTACCACTGTATAAAAATATCTAAGGATGATGTAGGATAAGTCTTGACTTTTTGACCTTTAAACTTATGTTTTAAAAATCGTCATAAAAAGGATGTTCTTAGAACGGCTATAACTTCTCTAATATTCAATGCAATTTGGTCAGAATGAATGAAAATAATTTGTGCTAAAATTACCTTTCAATTTATGTGTATAGTTCCAACATTTTTTATTTGTTTACCTTTTATTTTGAGTTTTTAACTTAAGACTATTTAAAATATTTTTTTTTTTGTTTTTTTGAACTTTTACTAAATTTAACACAGTGCCAAGAAACGGAAAATGGATAAATCAAAAAAGTAAAAATGCAGTCAAGCGTAGAAAAGTATAGGCTTTCGATATAAAATAACAATGTTAGCAAAATCGCTTTTTTAAAAAATGAATTGTTGCCAAGAATCCCCATATAGCTGCCCCTATGTGCAGCGCCACTTTTAATCCATTTCAACCCAACTTGCAGCGGGAAAAAGTTCTTGCCAAAAAAACACAAATTTTTTAATGGTTTTTGTATATCTGTTAAATCCACCAAACATTTTTATCATATGTGAATTTAGGAAATGCGATTAATGCGCCCTCGTTTGAAAAAATAAAATAAGCGAAAATAAAATCATAAATGAATTTGTTAGCATTTATTGCAATGGTGAAGGTTTCCGTTTTACATTATAAACTCCAAAATTAAAGTTTTCGAAAGTAAAAAAGATTTTTATGCACTAAAAAATCGAAAATATGCGCTTAAAATATGAGCTAAAAATATGCGCTTAAAAATTTAAAAAACCTATGTACAAAAAAAACCTAAAAATATGCTGTAAAAAAATCTGTGAAATTAAATCTGGTTTTCATACGAAAAACTTCTTAAAAATCTTAAAATAACGCTGCGTTGAAATTGTAACATTTAAAACTTCATGTAAGGAAGATTTTTTTTTAGAAATTATATCATTTTATAACAAAATTAAAAAGAAATCAAAACCCATTTATCTTATTTCCAAAATAAATTTTAAAATTTAAAAAAGTTTTTGAAACTGTAATGTATTTATTACACTCATAGAAATCCTACAGTATTCCTTACTAAAAAGTTGGTAGTTATTACTAATTGTTAGTATTAAAGGGCCCTACAACGCGTTAGTCAATTTTTACTAACGCAGTTATAAAAAAACGGTAAACAAATTTAAAAGCGAAAACCTATCCAAAATCGATTTTAAAAAATTTTTTAACAAAAAAAATTGTTTCAAAAATATATAATTATTGAGCTTGATAGCTGGAAATGATCTATTTCGGAATTTTTTTAAAAAAAATATTTTTTTTCAACAAAAATTTGCTATGTGCGTTTGAAAAAAAAAATATTCAAAAATGTAAATTTTACCATATTAGGTGTCAAAAATAATTTTCCAAATTTTTTAAAATTACTAACAAAAATTATTAAAAAATCGGTAAAAAATCAGTATTCAGTAAAGTTCAAAGTATTCCAATTTCAAAAAAATAACTAAATTTATACTGTAAATCTAAATTTATACTGTAAATGACTAAAAAAGTAGTATAGTTAGAGTTATAACACTTTTACTGTATTTTTTACTGTAGGATTATTTTGAGTGTACACATTTCTAATCATTTATTACAAATCTCTAATAATTTATCGTTGAATCATCTGTTTCGTATGTTTGTGGAATCAGATGTATTATTTATCTTTATTAGTAAATAAACACTATTTTATGTATGTATGTGTAAGCATATAATTTACATGTAAAATAGATAGAATAAGGATTAGATTAAAGTACCGTTATTTTAGTTTATAAGGAGACAACTTTTATAATAAAGGGATAATTCTAATTTGAAACTTAGCCGAGCAATTGGCTTTTTGTTTTATTTAAAAACCCCACCAGCACTCCAAGTAGTGCTTTGCCTTGGCGCTTGTTAGAGCCGGTATAAAACAATAGTGCCAGTGGCATTTGAAACGCCGGCCAAAAATATAAACCCACAAAAAAGGGAATACTTTTTATTAAATGACCTGTCATTACAAAACAAATTTCAATTTGTGTTTTTTCTAAAGCCATAGGCAATAAGGCCATTGAAAAATAAGGCCATATGGCCTTATTACCAACCACTGTTGGAAATGAAGCCATATATGGCTTTGTTACTCATTTGAAATTTTTTAAAAATATTCGTCATTATTTTGCGGAGAGTGTGGGGGAAAATGTGGAAATATATTTCGGGGGGGTGAAATAAAGCCATAGGCAATAAGGCCATATGGTCTTATTTCCCAATGAGTTGAGAAATAAAGCCATATGGCCTTATTACCAACCACTGTTGGAAATAAAGCCATATATGACTTTATTACTCAACATACATACAGCCGTTTTTGCATTATTGCAAAGCATGCAGATATATTTTCAATTCAATACAAAGGGGCGTGGCATTTGACGGCCCTTTATACGACAATGCTCTAATTTGGCACATAGTAAGTACTCGGTTAGTCCTATCTTTAATATAAATTTCATCAAAATCGGTTCATTCGTTTTTTTATATATAGATGTCATTAGTGGTGGAATATAAAAAATTGATTTTGCCAAGCCCCCCCCGCCCACCGACAGAAAATCAAAAATCTGACCGCACAGTGTTACTCCCCAGACTATTCTGAATAGTCCCTGAAAATTTCATCACGATCGGTCCAGCGGTTTTCGAGTCCATACGGAAGATACATACACACATACATACATACACACATCCATTTTTATATATATAGATAGAAGATAGATAGAGCAAAATAGACGAAATTTGGGGATCATTATCAAAAAATATATTTTTGAATGAAATTTTTTATAAAATCTTTATTTGCCATTATTTCCTTAAATATAAGAGATAGAGCAAAATAGACGAAATTTGGGAATCACTTTCAAAAATTTCAAAAAATATATTTTTGAATGAAATTTTTTATAAAATCTTTATTTGCCATTATTTCCTTAAATATAACAGATAGAGCAAAATAGACGAAATTTGGGGATCATTAAAAAAAATTTCAAAAAATATATTTTTGTATGTATGTATTTGCCATTATTTCCTTAAATATGAGAGATAGAGCAAAATAGACGAAATTTGGGGATCACTATCAAAAAAATATATTTTTGTATAAAATTTTTTATGAAATCTTTATTTGCCATTATTTCCTTAAATATAAGAGATAGAGCAAAATAGACAAAATTTGCGGATCACTATCAAAAATTCAAAAAAATATATTTTTGTATGAAATTTTTTATAAAATCTTTATTTGCCTTTATTTCCTTAAATATAAGAGATTGAGCAAAATAGACGAAATTTGGGGATCATTAAAAAAAATTTCGAAAAATATATTTTTGTATGCATGTATTTGCCATTATTTCCTTAAATATGAGAGATGGAGCAAAATAGATGAAATTTGGGGATCACTAAAATAAATTTCAAAAAATATATTTTTGAATGAAATTTTTTATAAAATCTTTATTTGCCATTATTTCCTTAAATATAAGGGATAGAGCAAAACAGACAAAATTTGGGGATCACTATCAAAAAAATATATTTTTGTCTGAAATTTTTTATAAAATCTTTATTTGCCATTATTTCCTTAAATATAAGAGATAGAGCAAAATAGACGAAATTTGGGGATCACTAAAAAAAATTTCAAAAAAAATATATTTTTGTATGAAATTTTTTATAAAATCTTTATTTGTCATTATTTCCTTAAATATAAGAGATAGAGCAAAATAGATGAAATTTGGGGATCACTATCAAAATTTCAAAAAATATATTTTTGTATGAAATTTTTTATAAAATTTTTATTTGCCATTATTTCCTTAAATATAAGAGATAGAGCAAAATAGACAAAATTTGGGGATCACTTTCAAAATTTCAAAAAATATATTTTTGTATGAAATTTTTTATGAAATCTTTATTTGCCATTATTTCCTTAAATTTAAGAGACACAGCAAAATAGACAAAATTTTGGAATCACCATCAAAAATTTCAAAAAATATATTTTTGAATGAAATTTTTTGTAAAATCTTTAGTTGCCATTATTTCCTTAAATATAAGAGATAGAGCAAAACAGACAAAATTTGTGGATCACTATCAAAATTTAAAAAAATATATTTTTGTGTGAAATTTTTTATAAAGTCTTTATTTGCCTTTATTTCCTTAAATATAAGAGATAGAGCAAAATAGACGAAATTTGGGGATCACTATCAAAATTTCAAAAAATATATTTTTGAATGAACTTTTTTATGAAATCTTTATTTGCCATTATTTCCTTAAATATAAGAGATCCCAGCAAAAATTGACATTACCAGTAATGGGTTTTATAATCCGAAACAGATGTTAATCAGTAGTTACTTATTGAATGAAACACTAATTATTTTAACAAGGGCGTGAGACAAAAATAACTAGTGAAGAGTATAAAATCTTTATTTGCTATTATTTCCTTAAATATAAGGGATAGAGCAAAATAGACGAAATTTGGGGATCACTATCAAAAAAATAGATTTTTGTATGAAATTTTTTATAAAATCCTTATTTGCCATTATTTCCTTAAATATAAGAGATAGAGCAAAATAGACGAAATTTGGAGATCATTAAAAAAAATTTCAAAAAATATATTTTTGTATGAAATTTTTTATAAAATCTTTATTTGCCATTATTTCCTTAAATATAAGAGATAGAGCAAAATAGACGAAATTTGGGGATCATTAAAATAAATTTCAAAAAATATATTTTTGTATGAAATTTTTTATAAAATCTTTATTTGCCATTATTTCATTAAATATAAAAGATAGAGCAAAATAGCCGAAATTTGGGGATCACTAAAAAAAAATTCAAAAAAAATATTTTTGTATAAAGTTTTTTATAAAATCTTTATTTGCCATTATTTCCTTAAATATAAGGTATAGAGCAAAATAGACGAAATTTGGGAATCACTATCAAAAAAATAGATTTTTGTATGAAATTTTTTATAAAATCCTTATTTGCCATTATTTCCTTAAATATAAGAGATAGAGCAAAATATACGAAATTTGGGGATCACTAAAAAAATTTCAAACAATATATTTTTGTATGAAATTTTTTATAAAATCTTTATTTGCCATTATTTCCTTAAATATAAGAGATAGAGCAAAATAGACAAAATTTGGGGATCATTAAAAAAAATTTCAAAAAATATATTTTTGTATGAAATTTTTTATAAAATCTTTATTTGCCATTATTTCCTTAAATATAATAGATAGAGTAAAATAGACAAAATTTGGGGATCACTATCAAAATTTCAAAAAATATATTTTTGTATGAAATTTTTTATAAAATCTTTATTTGCCATTATTTCATTAAATATAAGAGATAGAGCAAAATAGCCGAAATTTTGGGATCACTAAAAAAAATTAAAAAAAAAATATTTTTGTATAAAGTTTTTTATAAAATCTTTATTTGCCATTATTTCCTTAAATATAAGGTATAGAGCAAAATAGACGAAATTTGGGAATCACTATCAAAAAAATAGATTTTTATATGAAATTTTTTATAAAATCCTTATTTGCCATTATTTCCTTAAATATAAGAGATAGAGCAAAATAGACGAAATTTGGGGAGCACTAAAACAAATTTCAAAAAAATATATTTTTGTATGAAATTTTTTATAAAATCCTTATTTGCCATTATTTCCTTAAATATAAAAGATAGAGCAAAATAGACGAAATTTGGGGAGCACTAAAACAAATTTCAAAAAATATATTTTTGTATGAAATTTTTTATAAAATCTTTATTTGCCATTATTTCCTTAAATATAAGAGATAGAGCAAAATTGACGAAATTTGGGGATCATTAAAAAAATTCAAAAAATATATTTTTGTATGAAATTTTTTATAAAATCTTTATTTGCAATTATTTCCTTAAATATAAGAGATAGAACAAAATAGACGAAATTTAGGGATCACTTTCAAAATTCCAAAAAATATATTTTTGTATGAAATTTTTTATGAAATCTTTATTTTCCATTATTTCCTTTAATATAAGATTATTTTCTTATTTTCTTAAATATAAGGGAGAGAGCAAAATAGACGAAATTTGGGGATCACTATCAAAAATTTCAAAAAATATATTTTTGAATGAAATTTTTTATACAATCTTTATTTGCCATTATTTCATTAAATATAAGAGATAGAGCAAAAAAGACGAAATTTGGGAATAACTATCAAATTTCAAAAAATATATTTTTGTATGAAATTTTTTATAAACTCTTTATTTGCCATTATTTCCTTAAATATAAGAGATAGAGCAAAATAGACGAAATTTGGGGATCACTATCAAAATTTCAAAAAATATATTTTTGTATGAAATTTTTTATAAACTCTTTATTTGCCATTATTTCCTTAAATATAAGAGATAGAGCAAAATAGACGAAATTTGGGAATCACCGTCAAAAATTTCAAAAATATATTTTTGAATGAAATTTTTTATAAAATCTTTATTTGCCATTATTTCCTTAAATATAAGAGATAGAGCAAAATAGACGAAATTTGGGGATCATTAAAAAAAAATTTAAAAAAATATATTTTTGAACGAAATTTTTTATAAAATCTTTATTTTCCATTGGGGATCACTAAAAAAAATTTCAAAAAATATATTTTTGTGTGAAATTTTTTTATAAAATCTTTATTTGCCATTATTTTCTTAAATATAAGAGATAGAGCAAAATAGACGAAATTTGGGAATCACCATCAAAAATTTTCAAAAAAAATACTTTTGAATGAAATTTTTTATAAAATCTTTATTTGCCAATATTTCCTTAAATATAAGAGATAGAGCAAAATAGACGAAATTTGGGGATCACTATCAAAAATTTCAAAAAATATATTTTTGAATGAAATTTTTTATAAAATCTTTATTTGCCATTATTTCCTTAAATATAAGAGATAGAGCAAAATAGACAAAATTTGGGGATCACTATCAAAATTTCAAAAAATATATTTTTGAATGAAATTTTTTATAAAATCTTTTTGTGCCATTATTTCCTTAAATATAAGGGATAGAGCAAAATCGACGAAATTTGGGGATCACTATCAAAAAAATAGATTTTTGTATGAAATTTTTTATAAAATCTTTATTTGCCATTATTTCCTTAAATATAAGAGATGGAGCAAAATAGACAAAATTTGGGGATCACTAAAAAAAAATTAAAAAAAAATTATGTTTGTATGAAATTTTTTATAAAATCTTTATTTGCCATTATTTCCTTAAATATATGAGATAGAGCAAAATATACGAAATTTGGGGATCACTAAAAAAATTTTAAAAAATATATTTTTGTGTAAAATTTTTTATAAAATCTTTATTTGCCAATATTTCCTTATATATAAGAGATAGAGCAAAATAGACGAAAATTTCAAAAAAAAATATTTTTGTATGAAATTTTTTATAAAATCTTTATTTGCCATTATTTCCTTAAATATAAGAGATAGAGCAAAATAGACGAAATTTGGGGATCACTAAAAAAAATTTCAAAAAATATATTTTTGTATGAAATTTTTAATAAAATCTTTATATTTTATTATTTCCTTAAATATAATTAAAATGAAAGTTCACCAACATTAAATGCGTGTAAAAATATCTAGCGCTGAACTAAAAAAAGCCTTGATGGGTTTGTTTTGGAATATGTAAACTTTCATTTGTTTTGGTTTCATCCATGCCGATTGTGGTTGTTACACTGTGTTATTAATGTGTCGTTTTAAAAATCTGAATAATTATATTAAGTTTGTGAATTTTTTAGTATAAAATCTATTAAGAAATTACATTAAATATTAATTGAAAGAAGCTTTATCTACGCAAAAAAATAATCACTGTGTCATGAAGGTTGTGTTACTTACTTTCCCTTTACATCAAAATAAACAATGAGACAAGAAAGCCAAGCGTCATCACTAGAGATTAACAACAGACACACACAAGTGTGTGCTTTGAAGTAATGATGAATATGAGAACTATAAATATATAATGATGGTTATTTCCTTTTGTTTATGCAAAAAACTATCAGATCTTAAAGACATTAATATGTGTTCCTAATTTGAACATCTTTGTACTTGCATATTCTGGCGGAATTAACCATTTGTTAATTTATTGCACTACTTTACAGAAATTTTATTTCACGATAATTTGCATTGATTTTCGATTAAAAAAAAAAAAATAAGAAAAAATAGGATTAAAAAAAAATTTCAAATATCTCAAAAATTAAAGCTAATTTTTTAATTTGGTGTCCATATTCGTTATCTACGTCCCAAAAACTATTGGAAAACTCGGGTCGCAAGTCATATGAATTTTGTTTTTTTTTTTTTTTTTAATGTAAAAACCACAACACAAAATTTAAAATTTTTGACATAATTTTTCAAATTCCGCTTACATTAAAAAAAGAGGAAACATTAAGTAAGCAATATATTCTCTGATATAACTAATATAAGATGTTCCCTAAAGGTTCACATCCAAAGTTTAAACAATCTCTTATTAGAAGTGCAAATGTTCGCGATCACCTAGAAAAAGTCAAATTTTACTTTCCAATGCATGTATAAGGAGTAGCCTCGAACCTACCATTATGTAATTAAGCCTCAATGATAGAGAATAGTCTGTAGATTAAACAAAATCTAACAAAAATTGCAACAGGCTTCAACTTTAATCCGATCTGCAAAAAAAATTTAAAATCGTCTGAATATATCATAATAAAAAATTTGCAAATGTCTCAAAAACAAGAGCTAGTTTTGACATTTGGAGCACAGATTCGGAATCAGCATACGAAAATCTACTAGTAACTATATATGGCAATCCAAAAGTATCAAATTTCTTAAAGTTTGTTCCTCCGTGTTATTAGTATGCAATTATTATCCACAATTGTTAGACTTTAAAAAATGATTCATGCGAATTGGTTAAGTATTTTTCGAAATATAAGCAAATATTTTTTTGGGCTGTAGCAAAATCGCCCAAAAAAGAAAATGAAATTTCGTCCAATTGTTTATACAAATTTGGGCCATATTTCACGTGAAAAGTTACCCAAAATTTTTGGGCACATTTTCACAATTGTTAGGCAAAATTTCGAAATAAAAAATTGGCTAATTTTTTATTACGAAAAATTTCCCAAAACAAAATATGAAAAACTGACCACTTTTTTTATTTTATATTGGGTCATTTTTTATTACGAAAAATTTCCCAAAACAAAACATGAAAAACTGACCACTTTTATTTTGATTTAATTTTAGTCAAAATCTTAAAACTGATATAATGAAACAGTCACCAGAAAAATTAAATATCCTGATAATGGCACAACCTAAAAAAAAGTTTATCAATTTTTTTTAGAAACAAAACGCGATGTTTTGACAAGATCGCCGGGAATTGAACCAACAACCCCTGCACTTACTTCCAGATTATCATTATCATTATAATTCTACTGCAGCCCATTAGAGAATCTCAAGTAACGAATTAAAAAACAGCATGGAGCTCCGATAAAAGCGTCGCAGTCGAACAATTTTAGCAACAAATTTTAACAACAAATTCTCAGACTTTTTGTATACGAAAAATATCTAGAATTCTGTTACCATTTCTAAAAGAAAAATGTCTCAGATTCTTCAACTTTTTCTATACAAAAAACGTTTCGGATGCAGAGAATTTTTTTATACAAAAAATATCTGAGATTTTTTCGATATGAAAAATTT
Source organism: Pegoplata infirma (assembly GCA_963921195.1). Classification (NCBI taxonomy): domain Eukaryota; kingdom Metazoa; phylum Arthropoda; class Insecta; order Diptera; family Anthomyiidae; genus Pegoplata; species Pegoplata infirma. Next base: position 83,443,695 of record OY992537.1, read on the forward strand.
CTCATAATCTGGGACTTTTTCTGTACGAAATTTTCTCATCTTTCGTTTCAAAAAAGTATCAGGTTCTGAGAAATTTTTGTATATAAGAATCTTATTTCTGAGACATTTTTTGTATAGAAAATGTCTCAAAATTTGAGACATAAAAAAAGTTTCAGAATATGAGACATTTTTTGTTTAGAAAAATTCTCAGAATATGAGACATTTTTCGCATAGAAAAGTCTCAGAATCGGAGACATTTTTCGTGTTAAAAAAGTCTAAGAATCTAAGCCATTTTTTGTATAGAAAAAGTCTCAAAATTTGAGACATTTTTCGTAGTCTCAGAATCTGAGACATTTTTCGTATAGAAAAAGTCTTAAAATCTGAGACATTTTTTGTATAGAAAATGTCTCAGAATCTGAGACATTTTTCACATAGAAAATGTTTTAAAATCTGAGACATTTTTCGTTAGAAAAAGTCTCAGAGACTGAAACATTTTTTATAAAAATGTTTCAGAATCAAAGACAATTATCGTATAGAAAAAGTCTTAGAATCTGAGTCAGGGTCTGAGACATTTTTCGTATAGAAACTTTTTTTTTATAGAAAAAGTATTAGAATCTGAGACATTTTGCGTATAGAAACTTATGTATTTTTTTTTTTAAAAAAGTATAAGAATCTGCGACATTTTTCGTATTGAAAAAGTTTGAAAATCTAAGATATTTTTTGTATAGAAAAACGCTTTTTCTACTCAAAAAAGGTCTGAGATTCTGAGACTTTTTCTATATGGAAAATGTTGCAGTATTTAAGACACAAGAATAAATACTGAATCGTGACTCTTTTTACAATTATTTAAATGTTTTGTCTCTTTATTTTTAGATCTCTTAATGCTTTAAAGTGATATTTTAATATACAAAGAAAATGGAAATTCAATAAAGAAATCCAAAAACCACCAATTGCAGAACTTTTGCTTTATTATTTTATTAATTATTATCAGTTGTATTTGTATATCGTGAACCTATATTCAAAATATGCCAACTCAAATTTGACCGAATTGAATTTCCGATGGTAAATAGCTCCCCTATGCAATACCCATCTGTGGTAAAAATTTCAGAGCAAAAATATATATAATATGTCGTTTTACATCAATTTTTGTTATTCTGCTAACTCAAAGTACACATTTTTTTGGTGAAAATAAATGCCAACTCACATTGTAAATTTCCAAAAAATGTTTAAAATTTTTTTAAAACAAAAAATTTACCACATTTCTTATTGCAATTGCCACGCTGAGCACGAATCTGGTAAATATTTTGATATCTAATGACCAGTTTTCGAGATATTGCCATTTTGAAAATATCGGTAAATAGTGTTTGCAAAAAAAAAAATTGCTTATATATATGAAGGTTTCTATTTCAAACGTACCACGAAAAAAAAAAATGTTGTTGGATCAAAGTCAAGAGAGCTTATTGCCCTATATGAAAGTAACAAATCGTGGAACAAAAGTTTTTGTTTTTCGGAAAAATGGGCGAGATAGGCGTGGTCAAACATGGTAAAATTGAGCAATTTTTGCATGATGTCGCTTTATATTTAATTTTTTCTACAGTAACTCAACGATTCTAAAATTTTCGAAACACATTTATTTTATAGTGTTTTGTATGGGCTATCAATTGGCATTATTAGTTTTTGGAAAAAATTCAGAACTATGTCTGAATTTTTCAAATGAAAAATAAAAATCGATGTAGCAAAAAACACGCCATTTATAATTTTTTTTTTAAAAAAATTTTAAATTAAAGTTCATTTTATTCTCTACATCATATCAAATTTTCAGAGAGCAGTTATTTTTGGTTTTCGAGAAAATTGGCTTTAAAGTTTAAATGTCTTGTTTTATTTTCCATATCACTCATACGCCACGATACATTTATTTTTGCACTTACCAAAAACTTATTTAATTCTGTTTAGATAACATATTTAGAGCTGATTTGCTCTAACATATTTAGAGCTGATTTGTTGACCAGAGACATACAGTGCCATCGCTTACTCGTCTTCTGTGTAATAAGAATGACAATTTTTTTGAACTTTAAAATCATTGAAATGATGAAGAAGGTTTGTAAAATTTTTGAAGTGCAGACTTTAAAATATTTTTTGGAACTTGTCTACTTCTGATATATTTTAAATTTTTAGTTGTAAGGCAATGTGTTTAATATCAGAGTATTCTTAAAAATTAACAACGACTGTGAATATTGTTGCCTGGATTTATTCCAGTAAATGCCTAAGCGGCGTCCCAGAATTTCAACAATCATAAGGCAAATTTCACTTCTGAAATATTGTCATTTTATTGATATTGAATGCAACCTTGATACGAAGAATCTTGAAAAACAGTCGAATTCTTATTATAAATATGACAAATCAATAGAGTCCGGCCGAAACCAGTTTTTCGAGGCCAAACCGAAACCGAACCAAAACCGAAACTAAAAAAAAAATTAATGCCTGGCTGAATAAAGTTTTTATTTATTTATTTTTAAAAATAAATATACAGCACTTAATGTTTTTAAACCATCGGAATTGTTGTATTTATTAAAAAATATATATATTTTTAAAAACTTACAAAAAAATCATATTTAAATAAACTTAAAAAAAATTGTTCATTAAATCTGTAGATTAAGAAAAAAAATTATTTGAACACGTTAATTGGAAATCCTTGTTACATTTTTTAAATGAACTGAATCAAGTGTAATGATACTCGAAATTGAAAAATTCAGTAACTTTTTTATATATTTTTTAAAATACTAAAATTTTGCCGAATACCGAATAGAGGCCGAAACCCCATTATTCGGCCGAAATCAAGACCGAAACCGAATATTCGGTTGGACTCTACAAATATGCTCTAAATCAATTATCTAAATAAAGCAGCTGATACATTTAACTATTTTATTGTTAATCATATTTATTTTACTTCTATTCAATTTCATTTCTTAAATTGAGGCGCTCAGCGCCAAAACGGCCTAACCCTCATTATCAAAAAAATCAAAATGACTATGCTTATCTAAGCGGAACCTTTTGAAATAAATACTTAAAAAAATTCCCTATTGCATAGTATAACCTGGTGTTATACTGGTGTTATACTATGCAATAGGGAGTTTTTTTAATTTTTTTTTCAAAAGGTTTCGGTTAGATCAGCATAGTCAGTTTGATTTTTTTTGTAATGAGGGTTAGGCCGTTTTGGTGCTGAGCGCCTCAATTAGTATTAATGTTTTCATCCTTTTAAATTTCTGAAACACTGTAGAATTTTCAATGCTCATTTGATTTAAATATTTTTTGATTTTATTTGTTTGGACTTTGTAAACAAAATAATTGTATAAAAGGAGAAATGTTTTCAAAATAATTTCAATTAGCTTTCTGACTCCAAATAAGAAACTTTGATCGGTCTTCGGATACGAACGGGTTTCTAAATAAAAAGTCCTTAAAGAAATTAGCTGAAAGAGTGTTTTCTTTCAAATCGATGACAACATACAACCTTCGGAACAAGGTTGTTTCAGTGGCTCCCAACGTGATAATTTCGAATACTGGTGCAAGTGGAAGAAATCAAGAGGACCAAGGAACTAATCAAGACACTAGTGACAGCAGGCGCGGATCCAGGGGGGGGAGAATGGGATTTCTCCCCCCAAAACGATTTCAAAAGAAAAAAAAAAGAGAAAGGAAAAGGAAAAGGAAAAGAAAAGAAAAAGAAAAAAGGAAAAGAAAAAAGAAAAGGAAAAAGGGAAGGGAAAGGAACAAGGATCGAATGAAAATGGCCAGGATATATAAATATCCTTTGGAGAGGTATATGTATGTGTGCTGATGATTTTCGTCAGCACACACAGCCTCCAATTTTTTTTACATCCTTGGGATAAAATGTTTCGGAATTAAAGAAAATTCATTTGAAAAACTTAAAAAAAAAGTCGTGGACATTTTCTAACCGAATAACTTTCTTAAGGAAAAAGTATTATATTTTTATATAAAAATGTCTCAGAACTCCAGATTTTATTTTTAGAAAATGTTTTGATACTTATTTGACTCTGAATGTAAGAAATTTTTTATTGAATAATTATCTAAAATTTTTAAAAAATATCTTATAACTTTTCTTTAGGAAAAATTCAAGAATTTTTCCTTAGAAAAAAATGTTTCAGAATCGTAAGTTCTTAAAAAAAATAAAAATATCAGAATCGGAAAGATTTCTACAGACAAAATGCTCAGAATCTGAGTTGTTCTATAAGGAAATATATTTTTTTCTCTTTAAGATATCTTTTAGATCTGCTAATTTTTCTATATGAAAAGTTTATCAAAACCTATTATTTTTTTGAGAGATTTTTTTTTGTATAAAAAATCCTTTGGATTGAAATTTTTCTGTTGGAGATTTTTTTGATGAAAGTTTTTCTGTTGGAAAATCCTGGGAATTTTTCTACAGGAAATGTGTCTCTAAATATGTAAATTTTTCTAATAATAAATGAATAATAACATCCTTAAAATATGTTTCTAATAATAATAATTATTTTATATACAAATGTTTAAGAATCTTAGAAATTGTCTTAAAAAAACATTAGCTGGCATTAAAACCTTAAAATTTTTCTATTAAAAAATGCTTTAAAATTTAAGATTTAATTTTTAGAAAAGTGTATCAAAATTTGTTCATAAAATGTTTTAGAAACTGATAATTTCTTGGTATCAGATAATTTTCTTTTACAAAATGTGTTTCAGGATCTGAAAATGTTTGTATACGAAATAGTTAATAGTATAAAATATGAGAATCAGAATTTTTGTAGAAAGAATATCTCAGAATCTCAGATTATTTCTATAGAAAAAAATTTAGAAATCTGAGACATTTTCTTTAAGAAAATGTTGAATCTGAGAGTTTTTCAACAGAAAATATGATCTAAGAATTAAAGAAATTTTTTTTATTAAAGTTTAGAATCTGAACATTTTTATAAAGGAAAATATCTCAGAAATGGGTAATTTTTTTATATGAAAGATATTTTAAAATCTAAGAGTTTTCTGTAGTAAAAATGTATCAACATCTGAGAAATTTTGTGAAGGAAACATTGATAAAAACTATTTATTTTTTTTCTTCAAAATATTGGAGTTTTAGTATAAATTTTTGTTTAGAAAAATATGAATTTTTATATAGAAGTTTACGTGTCTATTCACAGTTGTGACTGGCTATGACAGTCACATTTATTATTTTACTATAAACGGTGTTATTTATGAAGTAAATCGGTCTGTCAGGATTCCCTCGTGAAATATATTTTTTGATTTAAAAAAGTTCCCCCAAAATTCGCGCCTGATTTAAATACTATAGCTTTTACTTATTTTTTTATACCCTCCACTCTAGTGATAGAGGGTATATATAAGTTTGTCATTCCGTTTGTAACTCATCGAAATATCGGTCTGGGACCCCATAAAGTATATATATTCATGATGCCCGATCGATTTTAAGACATTCTAGCGATGTCCGTCTGTCTGTCTGTCTGTCTGTCTGTCTGTGGAAAATGCTGTCGCGGACAAAATATTGCACAGAGATGACTGAAACTTAACATATTTATTGGAAGTTCTCCCGAGAAGTTTGGTATTGCATTTGAGCGATATCGGTTCAGCGGTTCAAAAGTTATGAACGAAAATGTAAGCACACCTCAAAAATTTCAGTACATTCAACATAACCTAAAAATATAAAATGCTTTAATTCGTCTTCTGGTTGACATATGTGAACATAATTGAACACCAAATGGTATTTAAACAAGTACTAACATATTTTTTGACAAAAAAAAAAAATCGCGGATTTTTTTTTACCAAAATTTTTTTTCGCGGAAATTTTTTTTCAAAAATTTTTTTTTTTCAAAAGTAATTTCCTTTTAAAAAAACTTTTTTGCAATAATCCTTTTGAAATTGTGGAGGGTATCACTACATTCGGCAAGGCCGAATTTAACTTTTTTACTTGTTTCTTTTGTTTTTAACAACAACCCCCCCCCCCTCCTACATCAAACCGAACTTCATGCTTTCCGATCTCATAAACTATTTTTTGCAAAAAAAAAAAAAAAGTCTCGAATTTTCAACACAATTTTTGAAAACAAGCAACAGAAAACGGAACCAAGCGACAGCTTTATTTGCCGGAAACGGTTATTATTCGCTCAGCTCAAGACAAAAGTATCTGAGGAGGTTCAGATCAATATGCTATATGGTATGCTAATCATCAAAATCCGTGAGAAGGTGGGACGTGAAGACATTAACACATTCCAAGACTTAATATCAAAATGTCGTGAAGCTGAGGCATGCATTATTGAAACAAAATCAGAAGCTATTCCTAATCCAAAAGATGATTCAACTGTCCTTCGCTGTGGATTTTGTCGTATCAAAGGTCACACAGCAGAAGCTTGTTTTAAAAAGAAGAAGAATATTATTCAACCACACCACCAACAAAAACAACAGCAACAACAAGTGTCATACGCAAACCAACAAAAACGTGAAAAGCTACAACATGTTCAACCACCGTCAGTAAATCAACAGGTAAAGAAGCCAATATTTTCGTGCTATGGTTGCGGGGCTCCTGGAGTGTACAGGGCAAACTGCTCAACATGCAGTTCTCATGCAAAGGAAAGTCCACAGTATTTAGCATTTAATACCGTGACAACAAAGGTAATTGGACACACCCTACCTACTGTCCACATCGAAATCTTTGGATTGAAGGGAGAAGCCATATTCGACAGTGGGGCTAAAACCAGCATGGCCAGCGAAAATTTGAAAAAAGTTCTAACTAAGAATGGTTGTGTGTTCCAGGATGTGTTGGCACAAGTGACCCTCGCTTATTCAGTATCTACCACTAAGGTTATGTCCACAATCTTTGATGTGGTGATTGGCAATAGGCTTCGGAAAATACGCATGATCTATTTACGCAATTCAACAAACAACCGCACGCTCTTGGGTACCGATTTTCTAGAACAATCGGGAATCGTACTCAACATGGGTCAAAAATGCTGGTATTTTGAGGACGATCAGAAGATGAAATTTGAATTCACAAATCCAATAGACGTTCCTTTATTTAAAATGAATCTGGAGAACCATGAAGAACTGTCAAATACAAAAGTTGCAAAGGAAATTTCTAGCTTCATTAAGTTTGTGGAAGGCAACAGAGCTATTACACCTCTTCCCGAAACACCAAAGGCACTCAGAGATCCGGAAATCGACAAATATTCGCCAAGTGGAATTGATTCAATGATAGACGGATATTTTCCTGTTGGCATCGCAACCCCACAACAAACTTCAATGCGTTTTGCGTCTCCAGGTGTATCACATACTGGTAACAAATCAAGGAAACCCCCAGTAAAGCATACCGACAATTATTCACCACATTTCGTTCAATAAATTTTCCGAAGTGCCTTGCCGCTGGGTGAAAGAACTCCTGAAGGAAATTCTAGACTGTTTGCTCCTCCAGCAAAAACAAGACGTACTGAAGATCAGGATTTTTTGGACAAAATCTTTCTACCAATACTTTCGACGGATGTAAAATTTCTTAAAGAATCCGATGGGATCAGTCTTACTGATGCTGAAAGGAGTAAGTTACAGAATCTTCTAAGTGCGAATGAAGATCTATTTGCAGAGCATACGGAGGCTACACTCTTTGCAACACACCGAATACATACCAAAGATCGGGATCCAGTTGCAATTCCCCCATATCGTTTATCAACCACTAGTAAATCCGATGCCAGTGAATATGCACTTGGGGCAGTTTTGCGCCAGGGGGAGGGTTCTGGTAAACATCCAGTAGAATATGCTAGCAGACTGATGGCCACGGCGGAACGTAACTATTTAACCATTGAGCGAGACGGCCTTAATAGTTTTCCTGATACCTCACCGGGACGTTTTCGGTATCAGAGGGGGAGAATAAAGCAGCTGATACATTTAACTATTTTATTGTTAATCATATTTATTTTACTTCTATTCAATTTCATTTCTTAAATTAGTATAAATGTTTTCATTCTTTTAAATTTCTGAAACACTGTAGAATTTTCAATGCTCATTTGATTTAAATATTTTTTGATTTTATTTGTTTGGACTTTGTAAACAAAAAAAATTGTATAAAAGGAGAAATGTTTTCAAAATAATTTCAATTAGCTTTCTGACTCCAAATAAGAAACTTTGATCGGTCTTCGGATACGAACGGGTTTCTAAATAAAAAGTCCTTAAAGCAATTAGCTGAAAGAGTGTTTTCTTTCAAATCGATGACAACATACAACCTTCGGAACAAGGTTGTTTCACTAAATAGAATTAAACAAGTTTTTGGTAAGTGCAAAAATAAATGTATCGTGGCGTATGAGTGATATGGAAAATAATATAAGACATTCAAACTTTAAAGCCAAATTTCTCGAAAATCAAAAATAACTGCTCTCTGAAAATTTGATATGATGTAGAGAATGAAAAGAACTTTAATTTAAAATTTTTTTAAAAAAAATTAAAAATGGCGTGTTTTTTGCTACATCGATTTTTATTTTTCATTTGAAAAATTCAGACATAGTTCTGAATTTTTTCCAAAAACTAATAATGCCAATCAATAGCCCATAGAAAACGCTATAAATTAAATGTGTTTCGAAAATTTCAGAATCGTTGAGTTACTGTAGAAAAAATTAAATATAAAGCGACATCATTCAAAAATTGCTCAATTTTACCATGTTTGACCACGCCTATCTCGCCCATTTTTCCGAAAAACGAAAACTTTTGTTCCACGATTTGTTACTTTCATATAGGGCAATAAGCTCTTAAAGTTTGACTTTGATCCAACAACATGTTTTTTTTCGTGGTACGTATGAAATAGAAACCTTCATATGTAACTTTCAAACTAAGTATTTATCAGATTAAAACATTTTGGGTGGGGCGAATAAAGCCAATGATATAAGCTTTCAAAATATCTACTTTGGAGTGACCCTATTACAATACAGCGTGAGTTACACAGTGCCAAATTTGACCACCCCGAAATTAAAAGGCTTTTGGAGCTAGTAACTTTTGAAAATATACATAGATTTTTATTTTTTTTTTAGTTTTTGCAATTACTTTACTAAGAAACACAAAATCAAAATCAAAAAAAAAAAAAAAATAATTAAAAAATTTTTTTAAAAAATATATATTTTTATTTTCCGACAAAATATGCCAACTCTAAAAAAATATTTGTTTTTCAACACAGTAATAAATGCCATCTCTTAAAAATACGCAAACAAGAAAAATATGAAATTTTTGGCGTAGGTAAAAATTATTTAGAATATTTAAACCATCTTATGGAAGGTACATTGTTTATTTTTGCAATAATATGCGAAATAAATAGTTTTTTAGGTCTCCTGAAAAGTAAGCTTTTTCGAGTTGGCATTTATTGAATATAGTTCGACGATATATTCCTTTAAAAAAATTGCGTTTTTGAGAAATGTTCCAATAAAATTATTAAAAAAAAATCGTTAAATACTTTTTGAAGCATTAAATGTGTTCTATTAGGCGACCAATTTGTATTTTTTCACACAAAATGTGTAAACACAAAATGTTGCTAAACTTTTTCTACACATTTTGTGTCTATCCACTTTACAAGCAATTTGTAAAATTTCACACTGTGTGTAATTTCGCGAGCATTATGGTAGGAAAACCATTTACTACTATTGTGGTAGTGAAATTCAACAAAAAAGTTTTTAGAGTGTATAAACAGGTGCTGTGCTGCTAAAATCTCGATTTATTTTTAATTATAGTCAAAATCCACCTACGCAATTATTTTTAATTTATATAATACTTTTTCCTGTTAAATTGCTGATCTCTGTTAAAACATTACTTCGAAACAAATGTTGCGAAACTTTTAGTTAATAGGTCAACTATATTTTAACATTAACCTTGTAAACAATGTTGCTGAATTATTTTATCCACATGTACAACTTACTTCCTCCTACACATTGAATATTGTGGAACTATAACAAAATCCACTATCATTGTAAAATTTCCCCTCAAAATATAAAAGGAAATTTTATAGAAATATCCTTATTTATATGGATGCTGTAAACAGCTGATAAGTGGATAATGTGTACGACTCCTGTGTTAAGTACATATAAATCAAAAACGACAAAAGCAATCCACATTTTATACAACGCAAGGGAAATTATATTATTGAAGGCGATAGACAGACAGATGATGATGTTGCAAATGTCTTTTTTTAGAAAATGTTAGTACTTAACGGTAACTCAATGCGTATACAACATTTGAAACGGGATAACGGAAAACAATTTTGTAAAAGTGTATTAGTGTGTGTAGAAAATAAGAAAATAATAACATCAACAAAAAAAAGTGGGTGTGATTTAAATAAAAAAAAGTAATAATCAAAACAAAAAAGAAAGAAGTTAAAAAAATATTAAAATACCAAAAAATTTAATAAATTTTACTTATTAAAAAAATAATGGAAATTTTTGCAACACCATTTATAATATGTTTAAATTTTTAATACATATTGTGGAACATAATGCCATTACTTGTGTTTTTAAATATTTGCCGGTCATATTACAATATAAATAAATTATCAAAATGTAAATAATATTTATAGTTATTTGATAACAAATTATAAAAAGTGTAATAATAAAATTAACACAAAAAGTTATTTAGAAAAGTGAAATTTTTAAGTGTTTTTGTTTTCATTGTCTTTTTTAAGAACAGGAAGGATAAAAGGATATTCGTTCTATACTAAATGATTTAAACAACAGATGCACATTAACACTTCTAATGGATCTAACAGTAAATAAAGATGTAAGTGTTCGTGTAAATTTTACACGGTTAGATAAAACGAGATTAATTTTTTTTTTTTGCTTGAGTGGTAGTGGCAAAACGCCAAAATTTTGATAAGATTTGCCCGGCATTTTTTGTACGGCAAAAAATTTTTAACATGATAATGTTTTAAGGCTGGTGTCTTATTTTAACAGTGACTCAGGAAGACCCTAAAGTTTGACTATGGGGCATGTCACAGACTCAATTCCGTTCGGATTTGGAATAAGGGGTTTACTCGTAAATCACTTTCAAAAATAAAAGTGGAATTGAATTGCATACAAGGGGTTTCATTTGGAAAAAAACATTTGATTGCTTTTGAAGAGTAAGCCAGTTATTCCACTTCCGAACGGAATTGGGTCTGTGACATGTCCTAATATAAGCCAACGAATAAAAAATAAGAATTTCTGTTTTTATTTTCTTAAAATAAAAAAGGTTTGTAACTTGGACTTGTAACTTGGATAATAATTCACCAGCTGAAGATTGGAAAAAAATTTCACCAGCAGGTGAATAAAACGTAACATAATGATTTTCATCAACTTTTTTTTTTCATCAATATTTTTTTTCATATATTTTTTTTCATAAATTTTTTTTTTTTATAACATTTTTTTTTCATACAATTTTTTTTCATAAAATTTTTTTTCGTCGTTTTTTTTAATAAATCGTTTGTTTCATAATTTTTTTTAAAATATTTTTTTTCCATAATTTTGTATTTACAAAAATTTTTTCATTAAAACTTTTTTTGTCATAATTTTTTTTCATTAAAATGTAACAAACTTTTTTGCATTTAAATTATACAATTTTATTTGCATAAAAAACTTCGCTTTGGCAAGTACACCCATATCTTCAGCAAAACATTATCATGATTTAATGCTTTAGACAGGAGTCCAAAATTCACCAACATTTTTTCATTCATATTTCTTACAGATTTTTTTCAATACTTTTTTTTTTATAAGGGTTCAAGTTGAAAAAATGCAGAAGAAAAATTGAATCTCTAAAAATTATAGACATTTCTGGTATTTCCTATACCGGTTTCAAACACCACAGTTAGTGTCATCTTCAGTAGGATTTTAAATGTCGGTTTGTCTTGTTAATGAAAACTGTTTTTTATATATGTGAATATTTATAGTTTCTACAGAATAAATTTTGACAGTTTCCAACACTACAATTCTATTTCTAGCAATCTCAACCTCACTTCATACTTTCTTTCAACTTTTTTGTCTCTTACATTATTTTGCAAGGGTTTTTTTTCATTGATTTTTTTTTTTTTTCATCAAAATTCCAAAATATAAAAAAAAACAAGAAATTAAATTTTAAAGTCCTTTGGGTCCAAGTTGGAGTTTTTCAGAGGTTGGTTTAGTTCTCCAAGGGGTAGCTTCTTCCCCTATTCCGGTTTCGTCCATTAAAGAACTTTACCAGCCTATAAACAAAAGCATAAGTGTGACAAATTTTGGAATCTATCGCTTTAAGTTTGGACTGCAGTGTGCTTTCCACAGGCGGACCGACAGACGAAGATCACCAGAATGTTTAAGATTCGATTGTGCTCATTTACAGCTCTTTTGGTTTGAACTGCATCTTGCTTTCCACAGACAGACGTACATAAAGATATCGCTAGAATATCATGGAACCAGCATAATATATTTCAATAATATATTTGTTCTAAAAAAAATTGTTTGCCAAGTATGTACACCCATGTCTTCAGCAAAACGTTATCATGATTTAATGGTTAAGACAAGAGTCCAAAATTCGCAGGCATTTTTCTTCCATTATTAAACGTCCGCAAATTTTTATTTTCCTAGTCCAAAAACTTTTTTGGTGCAAATTTGAGGCCAGTCCAATATCACTAAAAAAATAAATCGGTCTATGGTTTTCGAGATATCGCAGTTTGAAATTTGTAAATTGATGGTTTTTTTTAAACATTTCACAGAAATTGAGATAGACTTTCATTTAAAATTAATTTGTGCCAAGACCGATCATTACCCGTGGTTTTTGTTTTTAAAAAATGTTCTTTGATCGAAGGGCGCGATGGGTTAAAATGTTATGATTTGGATCAAATTAAGTTTAAATGAAAGTTTGTCTTTATGAAAAAATTATAGGGTAAATCCATTTATAACCATCCAATAAAATGAGAATTTTGGACATGACCCCTTTCAAACTTGATGAAACTTGGTAAAAATATTGTTTTCAAGTAGGAAAAGAAAAACTCCAATTTTTGGGCCGCTGGACCTTATAGGTCCGGAGATATCAAGGTTTGAAAAATGAAAAAATCATAAATATCTTACTGAAGTGTCATATTTAGGAAATCCGTGGTTTAAGATGAAATATCTCAAAAAAGGGTATTTTTAAATCTTTTAAAAAAATATATATTAATCCTTTATCAGTTCTTTATACTTATGTTCAAACCGTAGAGTGGTATCTCAACTGATTCTCGAGTTATGCAAAAAATTGTTACGCCGCATTAAAAAAAAAAAATTATTTTTAAAAATTGACGAGTTAGTGATGCTGTTCTTCGATTCCAATAGGTTTTGGGATGTAGATTACAAATTTGCAAAAAATCGAATTTCTTAAAGTTGATGCATTTGTGATGCCACACTTTGTTTATACTAGATTATGGGGTAAATGTAACGGATATGATCTCAAAACTTCAAAACATGCAATTGTTCTAATTTTTTTTTGACAAAAAATCTTACTTTTTTAAATTTAATTGCTACGTGACGCCGTATTTAGTTTCTAATTAATTTTGGGACGAAAATTACGAATATGATGCCGAAATTTTCAAATGAGCTGTGGTTCTTAAGTTTTTTTGCAAAAAAACCGCAATTTTTTTTTTTACAAATATTTTAAAAACAGATCTAATATTGCAATTTTAATATCATATTCATCTTCTGCATCAAAAAATCTATTAGAATCAACTTTAAAAAATTGTGTAAATTTGACCATGAAAATTACAATTTTTTTCTAATGCGGCATAACAATTTTTTGCATAACTGGAGAACCAGTTGAGATACCACTCTACGGTTTGAACAAAAGTATAAAGAAGGGATAAAGAATAAACATATATTTCATCAAAAGATTTAAAAATACCTTTTTTGCGAGATATATCATCTTAAACTACGGATTTGCTGAATATGCCATTTAAGCATCAAAAAATAAAATCTCGCTAAATTTTATTTTAATGTGGACCCCATTACCTTTAAAATGAGGTTTCACTGAAATTCGTATCATTTAGATTGACAGAGATATGGTCAAAAACGTATGACCACTTCAGGCGTAGCCAAAATCGCCCGAAGAAAAATGGCCCAAAAAAGAAAACGAAAATTCGCCCAAAAATTGTTCATAAAAATTTGGGTCATATTTCATATGAATAGTTACCCAAAATTTTTGGGCAAGTTTTCATAGTTTTTGGGCAAAATTTCGAAATTAAAAATTTGGTGATTTTTCATTACGAAAAATTACCCAAAAATTATATATGAAAAATTGCCAATTTTATTTTGGTTTTATTTTTTGCCAAAATCTTAAAATGTCAAAACTGAAATATGTATGTCACAATAAATTAGTTGGGGTTTTCACAGTGACGATTAAATTTGCTTTTTTTAATGTGGTATTTGGTAAATTTGCCATTTTACTAAACGTCAAGTATTTGCCACCATTTTTTCTTTACATATCGTGAGCGCACTTTTTGTTAATAATTTGCACAAAATACTTTAATTAACTTTAACAACTTTTTACATTCACAATTTTAAAATAAAAACAAAAAATCTGTATTTTTCTTTTTGTATAAATGTTTTTGTTATCGCGTTCGAAATTTCAGCATAAACAATCACAGCTGTTGTAATTTTTACGTTTTTTTTATTTGCACACTGGCATTTTGTTTTTAGACAAGGTTTGAGTTGGGCATTTTAAGAAAAATATGCCACATTCAAATTGGCATTTTTTTTTTTACGTTTGGCACATTTGCCAAATACCAAACTAAAAAAGGCAAATTTAATCGTCACTGTGAAAACCCCAAGTATATTATTATTTTTAGAAACAGTAAACGCATATCGTGTTTTTTTATAAATTTTATATGTATTTAACTAGCCAACAATAAGCTGAAGCAAAACCGTTCCGTTGTTGCTAACATACAAAGGATCTGGTGGGAATCGAACCCAAAACCCCCGCTCTTACATGCATATTACCACGCTATATATTAATCTATACCAGCGCAGTAGAAAATCAAAAGTAACGAATTTAAAAACAGCATGCAACCCCGATGAAAGCGCCGAAGGCGAAAAATTTGACCAACAAATTTTAACAAAAAATGGGGCGCTTTCATCAAAGCTAATTCCATTTTTTTTATTTCGTTAAAATTTAAGTTTCACACTTAAAACTTTTACATCAATTGCATATGCATTTTACGGGCTGTATTCTCAAAACAACGATCTATAATAATAAATAATAACCACGTAACCTATGGTCTTATCTTAAAGTTTTTGTCGTTATCTTAAAGTTCTTCTGCGTAGCCGGTTTTCGGCCGGGCTTAGGGATTACAAACTCCATGCCTTAGACCCACCCTCTCCGCAAAAGAAAGCTTTTCTGTGTAGTATGTGTTTTGAAAAAAAAAAAATTTTGTTAGAAAAAATCTTTTTTTATTTTGGGCCATTTTTCATTTCTTTTTGGGCCTTTTTTCGTTAATTTTGGGCGAAGTTTCGTATTTTTCTTTTTGGGTCATTTTTCATATTTTTGGGCGATTTTGCATTTTGGCAAATTTTCATAAAATTTTTTGGGCGATTTTGCCTACAGCCACTACTTCAGTAAGATATTTATGATTTTTCCGTTTTTAAAACCGTGGTATCTCAGGAAATATTTGGTCCAGCGGCCCAAAAATTGGAATTTTTCTTTTCCTACTTGAATACAATATTTCCACCAATTTTATCCAGTTCTGATAGGGTGGTGCATATCGAACAGATGGTTATATATATTTTTACCCTATAGGAAAAAAAAATATATTTTTTTTTTTTTTTATTCTTGAACGTAATAAAAAATTGTATATGTCTATACCTCGAAAACCGCTCAACCGATTTCAGAAATTTGTTTTGATATTAATATTCAAAACCTTTTCAATTTAATACCGGTATCGATACTAATACCGAAACTCAGTTTTGGTATCGACTACCGGTATCCAAAAACCTTTTCCTTCGTTACGACACCGGTATTGAAACGATTGAAACGTTCAATCGGCAGCACGCCTGTGCACAACTGTGGAAACACATGCAGTCCAAACCAAAAGACCTTAAAGCGCGGCACAATACGTATTATTAGACTGGCATTTTTTCTTCAACTTTTTATTTTCCCAAGTGTCCAAGGAAATTTTTATTCTAGTGGACCTAAAAAATATGTGGTACAAATTTGAGGTCAATCGGATTAAATTAACCCGTAGCGGCCGGCGGTCAAAGTTTTGATATTTGAAAATTACAAAACAAAAAAAAACTATCTCTTGCGACATATCATACTTATTAATTTTAATGCGCTGAACACGAATATTAAAGAATTTTTAAAATAGGTCAAACAGTTTTCGAGATATCGCTATTTGAAATTTGCAAAAATGGCGGTTTTTTCCTACGTTCTAAATATTTTTAAAAAAACTCAAAATTTCTTACCCTTGACTCTTTCAAAAAGCTTGACAAAATCTGTCATCCAAAATTAATTTGAGCCCAATCCTATCATTTTGACCCTTGGCGCCCTTCGATCAAAGTTTTGCTTTTTTACAAAATTTTCACCAACAACTCTAAACTTTGATCGAAGGGCGCCATGGTTTAAAATGGTCTGATTTGGCTCAAACTAAGTTTAAATCAAAGTCTGTCTCCACCTCTATAAAATAATTAACGGAAACAAAATTTTAAGATTTTTTTTTTACAAAATTTCTTGAACGTAGGAAAACACCGCCATTTTGTGAAATTGTTTGACAAATTTCCAAATGGCGATAACTCAAAGACCGCTCGACTGATTTAAGATATTTATTGATATTTGTATTCAGCATGCCAACATTAATAAAACTAAAACTGTATCGCGAGATATTTTTTTATTTTCAAAAATCTAAAATTTTGATGGATATTTTCCAAAAATGTAACTCTTTGATTTTTAAAAAATTTATTTAGGAAAATTTTGTGGTGCTTATGAAGCAAAATGTTGGAAAAATTATTTTTTTTCATGCTTTTTGGAAATATCTAAATCAATTTTTTAAAAAAAATTTTTGTTGGACAGGTCTCTAGCAATAATTTGGGTTTTACAGATTGAAAAAATATCAATTAGTCGACGAGTTATAGCCAAAAAATTATATAAACATATTGAAAATCGGCATTTGACTCTTTGAATTAAATCGATTAAAAAAAAAATCCAACTAACATTAACAAACGCCGCGATATAGGTCTTCTAATTTAGCCTCTATTTTCATCCCTCACTCTCAGAATCGACCTGACTTTTGCTAACCTGAATTTGTTCCACAGTGTTATTAAAGGGATTTAAGCCATATTTTCACTGGATGCTTCTTTGGAGATTAAGTCTAAACATGGACCGTTTTTTTAAACCGATTGAAAAGGTTATTCTTAGTTGATCAGTATACATCTGGGACCAATATACACATCAGAAAAAACTCTTTATACCCTGAATGCACCACAGAGTGGTATAGGGCATGAAAAATTATTAAATCATATTTGATATTTAAAAAAAAAAAAAATATGCAAAGAAACTCCCAAATGACCAAAGGACACATAAATGATTGATTTAATTGCTAGATATTGCCAAGGCGTGAGATACCTTCCTTGTAGGCAATCTTTTTAAATATTTTAATTAGCAGTTACTATTCAAATTACTTTTAATTTGTTGACTTTTTATTGTTCTTTTGTCTGCAATAGCTGTAAAAAAACTCTGCTAATTGCAATCATTGTCTGAAAATTTTTCTCATTTATAAGTTTTTTTTTTGTTTTGCTTTTGTTGTCATGTTAACAATAAAGAAAAAACAAAAGAATTTTATCACTACCATGAATACAAAATTTTTAAGTACACTTTTTTAATATATTTTTTATAATAGTATTTCTCCTTTTGCTGTATTTTAAATTTAATTAAGAAATGATAAGCATTCTTTGATATATAAAAGATTTAAGAGGTAAATTTTAAAAACATAAACACATTTTAAAGATATGGACAATTTATAGGTATTTGCAATGATTTATTTTAAAGCCAGTAAATCTATTTTTTAATCTGCTTAAATTTAATAAAATCCTATATTTAAATTTCATTACAAATAATTGTTATAAATTAGTTTCATTTAAAACAAACAATATTTCTCTATAAATCAAAAACTGTTCAACATTTTTGATATTTAATTTATTTTTATCAAAATCTTATTTTGTTATATGGTATTTTAAATATTAAATTTTATTACATGCAATCAGTTTAAAAACCCTGAAGGTAACATAACATTTTTCAATAATTTTTCGATGACAGGCATGCTGTAGCAAATGTTTTGAGTTTTTTTTTTATGCATAGAATACATATTTTATAAAACAAAGCAAAAAAAAAAAAAAACTTTTAATGATGATATATCGTGCAACTATATTTTATAAGTGCCAACTCAAAAAATCAAACTTTTTCAGGAGAGCTGAAAAACTACACCATTTACAGATATAATTCGAAAAAGATCAATTGTTATTTGAAGAATCTACTTACTTAAATTTTAACAATTCCATTTGTAATGCATAGATTGTGCTTGTAAATCGAAAACTGCATTTGCAATTAGAAAATTTCAATTTTAATTCTAAAAAGATCAATTGTAATTCGAAAAACACGAATTGTAATTCAAAATGATCAAATGTATTTTCAAAAAGTTAAATAGTTTTTCGGAGATTCTAATTGTAATTCAAAAAATATCAATTGTAGTTGGATAAAGATAAAATGTTTATCGAAAAAGATCAATTGTTTTTCGAAAAATATCAGCTGTTATTCGAAATATATCAATTGTAATTCAAAAATGATCATTGGAATTCGAAGATTCTACTTGTATTTCGAAATTTCCATTTGAAATTCTTTAATTCCATTTGGAATTCGAAAACTTCAATTGTAATTCCAAAAACGAAAAATTGTAATTCAAAAAAAATCAATTGTAAATAAAAAACAATCAATTGTAATTCAAAAAATCAATTATTATTTGATAAAGATCAATTTAAATACGAAAAAGATCAATTACACTGTAAGTATAATTTTAACTTTTGAAATAACACATGAAAACGACGAGACACGTAAACTTAATTTTGAATAGTAAAATCCAGTGGCATTTTCCCTATTGCCAGGTCAGGTCACCGAGTTTTTATTAAATTTTCCTAGGAGTAGCCATCAAAAACTCTTTTAAAATTACTTTAATTAGTATTTCTTAGTTGCAACTTTACTCTAACAATGCTGGCCGATCAATTTAGGAGAGTAAAATAAAATATTTTTCTTCATTTTTTCAATTTTCTTAAAAAACAATGAAAAATCACTTTAAAATCACAAACTTAAAAATTAAATTTCTTTTATTATTGACCTGATCTGTCAAAACGACGAATGCTATTGTGCTACGACCCAAAATTTAGTTTACGTATCTCGGCGTTTTGGTGTGTCAATTTCACGTACTTACAGTGTTATATATCAATAGATCATAATTAAATTTGAAATTAAATCATAGATAAATTTGAAAAAGAACAACTCTAATTCGAAAAAGATCTTCTGTAGTTCATTAAAGAGATATAACAATGTCACAATCGAAAAAGATCAATTGTAATGCGAAGATTTTACTTATAATTCGAAGATCCCATTTATATTTCGAAGATTCTACCTGTTCCTTTCGAAATTTCGAAAAAGATCAAATGAAATTCCAAAAAGAGCAATTGTAGTTCGAAAAAGATCAATAATAATTCGAAAAAGATCAATTATTTGTATTAGCGAGATGTCGCATCGTAAGTGTTTTTGTATTTTCTTAAATTTTGACAACGTATTTTTTTTTTTAAATATCTTTTAAAATTAAGTATACACACTCTAAAAAGTCCTTGTAAAAATACTACTATAAAGTGGGTAAATTTTTATGTAAAATAACACACAACGCCTAAAATTGAGCACCAAGTGTTTAAAATTTTAGTTTACACACAAAAGATTTAATATTACGCACATTATATAGTATTTTGTGAGTTTATAAATATATTTTTAAAATTATAAACACAAAATTTTTAAAATTACACATTTAATGTTTATTGTAAACATTAAGTGTTTAATTTTCG
Organism: Pegoplata infirma; assembly: GCA_963921195.1. Taxonomy (NCBI): domain Eukaryota; kingdom Metazoa; phylum Arthropoda; class Insecta; order Diptera; family Anthomyiidae; genus Pegoplata; species Pegoplata infirma. Next base: position 83,463,758 of record OY992537.1, read on the forward strand.
ATATTAAACATTAAATGCGTAATGTTCAACAACTTTAAAATTCAAATTGTCAAAATAAAATAAAAAGGAAAATTTAACCAGAAAATTTTGTTTGCTCGCAATTTAACTAAAATAACGCGAAAAAAACATAAAATAAAAGCAATTAAGTGAAAAAAAGTGAAAATATTAACCAACGCGTTGCAACGTTTCAATGCAACGTAAAATTTCGAAAAGGCTGATCAACAACATAAAAACAAAGCCGATTTTTTTAAATTCGTAATATTTATGAAAAATATACATTGCATTTTTTCTTAAATATTTGCAATTATAAATCAGAACGGTAAGTACCACAAATGTCTTGGATTTTTTTAATTATTCTTTACAAAAATATGTGGATATCAGAATCTGAGAATATTTTTTGTAAAGAAAAAGTGGCTCAGATTATGAGAATTTATCTACAGAAAAAAAATTTTCAAATCCTTAGCAGATTCTGGGAAGATTTCAATAAAAAATTTTTGATTCCAACAGATTTTTTCTGCAAAAAAAAAAAATGGACCAGTTTCTGAGAATTTTTTTTAGAAAAAATATTTCTGATTTTGAAAATTATTAAAATTATTCTATATAAGATTATTAAAATTATTCTATATAAGAAATATATCTGATTTTAAGAATTTTTCTGTAGCACAAATATATATTCTCATATTTTGTATACCCGGTGAAAAATGAGCATATATGGATACATATATATAAATATATGGATGCATATATGTAAATATATGAGCATATATGGTCATATATGAAATTGTATGCAGTCATATATGATCATATTTGCAACATATATGTCCATATACGTAAAATGAGGGCATATGCCCATATATGACATATGTGGACATATATGGAGCATATATGTCATATATGTTCATATGCCCTCATTTTACGTATATGGACATATATGTTGCAAATATGATCATTAGAGTGTCCCTTATTTTGGAAATGTTGGAAATCTTGAGACGGTACCCGCTCATTTTTTTCCTTTTGACTTAAAAATAACTCAGGAAAAATTTTACGCCCCTAGGACCACGCCTTCCCTACGCGACGGGCCCTTAAAGAGCGGGGCCTAAAAAATCATTTTTCCATACAAACCAAAAAATTTTTTTTTTGATTTTTAATTTTTTTGTTATTATTTATTATATTACTTGGTTTGCTTATTCACAACAAAAAATTTGATTTTGGTGGGATAAGTCTTTCAGCGCTAAAAAATTTTTCGCAAAAAAAAATTTTGAGCCGCCGGGGTCCTACAGTAAAAAATTTTTAAAAAATATTTTTTTTTAGTTTTGACCAGCAACGGTTTTAGCTGCTATGTTGCTTTAAATGATATATATTCATAAAAAAATATTTTTTGTATCTGTGACATCTTAATCGTGTTCTAAAAAAGGGTAAAAAATGCATTGATGATTTTTTTCGATACACGATAAAAATGTCACAAATATGAATAATATTTTTTTTGGAATATATATCATTAAAAACAACATAAAAACTAAAACCATTGCTTTTCAAAACTAAAAAAAAATATTTTTTAAAAATTTTTTACCGTAGGATTCCTACGGCTCAAAATTTTTTTTTTCGAAAAAGATAAAGATGTCACAGATATGAATAATTTTTTTTTGGAATATATATCATTTAAAGCAACATAGCAGCTAAAACCGTTGCTGGTCAAAACTAAAAAAAAATATTTTTTAAAAATTTTTTACTGTAGGACCCCGGCCGCCCAAATTTTTTTTTTGCGAAAAATTTTTTAGCGCTGAAAGACTTATCCCTCCAAAATCAAATTTTTTGTCGTGAATAAGCAAACCAAGTAATATAATAACACTGTGCTACACCAAAAAAATGCAGGGGTTCTCATATGAAAATTCGGGTTGGTTGGAGTCCATAGAGTACTGATATACTCATAGTTTTTCTGGATCACTTCGTTAAGCACGTTTTTTATTGGCAAATGTGTCGAAAAACGGCAATTCTTAAATTACAATTTTAAAAAATTATTACTTTGTTAGTTTGCAACCGATTTTCGATTTTATAGATTTTTTTAAAAGGTATAAGTCTTACCTTTTAAACAAAACAAAAATATTAAAAATCGATCAAGAATTGGCTGAGCTATTATCGTTTAAGTTAAAAAAAATCAAATTTTTTGAAAAATTTGTCATGTTCTTTATACTCTAAGTTGAAAGTTCATCATTAAACAATTTTTTTTTTATTTTTGTATAAAAGTATAGTAAAGTAGCTTTCCAAAACACCAAAAAACATAACAATCGGTTAAAAAATGAATGAGTTATGCTAAGTTTTGTGATAGGACATTTTTAATTTTTTTCAGAAATGCTTGTAATTCAGGTATTATTCATAAATCTTGTTACTAGTAGTAATTTTATGTGCCTATGCATATAAACAAGAGATGGTAACATAATTAGATTTGTGCGTGATTGACACATGATCACAAGTGAGCGTGATTGAAAATCAATTTTACTCACGTCGTTGTGAGTGAGTGTCAGTGGAATAAAAAAGTGTGAGTGAAATAAAAAAAAAATTCAGAACCCGTTCTGAAATTTTCCATTTTTTATTTTTTTATTTTTTTTTTTTATTTTATTAAGATTTACCATATAATTACAAATTACATACTAATTTTACCTAACCGAGAAACTGGTAACAATGACCTTCGTCTCGTTGTAGCGAATCAGACCAAGGCCTCTGGTGGGAATCGAACCCACGACCCCCAGACTCATAGGCTAGCACGCTACCAACTAGCCTACTGGGGCGCCTGTTTTCCATTTTTTAAAAAAGTCAATTTATAAAAAATCCGGCCACATTTGTTTTTTTTTGTAAATTTTTTTTTAAAGATTAGATGTTTGTCTAAGAGATGGTCACGTGAGTGAATTTTAACTTTCATAATAATTTTTCTTCTAACACTCACTCACAATCACGTGTGTAAATTTAATACAACTCACACTCACGTACGCCGATGCAAGAGTCACTCACGCTAACGTTGACTCACACTCACGATATTCTTATTTATACTAAAAATAATTTCAAAAATCTTTCAAAATTTTCAGCAAAGTCTAAAATTATACATTTGTTTTGATTTTTTCGGGACGAAATCTGAAGTTAAGCTAAATTTTACATTTTTTTGTTGCTTTTTTTGGAATGAAAGGAAATATGAAGAGAAAATAAATCACGCAAAGTCACGCAAAAAAATCAACTCACGCTCACTCTTTCACGCAATAATCTTTCTCACACTCACTCACAATCACATGAGTAAAATTGAATTCAGTCACATTCACGCTCTTATCTGCTCATGTTCCCATCTCTAGTTTGTCTATCCACACAAAAAAATTGTAATGTGTTTTTTTCGTTATTTTCGAGAAATCGCATTTGAATTTTGAATTTCATGACAATTTGGTAATTTGCTTGGTTCAACGAAGCGTGTGACTAATGCAAATATTTAGTAGTCATTCACTTCGTTGAAACAAGAAAATACAAGCAAATTACAAAATTGTTATGAAAATTAATATTCAAATGCGATTTTCTGAATTTTTTCAGAATTAGTTCTGAAATTTTTGCATTTTTAAAAAAAGTCAATTAATCAAAAACCCGGCCACTTTTTTTTAAGCTTAGATGTTTGTCTATCCACACAAATAAATTCAGACACATGTTTTTTTGAGAAAATCGCATTTGAATATTAATTTTCATAACAATTTTGTAATTTGCTTGTATTTTCTTGTTTCAACGTAGCGAATGACTATTTAATATTTGCATTAGTCATACGCTACGTTGAACCAAGCAAATTACCAAATTGTCATGAAATTCAAATGCGATTTCTCGAAAATAACGAAAAAAACTCATTACAATTTTTTTGTGTGGATAGACAAACTAGAAATGGGAACATGGGCAGATAAGAGCGTGAGTGTGACTGAATTCAATTTTACTCACGTGATTGTGAGTGAGTGCGAGAAAGATTATTGCGTGAAAGAGTGAGCGTGAGTTGATTTTTTTGCGTGAGTTTGCGTGATTTATTTTCTCTTCATATTTCCTTTCATTCCAAAAAAAGCAACAAAAAAATGTAAAATTTAGCTTAACTTCAGATTTCGTCCCGAAAAAATCAAAACAAATGTATAATTTTAGACTTTGCTGAAAATTTTGAAAGATTTTTGAAATTATTTTTAGTATAAATATGAATATCGTGAGTGTGAGTCAACGTTAGCGTGAGTGACTCTTGCATCGGCGTACGTGAGTGTGAGTTGTATTAAATTTACACACGTGATTGTGAGTGAGTGTTAGAAGAAAAATTATTATGAAAGTTAAAATTCACTCACGTGACCATCTCTTAGACAAACATCTAATCTTTAGGGTCGAACCAGAATCAAATGCGTAGCGCAAGACGTAAAAAAAAAAACAAAAACAAACACATCAAATTTTAAATTTTTACGTCCGTTTGATTTAGGTAACTCACATTTAAATATTAGAAACGAAAAATTATTGGGCGTTACGCCTTACGCGACGTAATTTGATTCAGGTTGGACGCTTAAAAAAAAATTTACAAAAAAAAACAAATGTGGCTGGATTTTTTATAAATTGACTTTATTAAAAAATGGAAAATTTCAGAACGGGTTCTGAATTTTTTTTTTATTTCACTCACACTTTTTTATTCCACTGACACTCACTCACAACGACGTGAGTAAAATTGATTTTCAATCACGCTCACTTGTGATCATGTGTCAATCACGCACAAATCTAATTATGTTACCATCTCTTGTTTATATGCATAGGCACATAAAATTACTACTAGCAATAAGATTTATGAATAATACCTGAATTACAAGCATTTCTGAAAAAAATTAAAAATGTCCTATCACGAAACTTAGCATAACTCATTCATTTTTTAACCGATTGTTATGTGTTTTGGTGTTTTGGAAAGCTACTTTACTATGCTTTTATACAAAAATAAAAAAAAAATTGTTTAATGATGCACTTTCAACTTAGAGTATAAAGAACATGACAAATTTTTCAAAAAATTGGATTTTTTTTAACTTAAACGATCGTAGCTCAGCCAATTCTTGATCGATTTTTAATATTTTTGTTTTGTTTAAAAGGTAAGACTTATACCTTTCAAAAAAATCTATAAAATCGAAAATCGGTTGCAAACTAACAAAGAAATAATTTTTTAAAGTTGTAATTTAAGAATTGCCGTTTTTCAACACATTTGCCAATAAAAAACGTACTTAACGAAGTGATCCAGAAAAACTATGAGTATATCAGTACTCTATGGACTCCAACCAACCCGAATTTTCATATGAGAACCCCTGCATATTTTATTTTTGCTCATTTGTAGCACAGTGTAATTAATAACAAAAAAATTAAAAATCAAAAAAAAATTTTTTTGGTTTGTATGGAAAAATGATTTTTTAGGCCCCGCTCTTTAAGGCCCCGTCGCGTAGGGAAGGCGTGGTCCTAGGGGCGTAAAATTTTTCCTGAGTTATTTTTAAGTCAAAAGGAAAAAAATGAGCGGGTACCGTCTCAAGATTTCCAACATTTCCAAAATAAGGGACACTCTAATGATCATATATGCCTTCATACAGTATCATATATATTCATATATGCTGCATATATGGACATACATGAAGCTGTATGAACGCATATATGATCATATTTGTACGATTTTTCACCGGGTATAGAAAAAAAATCTGAGATTCTTATATTTTGTCTATAAAAAATATATTAGATTCTAAAAATTTTTCTTTGGAAAAAATATTTCAGATTCATAGAATTTTTCTATCAAAAAAATAACTCAGATTGTAATAATTTTAATATAGAAAAAAAAATATACTCGATTCTAAAAATTTTTCTATTACAAAATATCTTAGATTCTTACAGTTTTTCTGTAGAAAAATTATTTCAGATTCCGAAATTTTTTAAATTTTCCCAGATTTAGAGAAAAGTTATCAGATTCTGAAAATATTCCCTTGTATGATTTAAATATCAGAGATATCTCGTAAATAATGTGAAATTTTTTTATACTTGCAGTTTGAGACAACAACTTATGATAAGAAAGTAAAGTTCCAACGAATTCTCCACTCATTGCGATTGCTCGTTAGTATTTAATTTCTTAAATAATTGCAATTTACTAATTAAATCCATTAAATTTATCTTTTTATATATTTTTAGAAACAAAAGACTCGCAAGAAATATTTATGTTCGTACATCTCTAGAGAAGAAATTACGAATGTTCGAAAAGGTGGTTCCTGTTTATTTCATTTCCTATTTTATATCCTGCTGAAATCTGTCAGACGATGGATTTTTTTTTTTAATTCTATCTCCAAAGAATATGATGGTTAAACAAATATTAATAATGTTCAAAAAATCCATTCTTTAATTTAGCAAATTTTATCTTTTATGTGGATATTGTAACGTGTTATTTTACATTTGTTATTAATATTTAGTTTAAGTTACGAATAATTTTATAACCCCAAAAAAAATTTGCATTTAAATTATAATTTATGTTCGAGTATTATATTATTATGAGTATTATACATATTTCACCCATTATCATTTCAGTTTAAATAAAAACTATAAAAATAATAATAAAAATGCATTTTTGGTTTTATTTGTTTATAGGAATAAATTTTTTAGCAGGTTGCTAAAAATTAGGCACCTTTTATGTAAAAGAAAACATTTAAAATGCAATTTTAAACATTTTAAATCCATTTTTGAGCACAAGTAAGCTAAAATTACACATTTTGTGTGTATTGCCAAAGAATTTTGAAAGCAGTTCATTTGTAGGTTTACACACAAAATGTTTATTAGTCGTACACACTTTGTGTGCAAATGTTGAAATTTAAACACATCGAGTATTTTTACCCACTTTATTGTAGGAGAACAGTTACCTACAATAAAGTGGGTAAATTTCAACAAAAATTTATAAGAGTGCAGTTTTAATTGTATTTACAGGTCAAAAACAGTAAACGTCGAAATAATATCTTCTCAAGAATCGGAATCATGTTGTAATTCGAAAAAGATCAACGGTAATTCGAAAAATATTAATTTTAATTCTAAAAATATCGATTGTAATTCGAATTTGATTAATTAGGGTTCGATAAAGATCAAATGAATTTGGAAAAACATCAACATTGTAATTCAATTTAGATCAATTATAATTAGATTAAGATTAATTGTTATTCGAAAGGTTCCATTGTAATATGAAGAAGATCAATTGTAATTCAATGATTCCGTTTGTGATTCGAAAGTTTATCAACTAAATTTCCATTGATCTTATTCGAATTACAATAAAACTCTTCGCATAACAATTTTAAATTTTAATTTGGCATATTTTGAATATAGTTGCTCAATATGTAAAATTTAAAACATGTTTTAAATATCTAATTTTATTTGTTCAATCTATATAAAATGTTGATGCATACATTAGTTGTGTTTAAAAATATTATTTGCAAATGCTTTATACCAGAAATATACCCGACATATAAAATGAACTATCTGGCACTTTTATTTTGAAAGTTTTATTTTTAAAACTAAAAACAAATTATTAACAAAAAAATGTTATACGGTGTTCCACTCCTAGTTGAGTAACGATAAAATTGTTTATTTTGTAATAACACTACCCAGCAAAACTTTGGTAATGGGTAGTGATTATATAACACATTACCAGGTAATGTATATACCTTATTTGTAGCATTATTTTAGGATGTCTTACCAAACATTTGTTCCACAACGTATTATTTTCAAGTGAAAAATAATGCATTACTAATAGTTTGCTACGTAATGCATGATTATTGGAAAAAATGTATTTCATATTTATTATTTCTAAACATTAAATCATGGATGACTTATATTTGGTTACATTATGTATTATTTGAACGTTTGAAATAATGCATTATTTATAATTGGATGCATAATGCATTACAATAACATAAAAAATAATTATTTTGTAAAAAAATGCATAAGTTTAAACTAGAGATGGGCTCACAACAGGAAATTTCTAACGACACACACTCATGAGCATATTTTATCTACTTACACTCACTTACAATCACGTGAGTAAATTTAATACAAAATTACTTTTTCACTACTCGTAACACCTTATATTATTACGTTCTGGTATGCTATACTATTTCATTTCTCGTAACGTATAAAACATCATATATTTTACACCTTACTCGTATTCTTCGTTATAAATTTATGACTTATTTTATACCTTACTGGTATTCTTTGTGATAATGTGGATGCATTATTTTGAGTCTCATCGCCTGTTAAAATCATCAATGCTGCAATGTATAAAATAAGAGATCATATACCTTATTTTATACCTTATTTGGTAGTCTAAGTTTTGCTGGGATGTTACATACCAAATGAAAGGTCTTTGTAAAACCTGAATTTCCATTGCTTTTTTTTGAATAACATTAATTTTCCATATTTTGAATATAGTTGCTCGATATATAAAATTAAAAACATGTTTTAAATATCTAATTTCATTTGTTCAACCTACAATATAAAATGTTGATGTATACATTAGTTGTGTTTAAAAATATTATTTGCAAATGTTTTATACCAGCAAAATACCCGGCTATGTCCTACAAATAAAATGCACTATCTGGCACTTTTATTTTGAAAGTTTTATTTTAAAAACCAAAAACATATTATTAACAAAAAAAAAAGGTTATACGTTGTTCAATTCCTAGTTGAGTAATGATAAAATTTGTTATAGTATAATAACACTAATTAACAAATTACAAAAAATGCGATCCACGACCTTTTTAATTTTTTTCCATGCAATGTCTTGCGCTGAATCTGGAAAAAAAGCAGAACAGTTTTCGACATTTGTTAATTTTTAAATTTTTAACTTTTTAAAAAATTTCAATTTTTAATTTTAACGGATGAGTATGCGAATTTTGATTTCGGCGATTTACGAAAAATATTTGAACTTCTCAAATACATTTTCTTTACGATATTGATATAAATTAGTGATCAAAGATTTCCATATTTTTTTTTTCAAAGATTTCCATATTTTTTATAAAAACTTTACGGTTGAATATGCAAATTTGTTTGTTTTTCGCGATTTGCACTACCTAAATATATTTTTTCACGTTTCCAATATCTATAAGTAATCCTTTCTTCAACCATGAGCAGAACTTATATAAAAACTTAGCGGTTGAGTATGCGAATTCGGATTTTTGCGAAACAACTTTACACTACGCAAATATATTTTTCACGTTTCTGATATCTGTATGTTAACTTTTTTCGTGTTTCTGATATCTACAACACTCAAAAGAAATAATGGGTCCAAAAATCTGTTAAATGACTTTCAATTTGATTTAGCAAACTTTTAGCAGATTTTTCTACTAAAATTGATATTTTTACTAAAGCACTGTCATTTTGTTTTACAAAATAACAGAAATTTTACTGCGTTTTTACTGATTCTGTTTGCTGAATTTCTAAATATTTTTGAACATATTTTAAGCAGATTATTTTTTAATTATACAGAGCGAGTTTGCTGTCATTCTTTTTTCAAGAAAAATTTCTAAGTTTTTTTTCAAAGTGTATTTTTAAACATATTTTTAGCAGATTATTTTTTAATTTTTACAGTTTTTATACCCTCCACTCTAGTGGTAGAGGGTATATATAAGTTAGTCACTCCGTTTGTAACACCTCGAAATATTGGTCAAGGACCGCATAAAGTATAAATATTCATGATCCTTGATCGATTTTAAGACGATCCACAGTGGCCGAAATGGCCAATCTAGCGGCGCTTAATTCGGAAATGTAAAATAATAACGACCAATGGTTATTTGCGATTATAAAATTTAAAAAGAATTAATTTTTAAACAATATTTATTTATTTTTATGTATTTTGGGAAATTTATGTGAATATTGGGAGGGTGGTTTGTATGAGGCCTAGAAATTAAAATGGTCCGATTCCATTAAAATTTAGAGCGATTGTTTATGAATATAAAAAACATTTATTGGTCGAATTTCAAGAGAATATCTTGAATACTATTGTTAGGGGTATTTAAGTAAAACTTGAAGGGTACATTTACATGGGGGCTATGGGTTAACATGGATTGATTTTGTCAAAATTTAATAGGTTTTGTTCTTGCGATAAAAGAAACTTAAATTTCAAATTTCAGCCAAATCGATTGAAAATACTGTTTATTTGGACAGCAGATGGACCCTAAAAAACCGAGCAACTTGCGCACGCCATACTGAAACGTCACTACAAAAATAACCCAAACTAATAAACAAAACAGGAATTGGACCGAATACGATCGAATTTCAAAAGTTGCAGTCCATGAAACTATAGTTAATATCACAAATGTAAACTCCTATAATGAACTAATAATAAACTAGATACACACAGACCACAAACATTTATTTTTTAGTTAAAACATACCTTTTGCTTTTAATTAAAACTTTTTGGCTCAAAATGTGTAAACAATTGACTTAAAAGTGTCAAGAAAAACTCACTGAATAATTAGGCCCCAAATTCCTTTAATACACTTGCTGCAGAAAGTGTATACTTGATAGCTAACAGCTGTGAGCAAATTAAGAGAAAAACAAAAGTGAAAACGTTAATTTTCTCTGTAAAGTATAGGTAATCGATACAGTGCAAAACATTTATCAGTTTTAATTTTTTAATTTTTACTAAAACGCCGCTAGATCAGTGATTTCGGCCATAGTGCGATCTGGCGATGTCCGTCCATCTGTCCGTCCGCCCGTCTGTCTGTTGAAAACACGCTAACTTTTGAAAGACTTTACGGAGGCTCCTGAAGTTTAGCACATGTGTTGGGCATTTAGCTGGTCAGGTTGGTATTGCAATCCAGCAAAATCGGTCCAGTGGCTCAAAAGTTATGAGCAAAATACTGAATTTCGGCAAGGTTTTTTCGAGAATTTATGAGATAAAAAGGGCGATAACTTTCGAAAGACAATTCTGAGGATGCTGAAGCTGGGCATATATATTTATCGTTCCCCTGGTCTGGCTCATGTTGCATTTCAGCCAAATCGGTCTAGTGGTTCGAAAGTTATTGGCAAAACCGTGAATTTCAGATTGTTTTCACCTTAAATTCACGTGTTGAAAACCCGTTAAACATGTTTTAAAAACATTGTTAAGTCACAAAAATATTTTACAACGTATTTTTGTCACTCAAAAGTATTTTTACACTAAAAAAAAAAATACACTTGAAGAAAATGTTACACTAAAAAAAATTTACACTCAAAAAAAAAAAAATTTTTAAATTGTTTTTTTTTTTTTTTTTTTTAAATTACTAAAAAAAAGTACACTTGAAACAAATTTTACACTAAAAAAAAATTTTACACTCAAAAAAAAATTTAGAAAATTATTTTTTTTTTAATTACTAAAAAAAATAGTTTTATACAAAATAAAATATTTCTAATCAAAAATGTTATTTTTTTTTCATGTTAGAAAATGTAATATCACTTAAAAAGGGCATTGTGGAGGGTATTTATAGATTCGGTCAAGTCGAATTTAAATTTTCAACTTGTTTTTTATTTTCAAAGTGAAATTTTTTTCATTTTTTATTCAATTATAACCAGGGAAACCAAAAATATGCTCTAAAAAACACGTTTTATGCGCTTAAAAAATGCCCATAAAAACGGAAAATATGCTCTAAAAACAATAAAAATATGCTCTCAAAAAAATTATGTCCCCTTTTTCGAGGTATTTTTTTACAATCTTTCATAGAATCGACCCAAAAAATACCGTTATGTGGGGTAGTTAGAGGGTTAATATAGGTTAATGAAGCAAGAACAGGCCAAAGCGTAATCAATCGTCAGAACCCCGTTATTTTGGAGAAGGAAAAAAAACAAACATTTCAATCCAAAATTAAAACAAAAATAAAACATCCCACAAAAATTAAAAAAATTTTAAAAATAAGTGTTGTTATAAAAAAATTGGAAAAAAATTCTCCAAAAATAAAAAAAAATGCTCTAAAAACTTAAAAAAAATGCTCTAAAAAGTGAAAAAATGCTCTAAAAATTGAAAAAAATACTCTAAAAATATGCTCTTAAACCTAAAATATGCTAAAATATGCTCTTAACCCTTATGTGTGTGGACAGGTACCTGGGTACCTATTGCGTTTTCAAAAGCAAAAAAGCAAAAAAGTTGCTGATATTACAAATTTTTTTTTTTGGGTGTAGGATTTTAAAAAATATATGAAAAGGGGAAAACCAGAGTAAAATTCTAATATTATATCATTAACCATCGATTTTTTGTACAATCCAAGACAAAAAATTAGATTTCTGATACAATTTGCAAGAAGGTACCCAGGTACCTATCCACCCTATAGAAGGTTTTTTTTTCCACACACATAAGGGTTGAGGCTAAAATATGCAAAAATATGCTCTAACAAATCGATGCCAGATTTCTTAAAATCTTCTGAAACGGATAAAAACCTTACCCATTTATCAATACAACGCGCAGGAAAAAACATGATACTGCATATTTTTGGTTTCCCTGATTATAACGATTAAGATTAATAATTGACATAACTAACAAAAAATCAGTAGATAGATGTTTCTGTAAAATTAGCAATAATTTTACAGAAACATTTTTTGAATTAAAAAAAAAAAAATTCTACAAATTGTCTTAGCAGATATCTCTGCTGTTTGACAGATTTCTCTGCTGATTTTACCTAGATAAACATGACAGATTTTTAGCAAACCGTGTGTGCTAAACTTAGCAGATTTCTCACATGGCTCAAAATGGGTGTATTTTTAGCAGATTTTTCTGCTGCTTAGACAGAGAATTTATTTTGAGTGAAGTAATCCTTTTTCAACCATGTGCATAACTTGTATAAAAACCTAGCTGTTTAGTTGAAGCCGCAAAATGTTCTAGATCCACCCCACTGTGCAATGTTTTAAATAAAAATTGAATTCGGCATGTATTTTATAAACTTTTGTTTTTTTTTTAATTTTTTGACTTCATTTTCGGATACGGATTTTCTTAAAAGCCATCTTATTATCTTTGTATTGAGAGAAATGAATTTTGTAATTTTTTTTCTAAAGTTAACAATAGAATTTAATTTTTCCCCCAAATTTCGGTAAAATTGAAACAAAATTTTCCATATATTGATTAATAACTTCTTAGGCAATTATCAGATTGAAAAATGTTGTAAGTAGAATTGATATAGCATTTGATTACCTTTTATTTAAAATAAAACCTTAAATAATGAAATCCACCGACTTTGTTAGAAGATATTTTTATTTAAGTAAAACCACTTTTTAAAAAGTTAAAAATTTGAATAGTTACCCAAGCAGAAATTGACGACGGTTCTAAAAAAAAGCGTTCTGAAAGCTCTGTAACAAAAAAAAAGCATTCTCAAAACGCTATTTTCAAACGCTTTGCGAGCGTTTTTGAAAAGTGTTCTGAAAGCTCTATAACAAAAAAAAAGCAATCTCAAAACGTTTTTTTGGAACGCTTTGCGAGCGTATTGGAAAAGCGTTTTAAGAGTTCTTTATATTTATTTTTTTTTTTTTTGAAAAAAATTTCTAAGTTTCGAAAGTATTTGAATAACAATTTTTTGTCAATTTTTTTTTTAAGTAAAAAAAATCATAAAAAATGTTTTTAGATTTTTTTTTTTTTAAATTTTCTAAGTTTCGAAAATTTTTTTGAAAATTTTTTTAAGTTTTTTTGAGTACAAAAACTTTTTTTTCGAATTTCACTTTGTATCAAACAAATTATTATAACCGAACTAAAACAGAAATTCTTTACTTTGGGTTTTTAAAGCGCTTTGATGACTTAAAAAAAACGTTCTCAAAGCACTTTTTTACATCGCTTTTAAAACACTTTAAACCTAGCGTAGATCGATGTTATCATTCGGATCATCTGAAGGCGCTTTGAAGTTGGTATACAGAACGCTCGTACAACCGTCTACAACTCTTTCACGACGCTTTTGCGATTGTATTTTTCTGACTGGGTAGCAATGTCTAGAAAACTGTTCTACTTTTGAAACTTTTGACTTCATTTTCCGACTCACAATCAGCTTAAGATTTTACGTCGACAATTAATCCAATGTGTTGTGAATCAAAATCTCTGTACCATTGTGTAAGTATTATTAATCATAAATTAGCATTTTATAAGTTACTAGCAAATAATGGCATAATTTTTGAACTTAATAAACTAAATAAAAATCTTTCTTTAGATCAAAAATATGTGAAACAAAGTCTGTAAAGCTTTTGTTGCGGATTTTTTTATGTCTGATAGCATATTTCTGTATTCATTGAAACCATTGTGCACAACGATGTTAACAAAAAAAAATCGTTGTACAGTGTTATTAAAACCTTAGAAAACAGTATGCATTGTATTACACTATATGCATTTATATGTATTTTTACCCCCTTGTACGTCTGCACAAACTTTGTTTGAAATAGCAAAAATTTGTATGTGTGTGTCATAAAAAACTTTAACTATATTTTTAGATTTGTTTAAAAATATTTTTTTTACAAACATTTTTTGAAAACAAGAACAATAGCCCAAAATTTTGTACATAAACTATTCAAGTGAACATTAGGGTTATAACTTTTTTTGGACAAAAAAGTCCATCCCACCACGCTATGGGCAATGTTGTACAGATAACAAAAATCTATTTTTTCGGTCATTTTGGTAAAAAAAGTTCACGCACCGAATGCAATTTCGAAAACTCCCCCAAGAATGATTTTTTTTTATTTTTTGGTTTTAAAATTTTATATTATGACGTCATATCTTAATTATTTGAAAATTATCACAAACGCATGATCACATATCAGAAGGAACCAACATTTAACTTATTTATAACATCCGCGAAAAAGCACCAAAATCCGCGATTATAATCTTTAGTTGCTGAAAAGAATTACTGCATGATAGCACCTATCACTTGACACTAAAATTTAGCTAATTTAAAAAAACCGCAAAATAGCGTCAAAATATCGCGATTTTTCCGCGCCCTCCATTCAACTGATGAGATTTTGTTTTTTTATTAATGAAATTACAAGAAAATCCTAAATATTTTGCAATTAAATATAATTTGTTTATACTTATAAGAAAAACTAATATTCAAAACTTCATCGCGTTTGGTGCGTGAACTTTTTTAACGATCGCGAAAAAGTAAGACATCATTTCTTAATATTTTTTCATGGCCTATGCGACTATGGGATGGACTTTTTGATATTTGCAAAAAATTCAAAAAGTTATAACCCTAGTGAACATGTTTTGGGTATATAGAGTTTAAAAATAATGAAAAGTGGATTAGATCTCGGGAGATGATGTCAGACTTGGATTAAACTTATGACCTGATTTATACAGTGGATTAATACAGTAACAATTCGTTGACTGGACTGAAAAAAGACATGGTACACTCAAAAAAAAAAAAACGCCTGGTAAAATGCCTTGTAATCCCGTTCTACCAATATTTAACAATTTTCCTTGTTTTTTAACAAAAATTCTTGTACTTTGCTCAAACGAGAACTACAGTTTTATTGGTAACTTTAAAATTTATTTTCGTAATTGTATTCCACCATTTTGAAAAGTCATTTTACAAAAAAAAACTGTAATTTTACAACAAAGTTTTTATTACGAGGATTCTAGTTGATTTAAAAAAAACTGTTATTTTACAAAAATTATGTTATTTCGAGGATTTATGTTGTTTAACAAAAAAAAAAAATTTTTTTTTTTTAATTTTTTTTTTTAATTTCCCGGACAAATTATTTTTTTTATTGAAAAAGATTTAAAAAAAGTTGACAAATTTTGAAAAATTGTTCATGAGGATTCTAGTTGATTTACAAAAAAAAAAATAAAGTTATTTTACAAAAAATGATTTTATTACGAGGATTTATGTTTAACAAGAAAAAAATGTTTTTTTTTTGTAAATTTTCTGATTCCCAGACACATTTTTTTTGCGTTTTGGAGTAACGAATTATTAAAAAAGATTTTTTCAGTAATTTTTGTGGATTAAAAACTATCACTACCAAAAATTGGTAAATTTTAAACAATTTTTTTTGTAAATTTACAATTATTGTTTGTAAATTTACCATTTTTTTTAAATATTTTCCACTTTAATTGTAAATTTAAAATTTTTTTATAACTTTTGGGGCTTTAAAATTATCTCTACCAAAAACTGGTAAAATTTAAAATTTTTTTTTGGTAAATTAACAATTTTTTTTAATTTACTAATTTTTTTGTAAAATTAACATTTTGGATTGTAAATTTACCATTTTTTAAATATATTTACCAATTTTTCTTGTAAGTTTACCATTTTTATACCCTCCACTCTAGTGATAGAGGGTATATATAAGTTTGTCATTCCGTTTGTAACACAACGAAATATTGGTCTAGGACCCCATAAAGCATATATATTCATGATCCTTGATCGATTTAAGTCGATCTAGCGATGTCCGTCCGTCTGTCTGTCTGTCCGTTGAAAACACGCTAACTTTTGAAAGACTTTACGGAGACTTCTGAAGTTTGACATATATGTTATATATAGGGTTCGGATTTTTATGCAAATGCATATTTGTTGTCGTCAGTCTGAGAGAAACAAAAACTAAATATCTTTGCGAATCAAGAAATTTGCAGTAAAATGGCATTGATTTGTTTGTGCATATTTTTGCATATTTTGCTTTTAATGCATATTTTTGCATATATTGCTGATATTACATATTTTTGTCGCATATTTTGAAAAAAGTGTTTTTTTTTTGATATTTTTACATTGCTGTATATATTTTTTTTTTTATAATGTATGCGTTAAAGTACACAGAAGAAAATATGGGAAACAAATATTGAGTAATCACTTGTTTAAATTAAAAAATACAAGTGAGAGTGTTAAATTCGGCTGTGCCGAATCTTTTATACCCTTTTTTTTTTGGGGGGGGGGGGGGTGGGGGGGGGGAAGTTGGCAGGGTCAGTGGGGCACGTTGAGAGCACCTTCCCACCTTTATTTAACAAAAATACAAAAAAAAACATGTACAAACGTGTATTTTTTAGAGGTTGGTTTAGTTGTTCAAGGGGGAACTTTTTTTCCCCTGGTCCGATTTGGCCAATTTCCGAACTTAACCTGCCTAGGAACATAAGACATATTTGTGCCAAATTTGAGGTTCCTAACTGTTTTATTTTGGACTGCATCGTGTTAACTACAGACGGACGGACGGACATCGCTAGAATGTCTTTGAATCGATCACTGATCAGTAATATATATACTTTATGGGGTCCCCGACCGATATTTCGATGCGTTACACACGGAATGACAAAGTGAGTATACCCCCATACTGTAGTTGGAGGGTATAAGAAAAAAATTGCGTGTTTTTTTAACTGACACAATTAAAAATTTACTTAAAAGTTTTTAAAAAAATTTGAGTAAATAATTTAATAAAAATTTCATAATAGTTTTTTTAATTTTTTTTTTTCTCTTATTTTTTTTTCAATTCTCATTTAGTTTATAGTTTTTTGTTTATGTTAATCAAAGTTTGAAATCATCTTTATGAATTTCCAATGTCTTAAATGTTTTTGGTAAAAGATTAAAAAAAACATTTTTTTTGTAAAAAAAATGTGAAACTTTTTAAATCTATTTTAAAAAAATTTATAAATTTTAAGTAAATTTTTACTTGACACAAATAAAAGCTTTTTAAAAAAAAAAACGAAAAATTTTGAGTAAAGTTTTAATTGTGTAAATTAAAAATTTACTAAAAATTTTTGGTATGCATTTAATAATTTTTATTAAAAGTTTACTAAATACTTTTAAATCGTTTACTGGTGCAAAATTGAGTAGTTTTTTACTCAAAAATATTACAAATTTACTCAAAAAATTTTTTTTTTTAATTTTATAATTCTGTGTTTTACTTTATTTTAACTTGAACTTTTGTGATTATTGTACCTTATTTTCGTTTATAAGACTTAATTTTTACGCTTTTTATGTTCTTTTTTGTTTTTCTTATTAATTTTATTTTTTATCATTAATTAATGTTTTAAAAAAAATTTTAAGTGCATATTTTTTAAATTTTTAGTGCATATTTTTCTATTTTTGGTGCATGTTTTATGCGCATAAAACGCGATTTTAACTGCATAAAAGTCCGAACCCTAGTTATATATTTACCGGGTCAAGTTGGTATTGCAATCCAGCAAAATCGGTCAAGTGGTTCAAAAGTTATGAGCAAAAGAGTAAATTTCGGCAAGGGTATTTTGCGAATTTACAAGATTAAAACCCCTCTAACTTTCGAAAGACAATTCTGAGGGGGCTGAAGCTTAGCATACATATTTGTCGTTCCCCAAGTCTGTTCGGTTTTTAATTTCAGCAAAATCGGTTCATTGGTTCAAAAGTTATAAGCAAAGATCTGAGTTTCAGAGTAGTTTCACCTTAACCTGTTGAAAACTTGTTGTTTGTTTTTTTTTTGTCGTGGGGTGCAGTTTAGTTGTTAGACAAGTAAATATTTGTTATTGTTTTTGTAACTGTATAGTAAGTATTTTTTGGAAAAAAATCAAATGAAGTGGGATTTATATGATACAATGTTAGTTTGTTTTTGGTTTTTAAAGAAAAGGATGATAAAATTAAAAGAGGGAAATATGTGCAATAGTTTTGTTTTTTTTTTGTATTACATACTATATATGTAGGTTAGAGTGTCCCTTATTTTGGAAATGTTGGAAATGTTGAGACGGTACCCCCTCATTTTTTTCCTTTTGACTAAAAAATAACTCAGGAAAAATTTTACGCCCCTACGACCACGCCTTCCCTACGCGACGGGGCCTTAAAGAACGGGGCCTTAAAAATAATTTTTCCATACAAACCAAAATTTTTTTTTTTTGATTTTTAATTTTTTTGTTATTAATTATAATATAACTTGATTAGCTTATTCACGACAAAAAATTTGATTTTGGTGGGATGAGGCTTTCAGTTCTAAAAAATTTTTGGAAAAAAAAAATTTAGAGCTTTTGGGGTCCTACAGTAAAAATTTTTTAAAAAATATTTTTTTTTGGTTTTGACAAGCAACCGTTTTAGTTGAATTGTTGCTTTTAATGATATATTTTCATAAAAAAATATTTTTCCTATCTGTGACATCTTTATCGTGATCTAAAAAAGGGTAAAAAATGCATTTTTGATGTTTTTCGATACACGATCAAGATGTCACAGATATGAATAATATTTTTTTATGAATATATACCATTAAAAGCAACATTACAACTAAAACCGTTGCTTGTCAAAACTAAAAAAAAAAATTTTTAAAAAATTTTTACTGTAGGACCCCAAAAGCTCTAAATTTTTTTTTTCGAAAAATTTTTTAGAACTGAAAGCCTCATCCCACCAAAATCAAATTTTTTGTCATGAATAAGCTGACCAAGTAATATTATAATTAATAACAAAAAAATTAAAAATCAAAAAAAAAAAATTTGGTTTGAATGGAAAAATTATTTTTAAGGCCCCGTCGCGTAGGGAAGGCGTGGTCGTAGGGGCGTAAAATTTTTCCTGAGTTATTTTTTAGTCAAAAGGAAAAAAATGAGGGGGTACCGTCTCAACATTTCCAACATTTCCAAAATAAGGGACACTCTAATGTAGGTATAAAACAACAAAAATATTTTACAAAGTAATTTTGTTACTCAAAGAAATTGTACCCTAAAAAAATTATTTACACTAAAAAAAAAATGTTACACTCAAAAAAAAAATGTTACACTCAAAAAAAAATGTAAACATTATTTTTTTTTTAATGAAATGTCACACTCAAAAAAATGCTGACGGTCAAAAAAATTTTACACTTAAAAAAATTTGATTGATTAAAAAAAAGTTTTACTCAAAATAATATATTTCTAAAAAAAAAATATGTAATGCAATTTTTTGAAATTTTTTTAGAAAATTACTATCAGATAACATTGTGGAGAGTATTCATAGATTCGACCAAGTCGAACTTAATTTTTCTACTTGTTTTTTTTTTTTTTATTTTTGCGGTTTTAAAAATATTTTTACCAATAAAATTGTTTGTTTTACCAATTTTTGGCACATTCTAAATTACGAGCAAATCCTCCTAATTTTATGAGAATTTTACTTACCTCCTATTTTACGAGAATAGCCTCGTAAAATCACGAGATTTTTTGGTAACTTTACAAGGTTTTTTTTGAGTGTAGTATATAGTGGTACAGGTTGTATTGAGTTTGTGACGATTGCTGTGTTTTTCAATAAGTGGATTTATTTTCTGATTAATTTTATTTTGCTTTAAAGATTTTTTTAACATACCAAAGCAAATTTGGAATATTTTTTCCATAATCTACGCTAAATTAGCAATTATAATATAAATAATAAAAATTTTTGGAAAATGAAAAAGGATATAAATAAATCGAAACTAATCCAAAATGGACTTATTTAATCCTAAAATTTTGGTGGATTTATTTTGATTTATTTATATCTTTTTTCGTTTTCGAATTTTTTTTTATTATTTTTACGGGTTATAATTGCTAATTTATTGTAGATTATGGAAAAAATTTTCCAAATTTGTTTTTGCAAGTTAAAATATTTTTTTTAAACTACACTCAAAATAATAACTCTGTTAAATAACAGAAAAACTCTGATTATTTAACAGAGTACACCATACTTTTCCAGCAAGCAACATTTCTTGGTAATTTTACTATAAAACTCTGTAAAATGATTTTGACAAAAAAAAAAACTGTTAATTTACAGAGTTTATAGTAAAATATTGGTTAAATATGAAAGCCTTTTGACGGAAAAAACTCTGTAATTTTACTATAAAACGCTGTAAAATGATTTGGACAAAAAAAAACTGTTAATTTACAGAGTTTCTAGTAAAATATTGGTTAAATTGGTTAGCAAAGAAAAACTCTGTAAATTTACATATATTTGTAAAATGTATTTGATGCAACCAAAATTTTACAGAAAAAAACTCTGTAAATTTACAGAGTTTAGTAAAATACATGTTATTTTATAAAATTTTTAAATTTTTTTTGAAAACATTTTTTTTGGTACTTTTTTAACATTTTCTCAAAAAAAAAATACAGATAAAATATTAGTGTTTTTACAGAAAACTCTATTTAAAAAAAAAATACAGAGTATTTCGCATAATTCTGTATTAATTCAGAAAACTCTGTTAATTATCTGTAAAATTAAGATTACAAAGTTAAAAGTACTATAACCCAGCAAAAAAAGTGCGGAGTACTTCTATTTGGAGTGCTTTAAAACTATAACAAATGTAATGAAATACAACAAAAATAACAAAAAACACAAGAAAAAAACACACAAACAGTTTTTTCTACTCCATAAAAAGTTGTTATTCAGCACTTAACTCATTACCTTCCGCGACATTCCCATACAAAAGTAAGTAGATATTCAGTATATATGAAGTACTCCGAGCTTTCAAACAACTTCCAACTACTTCCACGGAGTAGTTCTTATCTACTGAATATCTACTTACATTTGTATGGAGGTGTCGCGATAGGTAATGAGTTAAGTGCTGAATATCTATGTATTCTGGAGTAGAAAAAACTGTTTGTGTGTTTTTGTCTTGTGTTTTTTGTTATTTTTGTTGTATTTCATTACATTTGTTTTAGTTTTAAAGCACTCCACTGAGAAGTGGTAATGACTTTTTTTGCAGGGAACAGATGAAACTTTGTTTTTTTGTCACAACAAAATACAAAGTATTTTCTTTAAATCTGTATTTTGACAGAAAACTCTGTCAATTATCTGTTGAATTGAGATAACAGTCATTTTACAGAGTATTTTACAGAGTTATTATTTTGAGTGTAAATAAAATAAATCCGAAAATAAATCCAGTTATTGAAAAACATAGCACGAGTCACAATTAAAACTTTACTCAAAATTTTTCGTTTTTTTAAATTAAGTTTTTAATTGTGTCAAGTCAAAATTTACTCAAAGTTTATCTATTTATTTTTTTAAAAAATTTTTAAAAAAGTTTCACATTTACAAAAAAAAAAAAAAGTTTTTGTTCAAACTTTTACCAAATATATCTATGTCTTAAAGACATAGAACAATAGGGGTGGGATAGTGCACGAGTTTTCAATTTCGACACGCTAGAACCGCTTATTTTGTGAGGTTCGTAAAAAAAATGCATAAGCCAAAAAATGAGGCAGGTCGGATAAGATCTAGGAGTCGCTCATCGGGGTCAAAGTTGGGCAAAGAGGGGAAAAAATCCACAAAAAGCCCTACAACTCTCTTGGTTTTGCCCCAAGAGGGGTCAAATGTGAGACGAGCCCCCATTATTTTTTCGGTATATTGTCAAATATACCTAAGCCCTATCTCCTCTCCTTAAAGGGGCTCCCATACAAAGGTTGAATGTTAAAAAATATTTGCTCCTACCTCTCTAGCTGTTCTGGAAGTGACCCTAGAGGAATCAAATGTATGACCGACAATATTTTTTTATCCCTAACATTTTCTTAGAATGTACCTACCCTCTATCTTCAACCGTTAGGGTGGTCCCCATACATTTTTTTATTTTTTCTTAATTTTTTTTTATTAAATCAGCTCCTACCGGTCCAACGGTGCTTCCTAGAGGGGGCATTAGCAAGAACAACCCCCATTTATTTTTAGCCCCCAACATTTCATCTAAATATACCACTTCCCTATCTCTAATTCCTAAGGGGTCTCCCACACAAAATGACATTTTTATAAAATTTGCTCCTACCGCTCTAACTGGCGCAGGAGTGACCCTAGAGAATTTAAATGTATGACTGCCCCCAATATTTTTTCAGCCCCAACATTTTCCCCAAACAAATCTACCCTCTATTTTTTAAGCCTTAAGGGGTTCCCAATTTTTTTACTTTTTTTATAAAATCAGATCTTATCGCTCCCATGGTGTCTCTTAGGGATAGGGAATGCAGACTTACCCCCATTAGTTTTTGCCCCCCACATTTTTCCCGAACATACCTACGGCGTATTTCCACTTTGTAAGCGTGCTCCCCATAGCAAAACCAAATTCCTAATTGTACTGGAACTCAACGTTGGAGTATTTAGAATTTACAAAAGTACAATAATTAGCAAAACTTTTATTTATAAATTCAGCTCTTACCGCTCCCATAGAGCCTCTTAGGGACGGGAAATGCAGACTGCCCCCTATATCTGCCATGCAAACATCATACTAATGAACTTCAATTAAAAGAAGTGTTTGAAACCAAATTCGGCAAAACGTCTGGACCAGGAGTGCCAATGTTTGCGCGTTTTAAAGAGTAATGGGAAAATATAAAAGACAAACCATACAGTCCTGGCATAAAAGATTAGAATGTGGCAGGCAACATACCAGCTCAAGTTCAGACTGCATAATGTTTTTTTGTTGGGCACAAATAAAGGTAAAGCAACCCAGAGACGACTTCAAGGAGTTTCTTGAAATTGTTTTATTATACCTTGGTGAAAATATTCCTAATAATCATTTTAGCCCACCAGGACCCATCAGTCATGCTCGATGGATGGCAAAAGGCATATATTGCCTAAAAATGTTTTAGGTTTGACCTAAAACAATTTATGTGAAATTTTGGTTTAGCGCCACTAAAGCAATAGAACCTCCAAATAATGATTTGAATTTTTTTAAAATCGATGCTTCAATTAATAAGATGTTTAACGATTGGAGAAGAGATTCTGTGACATCTTTGGTATCTTAGTGGTGAAGCAGTTGCACTATTTGATTCGAATATCTCTTGTTAAATAAAACGAAAAATGGCAAATGCAAGGAGGAAGATTTATCTGACGAAAAGATGGACGAATCATCCGACGAAGGCAGCGAGGAAAAATAAGACGATGATATCGGGGAAGATTATGACTCGGGGGATAGCGGCGAAAGTGGCAACAAAGATCGTGATCATCCACTGGATGATCACGATCTTTGTTGCCACTTGGATGACATCCAGTACACGTTGTTTGATTCGAAGGTGTGAAAATAATTAACATGAAATCGAAACAAGTAAATCCAGAACTTCCCAGCAAAAACATGGTAATGAGTTGTGAAAAGTAATCATTACCAAGTACATTATTTATAATGAGTACCCATTACCATTAACATTATTTTAAGCCCAAAAGAAACTACTTCTCAGTAATATGTTATAAAAGCACCTCTAAGTAATAATATCTTCTTTCACTTGCAGTTTTTAACTTTTGCAATTCAATTAACTTAAAAAGTATTTAAAAACTTAATAAAAATTACGCAGTTAGTAAAAACAATTTAAATTTTCAAAGTTTTAATTAACTAATTATTTTACTTCTTATTGGTAATGGATTTTTACTCCTTATTTGTAATCCGATGCAGTAACTTCTTATTTATCTCCATACTCTTCACTAGTTATTTTTGTCTCACGCCCTTGTTAAAATAATTAGTGTTTCATTCAATAAGTAACTACTTATTAACATCTGTTTCGGATTACAAAACCCATTACTAGTAATGCCAATTTTTGCTGGGTTATAACATAAGAGACACCAACATTTTTTGCACGCTTCGGATTAACAACAAATTTCATTGGTTCCGGTCCAAACACTTGGGAAAATTGTGAGGACTACCAGCACGCGCTGCAAATATTACTTCAATTACATGTTCCTAAGAGGCACCATGGGAGCGGTGAGATCTGATTTTATATAAAAAAAATTTTAAAAAGTGTGTGGGAACCCTCTTAAGACTTAAAAATAAGGGGTAGGTTTGTTTGGGGAAAATGTTGGGGCTAAAAAAAAAGGGTAAGTTTGTTTGGGGAAAATGTTGGGGCTGAAAAAGTATTAGGGATCATACATTTAAATTCTTTAGGGTCATCCCTGCGACAGTTAGAGCGGTGGGAGCAAATTTTATAAAAATGTCATTTTGTGTGGGAGACCCCCTAGGAATTGGAAATACGGAGTTAGCATGTTCAGATGAAATGTTGGGGGCTAAAAATAAATGGGGGTCGGTCTTGCTAATAACCCCTTTAGGAAGCACCGTTGGACCGGTAGGAGCTGATTTAATAAAAAAATTAAGAAAAAATAAAAAATATATGGGGACCACCCTAACGGTTGAAGATAGAGGGTAGGTATTTTCTAAGAAAATGTTGGGGATAAAAAAATATTGGGGGTCGGTCATAAATTTGATTCCTCTAGGGTCACTTCTATGACAGCTAGAGAGGTAGGAGCAAATATTTTTTAAAATTCAACCTTTGTATGGGAGCCCTCTTAAGGAGAGGAGATATGGCTTAGGTATATTTGGCAAAAGTGTTTGGGGCGAAAAAAAAATGGGGGCCGGTCTCACATTTGACCCCTCTAGGGGCAAAACCAGGGGAGTTGTGGGGCTTTTTGTGGATTTTTTCCCATGTACGCCCAACTTTGACCCCGATGAGCGACCCCTAGATCCTATCCGACATCCCCCATTTTTTGGCTCATACACTTTTTTTACGAACCTCACAAAATGAGGGGTTCTAGCGATTCCAAATACTGCTGCTTAAAATCTCACATAACACTGTCCACCCTTAATAGAACAATTTCATAAAGATGATTTAAATTTTTTATATACATATTAGACTGCCCAGAAAAAAACAAAGTTGTTATTTTCTTGGGGGATACCTGCGAATTTTGTTCCTTTTTGTGCAAAAAAAATTTCGGTTTTTTTTTGGGATTTTTAAAATAATATCTAGAGGTCGCGATCTCGCGTTTTATAACGATTTATTTTTTTTGAGTTTTTTATTATTTTAAATTGTTAAATATGATTAATATGATAAAATATTAATAATTTCAGACAAAAAAAAAAAATAAATTAAAAATTAAATATCGCTCATTCCATGAGATGTCTCCCAGCATCTAATCAAATGTTCTTTAATTTATTTGAAATTACGCACACAGGTACACTATGGAGCAATTAAAATAAATTCGTTTTTAATTTCGCGAAAATCCACGAATTCGCGAACGCGAATATATTCGCGAATTCACGGATTTTCTCGGAACTAACAACTGATTTATTTTAATAGCTTCATAGTGTTCATGTGTGAAAAATTTCAAATAAATTAAGGAACATTTGATTAGATGCTGGGAGACATCTCATGGAATTAGCGATATTTAATTTTTAATTTAATTTTTTTTTTTTGTCTGAAATTATTAATATTTTATCATATTAATCATATTTAACAATTTAAAATAATAAAAAACTCAAAAAAAATAAATCGTTATAAAACGCGAGATCGCGACCTCTAGATATTATTTTAAAAATCCCAAAAAAAAACCGAAATTTTTTTGCACAAAAAGGAACAAAATTTGCAGGTATCCCCCAAGAAAATAAAAACTTCGCTTTTTTTCTGGGCAGTCTAATACATATACAAAAAACTATTAACTAAATGAGAATTCAAAAAACTAAGAAAAAAAAATTAAATTAAATTTTTATTGAATTATTTACTTAAATTTTTTTAAAACTCTTGAGTAAATTTTTAATTGCGTTAATTAAAAAATTACGCTATTTTTTTTTTTTGGGAAATTTTAATTACTCAAAATTTTTTCCACCATATTTTTTTCTGTATATTATTACTTTTTAACTTTAATGATACATATCGCGACCTTAGAACAACAAGGTTCTATTTTTGTCTATTTCTTTAAGCAAAAAGAACCTTGTTTTTCTAAGGTATCGATATTTCTTTAATTTAATGAAACCCGACATAGAATCCTTATTAAATTCTTTTTTCATAACACTAATATACGGTCCGCTTTCAAAGTAGCATGCATTGCCACCAATTTATATTGACGTTTATAACACGCTAAAGAAAATCCTTACACACTAAAATAAATATTTTTTTCTACGTAAAAAAACAATTGCTTGGAAATTTAAATGAGCAATTTAACTAAATATTAGCTTAAATTGACAAATTGGATAATAAAATATTTGTTTTACAACTTAATTTTAAACTTGATATTTGTGTAATTAAAAAACACTTAAGTATTCATCCTGTCATCAAGAGTCTTCCATCATTCATTCAGTTACTCAACTAACCATATAGCAACACCAAACTAGCTGGGAGTATAGCACAAATATAAATTGTAGAGATACACTCGCATATTTAAATGGTTAACGAGGAGTAGCTAAAGCAATTACATTAACAAAATAACCCTATAATACCATTCTGACATACTCCACAAAAAAAAAACTCATCCATACACTTTATCTAATATAAACAAATTGTTTAGCACCAAAAGGACATCATGTTTCAATGCAGATAAAACGATATATACAGAGATGGTGGGAGACTAGGATAGCGAAAACGCCAAAAAAATGTTGTAATATAAAATACATTTAAAAAAACTGTAGACTTTTTATTTCAGAAAAAAACAGCAACAGATAATAAACGAACAAAGTATAAAATCGTGTTTGTAAAGTAGATAATATAACATTTTTATGAAAAAAAAAAAAATAAAAAACACCCTTCACGACAACTTTTACCTCAAGTTGCGAACACTATAAATGTCTTTCTTGATAATGTATCTGGGGTCCCCTACTACTAAATTTCGAAGAAAATCAAAATCTTCGCCAAAGCCATATTTTTAAAAAGGTCAACCAGAAGGAGTGGAACGTGAGATTAACCCATATTAGCTTTTCCCTCCCAACATTTTCAAAACATACCAACTCCATTTCTTCGTTCTCTAAATTACATTTTGATAAAATATATTCAGATGTTATTAATATACACTTACTAACGTATTTTTTTGAATGTCTTATTCACATTCATAATAAAATCTCTGTTCAATCAGCAGAAAAATCGTTTGAAAATATACCCATTTTGATCTTCATGAGAAAATCTTTCAGGACAGCAGAAAAATATTTCATTTCACCAGAAAAATATGCTGACTTCAGCAGAACATATGCTGATTTCAGCTGAAAAATCTGCTGATTTTAGCAGAAGAATCTAATTTTAGCAGAAAGCTGGTTTTAAACAAGCAATCTAAACATCTAAAATGTATTTCATTGATGTGAAAAACTTAAATTGAGAAAATAAAATAAATAAAGGCCTCGAGCTCAAATATTTTATTTTCTCAATTTAAAAATTAAAAGGTCGAATAAAATAATAAATTAAATTTGATGTGAAAAACTTTAAAAATATTTTGGCCATAATTTTTTTCTATAATTAAAAAAGAGATTGTCATTTTCTTTTTCAATAATATTTTCTAAGTTTATTTTTCAAAGTGTTTACTTTTTAGTATTGTTTTTTTTTTTAATAAAATATTTTAATTGATTTTTTTCAAAAAAAATCTTATATTCCAAAACAAAATCTTATTCTTCAAATAACAAAACATTTTTTGTAAAATACGTAAAATAATCTGATGATTTTGTAATTTTTGAAAACGTAATAACAGAGAATTTAGATAAAATGTCCATTTCAGCAGAAAAATTTGCTAAAAAAATTAAAGTTGTTTAAACAAGTTTTCAAAGTCCTGAAACAAATTTTGGAAATTTTTTTCAATTTTAATAATTTTATGAAAACTTTTTTACAAACAAAATATTTGTTGACAAATTTATAAAAATTTGCAAAGTCCCGAAAACTTTTTTTTTATGTTCCTGAATGTCACCTACCAAACCCCCTTCCCTACCAAAAAACCCACTGGATTTTTTTCATATTTTTTAGCTTTTTTGCATGTTGGTGGGTATCAAAGACTTTTTTGGTTTGTAGTAAAAAAATCATTATAAAATGCTTTTAGAAAAACAAAATTTTGAAAAATTTTGAAAAATTTTCGTCGATTTTAAATGTCCGGGCAGTTTTTTTCTTACTAGGACTAAAACTTAATTGGTCCAAATTTGAACCCAAGCGGATTAAATAAATCCGTGGCGGCCGGCTATCAAAGTATTGGATTTTTTAGAATTAAAAAAAAAAAAAAATAAATTCGGTCCAGGGGCGTATCCAGAATTTTATTTCGGTGGGGGCCTAACATTTTTTGCCAATTTTTTTTTTTACAAAAAATGTACATAACAGCACATGCTTTAGAATTGTTCTCGATCTTTTCCTTGAACTGAATGTAACACAATCAGATTCTTCATTTTTGTGTAAGTTTAAAACTGTTGGGAAAAAAATTCAAATGTTTTTATATATTTTAAAATTTTTTGAGAGACTTAAGCCTTTTTTTTTTAAAGTGTGAATTGTATCAGATGCAGATACATTTTTAAAAATAAGATTATCAGAATCTGAATTTTTTTCGAAGAAAAGTCTAAGATTCTATGATAATTTCCAGTTAAGACAGTTTTTGTTATAGAAAAAGTCAAAGACTCAAAATCATATTTCCAATGGAAAAAGTTTCTCGGGAAAAACTCACTTTAGAAAATGATTCTATAAACATATTTATAAAATACTTTTCCAAAACAAAAGACTCCAATTGCAAGACATTTTCTCAGAATCTGAGATATTTCTAGTCTAGCACATTTTCTCAGATTCTGATACATTCTACACAAAAAACTTTGAATTCTGAGAAAATCTTCGCTTTTTCTATAAGAAAAATAATTCAGATTCTGAGACCTTTTTAAAAAGAAAACAGTATGAAAAAAGTCTTAGATTCTAAAATCTTTTTTCTAAAGAAAAATTCTCGGATTCTGAGAAAATTTTTCCTATAGAAAAAGTCTCAGATTCTTTGAAATTTTTCCTATAGAAAAGTTTCAAATTCTGAGACATTTTCCTATAGAAAAAGTCTCAGATTCTTTGACATTTTTCCTAAAAAAAATGTTTTAGATTCTCAGAAATTTTTTCTACAGAAAATTTCTTAGATTCTGAGACATTTTTGCTATCAAAAAAGTCTTAGAAGCTTAAACACCTTTCCTACCGAAAAAGTCTCAAATTGTTAGACATTTTCCTATAGAACAAGTCTCAGATTCTGAGATATTTTGCCTTTAGGAAATTGTCAGATTCTGAAACATTTTTCATATAGAAAAAGCCTCAGATTCTGAGACATTTTTCCTAAAGAAAAATATTTTTCCCATAGAAAAATACTCAGATTCTGAGACATTATTCTTATAGAAAAAGATATTTTTACAATAGAAAAAGTCTCAGATTTTGAGCATTTTTCTATACACTTAGATTTTGAGATAATTTTCCTTAAGAAAAATTCGTTTGTTCTTAGAAATTGTTCTCAGATTCTAAAACATATTTCATATAGAAAGCCTCAGATTCTAAGTATTTTTTTATAGAAAAAATCTCAGATTTTGAGACATTTTTTAGATGCAGACACATTATTCCTATAGAAAGTTCTCAGATTCTGAAACATTTATCATATAGAAAAGCCTCAGATTCTGAGAATTTTTTATAGAAAAAGTCTCAGATTCTGAGACATTTTTCCTATAGAAGGGGTCTTAGAATCTGAGAAAACGCCAATATTTTAAGACATTATTCCTATAGAGAAAGTCTTAGATTCTCAGACATTTGTCTTATGGAAAGATTTAGATTCTAAGAAATTAGAATGTATACGCCACTGATTCGGTCGCACGGTTTTCGTGATATTTTAAATTAAAAAAAAAAAAAAATGGAATTTTGGAAAAAATCTCAATTTTTTTTCCATTGAGCCTTTTTTAGCTTGAGACAGTCTTTCACTTAAACTTAATTTGAGCCAAATCCGATTATTTTAAAACCGTCACGGCTAGTCTGCACCATCTGTAGCCTAAAAGTGGGACAACCATACATTTTTTTTAAATATGGGGCATTCCATGTCAAATTGGACACTTTGAAAGTTTTTTTTTGAGATGTTCCTAATTTGTTTACAGTTTTTAGTACCCTTCAAAAACTCCTTCGTGGTAAATTTTCAGTTTTGATGATCCGTTCAAAAGATATCAAATTTTTAAAAAATTATAATTTGTTCCATTACTCAAACTTCTTTTACTTATAACTTCGTCACTAATGGTCCAAATTCCATCTTTTTTTGTAAATTTTTGTTTTTTTTGCGTATTTAAAAAAAAAATCCAATTGTATTTTAAAAATTTCCAAATGCATATTAAAATTGTCCAAATGTATTTTAAAATTGTCCAAATATATTTTTGAATTGTCCAATTGAAGAGCTTATTGTAAAAACTCGATAAGCAAAATATCATTTTATGGTGGTTTTTGCCTTAAAACTTTTGAAATAATATAGAAAAAAATACTTTTGCAGAACTTTTATTCTCAAGATACTTGTACGTAGGGCTTAAGCAAGACTTCTGCCAAAAATTTGTCAATGGAACATCAGTAGAAAGCGAAAAACACCAAAAAATAAAATGTTGCTTATCAAGTTTTTGCAGTAAGCCCTTCAATTGTATTTAAATTTTTACAAATGTATTTTAAAAATGTCCAAATATTTTAAAATTGTCCAAATTAATTTTAAAATTGTCCAAATATATTTTAAAATTGTCCAAATATATTTTGAAATTTTCCAAATGTGTCTTAAATTGTCCAAATGTATTTTAAAATTGTCCAAATGTAGTTTAAAATTTTTCAAATGTATTGTAAAATTGTCTAACAATAAGTATATTTTAAAATTGTCCAAATGTATTTTAAAATTGTCCAAATGTAGTTTAAAATGTTCCGAATGTTTTTTAAAAATTTCCAAATGTATTTAAAAATTGTCCAATTGTATTTTAAAATTTTCCAAATGTATTTAAAATTATCTAACTGTAGTTTAAAATTTTCCAAATGTATTTTAACATTGTCCAACTGTATTTTAAAATTGTCCAATTGTATTTTAAAATTTTTCAAAAGTATTTTAAAATATTCTACCAAAAATTACACATAGAAAATTTTAAAATACCTTTGGAAAATTTTAAAATACAATTGGACAATTTTAAAGTACATTTGGAAATTTTAAGATACAAATTGACAATTTAAAATAGATTTGGAAAATCTAAAAATACATTTGGACAATTTTGAAAATACATATAAAAAATTTTAAAATACAATTGGACAATTTTAAAATAAATTTGGAAATTTTTAAAATACATTTGGAAAATTTTAAACTACATTTGGATAATTTTAAAATACATTTGGACAATTTTAAAATACCTTTGGATAATTTTAAAATACATTTGGAAAATTTTAAACAACATTTGGACAATTTTAAAATACATATGGATAATTTTAAAATATATTTTTGGACAATTTGAAAACATATTTGGACAATTTTAAAATATATTTAGACAATTTAAAATACATTTGGACAATTTTCAAATTCATTTAGACAAATTTAAAATTTATTTCGACAATTTTAAAACACATTTGGAAATTTTTAAAAACAATTGGAAATGGTGTAGTATGCGATTTTAAAGTTTAACTGGGTTATTCATAATGAGTAAATTAAATCTAATGTAGGTTTATTTGACTGATATTGCATGAATATTTGTCAAATAAACCTACTTTAAGTACACTCTAAGTATTATGAATAAAGGCCTTAATATTTAAACCTCATATTTAGAAATTTGTACTCTTTGATTTTTTTGAATTTTTTTTTGTGGAAAACTTTTAAAATACAATTGGAAAATTTCAAAATAAATTTGCAAATTTTTAAAATAAATTTGGAAAATTTTAAACTACATTTGGACAATTTTAAAATACTTGGACAATTTTAAAATACTTTTGGACAATTTTAAAATACCTTTGGATAATTTTAAAATACATTTGGAAAATTTTAAACAACATTTGGACAATTTTAAAATACATTTGGATAATTTTAAAATATATTTGGACAATTTTAAAATATATTTGGACAATTTTGAAATATATTTGGACAATTTTAAAATACATTTGGACGATTTTAAAATTTATTTGGATAATTTTAAAATTCATTTAGACAATTTTAAAATATATTTCGACAATTTTAAAATACATTTGCAAATTTTTAAAATACAATTGGAAATGGTGTAGTATGCAATTTTAAAGTTTAAAAATTGAAATTCCAATTTTAAAAATTTTTAATCTTTAAATTTTTTGGAAAACTTCCATCGATTCTACAAAATTTTTGCTCAGTAGGACCTGGGGTTAACCATTATTATTATTTTTTTTAATTTTATTGTAATTTTCCAAACTTAAAATCATTTCTACTGCTCCAATGGTGCGTCGTAGAGTGGTCAATAGCAAGACCGATACCATTAATTTCACGCTTTAACATTTTTTCAGAACAAAGTAAATTCTAGCACCAATTTCTATTTGGGATCCCATGCAAAATGTAATTTTTTAAAATTTTCCCCAACCACTCTAACAGCTCTAAGCGTAAGAGTGTATGACCACCCACAATATATTTTTACTCATAAGGCGATTCCAATACAATTTTTTTATAAATTTGTTTTACTTAATCAGTCTCTAGCGGTTCAATGGTGCGACCTAAGTGGGCTTCCATTCAAAATTACATTTTTATAAAATTTGCTCCAACTGAAAATGTTCGCTTTAAGGGTTAAAGATAGGTGAGTTCAGAGAAAATGTTTAGATTAAAAAAATATAGTGAATCGGTCATACATTTGACGGCTCTAGGGACACTCTTAGGGCAGTTAGAGCTGTTGGAGCCAATTTAAAAAAAAACAAGTAGAAAAGTTAAATTTGACTTTGCCGAATCTATGAATACCCTCCACAATTCATTTTTTTAAAGGCTAGTACATTTTTTAACGTGAAAAAATTAACAATTTTGATTAGAAATATTTTATTTTGAGTAAAAAAATCTTTTTTTTTGTTATTTAAGAAAAAAAAAAAAAAATTACTAATTTTTTTTTGAGTGTAAAATTTTTTTCGAGTGTAATGTTTTTTTTACTGTACAAATATTTCTGAGTGAATGCACGTTCGTATGTACACAAAATATTGTCATTTTTGTAAAAAAAAAAACTAAATTTGTTTTTGTGTAAATTTTTTTTTGAGTGTAAAATTTTTTTTGGAGTGTAAAATTTTTTTTGAGTGTAAAATTTTTTTCGAGTGTAATTTTTAAGTTACCAATGCTTTTAAAACTAAACAAGTTTAAAAAGCATTGCTTTAAAATTTAACAAGTTTGAAAAGCATTGTTTAGTTACCACCAATGCTTTTAAAACTTGTTAAAACACGTGGCATTTTAGATGAAACTAATCTGAAATTCAGGGTTTTGCTTATAACTTTTGAACCACTGGACCCATTGAGCTGAAATTTAAAACCAAACAGACCCGGGGAACGAAAAAGATACATGCCAATCTTCAGTAGTCTCCTTATTGGCTTTCGAAAGTTATCGTGTTTTTTATCTCGTAAATTCACGAAACACACTTGCCGAAATTTACTCTTTTGCTCATAACTTTTGAACCACTGGACC
This sequence comes from Pegoplata infirma, assembly GCA_963921195.1. NCBI lineage: Eukaryota > Metazoa > Arthropoda > Insecta > Diptera > Anthomyiidae > Pegoplata > Pegoplata infirma. Next base: position 83,497,975 of record OY992537.1, read on the forward strand.
GATTTGGCTGGATTGCAATACCAACCTGACCAGGTAAATCACAAACATATGTGCCAAACTTCAGTAGCCTCTGTAAAGTCTTTCAAAAGTTAGCGTGTTTTCTACGGACAGACAGACAGACAGACAGACGGACGGACGGACGGACGGACGGACGGACATCGCTAGATCGACTTAAAATCGATCGAGGATCATAAATATATATACTTTATGGGGTCCTAGACTAATATTTCGAGGTGTTACAAACGGAATGACAAACTTATATATACCCTATATCACTAGAGTGGAGGGTATAAAAATATATTTTGTATGGGAGCATTCTAAGAAATTGAAGATAGGGTATTTGTTTGTTCTAAAAAAAATATTTAAGCGCAAAAGGGGTCGGTCTTGCTTTTGATCCCTCTATGACACATCATTGGAACAGTAGAAATGATTTTAAGTTTGGGAAATTACAATAAATTTTTTTAAAAAAAATTTAAAAATTGGTAATGATTGTTATTCCGCGATCCTAACGGACAAAAAATTTGTAGAATCAATAGAAGTTTTCCACAAAAAAATGAAAAAAAAAAAAAAATCAAAAAATACATACATTTTCAAAAAGGATTTAAATTTTAAAACTTTAAAACTTTTTTAGTAAGTAAAATAAAAAAATATTGGAAAATAAATTTTGGAATTTGGACCATTTTTAAAGAAGTTGTGAATAAATAAATGTACCCAGCAAAAAATAAACGAAGTGGTTCAAAAAGAATTAGTAGTTTCACTACATACAAAGTAGCGATAGCTGCCGAACTTCATATTCCGTAGGAAGTACTTTTAAAATCACTTCCAAAAATGCTACAAAGTTACAATAAAAACATCTTTCACCAGTTCTTTGCTTAATGATTTTGAAGTACCTGTTTCATATGTTCTTAGGAATCAAATCAGAACAACATATGAACTTCTTTTTCAACTGAAACAATTAGAATGAGGGTGATACACGAAGTATGCAATTTTTTCTACGTCCAGCTTCAAATAGATTTAGGTTTTGCAAAATGGTGACAAAATTTGGTAATGGCATTTTATTTCTCTTTATTTAGAGCTTAAAAAATCGCAAAGACGAAAATCGATTATTGATAATTTTTTCAAATTTCATATCTTATATCAAAAAAGTTGGTCCTAAATTAAATAAATACATTTACGAACTAAAGCGGATGTTGCTGCATCACATTATTAAAGATTGTTTAAGCTTTTTAGGAAATTGAGGTATAGGCTTGTGGTCAAAACAAACTTGTGAATCAATTCGCCGTGAATTTTTATAGTTTCGTGATCTCTATAATTACTCCTTTTTTAATTCGAAGTATATATGTTAGATTATCAATGAAATTAATTTTTCTATTAAGTACGTAAGGTTTTTAAGATATTCGCGTTTTAATATTGAAATATTTCGGTCTCCTCTGTAACGTATTCTTAAGTTGCTCAAACACAATAGAACTCGATTTAGTAAAAATAATGCATCTTTATTCCAAATCTGGCATCCAAATTTTTCTATCGCGTACTGTTTTTGAAATATTGGCGTTTGAAAAACTCAAATTCTACTGTTACGCACTTATATTCTTTATAAATCACACTAAAATTTTCAAACGCGAATATCTCAAAAACAGAACATACTTGAAAATTGTGGATTGCAGTTTTGGAATCAGGAGGTCCATTTTATATGAAATCAAGTCCTATTTCGTGGAAGCAACGTAAGAATACGTAACAGTGGACCCCTAAAAGTGCTTTTTTACTTTTTAACAGCGAATATCTCAAAAACGGACGTGCTAGAAAAATTAGATTTGGAAGCAGGAGACCAAAATCTATAAGGACCAGTTAGAAATTTCACTGGGAGGTTTTTGCTGTCGAACAGTGTTTTTAGTGTAAATATTACAAAAAAATACTCTTTCAATCAATCTTACAAAAATAAGTGAAAAAGAACTTCTAATTTAGAAGTTCTAAATCACCAAATAAAAATGACATAATCACACCCAAAATGCCAAGAAATATGTACTTCTAAAGAAGTGATGAAAAAAGTGCTTCCAAAAGGTCAAGTAATATTAACATCCGGATCACTTCGTCAGAAGTTGTAATAAAAACACTAGTGATATATGTTATACTTAAGTGTCAATCTTTCGCCACTGAAAAGTGGCGATAAAAAGAACATACTTTGTGTGTCCCCATATTAAATTCATCAATGTTTCAGTTGAAGAAGAAGTACATCTGGTTCATAAGTTGTGGTGAATTTTGTAGTGAATGGTAAGCTCTTTTTTTGCCGGGTATGAATAAATGAAGTTTTAGAAAAGGAAAAAACTACCAATTTTTGAAAATTAGATATCTTTTGAACGGGCTATCGAAAAAACCGAAAATTTACCACAAAGGAGTTTTAAAGGGGTACTAGACTGTAAAAAAGTTGGGAAAATCTAAAAAAAAAAATTCAAAGTGTCAGATTTGTCATGGAATGTCTATATGAAGGGCATCAAAAAGCTTCACTTGATTGTTTAAAATTATAATTTTAACTTTTGAATTGGCATAATTTAAAATTGTAACCCCAATATTATAAAGTGTAATTCCGTGTAAATATTCATTAAATCTGATCAGATCCGGGTAGATATTTCGTTATGACATTTCCTTTCATTGCTGCATGATTTCAAGATTTTGTATAATTTCACTGTGGAACAAATTCATGTTAGCAAAAGCTTCAAAAATAATTCCCCAGATCAATAACAGATGGCAATGCAACAACTGTACTCAAAATTATCAACACGCGCAATTACAGTGTTGCAATACTGAAGCCCTTCTATCTTTCAAATCTTTCATCTCTCTTCTATCCCCCTTCCGAAAGAAATATCTCGGTTACATTAGTAATTGATAGGCAGCATGACCCGTATCGCGGCGCTTGTTAATGTTAGTTGGAATTTTTTTTTAATCGAACTTCGAACTTTGCAGTCAAATGCCGATTTTTAGCATATTGTTTATATTGTTTTTGGCTATAACTAATTAATATTTTTTCAATCTGTAAAAGTCAAATTATTTCTAGAGACCTGTCCAACAATTAATATTTTTTGAAATATTGATTTAGAAAATTTTTGTGGTGCTTATGAAGCAAAATGTTGGAAAAATTATTATTTATTTATGCTTTTTGAAAAAATTTTGCTTGTTGGACAGGTCTCTAGCAATAATTTGGCTTTTACAGATTGAAAAAATATCAATTGTCGACGAGTTTTAGCCAAAAAACCCTATAAACAATATGCTAAAAATCGGCATTTGACTGCAAAGTTCGAAGATCTATTAAAAAAAATTCGAACTAACATAAACAAACGCCGCGATACGGGTCTTCTAATTTAGCCTTTATTTTCAGCCCTCACTCTCAGAAACGACTTAACTTTTGCTAACCTAAATTTGTTCCACAGTGTTTTTCAAGACCCGAAACCTATTCATTAGATAATCACAATGTACTTAAATTCCCTTTCAGACACATTTGACAACTGGGATGCATAAAACATTTTTTTTTTTACAAATAATAAATAACTTTAGTTGATATTTTCATATCAATTCTCTAATGGGAATGCAACTACGGATACAAACAAGAAATATATAATTTTAGTCTCTACATTACTGACTGACTTATACATTTGGCTTTATCAAGTGTGTTAACCTAAATAAAATTAACGTTTATTAACGGCACTTATCTTTAAAAAGAAAACCCACCCAAAAAAAATTACAGCTGTTGTTTAGAAAAAAATATTTCGCTCCATGAAATAAGTAAAAAGTGCAACTAATATTTCTCTTTTGCTCATCTAACTGATGAAAAAAGAAAAAAAAAAACTTTTAAAAGGACCACACAAAAAGTTGATGATAAAATATAAATTTGTTGACAACTTTTATTTACAAACACTTAAACACAAATACAAAAAAAAAATACTCTCAACCATAAACTTTATCGTTTTAAATGAAAATTGTTAAAAGTCTAAGGCTTTTTTTTGAGTTGACAATATAAAGAAAAATGAATAAATAAAAGGCAATTAAACTTTTTAAACTAAAATCGTCCTTGGGATATAGTCCAGTCTCTTGTTTTATAGCTTTGTTGAAATTGAAATTTAAATAATACATAAACGGTAACCACTGAATTTTAAGTGGATTTTTTTTTTTTTATTTACTAACAAAAGTTTAAGGTGCTTTGTTGATTGACGTACGACTAGGAATTTAAATAAAAAGTAATCATAAAGAGTGAGGTAAATGACAGTTGGGTTAGGGGTAAAAAATGATATCTGCCCAGAAATTGGACTTCTTGATTGCATGCACTCTAATTAAAATGATTTCAGTTTCCTACTTTAAATTGGGTAAATTTACACAAAATGCGTAATTCTACTTAAAAATATTGGAACTTTACTCAATTTATAGTAGCATATCTTTTGAATTTGTTGAAATTTACCCAATTTATAGTAGGAAACTGGACACATTTTTTTACAGTGTGTATTGTATTTTAATATCTCATTACCAGACACTTAGGTGTACTAATATTATTAACAAATAACATATTTTCTTTGCTTAGAAAAAATTGGTGGTTTAGACTGTAAAATCCGCCCAAAAACAATTTTCCTAACTTTATTTTTTTTTAATTTTTTAAAATTGTCTCTCTTATAAATATTTTTAGTTTCATACAAATCGGTTCATAAGGGTTGAGATACTTCCCTTGTGAAACATTTTTTGCTCATAAAAAGAAAGTTTCAGAAAAAGTCTCATATTCCAGGAAATTTTTCCTGAGGAAAAAAAAAGTATTAGTTTCCGAGATATTATTCACGCAGAAAAAAATTTTCATATAGAAAAATTTTCAGATAATATTTTTCCTGTTTTTAAATTTAACTAACAAGGGAAGTCTCCCTAGTGTCACCCGCGGATCTTTATGGAATTGGTTTTATTTTGTAGAGCAGAAAAAATAAAGGGACACGTATTTTTTTTAGCGGCCCAAATTCATATTTATGGGTTAAAAGGAGGGGCGAAGACAAGGCCATTTTTCAGTTTTTTTCGTTTCTCTCCTATATTATGCAAAGAAACCTAGTCATGTTACATACCAAATGAAAGGTCTTTGGAAAACCTATCCTCGTGTGCTAAGAATGTGTCCAAAAATGCACAAAATTCGTCATATTGAGTAAAATACCAAAATTTTGGGACATTTTTGTTAATAAGTCGAAAAATATTAATTTCTTTGGGCCGTTGTTAGCACCACGAGATAGGTATTTTTAATACCTTTAATCTGATACACACATGCCTATATTAGTTTTTTTTAGATAGGCGTAAATCGTAAAAAACTGAAAAAGGTCAATTTCCCCCATACAAATCGACCCCCCTAAAAATAAGTTTGGGCCGCTAAAAAAATACGTGTCGAATTAATTTTCGTTCTTAACAACATATCCAAATTTCATGAAGATCGGAGGGTGACACCAGGGAGACTTCCCTTGTAAGTTTAGAAAAAAATCATGAACTATTTTCAAAGAAATTTTGACCTAAATTTTAGTCATGTCATTTTTATCGGTGTAGTATCAAAATACACAGTACAAATTAATATAAAATCAAACAATTTGTATTGAACTGAAAGCCATCACCTGCTTAGTACAAAAAAAAAAATCAGCAAGAAATTCTGAAACATTATACGTTAAGACTGTTGATATCACATGACCTTAACTTGTTTTTTCCAATATCCTATCATGTCTTCATCTTTCATCCTCTTAACTTATCTTGAGATAAAATGGTCATGATTTTATTTATTTGTTTTTTTTTTTTTTTTTTTTGTTTAAAAGTAGGTCTGTTACAATACTTGATTGTTTCCTTTTATAAAATGTTTTAAACTAAAGTTCTGCTGATATCAAAAAATATTGATTCACTTTATGAAAGTTTAATTTGTTGCTAACAACAGATTTCATAGAATTTAAATTATATTATTTGTTTTTTTTTTTTTAAGTTTTAAGGGTAAATCCAATTTAGAATTTTGTATAATTTTATTTAACATTTTAATTATATCGCTCATTTACTTGTATAGTGTCATAACTCAAAATGTTTGATTTTATAGAAAACCTGTTTAAAGTTGCCAATTGAAACTTGGTTAACCTTGCAAAAAGCCCGTGAGTAGAAAATGTTATAATTGGGTGTTCTCTTCTCACACAGTGACTTTAAAAGATATTAATACGAATTTTTGACACAATATAAAGCAGGATATAACAAATAATTCTGTATTGTTTACCCAACAACGATATATTTTGTGCTATGACACTATACAAGTAAATGAGCGATATGTACCTTAGTCTATATGCTGAAAAAATTGATAAAAAAAACTGTCAGAAACAAAAAGGTTTTAGGTTAAACTAAATTAAAATAAAGTATTTATTCTGAAAAACGTAGTATTAAGAGGCATGTCACAGACTGAATTCCATTCGGATTTAAAAAAAAGTGGTTTACTCGTAAAACGCAAAGCGATTTTTTTTCGGAATGAAACCACTTTAATGCAATTCATTTCCACTTTGATAATTGAAAGTGAATTCATTCCGAAAAAAATAATATTCGTTTTGTGTTTTACGAGTGAATCACTTTTTCAAATTCGAACGGAATTAAGTTTATGTCATGCCCCTTATTCTTAAATTTTAAACATAATTTTCTTATAATCTGTTCTTTCCAATTTGTAGAAAATTAAAAATAGTAGTCTCTTGCGTAGAGTTTTTACCATTTTTTATTTTATATCTTTTTTAAAGCCAACAAAAATAGATTTTATTAGGTATTTTCCATTTTTTTTTGTTAGTTTAACCAAGTATATTTTCTACTAAATTTGAAAATTTAAAAATCTGGCTACGTCAGGGACTAGATTTTTTAATATTCTTCAAAATAAAACAGAACTAAATCGGACGCATTTTTGCAGTATAGTGGCAGCCGATTTTGCCTTTAAAAAAACAATACAATAATGAACTGATAACCTTGGCAACCCTGGCAGTACAACACAAAAGTTCTGCTACTGTACAGATTTTTTTTTCTTATGAAATTTATGTTTTTGTTCATAACTTTTGATTTACTTGATAGATTTCAAAAAAAACGATATATCATACATAAGACTACAATTTCGAGGCGCCCAAATTTCAGATTTTGACTTCCAGAGTAAAAATTTATATATGATGCAATATATAATGATATGTAACACAATATATATTTATACGCAATTTGATCCGAATAATGGTGGATGTTTTTACATTAAAACAGATCAACTTGTATAAAATATGATTTGATTTCATCCGAGTTTTGACCAGACATTGCCTTATATTGGTGGATCTAATTAGATCTAATTGCACAAAAACATATAAAATCGTGGTGTTGTTTGGTTTGGGTTGAGTTACACCACAGGTCAACGATACATTCACCAAACATATATTTTTCAAAACAAAAAAAAATTTTTGGGTACGCTTGGAACCAGATAGGTGATATACATAACCCTAACAAGGAAATGTTTAGGAACATTTTAAAAAGTTTCTTATACTTTGCCTAAAAAACTTAGAAAATTTTTGGTTAATTGGAAACATAGTTTTACACGGAACAGAATAAGCTGTATATAATTTTATGTTAAATTATACAGAAAATCAAATTTTGTAATGACCCCTCATATAATTTCATATAATTATATCAACCGTACACCTTTTAATCCGAATGATGATTAAATTATATATAACTACATATGACTACATTTAAAAAATTTAGAAAATATCTCACGCGATGTATAATCATATATGATTTATTATGTTTGCATCAAGTAATATATTGTTATTAGTGTTTGGGGTCCGGGAATTCCCGGGTTTGATTTCCCGGGAATTCCCGGGAAAAGACTGACGGGAATTCCCGGGAATTTTTTTAATTTTTCCCGGGAAATCCGGGAATTTTATAAAATAAACCATTTTACATAAAAAACGTTTATTTTAATGTAATTTTTAATATTTTTTTTTACATACAGGTACTATAATTACATTTGCTATTTTTTGTATTTTTTTCTATTTGGAAGAACAGTGCAAATATATATTCATAGGAAAACTGACCAAGTGTAATATCATGAAGAAACTTAAAAAGTCAAAAGATATACGTGGGTTAATGATAATTTTGCTAAGACTGTCAAAAAAATATAAAAATTTTGAACCTAGAATTTACATTTCCAGAACAAATATTAAAAGTGCTGCCAACTATATTAGTTTTTGCTCGAATAACGCAGTTTTAAATTTTTTTGCGATTTTTAGCTACTTTTTGCGATTTTTTGTGGGAAAAAAAATTGCAATATTTTTATGTTTTGTTTTATTGTATTTCAGGGTTTTTTAACTTTTATTTTTTGATTTTTTATGTTTTAAGTAGTTGTTTGTCTGAAATAAAACTGTTTTTAATAAAATGTTGGTTAAATTTTAATATTTTTTATGATTTATATAAATAATGAAATAAATTATTTTTTTCCCGTTTCCCGGGAAATTGAAAAGTCCGGGAAATCCCAAACACTAATTGTTATATATGATTATTATTACTCGGGTTATTTTGAACTTTTATTTTTAAGTTTTTTTTAGTAGTGAAACAAGAATCGGAGGTCAGGCATTAATGGCTAAATTGACGCGTAAATTTAAGCGTTGGCATTGTTTCAATCAATGCCAATGTCTGTTATAGCATTACACTGTGCTACAAAAAACACAAAATCTAATATTAAACTGTGCTACAAAAAACACAAAATCTAATATACTTTTAAAATGAGGTAGTTAAGGTTTCAGGTCTCGTCGAAAAGATCACAAAAATGCCCATCAAACTTGCCAGACACCCTAAATTTTAAAGACATTGTCAAAAAACGTTTTTTTGGGACTGTTCTTACTAAACCACGTGTAACTTAAACATTTTTTAACCGATTTTAAATTTTTCAACTGTTTTGAATAGAAGAAGGATAGGGATTTTTATGTGTGTGAATTGGTCTACACATATAAGAAAGATATGTATTGATTTTTTCAACAATATCTAATTTTTTGTTATTTTTTGAAAATTTTTTGAGTTTATCGATTTATATCTGCTATAGTTTGTTCAACAACATTTATATTAATAAACGTATTCCTAAAGAAAATTTAATTGTGAATACTATGAGTTTAATGGCAAAAAAATCAGATAACAATTGACCGAGTTGTGATAATTTTTCTAAAAAAGAAAATTAAGATTTTGTATGAAATTGCCGTGCGGATAATCCAGTCACAAAAAATAAAAAAATAAACGAACATACTGAGAGGTCGCGTATGATTATTTTAAAGGTTTTTGACCTCCTGAATTCGGATTTGGTTTAGTGAGAAAAGTCCCAAAAATTGACAATAACTTTAAAATTTTAGGGTGTCTGGCAAGTTTAATAGGCATTTTTGTGATCTACTCGACAATACCAACAACCTATACTATATCACATCAGAATTTTTTTTTTTTCACTGTAGCACAGTGTTATTAATGACAATAATGAAAAATTGCATTGGCAATAATAAATGTCTTAGTGAAAAAAAATCATAAACAATATTATATATTCCGTCGGCGTAATGTGAAAAGGCTTTTCTGTTTAAATCTTAAAATGGCTATATCTCAAAAAATTAGCCACACTCAAAAAAAAATGAACTAAAATCTGGGAAAATTAACTCAATTTTGAGAAAAAGAGTGAATGATTTGGTTCCAAAGATTTTTTTTCTTGGTTTTAGTTCATAATTTTCCCAAAAATAAGGAAAACAAAGTTATTTAATTTTAAGCCAATTTTAACTAGAAAATGGGGAAAATTACACTTCACATTTAAGAAATAGGTTGGGTCTAGACCCTGGACCCATGATTTCGGACCCCATTTTACTCGAGACCCCTTTGGTTCCTTTAAGGGTCCCCATAGATTTTGAACAAAAACTTGTGTCCGTTTCGCTCTAACTTGCTTAGTTTTTGAGATACGGTAATAAAGCGCCTGATAGAGTCTTGAGAATCTTAAAAACCGGATAACTAAAAAACTATTAGTCGCAGGGCTTTCGGGTATTTTGCGGAAGTGTTTTACGAGTCAAGAGCTACAAAAATACCTTTTCTCGTGGTGGCAGTATTTACGGAGATATGTGCATATATAAAATCTCGGGAATTTTAAATTTTAGATCTAAAATTAGGGTCTTGAGACCCCGACAGATATGCAGAGCTAGGCTATTCCATATTTTTCTTTATAGTCTTTATATTGAAAATTTCATCCGTTTCGCTCTATCCCGCTTAGTTTTCGAGATATCGCCATTTTGAATTTTTAACTTAATTCTAAGAAGTTATTTACTAAATTCTCAGAAGTCATTAACTAAATTCTAAGAAGTACACTTCCTCAATTCAAAGAAGAGAAATACGATGATGTTTTGTTTAGTATATTTTAACTAAACTTGAACTAAATTGTTTTTTAGGAAATGTGTCTTAAAAATCAAGATACGATTCTTAGATTTGTGGAAAATTTCTTTGGCAGTAAGAATTTTTTTCCTAATATTAAAAAAATCCATTTAAAGAATACTATGAACTAATTATAAGTAAATGAACTAAAATTTTTTCCTCATAGTTAAGAAAATTTCTCATTTTTTAGTTAAATTTAACTAAATTTTAGGAAAATTTATGATAAATTTTCAAAGACATTTTTTCCTTAATTTTAGTTATGTCTTTTTTTTCAGTGCAGATAGTTTAAAATGGAGGGCATTTTTGGTTCGCAGAATATCCATTATTTCGTCGGTCATCTTCACATGTGTGAACTATTATGGGTCCACATTTTAAATCAAAAAAATTGGCAATCTCAAAAACTTTAGAATTCAAATGCCTCGCTAAATAATCCCAACACAAAAAAAAATCTCAAAATGTTAATCCATTTCGACAATTTTATCCAGATTTAAAATGTGTTGTAGTAGGGATAATATCCCTCATATTTTATTGCATCGAATGTATTTGTTTAACTTTTGTAACGGTCGTTGTGTCCACAATGTTCATATTTATTTACACTGTTCTCTTTCTTATTTTCATATTCTTATTTACTTTTACATATTCAATTTTAATTATTATTTTGAATGCCTTATTATTTGATCGTAAATAAAAAAGTCAATGGATTTTTAACCATCATTTTGGTCGAGACTAAAAATTTATCCAGAATCATAAAAATTTATATTTTACAGGAATTCATGGAACCAATATCTCGATATGGCATCCCTAGTAAAAATATTATTCTAATTTTACTGAATAGATCTAATTTGATCCGTAAAATGGTTGTATCAAATAATATCTAATTGTATTACTTTAGATCAAAAAATATAAAAATTGATACAATTTGATCCTGAATTTGGTCAAATCTAATTAGATCAAATTGATCTTATAATATCAATTTTTATATAATTTGATGAGCAAAACCAAAATACGAATCTAATCATATATGGAGCAATATCTAACCATATGAAGTGGATCAACCGTATCAAAGTGATAGATACAATTTTATATAAATTTATACGGAAGCATATTAACTCATATAAGATTGTATCAAATTATAAATGATTAGACCAGAAAATTTTTACTCGGGATGACAAACTTTTATACATAAATATATCCTCAATCACTAAGTGTTGGACATTTATATTCAACAGCCTTTCTGTTACCATCAGCTAAGATAAATTTAAAACTCTTAAATATGTCGCTGCTGTTCATATTTTTATCTGATGGAATTTATAAAATGTTTTTCTGCTTTAAACACGATATTTATTTTTTTTTTTTATTTTTGCATTTCGTGTTTGTCTTTCGACTTTTCGCTTGTATGTGACAGTTTGATTTTTTATTTTTTTCTTCACTCATCTTTTGTTTTTAAAATACAATTCTGGCATGTAAAAGCCGTTTTTACCCTTATGTTTCCTTAAAACAAACAACCATGTTGTACCAAAAATTATGACAAACGTGACTTTGTGTGAAAACTTACAGAATATATTAAACAATATAATGATTGAAATGAAATTTAAAAAAAAAAAAATGTTGGAGGTCACGTTGGTTAACATTAAAAATTTGCTTCTGAAAAATAATTTATTTTGGGAAACGTGGTAATGTACACACAAAAAAAGAAATTCCAATGAACGAATTTATAGTATTTATGAACAAATTCATACAATTTATTAACTTTTTCATAATACTTATAAACTTTTTTATAGTATTTATGAATAAATCATAATATGTAAAATTTAAGAACTATTTAAAATTTTTCATAAATACAATGAAAAAGTTCAAAAATTTAAGAAAACAGTTCATAATTTTTATGTATTTGTTCATAAATACTATGAATTTCGTTCATTGTCATATATTTTTTTTTTTTTGTTTTGTATATCAAAACTACTACACCTAAAGATTCGGGAGTATATTCTGATAGTCTTAAAATCGGGGTCACATTGATACTTTTAGACATTAGTATGGTTTTTCAGGCAGAGGTGCTGCCAATTGATAAGACCTCAGATGACAAAGGACTTACGTCCCTTCATCATTATCATTTTAGTACGGAGTGTAGCAGCTCTGACGTCTTTGACAACAAACAATATGAAATCGGGAATAGTGACGATCTGTATACAATCCCGAGTAAAAATAATTTCATATGAACTTATATACTTTTATATATTCATATTATTTCATATATGATCATGTGTGACAATATATCTTGCAAGATAAATTTATATAACAAATTTTGATGTGGGATTTTTTTAAGATATCGCCATACATAACTATATGTTGTAACATCAGGTCCCATGCATCATTTTAAATTTCTAACAAGGGAAGTATTTTAACCCTTATGAACTCATTTGCATGAAACTTGAAATATATATAAAGAAGACAATTCTAAGGTTGGGGTGTCTCGGCATATCGGCCATATCAGGGATTTTGGGGTTCAAAACATGGGGCAAAAAATGGCAAAAATATCGTTTTTTGGATTTTTCAGCCATTTCACTCGAAGGTTGCAAAATAAGTACTTAGATCAGAGTTGATGAAGGAGAGGAGGACGAATGATGATTACTCAAAAATTGAATTTATTCACCATAATGCAATTACACCTTCTTCTGTACGAAAAAACAACAGCAACAACCACACAAGAATTGGAAAAAACACGGTTTTGTTGATACTTGCTTAACAGCCAACTTAGCGTATCGGTCTAGAGTGATCGTATCTAAGAGGCAGTTAATAGCAAAAACATTACAGATCATGGGTTCAATCCTTGGCGGCTGCGATCTGTTAATAATTTTCACATATAGAATATAATTAACTATTAACTGAATAAATTTGACATTAAAAGGTTTTCTGATGATTATAATAACTGGATTATATGAAACTAGTAAAAAACGAACCAGGATGTCTTAAAAATTTTTTAGAAAAATAAATTTTTCTTTCACACCTTTCTCAATTCAAACTGTATATAACATGAAACTATATGATGTTTACATATGAGAAGAAACGGGTTTTTAATGCCCATCCAACGGTGGAATTACCTTTTAAAAATTCGGCTTCGTTAAATATTTTTTTCATGAAAATGTATAAATTTTGAGGGGTATTTATATGAAGACATATACCTACGATATCCATATGAATACAAAATAATCTCTATTAAATTCAAGTCGACACGTGTTTTTCCTCTAGACGATATTTCTGTTAGTTCGGGAGTTATCGAAATTTTCCCGAAGGTCCACATTGTTTCATAAGGGTACAACGAAATTTTTAAACACTGATATGGCCGATAAGCCGAGACACCCCAACCTTAAAATCGTCTCTTTTATATATATTTTAAGTTTCAGGCAAATCGGTTCATAAGGGTTGAGATAATTCCCTTGTAAATGTTTTATATAAAATTTTATATGCCTCCATTATTTTTTAATTTTTTTAAGTTTTTTCCAAGAACATATTTTTATCGTAAATATTTTCAAAGTGTTTTATATAATATTTCATATGACTTCATATTTTTGTATTTTTCTAAGATTTTTCCAAGCACCACTTTTTATCACGAATATTTTCTAAGTGTTTTATATAAAATTTTATATGACTCCATCTTTTAAATTTTTTCTAAGTTTTTTTCAAGGAACATTTTTTTATCGCAAATATTTTCTAAGTGTTTTATATAAAATTTTATATGACTCCATTTTTTTAAATTGTTCTAAGTTTTTCCAAGGACAAATTTTTTGGAAAATATTTTATATAAAATTTAACATGACTCCATTTTTTGAAATTTTTCTAAGTTTTTTTCAAGATCAACTTATTTTTATTATTTTAATTTTTCAACTTTTTATTAAAAACTAAAAAACATCAGATTTATAAAATTGTATAAATTTTAATATAATTGGATATAATTTTATATCATTGGATTAGACCAAAACGTGTATCAAAGTCGATATAAAGTTATATAAACTGATATTATTAGATATTATTCTATCAAATCTTATGAAACCATTTTTCGTATAAGTTTATATCAAAATAGACACGAACCCGTATTAAATTATATAAGGCGTCATATAATTTTTTTCACTCGGGATCCCTTTGCCTAATCTGTCAGCACACAGTCACGCTAGACTGGGCCCCTGAACATAGTGGAGTCGCCGGGAACGAATTGGCTGAAGAATGTGCAGGGAGGGCTCCGAGTCTGTCGGAGGACAGATAAAACCGGGCATCTCGGTGCCTTAAGCAAAGTTAATGAACGAAATTAACAGTATATCAGGAACTAGGATGAAGGACAGATAGATTACTCTGACTACGTGTACACACAAAAAAAAAAACTTTGTCAAATTACTAGGAAAATTTTCATAATCCCATTTTACCAATATTTGACAGTTTTCCTTTTTAACAAATCGAAATTTAATTTTTTTTTGTAATTTTACAAATTTTTTTTTTTTTAATTTTACAAATTTTCAAGATAATTTTTAAAAAAAAAAAAAATCTAGTAAATTCACGAGAATTCCTTGTAATTGTAATTGCCCCAAAAAACTGTAAATTTACAATTTTATTGGTAAAAAGCTTGTAAAATTACAAAATTATTTGTAAAAGACTTGTAAAATTACTAGGAATTCTCGTGAAATAGGAGGAAGCAAAAAATCTAGTAAAATTACGAAACTTCTATGTAAATTATATCGTGTCAAAAAAATTGTAAATTTACAATTTTAATGGTAAAAACCTTGTAAAATTACAAAATAATTGGTAAACATCTTGTAAAACTACTAGGAATTTTTGTCAAATAGGAAGTAGCTAACAAAAAAAAGTTACAAGTTTTTCTTGTAATTTTACAAGGTTTTTTTTGAGAACCCTGTGGCCAATGATAAATCTTAATAGATCACAAAAACTTCTTACTTTTGGTAAACGGATGGTTAGCCTACCGGTGAGACTACTGACAGGGCGTTGCATAATCGGGCAAATCGAGAATATTGTAGGAAGTGTGGGAAAATGGAGAAGGAGGAGTCAGTAAATACTTGTTGTGTGAATATTCGGGTCTGACGAATCGTAGCCTTAAGTATTTGCTGCAATGGTTTTTTTAAGACCTGCAATTAATAAACGATGTCTCACTGACTTCTCCTGCATAATACTTTAGGAAATCGGGGTGGTTTAAGAAATAAACCTTTGGATCAGGGAGAGTAGGGAAACTACAATTAAGTAAATCACATTGAGCCTGGACAACAATCAAACCTAAACTCAAGTTCACGGTTTGACTCATAAATGCTTAACGACAGGTTCTAGGCCACTACAATTTAATAATAATTTGACTAGGAAAATGACAAATATATAAATATCGTTGGTGAGCCAACCAGAACCTCTACGTGTATTTCAAAATTTTTTGAACCGAATTAAATAATATCTAAATTTGGTACTTTTGCGCTGTTTCAAAAAATTTAAATTAATGTTGTAGCGGATCGTTTATTTTATATATTTATATACCTTTTATTATATATTGACAACATGAATTTAGATTATACATTTTCTTTTCTTTTTGAATTTAACATTCATTATAATTTTGAATTTAACGTTTAATACTTTTTTTGAATTTAACGGTCATTAGTACCGGTTAACGTAAAAGTAATTATAATCGTTACCTTTTATGAATACAACACTGTAACAGCTGTTTCGTTAAGTTGTGCTTTTATTATTATTTTAATTTGACGATCGTTCATTTTTAATGGAAAGCTCATTTATATATATATATATAGGTTCCTTTTACTCCTACAAGGAGCATAGGGCCGGAAAGCTCATTTGGTGTCTGTATAAAAGTGCAAACATTGACGAAAGCAGCTCATTCTTTGTTTACAGGTTGGTATGAAAGGACGGTCAGCATTGTACAGCGGATAACACAAGCTTCGTGATAACGATAGTTGTCGTTTCTTGTGTGTTGGCTGTACGTTGCTGTTAAAGAATTAAGGGTTGTTGGTCGATAGTGGCCGCATCTTCTTTTCCTTTTATTGTCTTTTCATAACAACCTGTTGTTGTTGTTATTAATTTGTCATTCTTTGTTTACAGTAAAAAATATAAAAATTGTGATTTAGATTTTCTTTTAAATAAAATAATTTATAAAATTACAAAAAACATTAATCTTTTCATTCTACAATGTAAATCAAAAATTCTCAATAATATTTAAATATTTATGAAAGAAATATTGTTTTAAACCACCGCGAAAGGTCAAAATAAAACTAATTTATAAGCCCCTTCAAAAACGTTTGCAAAATACATAGCGGTTCTTGTTGGCGAACCGACGCACATTGGGTTGAACACTATCAAAACTGAGGATTAATTCAAAATTTGAAGTTGGTATATTGTAATATTTTTTTATGGGCTTAAAGAGGATAAAATTCTCCATCAAAAGCTGTCAAAATTAATGTTCTAAGTTGTTTACTTTTTTTGCTATGCTCTCTCAAAGTTTAATAATTTTAATTAATTTAGTGTACAGTGGTAAAAAGTGAAAAACGAGATAATTCAAGTGATTTTTTGTTTGTTTTCAACTAAAAATAAATATTTTTCTTAAATGGATTCACAAACTACTGGTATTTAGCTATATTATTGACAAGCGGTTGTTAAGATAAAAGTTGAAAAAATAGTTTTAATAATTTTTTAATAATATCCTAAAAATAGGGTATTTTTTACATATATGTTGAGTTTTGGTTGCTACTCTGATGAGCTCGGGCGAATCTGAGAACATAGTGATAAAATATAGGATTTTTGCTTTAAAATCCATGAAAGAACCAATGCCAAGATTTGCCAATACGAAAAATATAAGACATTCTTTTAAACATCTCCAGTGTAAAAATATTATATGCTCGAAATCTAAATAGCTAATACTTGTTTTTTGTTTTAGTTTTTCGATTGTCTTTATGTTGTTTACCGTTTTTGTTTATTGCTATTTATTGTAAATGTGTAATATAATTATAAAAACAAATAATTTTAATGATCATATATATTAGAGTGGGGTGTAAAGCTACTTTTTATCGAAATTGGTAATGTTTTTGCTTAAAATACTAAAAAGTACACATCCCATACAGTTTTTGAAAAAAAAATTCGCGAAATTGTTTAAATGTTTAAATTACATTCGGTATCAAATTTTGTTTATATTTCTCAGCCAGCAACCAAATTAAAGCATTTAGTATTTTTAGGTTATGTGGAATGTACCAAAAGTTTCAGGTGTCCTTACATTTTCGTTCATAACTTTTAAACCGCAACACCGATATCTCAAATGCAATACCAAACTGCTTAGGATAACTTGAAGTAAATATCTTAAGTTTCAGTGATATCTGGTTAATATTTTTGCCATGCTCGCGGTATAAAAAAGAGCATTATTTATTTATATTACAAATTGAGCATTAAAAGTTTTTAAAGTGCAAATCACTTAAAATATCTAAACAGCTGCAAAATTTTAAAATTTGTCATAATGGATTTTCAGTCCACTCTATTGTATATACTCAATTAGAAATACAGTGCAACCTCGCTTAACGCAACTAATAGATTAAGGCTGTTGCGAAAACCCAGATTATTGTGAAAATATAGTCACGTATTCAAAATGGCCAACTCAATTTAATTATGTATGGCTTCTTCTATTTTTTGCAGTTTTTGGAGTAATTTGTTAAGTTTAACTGTTTAATTAAAAAACAAAAACTTTAGTCGTACAGTTTAAATAATTTATTAATAATTTATTTTTGAAATAGCTGTAGTAAAAAACAATTAAAACCAAATAAAATAAATTAAAAATGCAACCTGGACATTGAAAAGAAAGTATTGTTTATTTTTGTATTTATATGTTAAATTTTTTGTATTTATATGATTTTTAAATAAAAAAAATTGTACTTCCTTTTAAAGAAAATTTAATTTTTTTTTTAATTTTATGAACCACAAAAATAAAATTTTATAAAAAATTTATTCTAATAATAATACGTATTTATTATTATTTTTTTTAATTAAATAAAAACGCATTAAATATTCTTTAATTGCAATTTGATTCATTAATTTATCGCTTTTGCTTCCAAAGTTACAGCAAAAATTGTGACACAAGATAAGTTTTTCCAAAAACCGAAAAAGTGCCTAGCCGGTTAAAAAATTTTTTTTTAAATATTTTTTTTTTTTTTTTAATAGTAGTTTTTTGTTGAATAATATGTATTCATCAATAAAAAATTATAATATTTCAAAATTACGGCATCCCTGAATTAATCCCCATTTTGCCTATCGTTCAACCCACTGTGCGACGATATGCTTCAAAAGCATCTTTGATCCAATAGTAAGAGCTATAAGTCAATTAGTCGGTCAAGGTTCGTATATCTATATTTTGTTTCTGTTTCGTTTAAAGTAAAACATTATTAAAATTCTGTCTTAAATAAACTTTATCTTACCATTTGTAAAAAAAAAATTAAGTAATTTCATTAAACATTCATTACCCTCAATTAAAGCTTTTAACATTTTTAATGTACATATACCCAGCGAGATTTTCGGTTGCAAAAATCCTATTGTATAACAACTTATTCTTCCCTGGAACCTACACCAGTTATTGTTAAACGCCAAATGTTTTTTTTTTTTTCTCTTTTTACAGGGATTGCCCCAAAGGCAACAATTGCTTATCACCAAACTAAAGCATGTTTCCGTTCTCTGGAATTGCTTTTAGAGAAACGTATATAAAAGTGATTATTATTTATTATTAGGGCAAGTACGTTCATGAAAATGCATATTTTTACTCTGCATTTTAAATATAGCATAAATTAAATATCTATCCAAATAAATGAATTTGCAATAAAAAAACATTGATTTGTAGTTGAATATTTTTGCATATTTTGGTATAAATTAGACTTTTCATTTTAATTTTATCAAAATTTTTTCAAAAGTTCCATAGGAAAATTCAAAACCTATCCCTATTCCTATTCATATAGAAAAATAAATTTATTTATAGAAATCATATTCTGATGCATTTTTTATAGAAAATTGGTTCTGGAAGTATAATTTTTAGATTCTGGGAAATGTTTGCTATTTAAAATGTTCATATTCTGAGACATTTTACTAATCGTAAAGAAAGAAATGTTTTCGAAATTAAGATTTTATTATAGGAAAATTGCGTTTTTATTTTGATTAAAGAAAAAATTTTAGAAATCTTCTTAACGATAAATATTTTAGAACTGAAACTTTTCTTTATGAAAACAGTTTCAGAATTTAAGACTGTTTATAGGAGGGAAAGTATTCCAACTCTTAAACACTGATTTGCCTGAAACTAACAATATATATTAAAGAGACAATTTCAAGGTGGGAAGTGTCTCGGCTCATCGACCATATCAGTGTAAAAAAAATTTTGTTGCACCCTATGAAGCAAAGTGTACCTTCGAGAAAACTCCGATAACTCCCGAACTAACAGCAATATCATCTTAAGGAAAAATATTAATCAAATTAAAACATGATTTTTGCAAAAAGTGCTCGATCGAATATTTTGATTTTTGCTAGACATCCTAAATATATATTTAAATGGTGGTCGCACTTTTAGGGTACAGCTGGTTTAGACTAGCGGTGATATATTTTAAATTTCAGGCAAATCGGCGCACAACTGTTGAAATACTTCCCTTGACAGACTTAAAATAAATTGGCAAATCTGTTAGCGTATGAGTAATGGTTTAAATATGTTTTATTTTCTTAACACTCATACGACATGTGGTACTTATTGGAAACCTAAAAGTATGCAATACTTTTTGCAAGAAAAAATAAATTCGTAAATCTGGTGGCGTATAAGTGATGTTATTGATTCTTTCAAATTTGTAACACTCATACGACATGGGTACTTTATTTAAATCTAAAATATGAAAGAAAATGCTTAAACTTTACTTGTAATTTCATACAAAAATGGAAAAAAAGTTAAAAAAAATCTTTTTTGTCAGTAAAAAATCAGAGTACATTTTTTTAAAAGCGCTTTTGATAGATATACCCAGCAAAACTTAGATTACCAAATAAGGTATAAAATAAGGTATAGGATAGCTTATTTTATACATTGTAGCATTGATGATTTTAACATGGGATGAGACTCAAAGTAATGCATACGAGTAATGTATAAAATATAGCATACCAGAACGTAATATATAAGGCGTTACGAGTAGTGAACAAGTAACGATGTATTAAATTTACTCATGTGATTGTAAGTGAGTAGAAAATATATGCTTGTGAGTGAGTGTCCGTGATTCAAAAATTCCTGTCGTGAGGCCATCTTTAGTTTAAACTTATGCATTTCTGTATAAAATATTTATTTTTTGTGTTATTATAATGCATTATGTATTCAATTACAAATAATGCATTATTTCAAATTTTGAAATAATACAAAATGTAACCAAATATAATTCATCCATTATTTAATGTTTAGAAATAATAAATATGAAATACATTTTTTCCAATAATCATGCATTACGTAACAAATTATTAGTAAAGCATTATTTTTCACTTTAAAATAATACGTTGTGGAACAAATGTTGAGTAACACATCATAAAATAATGCTACAAATAAGGTATATTGATTGCCTGGTAATGTGTTACATAATAACCACCCATTACCAAAATTTTGCCGGGTAGTACCAAATATTAATATAAAAATTCCTGAGAATTCTGTGGGGGACGTTGAGAGCTACTTCCCACCGGGATAAATATACAAAATGTTTCATTTATTTAATAGAAATTCAAAAAACATGTTAAAATGTTTATTTTTTTAGATGTTGGTTTAGTTCTTCAAGGGGGAACTTTTTCCCCCCTGGTCCGATTTAGCCAGTTTCCGAACTTAACCTGCCTAGGAATATAAGACATATTTGTGCCAAACTTGAGGGGTCTAGCTCTTTTATTTTGGACTGCATCGTGTTAACTACAGACGGACGGACGGACGGACATCGCTAGAATATCTTAGAATCGATCACTGATCAATAATATATATACTTTATGGGGTCCCCAACCGATATTTCGATGCGTTACACACGGAATGACAAAGTGAGTATACCCCCATACCAGTGTTGCCAGTTTTTGTTGTAATTTATCCCTACAAAAATAGCTAAATCGACTTTAACTTATCATAACTTTCTTAATAAATGGCGGATATCTTTTGTTTTGATCAAATTGGATTCGTGAACATGTTTTCTGTAAGTCTGACCAATTAAACAAAGTCAAGATCCACGTACAGAAGAATTATGTAGCAAAATGTTGAATAGAAAATGGTGCATCTTTTTTTTAAGTAATCAACATCTTTAAAGTTATGTTATAATGAGCAATGACATGATGGAATTTTTATTATAAATCAGTCTTATAGAAAAAATGTTCGCGAACCCAATTTGACCAAAATAAAAGATATCCGCCGTTTATTAAGAAAGTTATGATAAGCTAAAGTCGATTTAGCGATTTTTGTAGGGACAAATTACAACAAAAATTGGCAACGCTGCCCCATACTAGTGTGGTTCATATATGGCACTTTTTTTTTTTTGGATTTTTGTATGGGGCACCCGGAATATATATTGAGCACCATGAAAAACTGACCCGTGATTTTTTTCAAATTTTTTCATTAACATTTAGGTGTCGCTACCGGGCCCTAAACTTTGGGTCATAAAAAAAAAATTTTCACACAATGAAAAAAAAAAAATTTAGTTTTTTTTATATTTTTTTTTTTTATTATAATTTAACTTCATTAGCTTATTAACGGCAAAAGATTTCATTTTGGTGGGACAAGTTTTTCAGTTCCAAAATTGACCATGAAAAAAAAATTGAGGCTGGTTGGGGTCTTACTCTAAAATTTTTTAAAATTTTTTTTTTTTTTAGTTTTGATAAGCTTACGCTATAGGTCTTTAGTCCCTCTTGATACTACATTCTTCGTAAAAATTTTTGTTCTTTCCGAAACATCATTAACATGCGGCGAAAATCAAACGGATATTAAAAAAAAAAAAACATATTTTAAATGTAAATTTTGGAAATTACATACTTTTCCGACCATATCGAATTTTTGTTTGCCGTTAATAAGCTGTATTAGCTTATCAAATTATAATTAAAAATTAAAAAAAAAAAATCGATTTTTTTCACCGTTTTTTTTTTTTTTTTTTTTTTTAATATCCGTTTGATTTTCGGCGCATGTTAATGATGTTTCGGAAAGAACAAAAATTTTTACAAAGAATGTATTATCAAGAGGGACTAAAGACCTATAACGTAAGCTTATCAAAACTAAAAAAAAAAAAAATTTTAAAAAAATTTTAGAGTAAGACCCCAACCAGCCTCAATTTTTTTTTTCATGGTCAATTTTGGAACTGAAAAACTTGTCCCAACAAAATGAAATCTTTTGCCGTTAATAAGCTAATGAAGTTAAACTATAATAAAAAAAAAATATAAAAAAAACGAATTTTTTTTTTTTTTTCATTGTGTGAAATTTTTTTTTTTATATCCCAAAGTTCAGGGCCCGGTAGCGACCCCTAAACCTTAATATAAAAATTTGAAAAAAATCACGTGTCATTTTTTTCACGGTGCTTAATATATATTCCGGGTGCCCCATTCAAAAATCCAACTTTTGTTTTTATGAACCACCCTACCCCATACTGTAGTTGGAGGGTATAAAAATAATGATGAAAAAAAAAATTCTTTGATGTAAAAAAAAATTTGATTTCAAATAAAATTTTGATGAAAAAAAATTAATGAAATAAAAAATAAATTTATGAAAAAAAATTTGATGAAAAAAATTTTTTGATAAAAAAAAAATTGATAAAAAAAATTCTTGAAAAGTTTTTTTTTTTTTGTGAAAAATAATAAAAAATAAAGCTGGTGAATATTTTTTTATTCACCACTAGGTAAATTATTATCCAAGTTACAAAACCAAGTTACTAAAATTTTTTGGTTTTAAGAAAATGGAAACAGTAAGTCTTATTTTCTTTTTTGTTAATCGTTAGCTTATATAGTCAAACTGAGGTGGCATCCTGCAACTTTTTTAAAACTAAACACCAGTCTAAAAACACTATCATGTTATAAACGTAAAAAAAAAATTATAAAACCTGACTGAAACAAAAAATTATGTTATAAACATTTATTTTATTAAGTTCTTCATTAAATTAAAATTCTATATTATTTATGCTTTATATTCAAAACAAAAACTTGTGGAATTGCTAGAAAAAGTCCCGTAATCCTATTTTACTAATCCTTGACAGTTTTTTCTTTTTTTTTCTATTAAGTTAACGTGTCTGGCGAAAAATTAAATTTATAAGCATTGCATGTCTTTTTATAAGGTTTTTTTGAGTAAAAACCTTTCCCATTTACCTAATTTTTGCTTACGGGAAGGCTTTCCGGACTGACTGAAACACACATATTTTGTATTTTAATTTTATTTGATTTTTCACACATATTTAATTTAATATCAGAACTTATTTTCCTTTTCTATTCCGGAGAACCTAACATTATAACATACATAGGTTCTTTAGACTCAAAGTAGAATAAGCATTATCTACCGAATAAGCTGTTCTGTAACAAATGCTTTTAAAAGCGTTTCTGAAAAATTTCCCTGGGTAATTTTCCTATAGTTGCAACAAATTGTGGCTGACATAAATAATATGCATCTATATTGCTGTGTTGCATAGCAAAAAAAAAATAAATATAAATAGACAATTTACATAAAAAGTAACTACCAACACATTTATTCATTCCAAAAAGCTGCAGGCAACAACTTTTAATTGCATGAATTCATAAGTATTTCTGCTTAACAAAGCTGTTGTAGCGCAAATATGCTACAATTTTTCGCAACTTTATTTTTGTTTTTTGTTAATAAAGTTTAAAACAAAATATATTTTAATTTGTTTTATTTATATTGCTCATACATATGCTAAAGTTGGGTTTAACATAAATTGTATTAAGCCCTTCAGTGTATTTGGTGAACAAGGTCATAAAAACCGTTTTTAAAAAAATTTTAAATGTTTTCTTTTTTTTTCATTATTATTTTAATTACATAATAAAATTACACTTTCCCACATTTAATGATTTGCGGAGGAATTAATTTGTTTTGGATAATTAAGGGAGATTAAAAGAAAAAAAAACTGTTTTTTGGCCAGAGAAGATTTTGCCAACAAAAACTAATTTTCGTCAAACAAGCAGATAGCTCAAATTGAATATAGTTTAACATATATCAAAATCTGTTCGTTAAGTCTTTTTGCGCTCGCATCACTAACATGAGATTTAGTTTAATTTTTTATTTATTTGCATGTGTGTAAAGAAAAACAAATACAAACTTTGTTTTTGTAATTTTCAAACTTGGTTAACTTTAACTTATGAAAGTTAAATGTTCCGATCAATGATTAATAGGTTGGAGTATTTTTTTTTTTTTTGAATTTCGAAAATGTCGGGGTCTGGAAACTTGCCTTTTAGGCTCGATTTTAACTCAAACAAATATTGGGCCTGTAGGACAAAGGCGTTGGGTTCCTTTTTCACTGGAAAATTGGAAAGTACCCAACAAAAAGGCAACTTTCCTGACCACGATTTAAAAAACTAAATTTGCTCCACCCTAATGATTAAGCATTAAGTTAGTTTAAGAGGCATTATTATTCCAGACAGCCGGTTACACAAGAGATTAACTTTCAAATGAATAACTTATCATGAAGTATTTAAAACAAGACAAAAGCATAGAAAAAATACACTTCAAATCTTTAAAATACACATGATCATATTAACAATTTGAAACAAAAATAAGTTACAGTGTTAAATTTGGCTGTGATGAATTATAACACCAAAATGTAAAAAATATAAAAAAAAAATTGTCAGGGTCTAATTTTTTGTAAGGAAAAGGGGAAAAAAAATGTTTCATTTGTTTAATAAAAATTAAAAAAAATGGGTGGTTTAGTTTTGCAAGGTGTAACTTTTTCCACTGATCCGATTTTTCCTATTTCTAAACTTAGCCATACCTAACCGTCCATCTGTGGACAGCACGATACAATCCAAATGAAAATAGCTAGAGTCCTGAAATTCTGGAAGGAACATTTTTTAATGCTCAGTTTAGGTTGTTATCAGGCAAAATCTGAAATTTTGAAAAAAAAGTTCGCCCTTACAGAAATGAAGAAATTTTTTGCAGGATTTTTTGTATTTTTGAAACATTTTTTTGCTTGATGTAGTCAAAAGTCCTCCACTTTGACCCCAGGCATTGGAAAATTCCGATTTTATCGGAATTTCTAGCGAAATTTTTTAATATCTACGCCCACGAAAATGTTTATAAAGATAAATTTGTGCAACTTTAGGGCAAAAAGAATAATAATCTGATTTTGCTAATGTTTGGAGCTTCTTAAACGATTAAAAAGGATATTGTTTGGATCAATACATTGGAAGATATGGGTGTTTAAAAAAACACTTTTATTTTGGCAATATGGACTTTTAGAAATTTTTTTATATCACATTTTTGTACTCGGAAACCGTAAGTCTGACAAAAAAAATAATAAATAGAATAGAATTATATAGTTCTTAAATTAAGAAAAAAAAATGTTTTTCTTTTAAAATTTTAACAAAAAATTTTAAAAACAATATTTGAATCTCCTCTTTTTCTTGGCAAGAACAACTTAGATTTCCAAAAAAAAAAATTGTATTTAAGTTTAGAATGTCATTTTAACGCTTTTAAAGTTTCTGAGAGGTGTTTTTTGTATTGTTGAGCAAAAAATTGTCAAAGTTTGTTAGACAGCCATATACTTGATTTTTTTGCAAAAATCAAAGATTTATTTTTATCCCCAAATTTGAAAATTTATTGGTCAACAGCACGAAAAACACACTCTTAAAATTTTAACAGCGTTAAAAGGAAATTCTTAACTTTAATACAAAATTTTGTTTTTGGAAATCCAGGGTGTTATGCTATGATAAGATAAGATCCAATATTGTTTTCGAAAATTTTTGTTTAAATTTGTTTTTAAATTTATGTTTTGTTTCGAAATTCTAATTCTCTATAATTTTATCAACGATATTGTTACAAAAAGTTTTTTTGTACAACTTACGGGTTTCGAGCAAAAAAAAAAATACAAAAAAAACTGTTTGACTTTTTAAAAGTTTTGCAAATGCTTAGAATAATAATAACATTCCAGAGAGTTGTTTTTTTGGATTTTTGAGCAATAAATTTGCAAAGTTTGTTAGAGAGCCAATATTTGGTATTTTTTTTACAAATCTAAACAAAAAATCAAAATTTAATTTTTATTCCCAAGAAAAAACACCTCCCGAAATTTCAACAGAAAAATAATTTTCTTGAAACTTATTCTATGAGAATATCAAATTTTTAAATAGAAAAGGAAATAATGGCCTCGAGCTAGAAAAAAATCTACCCCAAATATAATATATTAAAGGTCGAATAAAACAGTTATTATCTTCTTAATACATACTACTATATAAAAACGTTTGTGCTGGGTACGTATTACTAAATCTCAAGAACCGCTGTATGGATTGATTGGACACGCTATTGGTTTAGTCTGGAGCCAGATTTCTCTTAAGTTTAACCCCGATAGATGTTGCTGTATGTAATATTCATTTTTTTATTAATGTTACGGCTTGGCTAAAATTAACAAAATATATTTATTAAACAAAAATAACTTTCCTGATAAAATTTGGAACCGGTAGATGGTGCTGGGGTGATGTTATTAACCAATTTATTCATCACATATGTATGTAATTTTGTCACAAGAAAATTGTTCATGGATGTCTGGACCCAATAGCTGGCGCTGGAGAGAAGCTATTCAGATATTCATATCTCAGTCGACATGAGAAACGCCGGGAGCTTCAGCTGATTTTTGAATAAAAATTAATCAGGCTTTGATCAAAATAAATATATATTTTAAAATTTTTAGAAATATTATTCTGGCTCAATGTCACATTTCTTTACTAATCATTTCGATGATATTGTCAAAGAAACAATTTCTATTTATACAGTTGTTTGTTTTAAATTGATTGTTTTGGTCATTTTGCAAGACATACTCGACACTTGTTTCGGAGTTTGTCAGATTCCGTTGTCAAGAGTATTTAGCAAATTGACAATCGTTAGTGGCAAAACATAAAGTATTAAATGAAAAAATTCTTAATGGATTTCCTCTTAAATCTTGGGTTTTTTTTTCTTCTACAAATGTAAAATTTATCCGAATATATATAAAAAAACAACAAATTTTAAATAAATCGCAAATATAGTATTCGCGATATAAGCGACTTAAAATTTTTATCCTCACGTACAATAAAAACGCTATTTTTAAACTTTTGCAATAACTTTTAAATTGAAACCCATTCAACTCTGAATTAACACAACAAACCATGATACTGTAAATTTTTTGTTCGCGAAAAAGTCTTATTTTTCGTAAAAAAAAGGTTAATACAATTTGTAAATTTGTATACCCTCCAACTACAGTATGGGGGTATACTAACTTTGTCATGCCGTGTGTAACGCATCGAAATATCGATCGGGGACCCCATAAAGTGTATATATTATGGATCAGTGATCGATTCTAAGACATTCTAGCAATGTCCTCTGTCCGTCTGTCTGTCCGTCCGTCTGTAGTTAAGACGATGCAGTGCAAAATAAAAGACCTAGACCCCTCAAGTTTGGCACAAGTATTTCTTATGATCCCAGCCAGGCTAAATTCGGAAATGGGCCAAATCGGAGCAGGGGGAAAAAAGTTCCCCCTTGGAGAACTAAAGCAATCTCTAAAAAATGCCAATTTTTTAGATGTTTTTTTGTATTTTTGTGAAAAAAATGAAACATTTTTATGTTCGCAGAAGTTTAAAGTCCTGCGTTTGGGCCCAGGAGACTAAAAAACTTCGCTTTTTTTTGGCCCACCCTCTTTTCAGGGCGTGGATAAAAAAATAATTTAAATAATAATAAAACTCTAATACTTTAGTGCACAAAGCAGAAAAAAATAACTTGTAAAAATATACCGCGGGGGCTAAAGAGTCCCCCAGTACACCGCTCCTCCCCAGCACACCGCCCACTCCCACTTGCCGCCGGTATAAAAGATTCGGCACAGCCGAATTTAACACTGTCACTTATTTTAGTTTGATTTGAACTTACACCCATCTGGCCAAGCTTGTTCGTGTATACTAAATATCATTGTAATATCAGTGTTTTTTTAGGTTAGTGTATGTAGTAGCGATATTCGCGATATTTTTATTTTTTATTTAAAAAAAAAAAAAAAATCTTTTACCATATTTGGGCAAGTGCTGAATTTCAATCATCTAAACTCTATTGAGTGTACAAAAAAAACACTGCAATCTAAATTTTTTTGGCGAAATTTTTTTTCGCGATTTTTTTTTTTTTTATTTTAATAATTTATATTATTATGAAAATTTGTAGAATACGACACTTTACAGGAACAAAAGTTTTTGAAAAAAAAATGAAAATTGCGGAAAACTTTTCGCGAAATTTTTTCCGGAAATTTTATTTTATATAAATTTATATTAAAAAATTATAAAAAAAGCAAAAAAAAATAAATTTTTATGGTATTACAATTTTAAACCGCGAATAAGACCGCTAACTTCTAAACGGATGCCACCATTGAATGCAGCGTTACCAAATTGTAAGCTTGTAAATATTTGCGACTAGCACAGTAATATCATTTGAGATTTTTTGGAAAAATTTCAAAATAAAAAATTTCAAAAACTATTTCAGAAAAATAGTTTATTTTGAACACAATATTTTTTTTTTAATTTTGGTGAAAACTTTAAATTCTATTTTTTGGTTTTTAAAATCCGGTGTTTGGTAATAATATTATCATGTTAAATAAGCTTCCGATCTATTTATCAATTGCATGAAGTATTACAAAAATTTACCGATTTATATAAATGAAAAATATGCCAAATTTATGATTTCCTCTCATCATCATTAAATTATAATATCATACATGTTACCGTTCCATATAGTTAACATCATACATTCCCTATACATATGTATCTATTTTAATTTCATTAGAAAATCTTACAATAAAACCACATATAACATTATGCTATCAATACCTATAATCCCATATACAAGTCTTATAATTCAAGGAATAAAATTAATGAATTCATTCATCAAAGCCATTACGTTACTAACATCATTTTCATCTTAAATATTCAAAAAGGCAATGTGTTATCCAACACTGTAGCATCTAGAGGCTTTAAAAAGCACAGAGTCATCATTGAACAAGTGAAATTCTATACAGCATGCGTATATACGGGTCATTGGTTTACGATGTGCCTTAAAGAGGATACAAGGTTTTTTTTTAACGAATTTTAACAAATAAGGGTCGTTTTTTGTTTTGTTTCATGCATAAAAACATGACAACATATCATATTTCATCGATATAATACAAAAAACAATTGTTTTTTCCTTTCGTTATTTGTTTTTTTTTTTTTTTTGTTGTCTTACTATAAAAAATATTGCTTAAGGGAAATCATGTTTACTTTTTTTTATAAATTTTTGTTTTTGTTTGCTCCTGTTTTATTAAACAAAAAAAAAAATACTAACATTTGAAAAAATATGATTATGTTTATGATTATCGTTATCATAT
The DNA here is from genome assembly GCA_963921195.1 of Pegoplata infirma. NCBI lineage: Eukaryota > Metazoa > Arthropoda > Insecta > Diptera > Anthomyiidae > Pegoplata > Pegoplata infirma. Next base: position 83,527,992 of record OY992537.1, read on the forward strand.
CATTTTATATACAAAATAATACCCAAGATTATTGTACTTATCATTGACACTGATACAAGTTTATACATATACGGCATTTTTTTGAATCTGCCTCTTAACTGTAAAAATGTAATTTTAATTCAAAAAAATTCTCTACAAAAACATTTTTTTAGAGAATTTTAAATTTTTTATCAAATTTTTTTTTTTATAAAAAAATTTTTGTTGTATCAAAAATTTTTTTTTTATCAAAAACTTTTTTATGTGTTTTTTTTTTAAATTTTTTTTTACTAACAAGGGAAGTATCTCAACCCTTATGAACCGATTTGCCTGAAACTTAAAATATATATCAAAGAGACAATTCTAAGGTTGGGGTGTCTCGGCTTATCGGCCATATCGGGGATTTAGAGGTTCAAAACATGGGTCAAAAAATGGCGAAAAAATCGTTTTTTGGATTTTTCAGCCATTTCTTTTTAAGAAACTATATGATGTTTTCATATGAGAAGAAAGGATTTTTTAATGCCTATCCAATGGTGGCATAACCTTGTAAAAATTCGGCTTCTTTAAATATTAAATAGGAAAATGTGTAAATTTTTGGGAGTACTTATGTGAAGACATAAACCTACGATATCCATATAGATAAGAAATAATCTTTATTAAATTTAAGTCGACCCGTATTTTTGCCCTAGATGATATTCCTGTTAGTTCGGAAGTTATAAAAATTTTTCCGAAGGTCCACACGGTTTCATAAGGGGAGAACGAAATTTTTAAACACCGATATGGCCGATAAGCCGAGACACCCCAACCTTAAAATCGTCTCTTTAATATATATTTTAAGTTTCAGGCAAATCGGTTCATAAGGGTTGAGATACTTCCCTTGTAAGTCTGAACTTTTTTAGATAAAATGTTCCATTAGTTTAACAAAAGTACACAAAGTCAAGTGAGAGTTATAAGTGAGTTAGTGCGAGTCTTTTATTCTCTAATAACGCTTTGAAAACACTCTCATCATGGTCTAGAGAATGTGGTCTTAACGTGAACCCGACGAAAACTGAGCTTGTGCATTTCATGAATTATTCCAGCTTTTAATCCTCCTAAACTGAATGGCACTATGTTGGCATTGTCAAACTCTGCAACATTTTTAGGGGTTATCTTGGATAGCAAACTCAACTGGGTAGCAAAAAACTTTTTCTGCATTACACATGTGTCGGAAATTTGTGGGCAAGAAATGGGGACTACAACATAAGCTCTTTCTGTGGTTATATTGGGCTAAAATTCGACCAGTGATGACGTACGGCTGCCATGTGTAGTGGCCAGTTGTTGATTACAGAATACATGCGGATAAGATTAAGAGAGTTAATAGGATAGCCCTACTTAGTCTCACAGGCGCGATGAGTACGACCTCTACTGATGCATTGGAAATTCTTCTAAACATCACACCCTTAGATATTCACTTAAAAGTAACTGCGGCGATTACCTGGAATAGGCTATGTCAAACAGGATCACTGAAAAACAGACAAGTTCGACATATGGACTTTATAAGTCGCACTGAACGGAACACTATTACTGATTATTGTACTCCATTTAATGTTGTAAATGGTAGATTGAACATTGAAATCCCCTCGTTGGATGAATGGCTCAATGATCAGGTAGAATTCTATTAGATTAATGTCTACACAGATGGTTCTAAAATGACAAGTGGTACTGGTAGTGGCTTCTACTGCGGGGAACTTAACATGGAAGAATCATATCGACTTGATAATGACTGCAGTATTTTTTAAGCTGAAATCTACGCTATTATCATAACAGCTGAGCGGCTTTCAATGTCACCAATATACAGATGTGATATTAGTTCTTTTATTAATATTTAGGCAGCTTTAATGGCTCTATAAAATGACAGTATAAGGTCCAAGGTAGTTAGCCGCTGCCACAGAGAGCTTAAGGTTCTCAGCGAACAGCACAACATTAGACTGTGCTGGGTACCTGGATATAAAGATATACTGGGCAACGAAAAGGCAGATGAACTTGCTAAGCGGGGAGCCAATCTTCCACAGGAATTGGCTGTGAATGACGTCTATCTATCTATATCTCTAATTTCGCAACGGATCAGACTGGAAGCGAGAGAAACTTGGTTAACCCGATGGTCTGAGTCGGACTGCTGTATTCAGACAAAATCATTATGGGATGAAAATTCGTTGAAACAAAACCAATTTCTTCTTGATATGGATAGAAGACAACTGAGAATGGTAATTAATTTGTTTAAATTAATTAATTTAAATTACATGTAAATTAATTAATTTAAATTACATGCCACAACACCGTGGGTTAACACATGGTAAGAATTGGAAGAGGCAATGATGATACATGCCAATGGTGTAGGAAAGCTGTTGAGGACAGTTATCACTTTTTATGTGAATGCCCTGCACTGTCTTTTAGAAGATTTAAATTATTTGGCTCTTTCTTCATTCAGAATTTACTTGAAATCCGAGGAATAAATCCATGGACCTTACTGGCGTTTATCAAAATATCGAAGTGGAATGCATATATGCAACTATTGCTTTTTATCTAAGCAGAAGGGGAAACTGGAATCATAATGGGCCACAAGTCGGCCTCTTTGGGCAGTGGTTTTTGGCCAATGCCATCCACCATAACCTAACCTAACCTAATAACTTTTTGGACGTAGAATATATCCTCCAAATTTAAAATTTTATTTTCAAATTAATTTTTTTTAGAAAAATACACTTTTACCAACATTTTAAAATGATAATATTTGTAGGTTGGTATCTTATTTTAACTGTGAAGCAGAACTCCACCTTAGTTTGAGTATATATCGACGACTTCATTTTAAAAGGTAGTTTTGAATTAACGCCTTTAAAGTATATTGACGATATCTCGGGAACGGAATGAGATAGAACCTTGAGACTTTTTTTGTTCATATCATAATTGTAATAGAATTTTTTTAGCTTATTTGAATTTTATAAATTTGTAGCTTATCATAGTTAGAAGTGACTTAGAATACTTTTACATGTACACAAATATTTAACTAAGTCGCCTAAGTGGACCTAGCATCTTTTTGATGGTTTTTTTTTCTAACTAACAAGGAAGGTCTTTCACAGGGCACCCACCGATTGTCCCAAAACTTGCATATAGGAAAGAGGGGATCAAAATAAGAGTTACCTTGTTTTTTAGCTGCTAAATCTCACATTAAGCGGGTCAAATGGAAGTGGGAAGAACGGAATTTTTTTCGTTTTTTGAGGATTTTTCCCATTTCTTCAAAAGAAACTGTGTGAACACTTAATACAGATTGAAAGGTTTTTTGAAAGCCTATCCAATGCCGTATCGGTCGTGTCCGAATTCGTCTTCCTTTAATTTGTTATTGTCAAGAATGTATAAACGTTGGGGTAGAGGTGTATATACGTACGACCCCCAAAATCATATATAATAATCTCTATTAAAATTAAGCTGACCCGTATTTTTGCGTTTGGCGAAATTCCTGCTAGTTCGGATTCTATTCGAATTTCCGCGAGAGCCCATATTTTTTCATAAGGTGGCAACCCATTTTTGAATTTGAGATTGGGCAGCTAAAAAAAACAGGTAACTCTTATTTTTCTCCCCTCATTCCATTATTCAAGTTTGAGAACAATCGCTGGGTGCCCTGTGAAAGACCTTCCTTGTAAGTAGTATTCTTAGATAGAACAGACAGAATGTTTTAGTTTGGAAAAAAATAATACATATAAGGTAAAGTTAAAATTTCTTTAACATTATAATGTTTTTAGGCTGGTGTCTAATTTTAAAAAAAGTTGCAGGACGCCACCTCAATTTGACTATATGAACTCACGATTAACAAAAATTAAAATAAGATTTACAGTTGTCATTTGCTTAAAACCAAAAATTTTAGTAACTTGGATAATAATTCAACTCTTAATGAATAAAAAAAATATCCAGCTACCTAGAACATCAGCGAATATGTCTGATGTTCTAGGCGAGTTAAGTTCGTTAATCAGAAAAATCGGACCAGGGGGAAAAAATTCCCTTTAGAAGAACTAAACCAACCCATAAAAAATACCACTTTTTCACATGATTTTTTGTGTTTTTGTTTAACAAATGCAACATTTTTATGCTACAAAAACTTCAAAGTCCTGCATTTTGACCCAGAGAGTTAGATAATGTCATTTTTTCTGTCCGCCCCCCCCCTTTATGGGCGTGGAATAATTTTTTTTTTTTTTTAATAATGATAAACTTGTATTTCTTTAGTGCAAAATGCATAAGAATGAATTTTTAAACACACATTCGAGAGAAATTTTCCACCCCCCAATTACCACTTCCGACCCCTCCCCAACACAAAAAAAAAAGAAAAAGGCCCTGCAATTTTTTTTGTTTTGCATGTTGGGGGGTATAAAATATTCGGCACAGTCGGATTTAACACTCTTACTTGTTTTTTTTAATTTTCGAAAACCTAAACTTTGATCGCCGTGCGCCGCGAGTTAATTTAACCTGACCCAGCAGAAATTTTGCTGAACGTTCAGCAGCTTTTGGAAGGGGAACTTGAGTAAGGGAGCGCATCCAATTGCGCTGAATTCATGCATGATTCTCTAAGGCGATGTCCCACTTTAGAGCGCTAGTTGGATACACAGAAACAGCGCTCTTTAGATGCACTGAAATCACGTGTCTTTAGAGCGCTGATTTAAGCAGAATAAAGATGCTGTAAATTCATGTATCTTTTTAGCGCTGATTTAAGCAGATTAAAGATGCAGTGAATTCATGTATCTTTGTAGAGCTGATTTAAGCAGAATAAAAGTCCTGACTACACCATTTCCATGTTTCAGAAATTTCCAACTGTATTTAAGAAATTTCCATTTTTACTTTTACTGAAATACAGATGGAAAATGTGAAATACATTTGACTATTTCTGAAATACAATTGAAAAATCTGAAATACAATTGAATATTTTTGAAATAAAATTGGAAAATCTGAATTTGAAAATGGTGTAAACCAACCGCTGAAAACGTATGTTTTTAGTTTAGTTTGTAGTATTGTTAAAAAATTTAAATGTTTGTGTGAAAAAAAACTTCAAAAGTCCTGACTATTCTATGTTTCAGAAATTTCCAATTGTATTTAAGAAATATACATTTTTACTTCAAATTTTCTAAATGATTTTTTGGAAAAAATAAATGAGTTTTCTGCAAAGAATTTAGAAAATTTTTAAATACAAACGGAAGTTTTTGAAAAACAGTTGGAAATTTTTAAAATACACATGGATTTTTTTTTAATTTCAATGGAATTTTCTTAATAGCGATTATAAGATTTTGAAATCCAAATGGAAATATTTAAATGCAAATGTAATTTTCTGAAAAGCATTTAGAAATTTTCTTAAATACAATTTGAAATTTCTAAAATATTAATTGAAATTTCTGTAAATATAAATTGAAATTTCTAAAATAAAGTTGGAAATTTTTGAACTATCAATGGAAATTTTTGAAATATAATTTAAAATTTTCGAGTTATATTTGGAATTTTTTTAAATATAATTGGAGTTTCTAATATATGATTGGACATTTTTTGTAATAAAATTTGTATTTTCTAAAATTAAAGTTCTAAAATTAAAATGTAAAAATGAGATAAAAAACAAAAAAATTACCAATAAATGAAAAAATATTCAAAAGAAGTTATAACAAATGTATCTTAGTTTTTCTGTTTTTTCGTGATTAGAGTTTGTGTTTAATCCAAATCGGTTTATTCATCGAAATAACAAATAAGCTTTGGCTGTTTTTTGGTTGGCCTATTTATCATCATTTAAAATGTGTTAAAGGCCTCTGTCACAGACTAATACAGACTCGACATAAGTGACAGGTGTCAAAAAAGTAATTCTGAACCATATGGTTAATATTTTCAAATTATTCTACGAATTAGGTTAGAAAGAGAAAGCTAATATAACGCGCCATTAGAAAAATAGATGCCAGATCGGTTTTTGTTGTTTCTCTCACTCCTAATTCGTAGAAAGTGTTGCCATGTTAGCGTAAAACGGACTAAAAACCGCTCTGTTTTCTCCTAAAATCGCTTAGTTTTTCCCCATTTTTTCTTATAAAACTCTACTGTCGAGTCTGTATTTAGTCTGTGCCTCTGTTATGTCTTTCAAAACTTTTCAAATCACATGATATTTTCCGAATGATATTTTGAATCAAAGTTGAAATCAAATAACTAAAATTTAAAAAAATATAACAAAAAAATTCATTCGTTTTACTTTACAAAACTTTATTTATGTGAAACAAAATGAAAAAAAAAAAAATCGGAAGTGAACATCAAAAAAATATCGGAAATTTTCATTTTCACATTTTTTATGGGATTTTTTTTGGGAACAGCGGTCAAAGATGCTATGATTGAAGCGCTCTTTGCAGCGCTGATTAATGCGCAATAATGATGCAGTCAAATCATGTGTCTTTGTCTAAAACTCATGTTTTTTTATTCAAAAAGTGTTAAAAATATTAAAAAGAAAAGCAAGTGTGAAATTTTATCAAAAAATAATTACACTTTATAAGTTTTATATAAAAAATCTTAAAAAAAAAATAAAATTTTTTCCCCTTCCTTTTACTGCATCCCTAAGAGCGCTCTTTGGATGCGCTACGGTATGCTATAAACAGATGCTGTGTCGCCAAAATCTCGATTTATTTCTGCTGGGGATACGCCTCAAATTTTTAATACATAACTTTTAAGATTAGTAGAATTCAAATTTGCCCGGACACTTGGGAAAAAAGTTGAAGAAGAAATGTCACGCTAGCTTATCATATCGCTTATTTACTTGTATAGTGTCATAACTCAAAATATGTCGTTTTTGAGTAAACGATACAGAATTATTTGTTATATCCTGCTTTATATTGTGTCAAAAGTTCGTATGTATTAATATCTTTTAAACTCACCGTTTGAGAAAAGAACACGCCATTATAACATTTTTTTATGTACGGGCTAGGGTTTCTAAATTCCCGAACTTTTTCAATTCCCGGGAAATCGTTTTAAAAAAATCGTATTCCCGGGAATTCCCGGGAATTTTTTAATTAAGACAAATTTTGAACATTACCATATAAAAATTGTTATATGTATTACAAATTATGGTCGTATTTTACAATTTGAAACCATTTTAGATGAAGTTCATAAAATCTATTTTTTGTCGAAATATTGGACCTTATCAAAGGTTTAGTAATTGCACTGACGTATTTCCATTCCATGCAAAATTGTTCACAATTCGGAAATACCCGATTTTGCATCAAATGCGGTTTTAATAACTTTTTGGAAGATTTTTCTAGTTTTGACTACGCCAACTGTAAGAAAATTATAACTTGAAGATATATTTAATTAAACTTTCGAATTATTAAAATTAATTAGTTTAAGGCATTCCGGCCAAAATGAGAACACCAATGTACTATATAGCCATTGTAACGACGTATTTTCACTGGTTGCTGGGATAGAACTCGCGGCGGCCAAGGTTCGTTACAAAATATTTTTTTTTCACGGCCGATAGATATCAGGCTTTTTAATTCATATAAGAAATTTTAAGCTGAAAACCAGGTTTGTTATATATTTTTTAAAATATGGATTTTTTTGTTTAAGCACTATAAAGATTGTTGATTTGAATATGAAATACTAAATTTCATAAAGAAGAAATCATTGGAGTTTTAGATTAAGAAAACTTTTGTCAATTTGCAACCAACATTTGAAGTGAAATTTAGTTAGAATCCGTATTTTGTCAAGCAATCGATTAAAGAAAAATAATTATTAGGCCTAAATAATATGCAAGCTGAAGCATATCATCACTTGTTTTTCTTTAAAAATTTTAATTCTCTCAAAGTTTTAAAGTCATTCTTATTAAATCATTTAGGATTGTGTTAAAAATGTGTAAATTAAATATATTTTTATTAAAAAATTAGCGACGAATTCCCGAAATTTCCCGAAGAAAAAATCCCGGGATTTTAAGAAAAATATTTCCCGGGAATTCCCGGAAAATTTTTCCCGAATAGAAACCCTAGTACGGGCCTTTTGCAATGTAAACCAAGTTTTGTAAATTGTAAACTTTAAACAGGTTTATTGTAAAATCAAGCATTTTGAGTCATGACACTATACAAGTAAATGAGCGATATAATGTATGGAAAAATATATAGTTTAATTTGGTTTTGTTGAAATATTGAGAATGCCAATATTTTGATCGCCAGCAGTCAAGGATAAATGTTGTCTGTTTGGGTGTAGTAGAACCGTTACCGTGGAATGCCTTACTTGTCATACGCAAGTTGTTGTAATTGCATACACACACATATACAAAGCAATCAAAATCTATACACTCAAGTATATGATTCAGAAGCGTGTCCCGAAAATAACAAATACTTTTGTGGTTTTAAATATGAAATTATGAAATCTTTATTCGTATGATGTTATTTCTGAGAGTGAGTTTTCATTATCAAATTTTGTTCTTAAAGCAACTTGATTTTTCGTTAAAAAACAAATGCACGGAAAACTATTTATTAGAGTTAATTTTGAAAATTTGATATGCGGATATCATCATTTTTTTTAGGATTTAGGTTAGCTAAAACGAATGCCGGTATTTTTTTGGGAAAATTTTTGCTCCTTGGGGTGGTTCAACGCATCTGAAATCGCGGATTTTAGGCTGATTTTTCTGCAGAGCAAAAACGGCTGAATATATCGCACATCTGATTACACCAATCGATTCTACAGCAAAAAATAATACTATGGTCGTTTTTTGAACTCTTAAAAAAAGTTCCAAAAACCCACCACAGAGGGCGGAAATATAAGGTTTTTTCACTTTTTTTTTAAATTAATTTTTTAAATATGCACGATTAAAGGGTATTTTTAGCTTAACAAAATGGTACCAAAATTTCCGTTCTATCATAACCCGTTAAGAAGTTATAAGCTCTTAAAAATGGACAAAAACACGTTTTTTGAGAACTTTGATCTCAAGTTTCTTGAAAACATGACGTGATAGAAAAATTTTAAATCTAGATTTAGAATCAGCATCGAAATGTTAATCGAAAACAGATTTTATGATCCCAGAATATCTTCCAAAAACATCACAAAAAAATGCTCTCAATAATGCACAAAAATGCGTTTTTTGTGAACTTTGACCTCAATTATCTCAAAAACCTGACGTTACGGAACATTTTGGAAACCAGATTTGAAATCAGCATTGAGAGGAAAATCGAAAACGAGTGTCCAGACCGCTGACCCATCCAAAAATTTTTCAAATTTCGGTCAGTTTTTTATAATTTTGCCACTAGAAAAAATGCTTTGAAGCCTTATAACTTTTTAATGGGTTGTGATAGAAAGGTGCTTTTTGTACCAATTTTCTTAGCAAAAACTGCCTCTTCATCGTGCATGATTAAAAAAATAATTTAAATTTTTTTTTTTAAAAAATCGATTTTTCCGCCCCCTGCTGTGGGTTATTGGAACTTTTTTTAAGAGTTCTAAAAACTTATATTTTATTAATTTTTGCTGTAGAATCGACTGGTGAAATCAGATTTGCAATATATTCAGCCGTTTTTTCTCTGCAGAAAAATCAGCTCAAAATCGCGTTTTCAGATGCTTTGAACCACCCCAAGGAGTGAAAATTTTTCCAAAAAAATACCGGCATTCTTTTTAGCTCCCCTAAATCCTTTAAAAAAATGATGATATCCGATAAACAGATGAAATGACATAGTCACCAAACGAACTCTACTATTTATACAAATAACAAACAGCTGAAGACATTTTTTTTAAGTATGGTTTTTTATAATAATTGAAGCTACTATTATTTAAGTTAAGGAGTTTCGATTTGGCAAACTTACGAACTTCAGCTTCCAATATTTACAAGACAAACTCGTGGTAAACTTTAGCTGTGTAACTCTTCCGCAGAACAGCAGACGCAACATTGCGAGAATTGTCTTGTACTTTACATGGAACTAGAACCAAATTTTGGTGCGTTGCAAACAAAAATACAAAGTGACCAAACTGTGTTTGTAGACTGTAAATATATATTTTCCTTTTCTTATTCAGGACACTCTATTTAACACACACTTTTCACAAAACCTACTAAACAAATTACATTTTTCGTTTGAACTAAAAACAATTTAAAAAAAAATAAATTGGAATTTCAACATTTGTCAGTCTAATTAAAAGTGTTAACTTGTATATGAGGAATAACTACGATAGGTCTTTGATTATTAACTTTATAATTAACTATACTTTAAATTAATCATCTTTTCATTAAAATTGTAACTAAGGATATTAAGTTATCCAGCCTAAATTATAATTATTTCAGCTCAACTGTTTACTGGGATGTACTTGAAAAGACGTTATTGTTTTTTTGTTTATTTTTCGTATTGTTATATTTTGTCATGGTAATCATTATTAAATATGCTAAAGCAGCGTAAAAAATACAAACATTTACATTAAAAGTATATTTTTTCTTTTTTTTTTTACAAATACCAAACGATATGGTGGGTGTGTTCCCTTAACAGTATATACATTAGGGTGGCAGGAAAAATTATTTTCTTTCGAATGTCGTCGATTGCTGAGGAAATTATGGTGTCTTATTATACCAAACTACTTATTTAAATGTTTAACCAAATTGGACAACTTGAACCTATTCCTTTGGGGGGTAAAGTTTTGTCTTGAAATAATAGAGTTTGCAAATAATCGAGATATTTCATAAACGCGATTACGATTAAAAAAATCGCCGTTAATCGCGATTATCGATTAATCGATTTTTTTTTAAATAATTTGAGTTGCAATAGTTTAAAAAAAATCGTTAAAATTAACATATTATTACGTACGAAAATACAAAAATTATTATGTTTAAGAAATAAAATTAAAAATATTTCGAACTCCCAGTAAAAATAATTCAAGATTTTGGCACCACAGTTACTTTTTTAATAAATCATCGCGCATCGAAAGAACGCTCGATTGCCCTAGAGATTTTTTGTTAAGATTTTTTTCAAATTTATAATAATAATTTAATAGTTTTGATCACGTGATCAAGGGTGCCCTTTTTAAACTTATAATTGAAGTTCTTTGTTGATTAAATTTCACATATACTTTAATTTTTGACAACTTCAACACTTTTTAAATGACCAACATTTTTTTGGAGAAAAATACAAAATTTTCTTGCATTTTTCTTTTGCTTAAATAAACTCTAAAGAGTGTTTCAATAAGCGCTGAAAAGACAAATGATTTAATTGTGTCGTAATAACCCTTTATCTGTACTGCTAAAGAGTGCTCTAAACTGTAACTGGCTTGGATTCGCTCTTTGGCTCGTGATTCCTTTTCAAAAGCAGCTTCCAGTTCATCAAAAATTATGCGGGGTCGTGTCGGAATACCTGCCGATGGCCAGAGAGCAGCTAATTGTGATGAAATTTATTTAAAATTTTTTTCAAGACATCATTAGTCGGCAACCAGCGGTCAAAGTATGAAAAAATTAAGTTTTTTGAAAAAATTTCATGTCCAAATTTTTTGACCAAATCGGGCCAAAAGGGATTGAGTATATTTTCAAAAAAAAAAACTAAACTTTAAAACTAACTAAGACCAGAATTTATATTTTACTTTAAATTGACTTTTCGAGAAAAGAAAAATCACAAACAAGTTAAATGAATCAAGGGCCAACCTATCAAAATTTTCCATTCCAAAAAATCGGTTCCAGAACGCATCATATCATCCTACAGTCGATTCTACTTTACATTCCAGAATCAATGATTTTTGTTTGGAATTGTCCTGAAAGTGATCGTTTTTAGTTTTTTTGAAAAATAATTTTACATAGAAACTTCAAAATGGGTTCCAAAAAATGTCAGAACTTATTTAAATCCGTCATAAAAATAGTGAATTCCATAGAAAACTATTAATCGTAATCGCATGATTTTTTTGTCGATTACGATTACGATTATTTGGTGCGATTAATCGCGATTACGATTACGATTTTAATCGTTTTGCAAGCTCTATTAAATAATATACCTATAAAACTGTGCAACAAATTTGGAGTCCTCGAGTGTATCTTGAATGGTACCAAAAAAAAAACTGAAAGCATACTAATAGTATACCAAAATTCCCCAAGGGTTTTGAAAACCTAGCTCAAGTTATTTTTTGATGGCCCACTGAAGTTTTCAATTTTGTTTTTTTCAAAGACGATTAAAATGACTCCAAAAAATATGGACTCTTGTTCTGACGTAAATAATGTTGAAAGATATCTTAAGTGGAATTTAATGGAGGTTCTTTTCTTAGAACACATTAACCGCCGGTCCTTTTTTTGCGTTTAAAGGGTTAAAATGTTCTACATAAAATTTAACTGGGGGTTGTCAAACGCCACAAGTTAGTGTAAAAAGTAATTTTGATCCTTTTTTCGGATATCCTCATAGAACACCACTAAAACGTGCGTTTAAACGGTTAAAATGTTCTACTTTACTGGGGGTTGTCAAACGCCAAAAGTTAGTGTGAAAAGTGCAAATTAGTTGAAAGAGTAAAATTGTAAATTACACTGTCCGTCAGCCGATGTTAAACATGAACCGGATGATATACGTCTGAAAGTAGAAATCAAATGGCGAAAAACTGCATTTACAGTTTTTCATTTCGTGATCCCGTTTTCTTTTAAAAGGACTTCAAAGTTCTAAAGGATACATGTTGTAAATATTTGTACTTTTTTAAACATTTGAAGGACTTATTGTAAAAAATCTATAAGTAACATTTCATTTTATGGTGGTTTTTGTCTTAAAACTTTCGAAACTTTCGAAAATCGGACTTTTGAAGAAGTCCATTCTCAAAATACTTGTACAAAGGCTTTAAGAAAGACTTCTGCCAAAAATATTTCAATGGAACGTCAGTAGATGGCGAAAAACACACAAAAATAAAAAGTTGCTATCCAAGTTTTTTGCAGCAAGCCCTTCATTTGTACTTGTAGTAGGATTATACCTGTGATGGCAAATAAAAGAGGAGGATCTCCCCTTATTTTCCATTTTTTTATTTTACCATATGAGGATAAAAGGATGTGAATAAAGTCATTTGAAAACTTTATCAAAATATTTTGTTGAAAACTTTGAATGATATTGAAGGAAACATTTTTGAAAGGACGTAACATACATTCATTTTCCTTGTATGTAAAAATAAGAAAATAGGAAAATTAGAGGAGAATCTCCTCATTCATTTGCTATTCCTAGTGGCATCCTAGGGCAATCACAAATATTAAAAAAATATTTGCTAACCAAGGGCATATGTAGGCCATATAAGATCGTTATTGGAAAAAGGGACCAAATTGAAACACCCTTTGTACTATACTGACCAGGATTGAACAAAGAGGCGTAAATTGCCACGCCCCTTTGTTTTATACGGAACGTTATATCTGCCTGTTTTGAAATCACGCAAAAACGGATAAGCCGAATCTGTCACTACCGATAGAACTAACCGAGCGGGAACTGTAGGTCATATGTAGAGCGCGATTCGGCAAATGGGTATAAAATGTCACTCCCATTTTTCATAAATAAAAAGTTATTTTCTCCTCTTTCGCAATCACACAAAACGGCAAATCTGATGTCAAAGAAATTTGCAGCACAGATAGTACACTCATAAAAATTTGTTAGTATTCCTTACAAAAAAGTCTGTTACCATTACTAATAAAGTTTTCAATTTGTTCCCGATAACTTTTTCAGTTACCATTACAAACTTTGGTTTTCAAAAATTAGTAATCTTAAAAATACTAAAAAAATTAGTATTACTAAATTTTTCTGTACAATTTTTGTAAAATGGATTTTAAAACGCGTTTGTAAATAATATTAACTTTTTTTGTAAAAAAATTGTAAATTGTGTATTTTTAATTTTTCATATTTTTATACAATATGTAATCTGCGTATTGCGCTTGTTGTCGCCAATAACTATTTCAATGCAAGTCAGTTTTTGTTAGAATTTTCGATCTCAAATATGTAAGAGAAAATATTGAACACATTTTTTTTAATACAAAATATACATACTACCACATAAAATTAATTCGTTGAAGATTGATGTTAAATAAATTGGTGTACGGTGAACTAAAATCAAAAAAATATCAACATAATGTTTTAAATGGATCACATGAATATACAATTGTTACCTGTTGTCATCATTTCCTATTTTGCTTTATTATTCTAAAAATAAAAAACGAGTTACATAATTTAAAAAAAAAATACTTTACAATTTGGTTACCTGCTACACACACAAAATTTTTGTTGTAATATTTTTTTGTACATTTTTTTTATTCATTTTACCCGTCGCGCGATGTTCACCGATCGAATGTTATTTTGTGACTAAAATATTCAAAGAAAGGCATAAAGTAAATTACACAAAAATCAACCCTTTATGTGCGTGAGAAAAAAAATATTCGTAGATATTATAAACAAAAAAGTCTTGCAAGTAAAGAAGAAAGAAAAAAATAACTGTTGTTATTATGGAAATTTTCCATTTGAAAATTTCGGCATTGTTTTTAAATTTTGCATGTCTTCTCTTTACTCTATTTTGTTTCCTTTATAATATACTAGCTAACTCGCCCGGTACTTCGTTACCGGTTAGCTGTAAAAAAAAACAACTTTATTACTTCAAATTCTTATTAATTTTTAATTAAACATAAAAATTGTTAGTTTCGACCTTTAAAATATTATATTTTGAGCAGATTTAAAGTTGCAAAAAATTTTATTTTGGCGAAACGATCCCATAGTTCAAACTTTAAGTTTCAAGGAACATTTGTGCATAAGGAACAAAATGTACTAAATTGAAGCGAAAATTCAAAAATTTATTTTTCCCAGAATGTAATTTCCGCGAGTGGATCGTAAAGTACCAATTTTAAGTATCTCTACTTTCTCCCTTTTTCCCCATTAGAAGCAGAATTTTCATAGAAGTACTTATTTTAGAATGTTGTTTCCGCGAAAGGATCGTACAGTCCAAATTTCAAGTATTTAGGACCATTAATTCAGCAGATACAAAATTGCCCTACTTTCCCCATTTTCCCCTTAGAAGCAGAATTTTCTAAAAAAGTGCTTCTTCCAGAATGTTATTTCCGCTAGATGATCGTACAGTCCAAACTTCAAGTATCTAGAACCATTAGTTCAGCAGATACAAAACAGTAAAAAATTCAAGTATTTAGGACCATTAGTTCAGCAGATACAAAATTGCCCTACTTTTCCCCTTTTCCACCTATAAAACAAAATTTTCAAAAAAGTACTTCTTTTAGAATGTTTTCCGCGAGAGGATCGTACACTCCAAATTTCAAGTATCTAGGACCGTTAGTTCAGCAGATACAAAATATCCCTAATTTCCCCCTTTTTCCCCGTAGAAGCGAAATTTTCAAAACAGTACTTCCATTAGAATGTTGTTTCCGCAAAAGGATTCAAATTTCAAATTTGCCCTACTTTCCCTCTTTTTTCCCCATAGAAGCAGATTTTTCCAAAAAAAAGTACTTCTTCCAGAATGTTATTTCCGCGAGAGGATCGTACAGTCCAAACTTCAATATCTAGGACCATTAGTTCAGCAGATACAAAATTGCCCTTCTTTCCCCCTTTAAAAAGTAATTTTCTTTCAATATGTTATTTCCGCGAGATGATCCTATATTGAAAATGTCATGTTTTTAAGACCATTAGTTTAAAATTTACCAAATTGCCCTATTTTCCCCCTCATGGCCCCAAAATTTTCAAAAAGTGTATTTTTCAAAAAATTATTTCCGCGAGAGGATCAAAACTTAAAGTTTTAGTTCAGAAGATACAAAATTGCCCTATTTTTCCCCTTCTACTTTTTTCAAGATGTTTTTTTTTTGCGAGATGATCCTAGAGTTCAAGTTTCTGGAACCATTTGTTTAAAAGATAAATAATGTACCGATTTTCCCAATTTCCCCATTTTCCCACCATGGAGGAGAAATTTTTCAAACAATATTTTTTCGGAATGTTGTTTCCGCGAGAGGATCCTAAAGACCAAACTTCGCGTTTCTAGGACCATTTGTTCAGAAGATAAAAAATTCACCGATTTTCCACTTTTCCACCCTTGGAGGCGGAATTTTCAAAAAATTTTGTTTTCCGCATGTTAATTCCACGAGATGATCCTAGAGTTCAAATTTCAAGTTTCTGGAACCATTTGTTTAAAAGATAAATAATGTATCGATTTTCCCTATTTCTCCCCCTTTCCCGCCGTAGAGGAGGAATTTTTCAAACAATATTTTTTTCGGAATGTTGTTTCCGCGAGAGGATCCTAAAGACCAAACTTCACGTTTCTGGGACCACTTGTTCAGAAGATAAAAAATTCACCGATTTTCCCTATTTTCCCACCCTTGGAGGCGGAATTTTCAAAAATTTTGTTTTCCGCATGTTAATTCCGCGAGAGGATCCTACACTCAAAAAAAACGTGGGTATTCATAACTAAAAATTTAACTAAAGTACTAATTTTTTAGTCCAAAATGATCTAGTGCAGGCGTTGGTAATCAATACTAAAATTTTTTACTAATATTATTAAAAACCAGTAAAAATTACTAATTTTAGTACTTTGAAGATACTAAAAAACTACTGTTCTATTGGTAATTAGTAACTTATTAGTAGATTTAAGTACAATATCACTTACTAAACTTTTTACTGTAGAATTATTTTGAGTGTAGAGTCCAAATTTCAAGTTTCTGGGACCATTTGTCCAGAAGATAAAAAATGTACCAATTTGCTCTATTTTCCCCACCTTGGAGGCGGAATTTTCAAAAAAATATTTTTTTAGTTTTTTTTCGCGATAGGATTATAGAGTCCAAATTTCAAGTTTCTAAAACTATTAGTTCAAAAGATACAAAATCCCCCAAAGGGCCCTACTTTCCCCTTTTTTCCCCTTAGAAGTGGAATTTTAAAAAAAGTTCTTTAAGTATGTTATTTTCGCGAAAGGATCGTTCAGTTCAAATTTCAAGAATCTAGGACCATTAGTTCAGTAGATTCAAAATTGCCCTTCTTTACCTCTTTTTCCCCCAGAATTTTGAAAATTACTTTCTTAAGAATGTTATTTCCGCGAGAGGATCGTTCAGCCAAATTTCAAGTATCTAGATCCATTGGTTCAGCAGATACAAAATTGCCCTACCTTCCCCGTTTTCCCCTTGAAATCGGAATTTTCAAAAAAAGTACTTTTTTCAGAATGTTAATTCCAAGAGAGAGGATCGTGCAGTCTAACTTTCAAGTATCTAGGATCATTAGTTCAGCAGATACAAAATTGCCCTACTTTCCGCCTTTTCCCCCTTAGAAGCGGAACTTTCCACAAAAAGTACTTTTTCCGCAAGAGGATCGTACAGTTCAAATTTTAAGTATCTAGGATCATTAGTTCAGCAGATACAGAATTGCCCTTCCACCTTTTCCCCCTTTAGAAGGAGAACTTTCAAAAAAAGTACTCCTTCTAGAATGTTCTTTCCGCGAGAGGATCGTACAGTCCAAACTTCAAGTATGTAGGACTATTAGTTCAGCAGATTCAAAATTGCCCTACTTTCTCCCTTTTCCCCCCGTAGAAGCAGAATTAAAAAAAAATACTTCTTTTAGAATGTTATATCCGCGAGAGGATCGTACAGTTAAATTTAAAGTATAGAGGACCATAAGTTCAGCAGATACAAAATTGCCCTACCTTCCCCTTTTTCCCCCCTTAAAAGTAGAGTTTCAAAAAAGTACTTCCTTGAGAATGTTGTTTCCGCGAGAGGATCGTACAGTCCAAATTTCAAGTATATAGGACAATTATTTCAGCAGATACAAAATTGCCCTACTTTTCCCCTTTTTCCCACTCAAAATCGGAATATTTAAAAAAGTACTTCTTTGAGAATGTTATTTTCGCGAAAAGATCGTACAGTCCAAATTTCAAGTCTCCCGGACCATTAGTTCAGCAGATACAAAATTTCCTACTTCCCCCTTTTCCCTCTTAGAGGCGGAATTTTCCAAAAAGTCCTCCATTCGAATTTTATTTCCGCCAGAGGATTGTACAGTCCAATTTTCAAGTATCTAGGACTATTTGTTCAGCAGATACAAAATTGGCCTACTTTCCCCCTTTTTCCCCCTTAAAAGAAGAATTTTTAAAAAAGCATTTCTTTCCGAATGTTATTCCCGCGGGAGGATCGTACAGTCCAATTTTCAAGTATCTGGGACCATTAGTTTAGCAGATTCAAAATTGCTCTATTTTCCCCTCTTTCCCCCCTTAAAACAGGAATTTTTAAAAAAGTGTTCCTTTCCGAATGTTATTTCCGCGGGAGGATCGTACAGTCCAATTTCCAAGCATCTAGGTCCATTACTTTAGCATACACAAAATTGCACTACTTTCCCCCTTTCTCCCCCTTAAAAGCGATATTTTAAAAAAAGTACTTCCCTCTTTTGGGCCTCCTTAAAACCAGAATTCTCAAAAAGTATATTTTTAAAAAAATTATTTCCGCGAGAGATACAAAATTGCCCTATTAAACCTCTTTTACCCCCACCCCCACCCCCACCCTTATAAAAGGATTTTTCAAAATATTACTTTTAGCAAAATGTTTTTTCCGCGAGAGTAGAGTTAAAATTTCAAGATTCTGGGACCATTCGTTTAACAGATACGAAATTGCCCTTCTTTACCCATTTTTCACCCTTTAAAAACGAATTTTCAAAAAAGTACTTTTAGAATATTATTTTCGGGATTTTCGATTGTACAGTTCAAATTTTAAGTATCTAGGACCATAAGTTCAGTAGATACAAAATTGCCCTACTTTCCCCCTTTTTGCCGTAGAAGCGGAATTTTTAAAAAAGTTTTTCTTTAACAATGTTAGTCAGCAGATACAAAATTGCCCTACTTTCCCCCTTTTTCCCCGTAGAAGCGTAATTTTTAAAAAAGTTTTTCTTTAACAATATTATTTCCGCGAGAGGATCGTACAGTTGAAATTTCAAGTATCTAGGACCATGAGTTCAGCAGATTCAAAATTACCCCACTCACCCCCTTTTTCCCCCGGAATTTTCAAAAAGTACTTCCTTTAGAATATTATTTTCGCGAGAGGATTGTACAGTTCAAATTTCAAGTATCTAGGACCATTAGTTCAGCAGATACAAAGTTGCCCTACGTTCCCCCTTTTTCCCCGTAGAAGCGGATTTTTTGAAAAAGTTCTTCTTTAAGAATGTTATTTTCGCGAAAGGATCGTACAGTTTAAATTTCAAGTATTAAGGACCATTGGTTCAACAGATTCAAAATTGCCCTACTTTCCCGATTTTCCCCCAGAATTTTGAAAAAGTACTTCCTTTAGAATGTTATTTCCAAGAGAGGATCGTTCACTCCAAATTTCAAGTATCTAGGACCATATTTTCAGCAGATACAAAATTGCCCTACCTTCCTCTTTTTCCCCATTTAATGCGGAACTTTCAAAAAGTACTTTTTTCAAAATGTTATTTCCGCGAGAGGATCGTGCAGTCCACGCGAGAGGATCGTGCAGTCCTATTTGCTTAGCAGATACAAACCGGAATTTTCAAAAAGTACTTCTTTTAGAAAGTTAGTTCCGCGAGAGGATCGTACAGCCCAAATTTCAAGGATCTACGACCATTAGTTCAGCAGACACAAAATTACCCTACTTTCCCCCTTTTTCTCCCTTAGAAGCGAAATTTTCAAAATAGAACTTTCTTCACAATATTATTTCCGCGAAGGATCCCATGGTCAAAATTTTTAAGTTTCTGGGAAAATTAGTTCAGAACATACAAAGTGTACCAAATTGTCCTATTATCCCCCTTTTTACCACCCTAGAAGCGGAATTGAAAAAAAAACTTTGTTTCGGAATGTTTTTTGCGCGAGAGGATCTTATAGTCCAAACTTTAAGTTTCTAGGACCATTAGGTCAGAAAAAAGAAAATGTACCAAATTGCCCAATTTTCCTTTTCTTAGAAGTGCCTTTTTAAAAAGTACTTTCTTCAGAATATTATTTCCGCGAGAGGATCCTATAGTTCAAATTTCAGGTTTCTGGGACCATTAGTTCACAATATAGAAAATGTTCAAAATCGTCCTAAATTCCCCCAAATTTGAATGAAAAATTTTCAAAAAATACTTTCTTCAGAACATAATTTCCGCGAGAGGATCATATAGTCCAAATTTTCAAGTTTCTAGGACCATTAGTTCAGAAGATACAAAATGTACCAAATTATCCTACTTTCCCCCTTTCAACCCCCTAGAAACAGAATTAAAAAAAAAACTTTGTTTCAGAATGTTTTTTCCGTTAGAGGATCTTATAGTCCAAACTTTAAGTTTCTAGGACCATTAGGTCAGAAGATAGAACATGTACCAAATTGCCCTTTTTCCCCCATTTCCCCTTCTTATTTTTTTTAAAAAAATACTTTCTTTAGAGTATTATTTCCGCGAGAGGATCCTATAGTCCAAATTTTAGGTTACTGGGGCCATTAGTTCAGAAGATCGAAATGTTTAAAATTGTCCTATTTCCTCTAAATTTAAGTGATTAAATCAATAAATTCCCAAAAATAAAAAAATAAATGAGAAAAAAAAAATTGAGTAAAAAATTTGAGTCAAAAAATTAAGCGAACAATATTTTGAGTAAAAAAATTGAGTAAAAAAAATTTGGGTGAAAACACCTTCTAAGTAAAAAATTTAAGTAAAAAAAATTGAGTAAAAAAACTGAAGAATAAAATACAAAAAAATTTTAAGTAAAAAAAAATTGAGTGAAAAAATTTTGATTAAAAAAAAAATTGTAAAAAAAAAAATTTTAGAGTGAAAAAAAATTTTGAGTGAAAAAAAAAAATTTGAGTGAAAAAAAATTTTTGAGTGAAAAAAAATTTGAGTAAAAAAAAATTTGAGTAAAAAAAATTTTTGAGTGAAAAAAAAATTTGTAAAAAAAAAAATTGTAAAAAAAAATTTTGGGTGAAAAAAAATTTTGAGTGAAAAAATTTTAGTAAAAAAATGTTCGTTCCCCGAGAGGATACTATAGTTCAAATATCTAGTTTCTAGGACCATTAGTTCAAAATTCACCAAATTGCCCTATTTTCCCCTTTTTGTCCCCCTTAAAACCGGAATTTTCAAAAAAGTACTTTTTTCAAAATGTTATTTCTGCGAGTGTATCCTATATTCAAAATTTCAAGATTGTAGGACCATTAGTTCAGAAGATACAAAATGTCGCAACTTGCCCTATTTTCCCCCTCCCCCCACCTTAGAAACGGAATTTTCAAAATATTACTTTTTCCAAAATGTTATTTCCGCGAGAGGGTCCTAGACTTCAAATTTCAAGTTTCTGGGACCATTTATTTAGAATATAAAAAATGTACCAATTTGCCCTATTTTCCCCTTTTTCCCCCCTTGGAGGCGGAATTTTCCAAAAATATTTTTTCCGAAATTTTATTTCCGCGAGTGGATCCTGGAGTTCAAATTTGAAGTTTCTAGGACTATTAGTTCAAAAGATACAAAATCCCCCAAAGGCCCCTATTTTCCCCCTTTTGCCCCCCTTAGAATCGGAGTTTCCAAAAATCCCTTCTTAGTGGGTGGTTTTGTCGGGAGCCGAACCTACATTCCAAATTTCAAGTCTCTAGCTTCAGCGGTTTGGGCTGGGCGATGATTATTGCCAATCAGTCAGTCAGTCAGTCAGTCAGTCAGTCAGTCAGTCAGTCAGTCACCACACTCTTTTATATATATAGATATTTTTTTAAATTGAAAAAAAAAAACTAATGAAACGTAATTGAATATTAAAAATAATAAACATATTTATACTCATCAAAGCGCAGTTTTATCATTAAAAAAATAACTAATAATATATATTTTTTAATTTAATTTCCAAATATTTTAATTAATTTTTTTTTTTTAATTGTAGTGTATAGGTTTTCTAGAGAAAAAAAAAACGAAATTTACTAACTAATATTGTAAAATGTACAAAATAATTATCAAAAGTTAGTACGATAATTTTTAAAAAATTAACTGAAAAAATTATTATAAAATCAGTATAAAATTAATAGTTTGTAAAGCGAGTTTACTAAAAAGAATTACTAAAAATTGATTTTTTAGTAGAATTTAGTAAAAAAGTAATAAAGTTGAGATACAAACCACTTTACAAATTTTTTTACTAACGTATTTTTTTGAGTGTACAAATCGAGGATGCAGCATGGAACTTTAGACTATCACGATTCGATAAAAATGCGTTAAATGACACGCCCCTTTGTACTATACTTAACGTTATGTCTGTCTGTTTCGAAATCACGCAAACACGGCTGAATCGATTTTGTTGAGATTTCTCTATAGATAGTGCTAACCGAGGGTGGAACCAAAGGATACTAGCTGGACCCGGACCCGTGCTTTAATTTTGTCCGACACTATATTTTAATTAAGATGCAATATAAAACAGTTTTTTTCTTAGGTCCAGCAACACGGACCGGTATAGCTTGTAACAAATATAATCAGAGCGCGAGGTCGATCTGTACCTACAGAAAAATCAAATAAAAATTCGAATAATTAACAAATTTTTATCTATATATATAAAAATGGATGTACTTATGTATGTATGTGGGTATGTATGTATGTTCCGTTGGACTCGAAAACGGCTGGACCGATCTTGATAAAATTTTCAGGGAATATTCACAATAGTCTGGCGAGTAACACTGTCAAGTCGGATTTTTGATTTTCCGTCTGTGGGCGGAGGGGCGTGGCAAACTCCAATTTTTTCATTCCACCACTAATGACATCTGTATATAAGAAACAGATAGACCGATTTTGATGAAATTTAAACAAAGATAGTACTAACTGAGTACTCACTCGAATTTTTACATTGCACCACTAGTAACATCTATATATAAAAAACGGATGGAGCGATTTTGATGAAATTTAAACCAACGATAGTACTAACTAAGTACTAACTATGTGCCAAATTAGAACGTGATCGGACAAATGGGAGTAAAATGCCATGCCGCTTTGTATTGAATTGAATGTTATCTCTGCATGCTCCGCAAAAACGCAAAAACTGTTGATTCGATTTTAATTCAATTTTCAGCACTGATATTATTAACCACGATTGGAAAAAGGGGCGTAAAATGCTACGCCCCTTTGTACTATACTGGACGTTGTCTGCCTGTTTCGCAATCACGCAAAAACAGCTGAACCGATTTTCTTGACATTTTTACTACATACAGTGCTAACCAAGTGCATATGTAGGCCATATAAGATCGTTATTGGAAAAAGGAATAAAAATTGCAACGACCTTTGTACTATACTGACCACGATTGAACAAAGAGGCGTAAATTGAGACGCCTCTTTGATTTATATTGAACGTTATATCTGCATGTTTTGAAATCACGCAAAATTCGGCAATTCGGCAAAAGGGTATAACATGTCACTCCCGTCTTTCACAATTACACAAAAACGGCAGAACTGATTTTAATGAAATTTGCAGCACAGATTAATCGAGGATTCATCATGGAACTTTAGACTATCACGATTCGACGAAAATGCGTTAAATGACACGCCCCTTTGTACTATACTTATATCTGTCGAAATCACGCTAAAACGGCTGAACCGATTTTGTTGAGATTTCTCAATATATATTGCTAACCGAGGGTGGAACCAAAGGTTACTAGCTGCACCCAGACCTGTGCTTTAATTTTGTCCGACACTATATTTAAATTAAGATGCAATATGAAACGGTTTTTTTTAGCAACGCGGACCGGGTATAGCTAGTTAGTTAATAAAAATTAAAACACAAATTTTTTTTTGTTCACAATTTTTTTATACCCTCCACTCTAGTGACAGAGGGTATATATAAGTTTGACATTCCGTTTGTAACATATTGAAATATTGGTC
Source organism: Pegoplata infirma (assembly GCA_963921195.1). Classification (NCBI taxonomy): domain Eukaryota; kingdom Metazoa; phylum Arthropoda; class Insecta; order Diptera; family Anthomyiidae; genus Pegoplata; species Pegoplata infirma. The sequence goes on from OY992537.1 coordinate 83,551,733, forward strand.
TAGGACCCCATAAAGTATATATATTCATGATCCTCGATCGATTATAAGTCGATCTAGCGATGTCCGTCCGTAGAAAACACGCTAACTTTTGAAAGACTTTACAGAGGCTTCTAAAGTTTGACATATATGTTGGTCAGGTTGGTGTTGCAAACCAGCCAAATCGGTCTAGTGGTTCAAAAGTTATGAGCAAAAGAGTAAATTTCGGCAAGGGTTTTTCACGAATTTACGAGATAAAAAACACGATAACTTTCGAAAGACAATAATGAGACTGCTGGAACTTAGCATGTATCTTTGCCGTTCCCCAGGTCTGTTTGGTATTCAATTTATCAATCGGTCCAGTGGTTCAAAAGTTATAAGCAAACCCCTGAATTTCAGATTGGTTTCACCTTAAATGCCACGTGTTAAACAAGTTTTAAAAGCATTGGTGGTAACTTAACAATGCTTTTCAACTTGTTTAATTTTAAAGCAATGCTTTTTAAACTTGTTTAGTTTTAAAAGCATTGGTAACTTAAATTTTTCACTCGAAAAAAATTTTACACTCAACAAAATTTTACACTCAAAATTTTTTTTTTCTTTTACAAAAATTACAATATTTTGTGTACATACGTACGTGCATTCACTCAGAAATATTTTTACAGTAAAAAATCATTAAACTCGAAAAAAGTTTTACACTCAAAAAATAGTAATTTTTCTTGATTTTTAAAAATGACAAAATATTTCTTATCAAAATTGTTAATTTTTTTTCATGTTAAAAAATGTACTATCCTTTTAAAAAAGGCATTATGGAGGGTATTCATAGATTCGGCAAGGTCGAATTTATCTTTTCTACTTGTTTCATCAAATTTTGTTTTTCCATCAAAAACTTTTTTTTTGTCAATTGTTTTTTCATCATAATTTTTTTTTTCATAGTTTTTATACCCTCCAACTACAGTATGGGGGTATACTCACTTTGTCATTCCGTGTGTAACGCATCAAAATATCGGTCTAGGACCCCATAAAGTATATATATTTATGATCAGTGATCGGTTCTAAGACATTCTAGCGATGTCCGTCCGTCCGTCTGTCCGTCCGTCCGTCCGTCCGTCTGTCCGTCTGTAGTTAACACGATGGAGTCCAAAATAAAAGAGCTAGGCTCCCGACATTTGGCACGAATATGTCTTATGTTCCTAGGCAGGTTAAGTTCGTAAATGAGCAAAATCGGACCAGGGGGAAAAAAGTTCCCCCTTGAAGAACTAAACCAACCTCTGGAAAATATCACATTTTTACATGATTTTTTGTGTTTTTGTTTAACAAATGCAACATTTTAATGCTACAAGAACATCAAAGTCATGCATTTGGACCCTGAGAATTAGAAAATGTCGTTTTTTTTGGTCCGCCCCCCTTCTATGGGCGTGGAATATTTTTTTTTTTTAAATTATGATAAACTTGCATTTCTTTAGTGAAAAAAGCATAAGAATGAATTTTATAACACATATTCGAGAGGAAATTTGTACCCCCCCCCCCCCCAATTACCCCTACCGACCCCCCCCAAAAAAAATAAAACGCCCCTGCATTTTTATACCCTCCAACTACAGTATGGGGGTACACTCACTTTGTCATTCCGTGTGTAACGCATCGAAATATCGGTCGGGGACCCCATAAAGTATATATATTATTGATCAGTGATCGATTCTAAGACATTCTAGCGATGTCCGTCCGTCCGTCCGTCCGTCCGTCCGTCCGTCTGTCCGTCTGTAGAGGACACGATACAGTCCAAAATAAAAGAGCTAGACTTCCGAAGTTTGGCACGAATATGTCTTATATTCCTAGGCAGGTTAAGTTCGGAAATGGGCCAAATCGGACCAAGGGGAAAAAAGTTCCCCCTTGGAGAACTAAACCAACCTAAGAAAAACCGCATGTTTTGCAGGGTTTTTTGTACTTTTGCTAAGCAAATGCAACATTCTTATATCAGAAGAAGTTTAAAATTGCAAGGGGTAGGTGCCCCCTAACGTCTCCCACCAACCCTCCCCCCCCCAAAAAAAAAAAAGACGCCCCTGGATTTTTTTTATATTGATTTTTTACATTTTGGAGGGTATAAAAGATTCGGCACAGCCGAATGTAACACTCTTACTTGTTTTTCATCAAATTGTTTTTTTTTTCAAAAAATTTTTTTTTCAGAAATGTTTTGTGACCAATATATGTTTTTTCTAATATTTTTTTTCATTAATATTTTTTTTCTTCATCAATTTTTTTTTTTTTTTCTTAAAACAAAAAAGAAAAATTCATCAACATTTTTTTTTCATCAAAAAATTTTCTTATTTTTTTCACCAAAACTACTTTTTGGACAAGTCTTAAATTCTGATACAAAAATCATTTGTTAATCAAATGATCACAACAAAATTGAGAGTGTTAAACTATTCTGTGCCGAATCATTTAAACTCTCTCAAATGTAAAAAAAAAACTTTTTTGCACTTAAGTAATGAACTTATTTACCAAATTTACAGCTCTTTTGGTTTGGACTGCATCTTGCTTTCCACAGACAGATGGACGGATTGTCTTATTATTTTTTACATTCCCGAGTAAAAATTTTTATATGATGCAATATATAATGATATGTAACACAATATATATTTATACGCAATTTGATCCGAATAATGGTGGATCTTTTTGCATTAAAAAAGATCAAATTGTATAAAATATGATTTGATTTCATCCGAGTTTTGACCAGACATTCCCATATATTGGTGGATCTAATTAGATCTAATTGCATAAAAACTTATAAAATCCTGGTGTTTTTGGGTTTGGGTTGGGATACACCACAGGTCAACGATACATTCACCAAACATATAATTTTCTAAAACAAAAAAATGTTTGGGTACGCTTCGAACCAGATAGGTGATATACATAACCCTAACAAAGAAATGTTTAGGAACATTTTAAAAAGTTTCTTATACTTTGTCTAAAAAACTTAGATAATTTTTGGTTAATTGGAAACATATATAGTTTTATATGGAACAGAATAACCTATATATAATTTTATGTTAAATTATACAGAAAATCAAATTTTGTATTGACCCTCATATAATTTTATGTAATTATATAAACCGTACACCTTTTAATCCGAATCATGATTAAATTATATATAACTACATATGACTGCATTTAAAAAATTTAGAAAATATCTCACGCGATGTATAATTATATATGATTTATTATGTTTGCATCAAGTTATATATTGTCATATATGATTATTTTTACTCGGGTTATTTTTTTATAAACAAAAAACATTGATTTAGCAAGAACACTCAAACCTTCAGCAAAACATTATCATGATTTCATGTTTTGGGATAGAGTAAAAAATTCGAAGGCATTTTTTATGAATATGTATCATTAAGGGAAACATGCGAGTATCATCTAATATCGTTGCTTGTCAAAACCAAAAAAAATTAAACATTTTTAAAGTACGTCCCCAAAGAGGTCTTCTAACAAATCTAAAAAAAAAAGTTTGCTTTGTATGAAAAAGTTTTTTGAACAAAAGGAATCATAATCGATGAAATTTGAAAAAAGTCGTTATCGTGCCACCCTAATATACATATGTACTTATACAATGTATATTGTATATGTATAATATACATATACAATATACAAAAGATGTGTGTGGTGTTCAAATAAACCCACCAAAAATAATACCTCACCAGCATATTTGCCACGTGAATTGTTATTGTTAAGTGACTTGTTATTAAAAAAAATTTTTTTTTGTTGGTTGTCTTTTGAAGAGGAATTTAATGTAATCAAAATTGTGAGATTTACAAGTACTTCAAAAATATAAATGAAATTTTGGAGAACTCTTGTATTTTTAAATAAGCAGGTTTCCTTGTGGTAGATAAATTCACTGAACTATATACTAATTTTTATTAAGAGAGGGAGAGCTCGGAATGAGCTCGTGGATGCCATCGAGAAGTTTCTTTCCAGAATGTTTACATGATATAATTAACAATACGCAGCTTATACTTAAGTAATGGTGATGAAATAAAAAATTCTTTCTAGAATCCACCAAATGAAACTGTTTTTTAATATTCTACACCACTCTGTGGAGAAGGATAAAACAAGTTTGTAATTTTGTTTGTAAGTAGTCGAAAAGTGCGATTTTTACAAACATTTGCAGCTTTTTATTTCTAAAGCCTATCTTAGAGCTTTAGTTATTTGCACGAACTTAATTCACTGTATTGAATATGACGATTCCAAAACTGGTATTAAATTTTTTCTTAAAGCTTTAGCTTTGGAGTTATAAAGAAAGCAAATTTCAAAAAATTATTGACAAAATTCCAGCCAAACCAGTCGTTTTATTGACTGCATATCATATGTTAGTTTGATTTTGGGAATAGTTCTTAGTAAAGTGTGCTCACTGTAGATGGCGGCCGTGGCACATCCCATGTTACCCAAAGATACAAAACACTTTAACTTGGCTGCTAAAAAATATATTTGAACAGATTTTCGCAGTTGGCAACGTCCCCGATCCATCATCAGTGACGGCGCGATGACATGTTAAAATCACTGCTGACATCCATACCAAACATACCAAAACTCACAAATATGCCAAAATAATTGCCTATTTTTGAAGACTCCTTAGGCTATGTCTCGAAAATTAGTATTGATAAAAAAAACGGTTGCCAGATTTGAAATCAAAATTAAATATTAACTTGGTTAAGATGATATTTTTGTTTTCACGAACTTATTCGCAGGTCTTGGTGATATATAGTGAACAAGTTAAGCATCATTTAATACACTCAAAGAAAAACTATTCTTCACATCGATGAAATGATTTCATCATTTTCTGTCATAATATTTTGTGTCAAATTTTATCATATTGATGAAGCATTTCTTTAATATTATGTAACATAGCATCAACATTTATGTGACACTTTTTAACATGTCATCAAAATATGTATTCAAAAAACTTTCGAAAAAGTTCTAAGTGGCGGAAACAAAAAATTTTTCACAACTTAATTTGCATTTTGAAGGGAAATAAATCATTAAAAATTATAAAAAAAAATAATTTTTTTTTTTCGCACACAAAATATTGTTCACAACTTTATTTGCATTTTGAAGTCAAAAAATCATTTAAATGGTTTTAGGAATAACATAAAATATGATGAAATTTCATTAATTTGATGACTTATTGTTATTATAATGATGGAACATTTCATCGTAATGATGGCAGTATGTCATCAAAACTGATGGAAAAGTCTCATCATATTGATGACACTGGATTATCATACTGACGATAACTTACATTTGACGAAATATTATGTAACATTTCGTCATATTGATAAAACAATTCATTAATATAAAGAAGTTTTTGTTTTAGTATACCGAACTATTTTTATTGTTCTTTTCCAGTTTGTCATAACTGAGTTTTACTGTATTAAAATCCCATTAAATATTTTTTTACAAGAGCACTTCAAATGATTGTCAAACATAAATGATTGTCATACATAAAGAGTATCTATTATTTGAAATATTCTATTGCACTTGTATTCATTGTTGTGGTACTTTTAGCAATAGTGGGAATTGATCAAAATGAAAATAAGTGGCTGACATATGTCAGTTAGTGGTTAAGCAAATTTACCGAAATTAAAAATGAACGTTAAATTGCTTTATAGTGAAAAATTATAATTTTTTTTAATAGACACTAAAGCTTTATTCGGCACTGCCGAATCCGAACTACCGTAATTATAACAAATATTGCTTGTAATTTTTTTCTTAATTTTCCACAGATTTTTCAGATTTTTTTTGTTTTTCTTCAAAATGTTTCTTTTAATACCCAGTTGTTTTTCTCTAATTTTTTTTTAGACCCTCCAACTACGGTACGAGTATAATCACTTTGTCATTGCGTATCGAAATATTAATTAAGGACCCCATAAAGGATATTATTGATCAGTGATCAATTTCAAGATATTTCCATGAATGTCCCCCTGTCTGTAAATAACACGATCCAGTCCAATATAAACAAACTATCATCACACAAATATGTCCTATGGGCCTAGGCAGGTTAACTTCGTAAATGGGAAAAATTGGACCAGGAGGAAAAACGAATTTCCTAGTCGGCCAATAAAATCACTGCTGAATTTTTCTATCTGAAATTGCTGACATCATTATACAATTTTTACAAATGTCTCAAAGGAAAAGTCAGCAGTTGGTCAGGAGTTCCCACCAGCTTCGGTGGCCGCCAACAATTCGTTTAGACAGCCGCTGACCCACTGCTAACTAGTCCTTGGGACAATTGAAAATATTATACGATGATGTCAGCAATTTTATAAAGGCCAACCTACAAAAACGCCAATTTTTTAAGCGTTTTTTTGTATTTTTTTTAGGAAATTTAAACAATTTTATAATGGAAGAAGTTCAAAATATTTCATTTAGACCCAGGAGATTATAAATGTAATTTTTTCGGCCCACCTCTTAAAAAATAAAAAATATATAAAAATTATAAAAAAAGCATAACAAATACATATGGAAGCATATATCGCGTGGGGAGAGGTGTCTAATGAGTAGTGTTTGGGGTCCGGGAATTCCCGGGTCGGATTTCCCGGGAATTCCCGGGAAAAGACTGACGGGAATTCCCGGGAATTTTTTTAATTTTTCCCGGGAAATCCGGGAATTTTATAAAAAAAAAAAAAAAATTTACATAAAAAACGTTAATTTTAATTTTATTTTTAAAATTTTTTTTACATACAGGTATAATATTTGCTATTGTATTTTTTCTATTTGGAAGAACAGTTCAAATATATATTCATAGAAAAACTGACCATGTGTAAAAAGTATGACAATATCACGAAAAAACTTAAAAAGTCAAAAAATATACGTCGGTTAATGATAATTTTGCTAAGACTGTCAAAAAAATATAAAAATTTACAACCTAGAATTTACATTTCCAGAACAAATATTAAAAATGCTGCCAACTATATTAGTTTTTGCTCGAATAAACCAGTTTTAAATTGTTTTGCGTTTTTTAGCTATTTTTTGCGATTTATTGTGGGGAAAAAAGTTGCAATATTTTTTTTGTTTTGTTTTATTGTATTTCAGGATTTTTAACTTTTATTTTTTGATTTATTATATTTTAATTAATTGTTTATCTGTAATAAAACTGTTTTTAATAAAAAATTGGTCAAATTTTATTGTTTTTCATGTTTTATATTAATAATGAAAATTTCCCGGAATTCTCGGGAATCCCGGGAAATAAATTATTTTTTTCCCGTTTCCCGGGAAATTGAAAAGTCCAAAACACTACTAATGAGGCAAAATACTTCTGTTTTTTATTCTGGATTCAAAGCTTTCTTGTAAAAGGAAAGTTCTTAATCCTAAGAACTTTCAGAAGAAGGTGGCGTCTAAAACCGTATATTATGGTGCGATAACACAGTGCAACAACCAAAATCGGAATGAAACTAAAATCAAATGAAACTTGATATATTCCATAACAAAACCCTCACGTTTTTTTAATTCAACGCTAGATTTTTTTTAACACATTTGAATTTGGTGAACTTTTATTATAATTATAATAATAATTGCTTAAGAACTGTATAAGGCCTATGCTTAATTTTGTAATTTCCTTTAAAAAACAAACATATCGTTAAACTATATTCAATTTGAGCTAACTAAAAAAACAAAACTTTTCAGGAGAGCAAAAAAACCGTCGCATTCGCGTATTTTTAAATGTTTTGTCATTCGATCTTTTACAATATTAATTAATAATTACTACTAAATTTTACATGTGCCTTGTTTGTAAAAATTCGTATTATTCGCTGAGTTAAAGCAGATAGCTCAACCTTTTTTATTTGAAATTAATCAACCTAAGCAGATAGCTCATTAAATATAGACTTTAAAGCTTTATAACTTTTTAACGGATTATGATAAAAATATGATTTTGGTACCATATTTCTCAGTTTTTTAAGCCCTTTCAGTACAGGTGTTAAAAAATACTTTTAAGTTTTTTTTTTTAAATCATCGATTTTTTCGCGCTTTATCGCCATTATTTGGAACCTTCATGAAGCTTGCGAAAAATGTCATATCACTTGTGTTTGCTGTACAATCGAATGGGCAAAAAAAATATGCAAAAAGTTTAACCGTTTTTGCTCCGCATCGAAATAAGGGTCAAAAACCGCGTTTTTAACCGCGGGAAGGAGTTGAAATTTTCCAAAAAAAAACTATGCCGTTATTTTTATTGATGGAAAACCCGTCTAAAAAGTGATAATAACAAAAAATTTAAATTTAAAAGTTTACTCTAGTAAACTATACTGTAGATAGCTCAAATTTTTATTTATAAAAAAACATGGTTTCACATAGCTCATCCTATTTTTGCAATAAAATAGTCTGAAAATAATTTTTTTGTTCTGAAATTAATACCATAGATTACACTTACGCCAACGAACATTTTGCCATCAAAAACTCATTTTCGTCAACCGAGCAGATAGCTCAAATTAAATATATTGTTCCACGATATGCAATGTTGCACAATGACTTATTTAATAATTTGGCTTTTCAGTAAGTACGGGAGCCATTGTGACGAAATTTATACCGGTTATAACTAACGTAATTTCGAGATTGAGTTTGGACGCTGGATCCCACATGTCCAATAAGTCATGTTTACCCAGTTGGCAACGTCCTCGAGCCATCCTCAGTGACGGAGCGGTGACATGTCAGAGTCACTGCTGACATACACAAGACATCTCTATGTACTGGGTTGACGATAGTTTCATACAAATTTTTAAAATGTCCTCACTCAAAGTCAGCAGTGGTCAGGGCTGACCTTCTGGGGACATGTCACCTAAGACTTCTTTGGGGAAATGTCTGAAGTAGGTCATTCGAAAATACAAAAAATTTTCGTATTTCCTTTAGTTTTTGCTTTTATCCATTTTCCTTTATAAATTATCTTTCTCATATTTAGAAAAAACTTTTCGCCTTTTTTAGTCCCAACTGGATTTGAACCTGGAACCTCCAGTTTATTAGTCCCACACCTTACTACTTGTTCCAAAATTTATTTTGAAAATTGTTTGTCTATTTATTACTTTTATTCTACTTCCCAGTCGGCAAAAAAAAACACACCTGACATACTGCTGACTCGCCCTTTATAAAATTGCTGACATCTTCATACAATTTTTCAAAATGTCATCAATGACATGTCAGCAGTTGGTCAGCGGTTGTTTAAACGAATTGTTAGTGGCAACCGATACTGGTGGACACTGCTGACATGTCATTGATGACATTTTGAAAAATTGTATGAAGATATCAGCGATTTCATAAAGGGAGTGTCAGCAGTATGTCAGGTGTGACTTTATTTTGCCAACTGGGTTGTTATATTTTGAATTTATTTTAAATAAATTGATAATATTGCCATCTTTTTCTTGGAAATTGAAGAGTTGCCCAGATTTTAAATTTTAATTTAATATACTGCTATTCTGAAGACATTTCCCTTTAGATGTCTTAGAGGAATTGTCCACACTATTAAAGCAAACATTCAGTGCTGACAATGTAAGGACACGTCATCAAGCATTACCTATGATTTGTCAGAACCTGAAGACATTTCCTCAAGGAATCACTGTGGAAATTTCCTCAGTGACACATTTTCCAACTGGGTAATATTTACTAACTTTTAATTCGTGTAAAAATGATCTAAATTTTAGCCTTAAGGGTTTTGTTGCACTGAAAGAATTTTGTTCATTACGGCTATGAAAACGTACATTGATTCCATGAAAAAAATCACTAGAAGTGAGCCAATGATGCCCTTCATAGAATCCATGAAACAAATTCATAGAAACCAGAAACCTATGAAAAAGTTCATAGGCTATGAAAAAAAATTTATTATTCAATTCTATTTTTATTTATTTTTTTATTATTTTATTTATTTACAATTTCCTATTTATAAAAATTTTTATATTTTTTAACCGAGATTCGAACACAGAACCAGTTGTTCATGAAGCTAAGTCTCTAGCCACTTAGCTAAATATATAAACAAATAATTATACTTAAAATCCATTTTGTTTAATATTTTGCTTTAACATATTGAGTTTGTATCTATGCTCTGGCACAATGCTCTGCCAAAAGCAGACAAACTTTGATAGAAACTTCTAAGTCCAAATACCATGTAAAAAAGACTGGGCAGAAACTCTATTATGACAGAGAATTCAATCTCAATCACTACGGACCGATCAAACATTAAGATGAATACGGGTTCGGGAGTATATTTTGAATGCCTCGCCATCAGGGCCTTAGTGAGATTTCTGGACATATGAAGTGTTTTCCAGGGCGAGGTACTTACAATTGATAAATAACAAAGAACCTAAGTCCTTGAGTCATTAACATTTTGTTGGATAGTCTTGTAGCCCTGAAGACATTAGAATCAAAATTGGGAATTTTTAGGAATTGTGTACTTTCCCTTCATCAAATCAGTCAGCACATAGTCAAGCTAATCTAGGTCCCTGGATATAGTGCGATCCGCTGAATGTGCAATAAATGGCTCCGAGTCGGTGGGGGAACTGGTCGAAGCTATTATCTCGGTCCTTATAGTGGAATTAATATACGAAATTGATAGGATATCAGAGATTAGAATGAAGAATAAGGTGATATCGTGTCATAGTGAATTTTTTTTTAATTTTTATAATAATCTTTTTGACATTGTGGTGGCCTTCCACTGGAGGGTATCAATACATTCGGCAAGGCCGAATTTAATTTATTTGTTTATTTTATTTTTATTTCTATTTATTTCAAATATGTACTCTAATATAAATTAGCGTTATTTGCGGTGATTTTTTAAATTTTGTAGAAATAATAAATATATTCTTAAATCGATCTTAATAAAAACTCAGGTTATATGTTTACAAGGGTGGTTCTTAAAAAACAAAAGTTGGATTTCTGCACGCGACGCCCCCTCAGTTTATTAAGATTCATGATAAAGTTATGCCAAAATTTTATCAAAATTTTCAAAAATGTTCTTAAGGTCGCACCTGGTTCTTGATGTTCGGGCCTTAGAGCAAAATAGACTTAAAAAAAATAAAAAAAATTTGTAAAAAAAAATTAAACAAATCATTATGAAACCGGTTTTGTTTAACAATTGACCCTAAGTATTTAGTTAAAAAATTTTAGATTTTTCGGACATAGTTAACCCTTTACTACGTAAGGTAAAAAAAAAAAATATTCCAATAAATTTTAAAATCTCCTAGTTTTATTGCTCAATTTAATTAAATACATTTTAGAGAATCAATGTTCAATTTTGGGTATTTTCGTTCTTTCCATTTAGCACATGTAGCGATCTAATTTTTAGTGATTTTCAAGAAAATGCGTTTTTTTCAACCATTTTTGTGAATTTTTTTTTTTTGCTTCGACCAATATTTTCGGGAGAAAAAACTAAAATTCAATTGAATTTTGTTCCATTTGACCTTTATTTATTGTTTCCATACCACCCTAATGTTTACTACTTGGAAAAATTATTTAAATTGTTTAAAATTGTATTGTTGGAAACTGTTAAAATTTATTCTGTAGAAACTATAAATATTCACATATGAGGCATTCCACACCAAATGTCCAGCGAAAGAAACTTCTGTAACTGTAAACTTCTGAATAGTTTGTACGGGTAGCCCTATACGGAACTTAGAAAATCGCGTTTTTGGTTTTTAAATTTTTCAAAAACTGGGCTCAGGAGGCGTGGTCTAATATTGGAAAAATGGTCAAATTTGTGGCGAGTTGCCTTGATTAAATATTTATCCACCATAATCTCAAAAATTTACATTCTTATATAGTTTTGTATGGGCTATCGACAAAATTTTTTTTTGGAAAATTTCAGAACCCGTTCTGCAATTTTCCATTTTTTTAAAAAAGTCAATTTATCAAAAATCCGGCCACTTTTTTTTTTTTTTTAAATTTTTTTTTAAAGTTTCGATGTTTGTCCATCCACACAAAGAAATTCAGAAACATGTTCTTCCTTTTTTTCGAGAAAATCGCATTTGAATTTTAAATTTCATAACAATTTTGTAATTTGCTTGTATTTTCTTGTTTCAACAGAGCGTATGAGAAATATTTATTCAATTAGTAATGATCATAAGTATAAACTTAAAAAAAAGTGGCCGGATTTTTGATAAATTGACGTTTTTAAAAAATTGAAAATTTCAGAACGGGATCTGAAAACTTTCCAAAAAGAGGAATACCAGAAATGTCTATAATTTTTAGAAATTCAATTTTTCTTCTGCATTTTTCAACTTGAACCCTTATAACAAATATAATTATAGCCCGAGCTCGCTCTGTACTTCTAGAAAACACTAATAGAATAATTTAAAAGTTTTCTGACAAATAAGGAAATAATTGGCCGACACCAAAAATGCTTCCGAGTGCTGATGTTAAGATTTCTTATTATTTCAAAAACATTGTTTTTATTGTTTTTTTTTTTTTTTTTTTGTAGAGATAAAAAATATGTTCTTAAATCGAACTTAATAATAATTCAGGTAATATTTCTATTACTTGGTAAAATTACTTAAATTGTTTTAAAAATAATTTCAAGGTTTTCTGCCAAATAAGGACATAAATTACACTGACCGACATCAAAAATGCGTTTAGGATCTGACCACTCATTCGCTATTAACTTTTCGATACTTATTCCGAATCTGACTTCAAAATTTGTCCATAATATCAGGTTTATAAGAAAATGCTGGCCAAAGTTCACAAAAAAAGTGTTTTGACAATTTTCAAAAACCGGATGGGATGGAAAACTTTGGAAACCTAATTCGGGATCTGTATTGAAAGGTTTAAGTAACATACAGGTTTCTTGCAGATTCACAATGTTTCTGTTTCGTTTTTTATGATTCATGCAAGAAATCTTTTATTTTGGAAATTAAAGAACATCCCCCTAGATTCGGAATCAGCATCGAAAGCTTACTCGAAAGCTAATGCTCAGATTCCTTATGCATCCAAATATATAGAAACATGTCGGCCAGTGTTGTAACAGTTATTTTTCAAACTTTTTCTTTAATATTATTTATTTACTTATTTCTTACGTCTTTGTTAACATCTTCTTAAATCCTTGAAAAAATAATATGACTTTAATTTGTTTAAGTATTTTTCAAACTTTTTGTTATTTTTATTGGTCTATATTATTTTAAGTGGGTGTATACCAAGATTGATTTCTTATACTGCTCCTTTTCTCTGAAAAAAATAAAACAGTACCCGGCTAAAAATGTTGTATATCATCATATATGATATCATATATGAGACCATATACAGTATCATATATAGTATCAAATATGGTCTCATATATGAACATATTCCAAAATTGGCGCTTATATAAGACACGATCATATATGATCCAATATATGTGATCATATATTAGATCATATATTGAATCATATATTGGATCATATATTGAATCATATATTGGATCATATATGTTGTTGTTTTTAATTTCTTTTACATTATTTTTAATATTTTTTATTTATTTTTTCACCTTAAACTGTATGTAATAGATTATTATGTATATATTCACCAGAATTGCAAACGATGTACGTAAGTATAATTAAAAATAAAAAATATTTTTTATTCATTACTGGTGTTTTTCATATATTTTAATGGACACCTTTAGTTTGATGATTTTGATTATTTAGTTACTATCGTTTGCATTTTTGGTGACCATATAAAAATATATAATTAAAGTTATAAAAGGAGAATACATTTTGATATTAAAAAAAAATAAATTGAACATAAAAGATCTAATATATCAAGTCTTTCGATTGATATCAATTACGAAAGATGGGAATAAAGGGCTTATTACAGGAAAGATAATTTCCTTTGTGTTTTCTTGTTTTAGTGTTAAATTCGATTATCTTCAGACTTAGCGTTTTTGTTAAAAAAGTCAAAATCTAAAAAAATAGATATAAAATAATATTAGTATGTATATAAGATATTTCTAGAATTTTTATTGTATTGAATTATTACCAACAATAGCATTTGGTGCTAATGGGTTAATGATAACACGAATATCATTTAACGAAACAACCATGTACCTTTAAAGATTGTCTTAATACTGCTAGATACATACATGTTAATAGAGTGTATTTTGTAAGGACCATGGGATGCTTAAGGCCATGAATGCTTTTTACGGAAAGATATATTGCCTTTCAGAACTCCATCTGATAAAATATTAAAAATTATTTCATATTCCTTTTTTATTCCAGGAAAAAGAACTTGCTACTACTAAATGCATGTTTTTTACTCAAAATTTTTAGTAGGCCCATAATTACTTAAGACTTCGATTAAAAGCAATATATTTAGAAGTATGTATTTTATCTTTCTGGGTTATGTGTGTAACGATATTTGAAGGATAGGGATAAGAAACTATTTTTACTTACATCAGGGCAACAATGTGCCAGGTTGTCACTTTCGCTAATTGACAGCTTTCTTGTGATTGTAAGTAAAAACGTTGTCCTTCCGAAATCGTTGCTCAACCTTAAAATATCATACGTTTTTTCATTTCGATTTTCTATGGCGACAGTAAGCGATTTTTAAATAGTTTGTAGTGTTGGAACCGTAGTGATAACGTTATGGTGGTGCATATGCACTCTCCTCCTTCTTGAGCGGGCTTAACGTAGCTCCTTATGGTTGAATTTTCTTTAAATAGTAACTCGGCCTCCAAACTTATACGTTCTTTCCATTTCCAATTTACTATTGCGACAGTATGGGATTTCAAAATAATTTATAGTGTTGGAATCGTAGTGATAACATTCTGGTGGTGCATATGTCCTCTTCTCCAAGTTGAGTGAGCTTAACTTAACTCGGCCTTAAAACTGCTTACACGATCTTTCTAATTTGCTATGGCGACATGAATGGTTTTTAAAATAGTTTGCAGTATTGCAATCGTAGTGATAACATTATGGTGGTGCATATGACCTCTCCACCAAGTTGCACGAGATTAACGAAGCTGTGTAGTTTAATTTTCTTCAACATCAAATTACTTAATAATATTGTATTTGCGATTTATTTACATTTACTCATTTTGAATATGATCTTGTTTTGGGATTAAATGTCCACGCTTATACTTGTTATGACGATGAACTGGAAAAAATTAAAACATGATTTTAAAATTCAAATACATATTAATGAAAGCTTACCTTTTCCAAATTTTTTTTTATGTAAATTTACATCATGGCGAGAATGTGCCAGGTTGCCACTTTCGCTTATTGAAAGATTTCTTGTAATTGTAAGTAAAAACGTTGTCCTTCCCAAATCGTTACTCAACCTTAAAACTGATCTGACTGAAAAGAAGGTAATTTCATTTCGATTTGCTATGGCGAAAGTAAGCGTTTTCAAAATAGTTTGTAGTGTTGGAACCGTAGTGATAACGTTAGGGTGGTGCATATGCCCTCTCCGTTCTGGTGGTGCAAATGTCCTCTTCTCAAAGTTGAGAAAGATTATCGTAACTCGGCCTCAAAACTGCTTATACGGTCTTTTCATTTCCAATTTGCTATGGCGACATTAAGGGATTCCAAAAATTGTATTTGCGACATACATTTACTCATTTTAAACATGATCTTGTTTAGGATAAAAAAGTCCACGCTTATACTTGTTATGACGATGAACTGGAAAAAATTAACACAAATGATTTTAAAATTCAAAGTACATATTAATGAAAACTTACCTTTTCCAAAATTTTTTTCGTAAAAAACTTTTATTTTGTAATTCTGGTTCAAATTTGCATACACATGTACTATGATTTAACATTTTATGATAAAATACATGGTTCCATATATGATATCATATATGGTTCCATATATGATATCATATATGGCACATATTTTATATACGACCACATATATGGGATCGTTTCTTGCATATATGGTTACATATATGTTTCCATATATGTCATATATGATCATATAAAGATCGATACATAAGCATATATGAACATACACATTTATTTTTAGCCGGGTATTTTGCTCATGTATGTTGTAAGTTATTAGCAGTTTCCTTCATTCATATGGGACTTATATAAATCACTGTTATTGGAAAGTTATGCGTAAGTTTATTATCGATCCTATGGGAACAATTTAATGGTTTATTAATATTTGTAGGTTTTTTTCTTTTGTTAGATAACACCCTCCCATCTAAATAACACTAGTTTACAAACAACTTGCGCTGGTAAAGAAAGTTTAGAAAATTTTTGGCATGCTAAACTTTATATTTGGTTATTTCAAAAGGATTGATGATAATTTCAGAGGTTATTAAAAAAAAATTCCTGGCATGATAAAATATTAAACTTGCTCAACGCATCCCAAACCAAAAGATCTTTACACAACAAATTTGGCACGAACATGTCGTTACACTGAAATAATTTTGTTCATTACAGCTATGAAAACGTACATTGATTCTATAAAAAAATCATTAGAAGTCAGCCAATGATGCCCTTCATAGAATCTGTGAAACAAATTCATGGAAACCAGATATGAAAAAAATTTATTGTTCAACTCTATTTTTATTTTTTTTTATTATTTAGTTTTTATTTATTAAAAAATAAAAATTGTTTTATTCGACATTTAAAATATTATATTTTGATGATGTTTATTCTGGCTCGAGGTCATTATTTTCTTTACTAATTAAAACCATGATATTCCCATACAGACGCGGATCCAGGGGGGGGAGAATGGGATTTCTCCCCCCCAAAGAAAGAAAGAGAGAGAGAAAGAAAGGGAAAGGAAAAAGAAAAGGAAAAAGAAAGGGAAAGAAAATAACCAGGATGTTAAAAAACAATGATGATTTACGTCAGCACAAAGAGCTTTTATCCTAAGAAATTTTTTACATCCTTTGGATAAAATGTTTCAGAATTTATGATATTTCATATTAGAAACTAAAATGTCAATACAGTCGTGGACATTTTCTAATCGAATGATTTTCCTTATCATTTTCTAAGAAAAAAGTATTATCTCAAATACTTTTTATAGAAAAATGTCTCAGAATTCAAGACATTATCTTTAGAAAATATCTTGATACTTATGTATTTGACTCTGAATGTAAGAAATTTTTGATAAAAAATTTTAAAATTTTAGGAAAAAAAAAATGTCTAAAAACTTTTCTATATAAAAAATTCCTCAGAAACTGCGAATTTTTCCTTAGAAAAAATGTGTCAGAATCTGACAAGAATTTTTCTACAAATAAATTTCTCAGAATCGGTTAACATTTCTACAGGAAAAACGTCTCAGAATCTTAGTTTTCAATGCGGAAATATATTTTCGAATCTTAGAATTTTTTTTTTATGGAAAAATTTTTACGAACATGAGAATCTTTTTGTTTTAAACATTTTTAAGAATCTGCGCATTTTTCCATAGGAAAGGTTTGTCAAAATCTGTGGTTTTCTTATAGGAAAAATTGTATAGAAATGTTATTTTTTAAACAGCTTTCTATAATTGCAGCGCGATTGAAAATATAACGCGCTACGTTGATGAATGTTTGTAAGACACTGATTTTTATTAAAATATATGAACCTTAAGTACTAAATATAAAACTCTTAAAACTAAACTAGACTACCTGATTATGGTTATCTCAGCATGGGACCCTTTTCTCAATGTGCGACTTTTTATTTATCAGTGCTACACATGTGGGTTTTCTCCTTTCTAAAATGCTGTATTTATTGTAATAGGACTCTTTATCTTTATTGCTACACATGCGCTTGCCATGTGTAATGTCCTAAACAAACAACCATAATCTTTTAAACATATTTTGGGTTTTTCAAATTATTAAAAATAGATTGTAAAATAATAAATATTGAAATATAAAAATAATCATGTTCAACTAATTTGAACAAAAATGTTGTCGAACTTTTCTATAGAAAACTATTTTGAATAAAAAATCTTCCAACAGAAAAATGTTCGATTCTGAGAATTTTTCTATAGGAAATGTGTCTCTGAATATGGAAATTTTTCTTTTGAAATTGTGTCCATCAATAACAATTTTAATACTTTAAAAATATTTGAGAATCTAAGAAATTGCATTAGAAATCATTAGATAGCAAAAAAACCGTAAAAATTTTCTATAGAAAAATACTATAAAATTTCAGATTTTATTTTTGGGAAAGTGTATCAAAATTTCTTTATAAAATGTTCTAGAAACTGGTACTTTTTACGTATCTGATAATTTTCTTTTACAAAATATGTTTCAGGATCTGAGAATTTTTGTATTCAAAAAATATAAGAATTATTTCAGGTATTTTTTATAACAAAAGTATACTAGAGTCGGAAAAATTTCTATAGAAAGAATGTCTCAGAATATCAGATTATTTCTATAAAATAAAGTTTAAACTCCAAGAGATTTTCTATGCGAAAAATTTCGAATCTGTGATATTTTCTATAGAAAATTCGATCTAAGAATAAAACAACTTTTTTTTTTGACTATCAGCAGCCTTATTTATGAAATAAATCTTAAAAATTTTTTTTCGATGTAAAAAATTTCACCCAAATCCAAAAGCTTTTGTTTTGCTTTTTAATTTGTTACTTACTAGTAGTATTAAAAATATAAACAAAAATTCACAAGCAACCCCCCTCCCCCCACCCCCGCTTCCACACCAACTTTTGTATATTTTTGGTAAAAAAAAAAATCTCCCCCCCCAAATGGAATTCCTGGATCCGTGCCTGTCTCATAGCATAGTTTTCAAGAAAATTATTTTTATACCCTCCAACCACAGTATGGGCGTATACTCACTTTGTCATTCCGTGTGTAACATATCGAAATATCGGTCGGGGACCCCACAAAGTATATATAATATTGATCCATGATAGAATCTAAGACATTCTAGCGATGTCCGTCCGTCCGTCTGTAGAAATAACGATGCAGTCCAAACCAAAAGAGCTAGACCTTTGAAATGGGGTAAGAATATCTCTTATGTTACTGGTAAGGTTAAGTTCGAAGGTGGGCAAAATCAGACCAGGGGGAAAAAAGTTCCCCCTTTAAGAACTAAACCGACCCCCGAAAAATACGATATTTTTACCAGTTTTTTTTTAATTTTTGCTCAACAAATGTAACATTTGAATGCCATATTATGTTCATAGACCTTGCGCTTGGACCAAGGGTTAGGAAATTGGATTTTTTCAGGCCGCCTAACTTTGGGGGCGTGTTTATAGAAATTAATTAAAAATAACGATAAAAATTTATTATTAAAGCGTAAATATCATAAACATATAAAGCGAGGGTACAGGTGTCCCCCACCAACTATAACGACCCCCACCAATAGCAAACGAGTCTAATGACAAATGGTGTGTGCACAACCTAAAATTTTAACACATATTCGTTATTGACAATCGTTGCCTTACAGTATTATTTCTTCGTCTTTCCAATTCCCATTGTGGATAGAGTCGAATATGTATTAATATTTTAGTTACTGCACAAGCGATTTGTCATTAGACTCGTTTGCTACTTTGTACATCGTTTCTATTTTTGCTAAATAATCTTGACAATGGAATCTGACAAATTCCGAAACACGTGTTGATTAAGTCTTGCAAAAATGAATAACATAAATAAATTTAAAACAAAAAATAATTTTCCTGAAAATTATGCTATGAGAATATCATGTTTTTAATTAGTAAAGAAAATAATGACCTCGAGCCAGAATAAACATCCTTAAAATATATTGCAACATTATTTAAATTATTAAAAAAATTAAAAGTCTTATTGATGACATTTTTTTTCTATGAATTTTGTCTATAAATCTTACAAAATCTATGAATAAAATTCTATGAAATATTTCACAATACTAATGAATATTCATTCAGCCAATGAATTGTTTAATAGATTCTATGAATTTGGTTTTATGAAATATGTTCATAGATATTATGAAAAATAATTCTTTTAGTATAGTTCATAGGTTAGTAAAGTTCCCAAATGGCCAAAATCAGTCCCCTTACCAAAAAAATATTTTTTTTTGGTAAAAAAAAATTTTGGTAAAAAAAAATTTTTGGTAAAAAAAAAATTTTGATAAAAAAAAAATTTCAAAAATTTTCATGAAAAAAAATGTTTGCTAAAAAAAATTGTTGGTAAATGAAATTGTCGATGAAAAAAAATTTTTTTTTTTATGAAACAAATTAAAAAAAATATTTTTGATAAAAAAAAGCTGTATTGCCTACAGCTTTCGCCCAAAAAAGAAAATAAAAATTCGTCCAAAAATTTTTCATACAAATTTGGGCCAAATTTTTGGCGTACGGACATAGCGCCCAAGTGCATATCGCCCAATTTGAAAAAGTCATTCCACCCAAAAAAAATGTGTGTTAGTTGTTGTTGCAAAATTTTTTGGACGATATGGCCATTATTTTTGGGTATTTTAACAATTTTCTTTAAATTAATATAAATTATCAAAAATGTCATAAGTATTACCCAAATATCAAAATGTTGAATTTAAAAAATGTCATAGCACCCAAAAAATTATCATAAAACTCACCAATATTGTTTTTTTTTAACACAATATTTTAAAGTTTTTATGCGTAGCCGGCCTTTGGCCGGCTACAAAAAAAAAAACAAATCATAGAAGTCGTAATTTCGACATTTCGCCCAAAAAAATATTTTGGATTTTTTGACAATTTTGTTTTGGGAGAAATAACATTTTTAGACCTATCATTTTGGTCAATATGTCGCAGCTTGGGCGATATGACATTTACGGCTTTGGGCGATAAGACCTTGGGCGCTATGTCCGTACGCCCAAATTTTTATGTTTTTGGGCTAAATTTCGATATTACAATTAGGGGATTTCCTATTACGAAAAATATTGGTCCTGGACCCACCTTTAAACATACTGATCGATTTGTTTGATATTTGAAAGTTTAGCTTTTCTTGACCCAAGGACGAACGCTATTGAATTATCTATGTAAAATAATTTCTAAAAAACTAGTTCCTAAATAAAAACATATTGCTTTCTGGCAATCAAAAAAAAATTTTAATTTTTTAATGTATAGTAGAATCGGTTGCAGGGTAATATGATCCCTTCCGGAACCAATTATTTGGAACGGAAAATTTTTCTGGGATTATCTATAAAATATTAGAAAATAAACAAGTAGAAAAGTTAAATTCGATTTGGCCGAATCTATGAATACCCTCCACAATGCCCATTTCAAGTGATAGTAAATTTTCTAACGTGAAAAAAATTACAGTTTTGATTAGAAATATTTTATTTTGTGTAAAAATTTTTTGAGTGTAAAATTTTTTTCGACTGTATTTTGTTTTTTGGTTTGGTACAAAAATATTTTTGAGTGACAAAAATACGTTGTAAAATATTTTGGTGACTTACCAATGTTTTTAAAACAGGTTTAACGAGTTTTCAACACGTGAATTTAAGGTGAAGCTAATCTGAAATTCACGGTTTTGCTAATTACTTTTGAACCACTGGACCGATTTGGGTGAAATTCAATACGAACTAGGCTGGAGGAACAGAAAATATATATGCCAAGCTTCAGCATCCTCAGAATTGCTTTTCAAAAGTTATAGTGCTTTTTATCTCATAAATTCACGAAAAACCCTTGCCGAAATTCAGTCTGTTGCTCATAACTTTTGAACCACTGGACCGATTTCGCTAGATTGCATTACCAACCTGACCAGGTAAATTCCCAACATATATGCCAAACTTCAGGAGCCTCCGTAAAGTCTTTCAAAAGTTAGCGTGTTTTCAACAGACAGACAGACGGACAGACGGACGGACGGAAGGACATCGCTAGATCGTCTTAAAATCGATCGAGGATCATGAATATATATATTTTATGGGGTCCTAGACCAATATTTCGAGGTGTTACAAATGGAATGACAAACTTATATATACCCTCTATCACTAGAGTGGAGGGTATAAAAAACGCGATCTTGATTCAAAAATGCATATCTGCAATTTTTGCAATTTTTTGCTGATCAACATTTTTGGACTAACATGAACCGCCTTCTTGTAAAATTACCCACTGTTCGCACTTCGCCACAAATTAATGTGAACCTATTGGCCTACAAGTTCTTTAACAGGCGCTTTATGCCTAGTGGCCTGAAGATAGATAGAAAATTTTTTCCCGTTTAAAATAATGCCAGTCTAATGTACACATCGCTCATTTACTTGCAAAGTGTCATAACTCAAAAAACTTGAGTTTTGAGTTAATTATACAGAATTATTCGTTATATCATTTTCTATGTTCCTGACTTTTTCAACGGAAACCCAGTAAACCGTAAACGCGTTTTCTGCAAAATTAAATATTTTTAGTTACGACACTTTGCAAGTAACTGAGCGATATGTTTTCGTTAATATTTTTTTTTTGCTTATAAAGCTTATAATAAAGAACTGGGTTATGGCAACCAACTTTTTTCCAAGAGTTAATCAACGCTGTTGCGAAAGAAAGTTAAAATTGCTTGGAATTTGAAAAACCCACAAAAGTCTTAAATCTCTTACAGCTTACTCTATCTGTCTATATGTATGTATGATTTTTTGCTATTTACACATCAGCAGCAACAAAAAAAGGGTCTATGGAAATCACTTTCATTTACAGCCGTTTCATATTGACAAGCTAAAGACATGTTGTAACAAAACAAGATAAATGGATTTTGTTTAGAAAAAAAATCTAAAAATAAAATATTTATTGAATGTATCTAAGCAGAAAAGATTAAATGGATTTGTAAGAGTACAACAATGTAGAATATTTAAGAATTTTATTGTTTATATTTTTTCCTTTAAATTTATATACATTTTTTAAACTTGTGACAAGTTGTGAATCAATAGCAACAGCTGTCAAAAATTTATTTTGAAATAAACTTTGGTCGAAAAATGTATGTGAATTTTTGCATATATTGGATAACATTACATTAAAAATACATAAGAGCCCTGTTTTCGTAAAACTGTAAACATGTTAACATTATCCATTTTACCGATAAGACATCTACCTTAAACAAAATTAACTAGAACTTGGCTTTACTTTTTATTGGTGCCCACCATTTTCCGGTTCTCCGTGTTTCCGGTTCTGAGAAAATGAAAAACACTATACCATAAAATATTTAAATTACACTATTTAATCGGTATTTCAAAAATATTTAGTTGTGTTTGTAAAATTATTTAAAAATCATGTAACTATTTTTTTCTTAAATAAAAAAAATGGAAATGGTGTTGACATGTTTTGTATTTTTTTTTTTTTTTGTAAAAGCGAAAAAACCATTATAATTGTACAAAATTTTTCAAAATACACATATTGTTAGTCCCGGAATACCGGCAAAACCGGAACCGGGAATAATTCAAGAACCGGAAAACCGGTACCATTTCCCGGCAATACTGGGAACCGGGAATACCGGTACTACTTTTTTGTTGATTTTGTTTGATCGATCAAACAATTATGTTCAAAAAACTATTCGATCAATCGATTTTTTTTTAATTTACATTTTTGTTAACACAAAATAAACAAAGCATTAAGGTATTCAATTAATCGGGTTTCTGGTTTAATCAGTTAATCGAGCAAATAATTAATCAGGGTTGAGATTTAATCGGTTAATAATTGGTTAAATTTAAATTATTCGATTAACCGAATAATACCAAGAAAATTAAAATTTAAAATAAAACCACGAATTTTGTGTGCTTTTAAATAATTTATTTATAAACAAGTATGAAATCTATACTTCGCTATGCCCATTCTTTAATTACGCTCCAAAATATTAACCCAAGTAATGATTTTTTTATAAATCCCTAAGTAAACTGAAAACCCAAATTTAACGCAGTAAATATAAATTAAAAAGCTAAGATGTCTTATGATCTTTAAATAATAGACCAAGTCAAAAAATTGTATCTCGTAAACTATTTGTCTGATCAATAAAACTGCAATAGAGAAAACATGAGGCCCTATGCTCCAACGGGATAAAAGGATGACAGAACTCGAAGAAACAGAAAACATAGTGAAGGATATAGGTTTTCAGAAAATCATATTTTGAGATACCCTGTTTCACAACAGGGTTGCCAAACAGCAATGTCATATCGTTATAAAAACACACAAACAAAAACCTTATCAAATTACTAGAAAAAGTCTCGAAATCTCATTTTACCAATATGTGACAGTTTTCCTTATTTTTTAACAAAACATTTTAAAACGAAATTTACATTTTTTTTGTACTTTTACAAATTTCCAAGGTCATATTACAAAAAAAAAATTAGTAAATCATTGCTAGGGCCATAATGGAGTTTTTGCTTTTTAGTAGCACAAGAATCGCTCCATGTTAACAGTTTTGTCATATCCTTGTCTTCGAATACTTTTTCGACATTTTTTTTTTGGAAGGCTGATGCAATATCGTTTACACTTCTTCTGCCAGTATACTCAGTCCACAAAGCACAGTAAATTTTTTTGTTATTGACAAGTGTGTGCACCCAGAAAAGTTTTACAGTAACTATTTTACGGTTATTCAAAAAGTTTTTAGTTAAAGTTATTTTAAACGTTTTATCGTTTGTTTTTCAATGAAAATAAAATATTGAACGATTTATACAGTCGTAAAAATAATAAACTACAAAAGTTACGGAAAAATATTTTTATCAGTTAAATTATTTGTGACTGATAATACCGTATAATTTTACAGAAGTACGGTTTTTGTAGTTTGTTATTCAAAAAATTTTATTATTACTTCACAAAATAAAAAATTGTATACAGTTAAAATAACTGAAATATCGTTTGTTTTTATGGAATGTCTGGTCATTTGTTAACGTTTAAAAATAACTGAAAAAGTATGTTGTTTCAAATGAAATATAACTAGTCCGTTTTTTAAAAGGAAAAACGATTGTTATAAACGTTTTTTCAGTTGAATTTACTTACAAAATATTTTAAGTGTGGTTGGAGTACCTGAAGTTTTATCGAAAGCCTTTTAGTTCATTTGTTTTTACTTCAAAAACCTTGCTTCAGGAATTCGTTTTGCGGATTTTCACTCCTTATGGCATCTTTTAGCTACCCTAGTTAAATTTTTTTTCTTCTCGTGTGCGTTAAAACTGTGTTTTGGGAGTAGCAAAAGCTCCAAGCTAAGCCACTAGGGAAGAAACTCTTTATTTTGAATAAGTTTCAAGACACTTCTGTGCTCACGTGACCGGAAAACGTTTTATTTTTTTGTTTTCATTAGAATATTTATTTTTAAAGTTCAAAATATTTTTCAATTTGTTCAAAAAAATAAAATAAATATTTTTGTTTAAAAAATAAATATCCATCATGATGAAAATCGAAAAATATCCATTGCGATAAATATCACAAAGGCGGAAAATATTTAAAAATAAAAAATATAAATATCTTTTTTTTTCATCTTTTGTTTATTTTTAAATCAAATATTTTAAATACAATTTTTATAAAAACTTAAAAAAATATATATCACAACCGACAATAATGGTTTATAAAACCTCCAGTTTTTCGTAGACAAGATCTTGAACTATCGTAGCGCAAAGTTTAAGGCGCAGATCTTTGTATCTGTTATAATTACAGAGGGTAAAAGTAGAAAGATTTTGAAAAATGGCTAGAAAATATCCATAACTTTTTCCTTCTTTCCTTTTTTTTTTTCATATCTCCATATTTTTATATCACTACTGACGCCTTCTATAAAATTCAAAATACTGAATTCGTATTCCATAAATGTGTCGAGAATAATAATAGAAGCTGCTCAAAATTTAAAAGAAAAAACGTTTTCTTCTAAAATACAAGTTTTTCGCGAAGCACATTCGCTGCTTTTTTCTTTTTAAATATGGCGGACTGTTGGTCAAACTAAGTTTTTGTGACATTAGGTCACAATGTCAAAGGTGGTTTAAAATAAATTGCAAAAAATGTATGGCATTCTTGAAAATTGTGCAAAATTTTTAGATCTTGTTCCTATTTTTTTTAGTAGCAGTCAATGCATCACCTTTAAATTTAATGCACAAAACTACGTGTCTTAATATGTACTTAGAACCGATTTGTGTTTTTAATTTTGTTTTTGGTCATTGTGATTGGAAAGCTCGATGTATTTATATCAACTTATTTTGATCCAGTACATCCAAGGCTTTGAACGAAATCGGTCGAAATTGTTCCTAAATGAAAAACCACTTGATGTGTTATCATAAAATCAGAGACGGATTCAAAAATGTTAATGGTTATGGATTTTTTGGACCAAATACAATTTTCTTCTACAATGATACGAACGTTATGTTTGCCAGTTTCGCAATCACGATAAAACGGCAGACAGATAGTGATAACCGAGGGCGAAACTTAAGGCCAAAAAATATCACAATTGGACAAAGTGGCGAAAAATTTTACGCCCTATTGCACATAAATGTACACATAAATCTTAATTTTTTACAACATATCACATTTTTATAAAAATAATTAAATTATTCTTCAACTAATTTCTGTTTAAATTTTTTTAATAAACTATTTTCATCCGATGAAAAAATAAAAAAAAAGATGAAAATAATTTTAAACTTTCCTGATAAATATCACAAACGATTTTTTCAAATTTTGATTTTGAACAATAATAATTATTTTCAACTTTGATTAAAATAAAAAACTCCGAATGGATTTTTATTTTTTTATTGAACACAAGTGTTTGTTTTTTGTAAAGAAAAATATAAAAAGATAGTTTTAAAAGTATTAAAATCGGGTCCCTGATTATTACCTACGAAAACATTTAAAATTAAAGATTTCGTAGGTTATTTTTACAATTTTTCTATTCAATTTTATTTTAAAAAATTTTTAATAAAATTTTTGTGGAATCAATCCCACAATCAACAACATTCTGGCCAGACACTCTACCCATCGTGCCAAAGTTACTTGATACGAACATGTTTTTATATTTCTATAAATAATTTTTTGAATTTTTTGTGTACAAAAAATAACCAAAATAGGTTAAAACTAATGGCTTCTCTTTCAAAAATGCCAACAATTAAAACACAAATTTTAATAATTAAAGAAGAACCACTTAGTTTTACTTACTGAATAAAAATAAATAAATTCGACTAAAATTGAATGCTAATGAAAGTTTATATTTTTTATATTGTTATTTAAAAAAAAAAAAGTGGAAAAATAAAAATCATTTAGGTGGGTAGAAAGCTGAGAAACTAACACTCATAACACGAAGATGACCTCAGAGGTCCAAACCGGATATGGGTCAAATTTAGTACTCGCTGAGGACTTTCTAACAATTTTTTTTTTATAACGATCGGACATCAAATGAAAATGCTATAAACAAATAACGATTTCGGCGGTACCAAATCGTGACCTAAAAATCTAATATTTTGGCTATGGAACTTTTTCGAGGTAAGCTTTAAAATTAAGCCCGCCCAATAGGAACTTTTTTTTCGACCCGGTCTACTGTACAATGCCTTTTTTTAAGTCATAGAGCAATTTTCTTTTGTGAAAAAAATTAACAATTTTGATTAGAAATATTTTATTTTGAATAAAAAAACTTTTTTAAGTCATTTTTGTAAAAAAAATTACAAAATTTTTTTTAATGTGTAAAATTTTTTTTTTTAGTGTAACATTTTTTTTTTTAATGTACTTTTTTTATATTTAGTGTAAAAATACTTTTGAATGACAAAAATACAAAAACAATGTTTTTAAAACTTGTTTAACGGTTTTTCAACACGTGAATTTAAGTGAAACCAATCTGAAATTCACGGTTTTGCTCATAACTTTTGAACCACTGGACCGATTATATACCAACCAGACCAGGAAACGACAAATACATATACAAAGCGTCAGCAGCCTCAGAATTGTCTTTCGAAAGTAAGCGTGTTTTTTATCTCGAAAATTCACGAAAAATCCCTGCCGAAATTCACTTGTTTGCTTATAACTTTTGAACTAATTGATAGAATTCACTGAATTGCAACAACAACCTGACTAGGTAAATGACCAACATAGTATGTCATATGCCAAACTTCAGCAGTCTCAGTAAAGTCTTTCAAAAGTTAGTTCGTTGTCAACAGAAAGACGGACAAAGGGACGGACATTCCTAGATCGTCTTAAAATCTATCGAGGATCATGAATATATATACTTTTTGGGGTCCTAGACCAATATTTCGAGGTGTTACAAATGCCTCCTTAGCCCAAAAACTGGACTAAGGAGGCGTGGTCAAATATTGGAAAAATAGTAAAATTTCTCGAAAAAACAGAAAAATGTCTGAATTTTTTGTGTGGATAGACAGAGATGTAAACTTAAAAAAAAAAAATAAAAAAACAAAAGTGGTCGGATTTTTGATAAATTGACTATTTTAAAAAATGGAAAATTTCAGAATGGGTTCTGAAAATTTTACAAAAAAAAATTTAATAGATAGCCCATACAAAAATGTACCAGAGTGTAAATTTTTGAGATTGTGGTGCATTCCGTTTTAATTTGGTAAATATTAAAACAAGGTAAGTCGACACAAATTTGAAAATGTTTCCAATATTTGACCACGCCTCCTAAGCCCAGTTTTTGAAAAATTAAAAAAAACCAAAAACGCAATTTTCTTAGTTCCATATAGGGCTATCCATGCTGCATATTCCGAAAATTACGGTACACATACTTCTTTTTGCTGGACATTTGGCGTGGAATAACTCATATACCCGCTATCACTGAATTGGAGGGTATAAATGAGTTGAAAATTTTTCTATTGCAAAAATGTTTCAGAATCTTAAACTTTTTCTGAAGTAAAAATTTACAGAATAGTTTCATTTTACACAGGTTGACAAAAGTTGAACTTTTTTCAATTTGCCTGACCTTTGACAACTGATGGACTGTAGTGTGCTTATACCGAATCTGTTATCCAATCAATTATTTCCATCAGCTCGCGTTCGCGAGCAAATCGCTGTTAAAGAATCGAAAAAAATGCGTTTTTACCAACTTTGCTTGGCTATAATTTCCAAAACCCATTTTTGAGCCTCAGTTTTAAACATGAACTTTACTATATTGGATGCGAGGATTCCAAAACTGGTTTTAGTTTTTTTCTGACATCTTTAGTTTTCGAGTTATTAAAAAGGGCATACATATTCAGACAAAATTAAAGAGGGCATAAAGTTAAAAATTTTATTTTAGCGATATCTCAAAAACTAAATATGACTCAACAAAACTAAGAGCATTTTTGGAATAAGCATATCCAACATACCTAAAATCGTCATTTTTTGGAAGTAAGACTAGTGTTGGTAAATATGACTCACAAACATGCCAAAAATAGCCTATTTTCAAAGTTTCCTCAATATTTTAAAGTCTGAAACCTTTTCTATAGAAAAAACGTCTTAGAATCTGAAAGAGTTTCTACTGAAAAAATATGTTTTAGAATCTATGACTTTTTCCATAGAAAAAAAATTATTTTTCTACGAAAAAATAATTTTTTTCTTTAAGAAAAATGTTTCATTATTTTACAGAAAAAAAAATCTTAGAATCTTAATTTTTTATTACAAAAAAACTTTTTCTAAAGAAAAAAAAATTGTTGACTATTTTCTAAGAAACTACTTGTAGTGCAAATGCACTAGGTACCCCTTTTTATCCTAACAATTTTAAATTTCAAAATATGTCTTTCTCTTGGATGTTAATTTTGCTGGAGGATCCTGCATGTTAATTTTTTTAATTCTGGGTTTTTTTGTTAAGTAGTTATAAAAATAGTACCAATTTCGAGTTTTTTCAAGTTCGAAAATCGAACTCCGAAAAGTACTGGAGTACAATTGTTTCCCTATTTCACCCTCTTAGAATAATCTTTCAAATATTTTGCCATATACACCATTTACGCAAACGTTGAGGTATGTGCACTAAAATGCATGTAACTCATGAACTAACAAGGGAAGTATCTCAACCCTTATGAACCGATTTGCCTGAAACTTAAAATATATATAAATGAGACGATTTTAAGGTTGGGGTGTCTCGGCTTATCGGCCATATCAGTGTTTAAAAATTTCGTTGTCCCCTTATAAAACAATGAGGACCTTCGGGAAAATTTCGATAACTCCCAAACTAACAGTAATATCGTCTAGAGCAAAAATACGTGTCGACTTAAATTTAATAAAGATTATTTCGTATTAATATGGATATCGTATGTCTATGTCTTCATATAAATACCCCCCAAAATTTGGACATTTTCATGAAAAAAATATTTAACGAAGCAGAATTTTTACGGGGTTATGCCACCGTTGGATAGGCATTAAAAAATCCTTTCTTCTCATATGGAAACATCATATAGTTTCTTTGAAAGAAATCGCTAAAAAATCCAAAAAACGATTTTTTTGCCAATTTTGACCCATTTTTTGAACCCCTAAATCCCCGATATGGCCGATAAGCCGAGACACCCCAACCTTAAAATGGTCTCATTTAAATATATTTTAAGTTTCAGGCAAATCGGTTCATAAGGGTTCCCTTGTAAGACATATACAAAGACCATATGCCCATAAAGACCATGGAATTGGCATCACTTTTTATGGGAAATTTGCAGAAATAAAATCGGTTCACGCATTACAGAGAACACAATCACAATGCAACTTGTTATTATATTTTGTGCACTTAAATGCATATAACTCATGAACCAATACCCACACAAAATCTTGTATACATAAAAACCTTGGTTTTGACCATGGTATTTACGTAAATTTTCATGGGAAGTTTGCAGAAACAAGATCGGTTTAAAGCATTCCAGAGAAAACGCATTACAAAGATCATACAATTTATTTTGATATAGATTTCAACAAGAAAAAAAAATATATAAAATCAGGCAAAGGTTTTTTTACCAAATAACATTAAATGAGGTGGTGAGACCGCAAAGAAAAAGGCATTTTATTTTCTTTTTCATATTCACTACAGATTAAAAATGATGCTCGTAACAGTTCTGAACATTTTTTTAAAAATCTGAAAAACTCAGGAAAAGATTTTTGCACAAAATACTATTAACTTAAAAAAATATTTTTTTAATTTTTTTTCTGTGCACTTTGGACGAAAAATTATGCTCCTAACAGTTTTAATTTTTTTTTTAAAAGCTGAAAAAATCAGCCAAAGATTTTTGCACCAAATTACATAAAATGATGGGGTGAGAACGTAAAAAAACATTTTTTTAACCACTCTAATCGGCAAGTGTTTCGGAAATTTTCAGAGATGTTTTTTGCCTTGTTTTCGAGAAAAAAATGTCAAACAATGCACTATGTTTATATTTTACAATCATGTATGCGTATGAGTTACATTAACTCTTAAGAAATATTTAAAATAATGATGTGATCGTGGGTGAGTTTTTTTTGACGATCACGCTCACGAAGGAAATATGAGTGAATTTTTATTTAGTCAGCGTTCGTGATAGTAAAAAAACTCTCTCACGATCCCATCTATATCTTAAATTTGTCTTAAGTGTTAAACGTGTACTTTTGTAGCCTAATCAAATCTAAATATAATTGGACCATATTTTGACTTAGACCCCATATAAAATTTTCGCCCGATATTCAGTTAAATCGGTCCATGGGCGACAAAAATATGCCAATTTGACTCAAATTTGGTTGTGTGTGTTTTCTACATTAATTAAAGATCTAGCGGAAGTTCATGTTTGGACTTGAGACCCACTTTCCGGACCGACTATAATTTTCTTACTTGTTTTAATCTAAAATAATAAAATTAGATATTATTTGATACAACCATTTCAAGGATAAAATTATATCTATTAATTTAATATTTTTGCAAGTGTTACTAAAATTATTGAAACATTTCTTTATCTCGGAGTTTCCGCATTATTTCCTAACACAACTTTGTTTCTAGTGTTGAGAAAACTTTTTTTGTATCCTTTTTCATGGAAATTTTTGTGGAGAATATTTTATGCTTAAATTGTTTAACCATAAATCTCTTCTTATGTGGTCGCATATATAAATACGTAAAAAAAATTGACAGCATATTTCATTTTTTATTGTTAAAGCTGACATTTCTACCAACATGTGTTGTTCTAAAGTTTGTAAAAAGAAAGTTTTGTAGGAAAAATATATATAAATTTGTCAGATTATTTAAAGACCGCAATTCAATTTAAAAATCAGCGCAAAAATATTGTAAATCTGTGGGGGGCTTATTATAGTTTAACAAAAATTTTGCATATTCTTTTTTCATAAAGAAAGAAGTTTTCAGATAGATTTTATAGTCAACACTTTCCTACACTTAGTCTTAACATATGTATTTTTATTTAAATTCAGAATATTAACCCTTTAGTGCTGGTGGGTCCTATTCGAACCTATGAACAAAATACACTTACATTATCGCCATTAAATGAAAAAAATTATAGGCCCCAACAGCACTTAAGGCACAAATTTCTAAATTTTAATTATTTACCAATTAAAATAACATCAAGTAGATTCAGAAAAATCCGCCCAGCAAATCTGTTAATGTTTAAAAGTTCAAAATTTTCTAAAATTTGACCTTTTACCCTTAACAGGGGCAATTTTTTATCTCGTGTTGATATAATTCGATCGAAAACATATGAAGTTCGTAAAAAAAACCAAAAAAAAAATAAATAAAAGCAAAAAAAGTGCCAAAAATCACTACCCAAGCAGAAATTAACGACGGTTTAAAAAAAAAGCGTTCTGAAAGCACTGTAACAAAAAAAAGCATTCCCAAAACGCTATTTTCAAACGCTTTGCGACTGTTTTTGAAAAGTGTTCTGAAAGCACTATAACAAAAAAAAAAAGCAATCTCAAAACGTTGTTTTGGAACGCTTTGAGAGCTTTTTCGAAAAGCTTTTTAAGAGTTCTTTATTTTTTTTTTTTTTTTTTTTTGAAAAAAATTTCGAAGTTCCGAAACTATTTTTGAATAACAAGTTTTTGTCAATTTTTTGTTGCTTATTAATTAAAAAAATCATCAAAAATGTTTTTAGATTTTTTTTTTTTTATTTCCTAAGTTTCAAAAATTTTTTTGAAAAATTTTCTAAGTTTCTTGGAGTACAAACATTTTTTTTTTTCGGATTTCACTTTGTATCAAACTAATTATTATAACCGAACTAAAACATAAATTCTTTACTTTGGGTTTTTAAAGCGCTTTGATGACTTAAAAAAAACGTTCTTTTTTACATCGCTTTTAAAACGCATTAAATCTAGCGTAGATCGATGCTATCATTCGGATCATCTGATGGCGCTTTGAAGTTGGTATACAGAATGCTCGTACAACCGTCTACAATGCTTTCATAACGCTTTTGCGATTGTATTTTTCTGACTGGGTACTTTCCCGAAATCCGCCGAAATTACATCACTGTAATAGCCAAATAAAACAGCAAGGCCTACAATTTTTAGGGTTTTTATTCCTTTATATGTGCTTAACAAATCCTTAAACTTCAATAGTCGATTTTTTAAAAATTCTTTAACAAAAAAAAATACTGTTGGAAATACTGTTGAAAAATTCAGATCAATTTAGCATTTATTTAAAACAAGGTAGCAAAACGCAATAGGAAAAATATTTATCTTCTTAGTACATTGGGACTTGAAGAATAATAAAATGTTGTTTCAGTAGATAATTTCAATAAATTTCAAAAATGGGGCTCGAATTCCTTGATTAAGTGGCCTGACACGCGTTAGTTGCCTGGGGAAGTTGTAATAACTTGGCTGATTTTCAACCGATTTTAATTTTTAATACCTTATTAGATATGCAATTAGCTCTTAATCACAATTCAGTAATCATTTGAATTCAAACTTAACTCAAAATACCAATAAAATTGAGAAAATGACACAAAAGTCAAATTTTCCGTTTTTTTTGGTTGGACATTTTTTTTTTCAAAAATTTTTTTCTGCAGGGAACCTCAGGTAGGATTATAATCGTTATTTAAGGTTTTTAGTGTTCAAGTATTCTTTATTATATTTTTTTTATAGAAACATTTTCAAATTGTAAAAATTTATTGCTATAAAGAAAACTTAATAAATGTTTTATATTTTGAAAAATTACCCTTTAACCCATTTTGTACCAAGATTCAATTTTATTTTTAGTTTTTGGAAAAAGGTACTTTTTTTTTGGGTAATTAGCACCCGCTGATCTCAAAAATCTTGCCAAAAAAAAATTTCAATGTGCCGTTATCCCAGAAAAGCCTGCATTTCAACTTTTGATGCAATTTTAGTATTTGGGTTTATTTGCTATTTTATTAATTTATTTCATTATTTTCAAAATAAATAGTTTCAAAATAATTCATGTTAGTGGAATTTAATAATAAATTAAACCTTAAACATTTTAAAATTATTCAAAACAAGTAGAAAAGTTAAATTCGACTTGGCCGAATCTATGAATACCCTCCACAATGCCCTTTTTAAGTGATAGTATATTTTCTAACGTGAAAAAAATAACATTTTTGGTTAGAAATATTTTATTTTCTGTAAAAAAACTTTTTTTTATTAATTTTTGAAAAAAAAAATAATAATCTAATTTTTTTTGAGTGTAAATTTTTTTTTGAGTTTAACATTTTTTTTGAGTGTATATTTTTTTTTTGTTTTAGCGTAAAAATATTTTTGTGTGACAAAAATACCTTGTAAAAAATTTTTTGACTTACAAATGTTTTTAAAACATGTTTAACGGGTTTTCAACACGTGAATTTAAGATGAAACTAATCTGAAATTTACGGTTTTGCTAATAACTTTTGAACCACTGGACAGATTTGGCTGAAATTTAAAACGAATTGGACCAGAGGAACGGCAAATACATACGCCACACTTCAGCACCCTCTGAATTGCCATTCGAAAGTTACCGTGTGTTTTATCTCGTAAATTCCAGAAAAACCCTTTTCGAAATTCACTCATTTGCTTATAACTTTTGAACCACTGGACCGATTTCGCTGGATTGCAATGCCAACCTGACCAGGTAAACATATATGTCAAACTTCAGGAGCCTCCGTAAAGTCTTTCAAAAGTTAGCGTGTTATCAAAAGACAGACAGACAGACAGACGGACGGACGGACATCGCTAGATCGTCTTAAAATCGATCGAGGATCATGAATATATATACTTTATGGGGTCCTAGACCAATATTTCGAGGTGTTACAAACGGAATGACAAACTTATATAAACCCTCTATCACTAGAGTGGAGGGTATAAAAATTAAAAGCCGAAAATCAAAAAATGCTAAATTTTCGTTTTGCTTGAAAAAGTTTCTGTGCTAATTTGAATTGCATTTCATGGACACATAATTTGCAGTGGTCAAGCGGGGATAATTTTTTTTTTTTTAATTTAAAAAAGACGAGACTTAAAATTCGTAATCATATTTACCTGAAATTCCACCTTTTTCATACATAAATATTGTTTTGAAACAGGTGTTCTCTACTGTTCGAAAAATCGAACAAAGGATCAAAATGGGTTAAGAGATTTTAAGGTTCTAAAGAATTTTTTGAGAGCAAAAGACCCAGATTCTGACACAATTTTCCAATAAAAACTAATAAGTCAGGTTTGAGATATGTTTACTCAAACAAAGTTATCTGATTTTGAAATTTTTCTGAGTCATTTGCTTAAAGTGAAAGTTTATGATTCTGAGACATTATCCCAATACAAAAATTTTGAGGTTATGAAAAGCTGACGTCAATGACAAGGTTTTTATGTGTCTTTGTATGTAAATTGGTTCATGACTTATATATATTTTAGTGTACATACCTGTACGTTTGCGTAAATGGTGAATATGGGGAAATATTTGAAAGGTTCCCAGCAAAACTTAGATTACCAAATAAGGTATAAAATAAGGTATAGGATTTCTTATTTTATACATTGCAGCATTGATGATTTTAACAGGCGATGAGACTCAAAGTAATGCATCCACATTATCACAAAGAATACCAGTAAGGTATAAAATAAGTCATAAATTTATAACGAAGAATACGAGTAAGGTGTAAAATATATGATATTTTATAGGTTACCTGGGGATTGAGCCCCAAAATGGTCATGTGGATCTACAAGATGATTGTGAGACCGATCATGACGTACGCTGCCATAGTCTGGTGGCCGAAGACTATGCAGGGGGATGCCACCGTAAGACTAGGCAAGGTACAGCGTCTGGCCTGCACTCTAATCACGGGTGCTATGAGAACCTGCCCAACTTTGGCCCAAAAAGCCATTTTGGGTCTCACACCTCTCGACATATTTATTAGATCTACGGCAACTATGGCTGCGCGTAGAATGAATATCGATTACTCTGACCCTCGCAACTTGAGCGGTCACTCCAATATTCTTTCTTCAATAGGAATTAGGGAAAACCTAGATATGCCGACGGATAGAATAAACACTGTGCTTCGCTTTGGAAGGAAATTTGAGATCGTGATACCGAGTAGACCAGAGTGGGATGAAGGTGGTCCATATGTGGATACTAGAAGCCTAAACTGGTATACTGACGGATCCAAAATGTCCTCTGGAGTTGGCGCTGGTGTCTACGGTCCAAACACGCGGATCTCCGAACCAATGGGTAGGTGGCCTACAGTTTTTCAGGCTGAAATTCAGGCTATTACAATATGCGCTAGAGTTAATATTGCAAAGGGTATAAAGGGTACTCATATTTCAATCTTCTCTGATAGCCAGGCAGCACTTCAAGCGCTGTCTTCTTGGGAATTTAAATCCAAAATGACACTGGAATGTTTTGATACCCTTCAGCAGCTGGCCGGGAGAAACAAAATTATTTTATTTTGGATCCCTGGTCATAGAGGTTTTGAGGGTAATGAGATAGCGGATGAGCTTGCTAGAAATGCCTCCGCTACTCCTATGACCGGACCCGAACCCTATTGTGGGGTAAACTGGTCCACCTTCTCGAACATGATTAGGGGTTTGGAAAGAACCGACTTCTTAAACTTGTGGGAAAATTCAGGAGGTCTACGACAATCCAAGGCACTAATCGCTCCATTATCATATGGAAGCAGGCACGTACGCAGGAATTTATTTTGGGGGGAGCCCAAAAAATTTTTTTTTTAAATTTCGTTTTTTACCTAAATGTTTTTGAGCCTAATTTTTTTACATTTTTATAAAACAAAACATTTATTTTAAATTTAATATAAAAAAGACTATTTTTTTTAAAAGAATTTGAAAATGTATGCAACATTTTTTTAAAAATTCTCAAATATACTTTACGTGCAAAAACTCAAAATTCTGGACACCTTTATGATTTGTTTGTATACTTTTCCAAGGTTTTTGGATTACACTGTACGACACAATTTTGCACCCATGATCGGGACCAAAAAATTCTAAAAGTACTTGTGGAAATAACGATTATGCCCGATTTCATTCCAACTGGACCCGAGAGATAACAAATAAATACGACGAACTTTAGGTGAATATAAATTGTCTTTTAAAAGTTAGCGTATTTTTAACCATCAATCACTAAATAGAGGGTATAAAGAAATGCGAAAAACATCCAATGTTGAGAAATTTCTATATAACTTTTAAACCCGTAAACCGATTTTCCTCATGTTTCGCACATTTTATCTGACACTATGTGCAAGTGTTTGAGCAAAATTTAAGCCATCACGATTAACTGTTGCGGGCGTAATCCAATTTTCCCCAAGTGGTTGAAACTTAGATATATAAAAATGTTAATTTCCTTATAAAACGCGAAAACGAATTAAATAATGAGACATTTTGCTTTTAGAAAAATTCTTAATTTTTAAAACATTTTTCGTACAGAAAAATTCTTAAATCCAGAGACATTTTTCGTACAGAAAAACTCTCAGATTCAAAGATATTTATCGTATAGAAAAAGTTCTCAGTTTTTGAGATACTTTTCGTTTAAAAATAAAACATTTTTCGCTTTGAAAAATTCTAAGATTCTCTGTGGTATTTTTCGTATTAAAAAATTCCAAGAATCTGAGACATTTTTCATAGTATAATAAAAATGTCTCAGATTTTTATAGAAAAATTCTGACATCATGAAACATTTTGCGTACAGAGAAATTCTTAGTTTCTAACACATTTTTGTACAGAAAAATTTCTTGTACCAAAAAATTTCTCCGTATAGAAAAAATCGCAGATTCTGATACAATTTTTGTATACATTAAAAAAAAACTTGTAAAATGACATGAAAATTTTGTAACTTTTTTCTGCTACCTCCTTTTGGTCAAGAAATCCTTGTAACCTTACAAGCTTTTTACCAATAATTTTGTAATTTTATAAGCTTTTAACCAATAAAATTGTAAATTTACCTTTTTTTGACGAGATGAAACTTACAAGGAGGTTTCGTGACTTTACTAAATTTTTTGCTACCTCCTATTTTACGAGAATTCCTAGTAAAAATTACGAGATTTTTTGTAGTTTTACAAGCTTTTAACCAATAAAATTGTAAATTTACAACATTTTTGACGCAATAAAACTTACAAGGAATTCTCGTGAATTTACTAGACTTTTTTGTAAAAAAAACCTTTGAAATTTGTCAAATTTCAAAAAAACATGTAAACTGTCAAATATTGGTAACAGGGGATTACGAGATTTGACAAGATTTTTTTTTGTGTGTAAATTTTCTGATTCTGAGTCATTTTTTGTAAAGAACCTTCCCTAAAGAAAATACTTAGATTATGAGACGTTTTTTATTTAAATAAATTATCAGATTCTGAGACATTTTTGTAAAGAAAAGTTTTTGAACTCAAAATATTTATTGTAGATAAAAATGTTCCAGTTTGATATCGATATTTTGGAAAAAAAAATTGGTTTAACTTGAAATTGCAAAGTATATTAAAATTGGTGTAGATGAATGACACAATTTCCAATGCATATGTTCTGAAACATTGTTTGGCAAAACAATTCTCAAACTCTTTGACAAATTCTGTAAAAAAAAATCTGCGATTTCACCAAAACTATACCATTTAAAATTATATTTTGGATATAAAATATATTTTTAATCATCAAAATTTTTCCGCGAATCACAAATCTAGTCAAATGTGGCGGCGGCTTTAAACAAAGTCGATAGAAAGGCTAATGGATTAATATTCATGGTGCATAGCTTACTTGATCAATCACAATTACCTTTCAAAGGTGTCTTATTCGCCACCGTGAAAATTTAGGAATTTAATTCAACTCAACATTTTTTCAATTAAAATTTTGTTTTTTTGTATTTTTTCAATATTTTTAAAAATTTTTAAATATTCGTTAGATTAGAGACAAAAAGAAAAAAAAAATACTGAGCCTTTTTTGTTAACAAAAGTATATTTTGTAGTGCAAGGTCTTAAAATTTTTATATGGCCAAATCATTTTGGGGGGGGCCCGGGCCCCCAGGGCACCCCCCCTGCGTACGTGCCTGTATGGAAGTATACTTAATCACACCAAAAGTGACATTAGGTTACTGACAGGTTTTCTCACCGGGCATTATAAGGTAAATTATCACTTGCATAATTTAAACCTTTGTGCATCGTCTCTGTGTCGACTTTGTCTTGAGGAAGTGGAGACAACGCAACACATATTATGTGAATGCATCGCAATATGTAGGATCAGAAGACGGTTCTTAGACAAGGAATTTCTTAATTCTGAGGATATAAGGCTAGCTTCTCCATCCTCTGTTATAATGTTCATTAGGAACATTGAACAGAGTTTGAATTAGATTAATGGATCTTGGCACAAAAGACCCATAAGGGTCGCAGTGCCGGCCGTTAGGGCTAGATCACCCCTTGAATAATAATAATAAATAGGTTGCGACAAATGAAATAATATAGCATACCAGAAGATAATATAAAGGTGTTACGAGTAGTGAAAAAGTAATTATACCCTCCAACTACAGTATGGGGGTATACTCACTTCCCAGTTGGAAAATGTGTCACTGAGGAAATTTCCACAGTGATTCCGTGAGGAAATGTCATTGGGTACTGACAAATCATAGGTAATCCTTAATGACATGTCCTAACATTGTCACCTCTGAATGTTTGCTTTAAGAGTGTGGACAATTCCTCTAAGACATCTAAAAGGAAATGTCTACAGAATGGCAGTATATTAAATTAGAATTTTAAATCTGAGCAACTCTTCAATTTCCAAGAAAAAATTGGCAACATTATCGATTTATTTAAAATAAAATCAAAATCTATCAAGTATAATAAAAGTAATAAATAGACAAACAATTTTCAAAATAAAGTTTGGAACAAGTAGTTAGGTGTGGGACTAATAAACTGGAGGTTCCAGGTTCAAATCCAGTTGGGACTAAAAAAGGCGAAAAGTTTTTTCTAAATATGAGAAAGATAATTTATAAAGGAAAATTGATAAAAGTAAAAACTAAAGGAAATACGAAAATTTTTTGTATTTTCGCATGACCTACGTCAGACATTTCCCCAAAGAAGTCTTAGGTGACATGTCCACAGAAGGTCAGCCCTGACCACTGCTGACTTTGAGTGTGGACATTTTGAAAATTTGTATGAAACTGTCCTCAACCCAGTACATAGAGATGTCTTGTGGATGTCAGCAGTGACTCTGACATGTCACCGCTCCGTCACTGAGGATGCCTCGAGGACGTTGCCAACTGGGTTTGTCATTCCGTGTGTAACGCATCGAAATATCGGTCGAGGACCCCATAAAGTATTTATATTATTGATCAGTGATCGATTCTAAGACATTCTAGCGATGTCCGTCCGTCCGTCTGTCTGTCTGTCTGTCTGTCTGTCTGTCTGTCTGTCTGTCTGTCTGTCTGTCTGTCTGTCTGTCTGTCTGTCTGTCTGTCTGTCTGTCTGTCTGTCTGTCTGTCTGTCTGTCTGTCTGTCTGTCTGTCTGTCTGTCTGTCTGTCTGTCTGTCTGTCTGTCTGTCTGTCTGTCTGTCTGTCTGTCTGTCTGTCTGTCTGTCTGTCTGTCTGTCTGTCTGTCTGTCTGTCTGTCTGTCTGTCTGTCTGTCTGTCTGTCTGTCTGTCTGTC
Source organism: Pegoplata infirma (assembly GCA_963921195.1). Classification (NCBI taxonomy): domain Eukaryota; kingdom Metazoa; phylum Arthropoda; class Insecta; order Diptera; family Anthomyiidae; genus Pegoplata; species Pegoplata infirma. The sequence goes on from OY992537.1 coordinate 83,592,475, forward strand.
TGTCTGTCTGTCTGTCTGTCTGTCTGTCTGTCTGTCTGTCTGTCTGTCTGTCTGTCTGTCTGTCTGTCTGTCTGTCTGTCTGTCTGTCTGTCTGTCTGTCTGTCTGTCTGTCTGTCTGTCTGTCTGTCTGTCTGTCTGTCTGTCTGTCTGTCTGTCTGTCTGTCTGTCTGTCTGTCTGTCTGTCTGTCTGTCTGTCTGTCTGTCTGTCTGTCTGTCTGTCTGTCTGTCTGTCTGTCTGTCTGTCTGTCTGTCTGTCTGTCTGTCTGTCTGTCTGTCTGTCTGTCTGTCTGTCTGTCTGTCTGTCTGTCTGTCTGTCTGTCTGTCTGTCTGTCTGTCTGTCTGTCTGTCTGTCTGTCTGTCTGTCTGTCTGTCTGTCTGTCTGTCTGTCTGTCTGTCTGTCTGTCTGTCTGTCTGTCTGTCTGTCTGTCTGTCTGTCTGTCTGTCTGTCTGTCTGTCTGTCTGTCTGTCTGTCTGTCTGTCTGTCTGTCTGTCTGTCTGTCTGTCTGTCTGTCTGTCTGTCTGTCTGTCTGTCTGTCTGTCTGTCTGTCTGTCTGTCTGTCTGTCTGTCTGTCTGTCTGTCTGTCTGTCTGTCTGTCTGTCTGTCTGTCTGTCTGTCTGTCTGTCTGTCTGTCTGTCTGTCTGTCTGTCTGTCTGTCTGTCTGTCTGTCTGTCTGTCTGTCTGTCTGTCTGTCTGTCTGTCTGTCTGTCTGTCTGTCTGTCTGTCTGTCTGTCTGTCTGTCTGTCTGTCTGTCTGTCTGTCTGTCTGTCTGTCTGTCTGTCTGTCTGTCTGTCTGTCTGTCTGTCTGTCTGTCTGTCTGTCTGTCTGTCTGTCTGTCTGTCTGTCTGTCTGTCTGTCTGTCTGTCTGTCTGTCTGTCTGTCTGTCTGTCTGTCTGTCAATTAAATTCGTTAACAGCCGAATTGTTAAATTCGGCACAGCCGAATTTAACACTCTCACTTGTTTTGTATTAAATTTACTCACGTGATTACAAGTGAGTGTAAGTAGATAAAATATGCTCGTGAGTGTGTGTCGTTAGAAATTTCCTGTCGTGAACCCATCTCTAGTTTAAACCCACCAAAAAATACTGCTTGCCTATAAGCAGGTTTGTAAGGGAGTGATTTTTGTTGTTTGCTTACAAACTTGCTTACGTATGGCATGATATTTGTTAGCAATGTCCCACTTTATAGCATTTCTTCCGAGCGCTTATATCGGCGCAATGAATATGAATTGAAATCATGCCTTTTTTTAAATATTTGTAGTATTTTTTTGATTCACTGCCATACTTTAGTGCAACCGGTATGCAGGTTTGTATGCCAACAAAATCTCTCCCTTACACTACTGCATACGGTATGCAGCTGTGTAAGCGAATGTCATAGAAAAACAACAACATCAAAAATCATTCGCTTACACAAGTGCGTTCTTGTATGCACTGCTTCCAAAATCCCGATTATTTTTTGCTGGGAACTTATCATTTTTTTATAAAATAATTATTTTTTATGTTATTGTAATGCATTATGCATCCAATTATAAATAATACATTATTTCAAACTTTCAAATAATACATAATGTAACCAAATATAAGTCATCCATGATTTAATGTTTAGAAATAACAAATATGAAATACATTTTTCCAATAATCATGCATTACGTAGCAAATTATTAGTAATGCATTATTTTTCACTTGAAAATAATACGTTGTGGAACAAATGTTTTGTAAGACATCATAAAATAATGCTACAAATAAGTTATATGCATTACCTGGTAATGTGTTATATAATCACTACCCATTACCAAAGTTTTGCTGGGACAGCCCGTAAAATGCATATGCAATTGATGTAAAAGTTTTAAGAGTGAAACTGAAATTTTAACGAAATAAAAAAAATTGGAATTAGCTCCGATGAAAGCGCCGAAGGCGAAAAATTTTACCAACAAATTTTAACAAAAAATCGAGCGATTTTTTGTTAAAATAAAATTGCCAAAATAAAATTGGGCAATTTTTCATACATAATTTTTGGTTAATTTCGAAATTTTGCCCAAAAACTAAGAAAATTCGCCCAAAAATGTTGGGCAACTTTTCATAGGAAATATGACCCAAATTTGTATGAAAAATTTTTGGGCGAATTTTCGTTTTCTTTTTTGGGCCATTTTTCTTGAGGCGATTTTGCCTACAGCCGAATGAAATAGGGTAAACCATTGTACTTTAGTACTTTTCGAACTTCGATTTTCGAACTGGAAATTTGGTACTATTTTTATAACTATTGAACCACAAACCCCCAGAATTAAAAAAATAATATGCAGAAATCTCCAGCATAATTAACATCAAAAAGCAAGGCATATTTTGAAATTAAAAATTTTGATGGTTAAAAGAAGTACCTAAGCATTTGCACTACAAAGTATGCTGGGGGTTTGCTAGTTTTAATAAAATTTAACAAACTTGTTATACGGAAAATTTTTGAACTAACTACTCATACAAAAAGCTAAGGACATAATTTATAAAGTTTATGTGAAAATATATTTTATAAAAACATTAACATTATACATACTAATTTTTCTCTTTTCAGATTTTAAAGGAAAATGTTAATATGAATTCATACAAATAAATATAAAGACTAACAAACTTAAAAAAAATTTCTATGAAAAAAACATAATACTTAAAGTATTCTTCAACAATAAGAAGATGACATTTATGAAAAATGTTTACAACAAAGAAACAACATAAAATAGTAAAATGTAATTCAACATGACTCATCAAAAATGTAAAATAACAAAAACCTACAGAAAAAAAAAAAAACTTAATGAACATAAAAACTTGAAAAAAGATTTATACAAAATTCATACAAAGAAAACTTAATAATAAACTTAAAAACAAAAAATTAAACAGAACAATTTTGTTTAATGAAATTTAAACATAACCAAAAATAATGTATTTAATAAAAAAATTTATATCAAAAAATAAAATAAGTTTAAGACATGGTACATCTAATTGACATTCGATTACGTGTCATTTTGATAGTGATAGAAATTCAACTAAATTACGTGATGTCATACAACAACTTGTAACATTTGATTCGAGTTTGAAAGCATGTAGAAAAAGCAAAAAAAAAAACTAAATTCAAATAAAAATTTGTTCAAAAATTCATCCCAAAACCTTAATCTGTTATATCTTTGTTTAACACATAGTTAACGTAACGAAAACGCAAACGTGCTGAAAATTTACGCGAACGCGCGTGATTGTGTATTTGAAAATGTAAAAAGTTTTAAATGGATTTTACATCTATTTTTATCAAGCAGACATTATGGCATCATAGTGAAAACGTAAAAGGAACTTTAATATAAAACAACATTGCAACAAACCAAATCAAATACCATTTCAAACTATCCTTGTATTTGTAAACTAACATTTTCCCTTAGAAACGTATTTTTTCTTTATTTTCTCAATGTTCTTTTTCTATACAACATCTAAATCAAAACACACCTAGTTTTTTTTTTCTTTCACATCCAAATGTACCATAAAAGTGCGAGTATTTTAACCAAAACGTGACACATGGCTATGTATTATTATGCTAGTAAAATATCAGCCATCGCTTGTGGTACACGTTGTAGACAAAGTGTTTTACAAAAATCTCGCGGTCAACGTGATCGTGATAAAAACCACCATCTATCCCATCATTCCTCAAACCAGCAACATAGGCATCATGCTGCCAACTCGTATGCTGCCGATTGCACAACTGATACAGATGATGAAGTGGACAACGATGGCATTTGCATACGTATGCAAACACGTAATGATAACAGTGAATTTAGTGGTATGGCTCCGGATGGCCGCATTTATGTTACTAATACAAATGATACTGGCACGACGGAAACATCGGTGTCCACACTGGTGGCCTCTGCAAATGTTGGTGGAAGTGGTGCTCTTGGCAATGGCAACAATACAGATGGCATCCGTTACAGAAGGCGTTACAGCGAGCAACTGGATGCATATGATATTGAGCTTGGGTTTCAGAAATTTGAGGTAAGTTATGCAATTAAACGTTTTGGTAATTTATTTTAATGTCTAAATGTAATTGTTTAATTATCTAGTTTGAAATAGTAGTTAAAACAAAAACTAAGTGCTTACCCGAGTAAAAATAATTTATTGTGACCTTATATTCATATTATTTCGTATATGCCCGAGTAAAAAAGTTTTGATATAATCATATACTACTATTTTTTAATAAATTTATATATTAATATACCCATCATTTGATTCCAAAAATGAAGTATCCAAAAAATATATATGATTATGTCTTATTTGATAAAATTTTATTTATTAGATATAATTAGATCCCAAAATTGGAACGGTAAATTTCATCTAATTTGATATTGAAGATCATATTAGATATAATAAGATATTATTATATATAATTAAATCTTATTAGATCTATTTTTTTAAAAATATCAAATTAGATAATATTTACCGTTCTATTTTTGGGATCTAATTATATCAAATTTGATCTAATTAGATATAATCATATATTTTTGGATCCTCCATTTTTTCGATCAAATGATGGATATATTAATATACAATTATATTAAAAATATATGATTATATCAAAACTTTTTACTCGGGTAGTATAATATTTTAGCTTGGGTGATTTTATTTTGATTTATTATAATTATTATTTATTTTATTTTGTTTATTATGATTTTTATACGGAATCATTTCTAAATTCAAAAAAAAAAAAAATATTGCTTTGGAAAAAGTTTTAGCGCAAAGAAATAAAATGTGTAAATTTTAATAAATTTCTTTTAAACAAATATCAGGTTTTAATGACATTGTCTGATGGTAAAAGTCCCGAATTCGGAAACAAAAGAAAAAATATTAGACTTAAGACATGGTTCATCCACAACACTTTTTTTGTGATTGTGAAATTTTCCTGAGACATTTTCTTAATGAAACATTTCCTTAAGGAAACATTTTAAGATCATAAGACATTTACACAATAAAAAAAATTCAGATGTTTTTTGCCCATTGAAAATCATTTTGAATTTATGAAATTCTTGCTGTAGAAAAATTCGAAAAATTAAAAATCATTTTGAAAAAAAAATCTCAAATTCTTATGCACTTTCATATAGAAAATTCTCAGATATTTACAAGACAATTTTCTCACCGAAAAATGCTAAAACTTAAAAAAGTTCAAAGTATAGAAAAATTCTCCGATTTAAAAAAAAAAATCCATACAAAAATCATGCAGCTCCTAGATAGTTTTTTCTACAGGAAAAGTCTGAGATTCCAAAAATTTCAGATTCTAAAACACTTTTGTATAGAAAACACCTAAAATTATAAAAATTTATGACTTAAATGCATTTTAAGATTTTTTTGAGGCAATTTCTTAGATTTTCAGGTGTTGAGAAATTTTTTCTAAAAAAAAGTCTCAGACTCTGAGCTATATTTCCTGTCTAAAAAGTCTACGAATCTGAGACATTTTTCCTAGAGATTCAAAGTATGAAACATTTTTTAAAAAGAAAAGACTCAGATTCTCTGACACAGGTACATATATAGAAAAAGTCTTAGATGCTGAGATATTTTTAACAAAAAAAAATCAGATTCTGAGAAATTTTCTTAGATTCTAAGATTTTTTAGTCATTCTTCCAATAAATAAGTCTCATATTTTTATATATATATGAGGCATTCCACACCAAATGTTCAGCAAAAAAAAAGTGATGTCATGTCAATATGAAATCAATTGCAGAGTATTCGCCCTTAGGTCACTATTAAATAACACAAATAAAATTTCTGTTTTTTCAAAAAGTGGGCTTTGTAGGCATGGTCAAAAATTGAAAATTTCAGCATTTTTTGCCTAAGTATCTTTATTTCAAAATTTATGCCAATAAAATGAAACAATAAAATGAAACACAGATTTTTGTATGGGCTATCGATTAAAATAATAAAAATTGGAAAATTTTCGGAAGAAGTTCTGAATTTTTTAAATTTAAACTTAAACTTTATTTATCAAAAAACATGCCACAATTTTATTTCTTTTTTAAATGTTTAAAAATTAGTTAAGGTGTATATCTATCTGTTCTGAAATTTTCAGAGATGTTTTTTTTCCTTGTTTTCGAGAAAAAAAATGTTGAACATTGCACTATGCTAATAATTTACATATGCGAATGAGTAATATTAACTCATAAAAAACATTTAAAATAGAATATACATCTTAACTAATTTTTAAACATTTAAAAAAGAAATAAAATTGTGGCATGTTTTTTGATAAATAAAGTTTAAGTTTAAATTTAAAAAATTCAGAACATCTTCTGAAAATTTTCCAATTTTTATTTTTTTAATCGATAGCCCATACAAAAATCTTTAAAAAACATTTATTTTAAAGACATCACTGTGTTTCATTTTATTGGCATAAATATTGAAATAAAGATACTTAGGCAAAAAATGCTGAAATTTTCAATTTTTGACCATTCCTCCAAGGCCCACTTTTTGAAAAATCTTAAATTTTATTTTTGTTATTTAATAGTGCCCTAAGGGCGAATACTTTGCAAATGATATCTTATTGAAACCACCATGGTTTTTCTGTAGTGGAACAGTTGGTGTGGAATGACTCATATATATTTTTTTTACCCTCTAATGCATAAGGCCGCTTTTAGGCAGCCCTGTGGATTTGGTTGTAACTTTTGAACGGCATCACTTACAAACAAGAGAATGGTCGATTTTGAAAGCAAACATTGCGCAGATTTATATTGTGTACTTCTTTATTACCTAATTTCTTTTGTTTATAAATAAGCGAAAAGTGAATTTGAAAACAAAAGAAAGTACGTAATGAAGAAGAGCACAATATAAATCAGTGTAATGTTAGCTTTCAAATCGACCACTATCATGTTTGTAAGTGATGCCGTTCAAAAGTTACAACCAAATCCACAGGGCCGCTTAAAAGCGGCCTTATGCCTTAGAGGGTTAAGAAAAACTCTCAAATTTTTCTTGAAGAAATTTTTTTTTTTTTTTCTATAAAAAGATATATTGTCTGATTTTTCCTATACAACAATTCATAGATTTTCAAATAGACAAATGCAAAGATTCCGAAACTTTTTGCCTACAGAAAAATTTTGGAATTCGTAGAAATTTTTCTTAGAAAAACTTTTAGATTATTTTTCCTATACAAAAATTCTCCGATTTTTCCTGAAGAAAATTTCTCAGATTTTTCCTATTAAAAATTTCTCAGATTTTTTCCATAGAAAAATTCCTATAGAAAAATTTCTAAAATTTTCTTAAAGAAAAATTCTCAAATTGTTCCAAAATTTTTAAAAAATTTTGTACCCTCAAATTTTTCCCATAGAAAATTGTTTGAATATTTTAAAAATAAATTTTTATAATACACTCAAAAAAAAACTGTAAAGTTAGCAAAAAATTTAGTTAAATTTAACTAAAAAAACACCTGATTTTGAACCTACTAAATTTCTAGTTAATTTAACAAAAAATATTTAGTTAACTTTTCGTAGAATGAATGTAGCAAAAAAAAACGTAATTTTAACTAAAAATTCAGCTGAAAATTTCGTAACATTTTTTATTAGTTGAATTCAGCTAAACTTTTTGTAAAAAATTTTAAGTTTGTTAAATATTGGTTTTAAACACAAACACTTCACTTATTTTTTCTTATTTTTTTTCACAGCATTAAGTTCAGCTTAAGTAGGACTTATGAGATTTGCATAGGAGGCTACACAAGAAATGTTTAAAATTTTTCACTTGACAAAAATGTTACAAAAAATCAGCAAATTAATAAGTAAAAATTCATAAACTCACTTTTAAAGTCAACAAAAAATATTAATTCAAAATCTGACAAAACTAGTATTTTCGTAAATTGAACTCAAAAAAAGTAGTTAAAACGCTGATTTTAAATAAAAATTTGCAAAAAAGCCAGTAAACTCGAGTTAACAAAAAAAAAAATTGTTAACGTTACAGTTTTATTTTTTGAGTGTAGAAAAATTCTCAAATTTTGTTTAATCTTTTCAAATTTTTCCAATAGAAATTTTTTGATAGAAAATTTTTCAAATTTTGTTACCTCTCCATGTCAGAGTTTTTCTATAAAAAAATTCTCAGATTTTTTCTAGAGGAAATTTTTCCGAATTTTCCATTTTCCTTTGAAATCAATTTTTTTAAATAAAATTTCGAAAAATTCTCAGATTTTTTCCTGTAGAAAATCTCAGACTTTCCTGTAGAAAAATTCTCTAATTTTCCTATAGAAAAATTTTAAGATTCCAAAACTTATTTACTACAGAAAAATTTTTTAAAATCCAAAATTTTTTTTTCATATAGAAAAATTTTAAGATTCTTTGACATTTTTCATAGAAGAAATTTTCAGATTATTTCCTATTCTTTTCCCCCTCCCCACTTCTTACCTTTCCTTGCCTTTTTTTTATTTAATTTTTTACCCTCCCTGAGTCATTGCCTGAGTTACAATGTAGGGGAAGCTCGACACACTTGATCCCTCAGAAGACTTGATCCCCCCCCCTAAATCTCAAAAACTAAATAAGTTAAAATTTTTTTGTGTAGCGTTTATTAGTCCTATTAGTAGCCTTATTATTTTAATATTTTGTTTTTGTACTTCTCTTAAATGGGGAGCATGCACCGAACACCACTGAAAATTTGACTATGTTTGTGTTTTTTTCTGAGGTTACTTGAAAAGGGTTTTTGAAGTTTGTGTTCAATATCCAAAATGGCTCTTGTTCTGTGGTTAAAGAGTACAATGTCACGTATTAATTTGCATTTATAATTTTTGGATTGGCTTTTTTACTTTTTTTGTATTACACAAAAATGTAAAAAAGTCCTTTTTAACACACTTGATCCCTTTTTTAATTATACAGTTGATCCCGAGGATCAAGTGTATATTGTTTGACAATTATATATTTTAACGGTTGGTATAAGTTCGTATTATTGATCTTGATGTTGGTATTTATTATTTATGTTTATCTATCAGTTGGCTGCCGTGTTAATAAGTTGTGAAAAGTCAACGACTTCAGAAAAGTCTTTCTTTTCAATTTGATGTCAAACTCAGGGTCGCCAGTTTTTTTTTTGGATGCCATCCCCAACTTAAAATTTCTCATCCCCAAAAATCCCCAAAAAAAAATTTCTCAAAATTCACTATACGCAAAAAACATTTGCAACCCATCAAGTGCTTTTGAGAGATTTAGCCATTTTTTAGAACAAAAACTTCGTTAACTTATACACAAACTTTTACACAGAAACTTGGCTAAAAAGTGTAACTGTATTTTGCGTATTGAGTGATTACCACATCATTTGAAACCAATGTTTTGATAATTAATATGATAAAATTCAAATACCAACGGAAATGTTTTATCAGGGATAGATAACTCAGGAAGTTTTAATTTACACACCACCAATAGAGTACTTTATTGGTAAAATTTGTGGAAATTTTTCATAATACAATAGAAAATGTATGAAAATCTACAATTTGGTTTAAAGAAAAAGAAAATCATTATAACATGATACGATCCAGGTTTTGACAGACACCATAAAAAAATTTTAGTTTTTCTTTATAAATCTCACATAATTCCTACGTTTGCGGTTTTTTTTTTGATGCTTTAATGCCCACGATTGATCAAAAATTGATAATTTTACCGATTTTCGCATTATTTTATGATTGATGTATTTAAAAAACACTTGTTTATCTAAAATATTTCATCCCCTAAAAATCCCCGAAAAAATCAGTGTCATCCCCATGAAATCCCCGGATCCCCAAATCAAAATTTTCATCCCCAATTTACAAAAAAAATCCCCTATTTGGGGACAAAACCCCTAAACTGGCAACACTGGTCGAACTGAACAAAATGTCCCAGCTTCCATCATGTTCAAAATAACAACAACTTCAAAACTCTTCGAATAATGACCAAAAACTTACTTAATAAAATAAAAAAAAATAAATAATTTTTGTGACATTGTTGTATATTTTTTTTTCTTGTAATACACTTGATCCCCGGGGATCAAATCACTTTAATGAATACACATGATCCCGGGAACAAGTGTCTAATGCGAGGGATCAAGTATGTTGTAGCATATAGACACTTGATCCTTTTTCGCTATTTTGATTTTTTTGCTATAAATAAAAAAAAAAAAAAATTGTAATTTTTTATATTGCCATTGGAGATACCCCTTACAGAGAGCTTTTAAAAAAAATTTACTTCAAGAAAATATATGAATTAGTTTAGAAGTTATAAGCGTTTGCCTTTTTAGGGATCAAGTGTATGGAGCTTCCCCTAACGTTTTTCAAAGTTTGTAAAACAAATTTTATAGTAAATCCAAATCCTTTATCCATACCTTTCTAGCTCGATCCATTTTCGAGATATTAGAGTTTGAAAATTAAAAAAAACACGATTTTAGTGGAACATAAAGCGGCACTGCTTCAAAATGGGAAATTATTTTAATTAAAATGGACCTTGTGATTCCTAACCCTCCTCCAAATTTCTCTAGAGCAGCGGTTACCAACCTATGGTACGCGTAACACTTGGGGGTACGCGAAACTGTCCGCGGGGGTACTCAAAATTTTAGTAATTTTGACATTCATTTTAGATTAACCTTTCAATGATGGTTCCGCATCTGGCTTCCAAAGTTTTCCATAACGTCAGGTTTTTAAGAAAGTTGAGGTCAAAGTTAAAAAAAAAATGTATTTTTGTGCAATTTAGAGAGGATTTTTTGCAATATTTTTGGATGATATTTTAAGATCTGACCACTTTTTTCGATTAAGCTTTCGAGGCTGATTCCGAATATGGTTCCCAAATTTTTCTATGATGTCAGGTTTTTGAGAAAATTTATGTAAAAGTTCTGGAAAAAAGTGTTTTTTTTTTGGCATTTTTGAGACGGGTTGTGATAGAGTGGAAATTTTGGTACCATTTTGTTAAGCTCAAAGTGCCCTATCATTGTATATACGAGGGTGTTTCATTCGAAAAGTTACGGAATTATTGATCTGCCCTTGTATTAAAAAAACCATTTAAAAAAAATTAAAAACATATTATGGTTTTTTCAAAAAACGTCCGTTGTTTTTTGGTGTAGAATCGACTCGTGAAATCAGATTTGCAATAGTTTCAGCCGTTTTTGTTTTGCAGAAAAATCTGCTCAAAATCCGCGTTTTCAGATGCAGTAAACCACTCCAAGGAGCGAAGATTTTTCCATTTACCACTTTTATTTTGATCTCCCTTAATCCTTCAAAAAAATTACAATACCCGCTGATCAAAAATTTCAAAATTAACTCTTATATTTATATGTAAAGTTTTTTAACGAAAAAAAACTTGTTTGGGGGTACGCGGCTGATAAAATTTAAAAAAAGGGGTACGCGAGCCAAAAAACGTTGGTAACCGCTGCTCTAGAGGATTTCGTTTTCAAGATATTCGCATTTAGAAATATAATTTAGTAGCATTTTTGTGACTCCACTGTTACATATTATTGCGTTAATGCCAAAAAATTTTTTCTTAGTTTTAAAAAAAAAAAAAATTTTTTTCCAAAGAAAAATTATCAATTATCAAATTTATCAATTTTTTACTTAAATTTTTCTAAAGAAAAATTCTCAAATTTTTAAATATTCTCAAGAAAATTCTCAAATTTTTTATCCCTCCCCTTCTCAGAGTTTTCCCATCGAAAAACTTTCTGAATTTCCTAAAATTTCCCATAGAAAATTCCTAAAATTGTTTCCACAGAAAATTGTTCGAATTTTTTCAATTGCAAATTTTTAAATAGAAAAATTCTTAAATTTAATTTGTTTCTCAAATGTTTCCTCTCCTTTTCAAAGTTTTTTTATACAAAGATTCTCAGATTTTTCCTATAAATTTTTAATAAAAATTTAAAATAATTCATAAATTCTTTCTCACAAATTTCAAAATTAAAAAACTTTTCTCTACTGAAAAATAGTTTCAGAATCAGACACTTTCCAATCAGAAAAATGCTTAGGAACTTGAAACTTTAATAAATTTAATTTTTTTTTAGTTTTAAAATTTTTGTAAGAAATAAATTTTTAAAACTAAAAATGTTTCTATAGAAAACAATAAAACTTAACAAGAAACAAATCCGTCCGACCTGAGTTTTCCTGTAAGAAAAGTTTTTTGAGTAAAAAAAAAATTATGGTGTATTTGAATCAGGAAATTCTTACTTGTTTTTTTTTTTTTCAAAAACATAGGCCCGTACCACAGTGCCACATTTGGCCAATCTAGGACGACAAAAATCCAATTTTAATTATACACTCAAAAAAATAAAACTGTAAAGTTAGCAAAAAATTTAGTTAAGTTTAACTAAAAAAACACCTGATTTTGAACCTACTAAATTTTACGTTAATTTAACTAAAAATATTTAGTTAACTTTTCGTAGAATGAATGCAACAAAAAAAAAAACGTAACATTTACTAAAAATTCAGCTGAAAATTTGGTAATATTTTTATGTATGTATTAACAAAAAATTAGTTAAATTCAGCTAAACTTTTTGTAAAAAAATTGTAAGCTTGTTAAATATTGATTTTATACACTAACACTTCACTTTTTTTTCTTTTTTTTCACAGCATTAAGTTCAGCTTAAGTAGAACTTATGAGATTTGCATAGGAGGCTACACAAGAAATTTCTAACATTTTTTCACTCGACAAATATGTTACGAAAAATCAGCAAATTAATTAATAAAAATTCGTATACACAGTTTTACAGTCAACAAAAAAAATTAATTCAAAATTTGTTCAAAACTAGTATTTTCGTAAATTGAACTTAACTAAAAAAAAGTAGTTAAAACGCTGATTTTAACTAAAAATTTGTTAAAAAGCCAGTAAACTCGAGTTAACAAAAAAAAAAAATTGTTAACTTTACAGTTTTATTTTTTTGAGTGTATTGCCTTGAAACTCGGTATAAATGTTCGTTTTGACTTTGAAAATAACATTATGAAAAATATGGGAGGCCGGTTAAGGGCCACGCCCACTTTTTTAAAAATGTTTAATTTTTGTTTTAACTTCTTTATATTTAGTATATATACTCTCAATGGCTGTAGAAATAATATCACAAAAAAGGGGGCGGTCAGACAACTGCCACGCCCACTTTTTTAAAATATGTTTAAAAAATATGTAAAAACAAGGTTTACATATCGCCCCGCTGTAGTCGGCGTCGCAGACGGTCGCAAAAGTTAGCCGTTGAAATAAGTACCAACGATATTGATCAATATATCTGAAGAAGTCCGGCGACCAATATGGACCAAAAACAAAAGTTCTATTCCATCAAAAAAAAATAAATATATAATTTTCTTTTCAAAAATTTTTATTTTGTTAAAAATTTAATAAAAAATAGAAAAATTTGTTTAAAAAAATAGAAAGGATATGAATTAAAGCATTTAAATATCCTTTAAAATTACCAAAAAAGAGTAAATAGATATCTCTTTTTGTTCAAAAGTTACAACAGTTTAAACTCGACTTAATTTATGCGAAATAATGTACACTAGTTACAGGATTTTACAAGATGTAAGTTTATGCACCCACCTGTTAGTAACGAACAAATTTATCGTTCTTATATGATTATTTCCGTGCTATTAGGAATGTTCTATAATACATACAAACATATCATGAAAATCGGGGAACTTTTTTTTTTTATTTTTGTCGTGCTAGATTGGCCAAATGTGGCACTGTGCGTACCAAAGAAAAATAAAAAGTTTAATTTAACCAAAGTTTTATTTTAAATTTCAAATTTGTTATACATTTTTTGAAAGTCGATTTTAAAAACAAAAACAATTTATATGGAAATAAAATTAAAACTCGATTTTAAAATTATTTTATTTTTATGTGGTAAGGCTTATAATTTTTAAAAGATTATGGCCCTTACCGCAAGAAAATAAAAAGTCTATTTTAACAAAAGTTTTATTTTAAATTTCAAATTTTCAATACATTTTTTGAAAGTCGATTTTAAAAACAAAAATAATTTGTATGGAAATAAAATTAAAAGCTCATTTTAAATTTATTTTATTTTCTTGTAGTAAGGCTGTATATTTCTTCACAAAACTATTAAAATGAAAAAATCTGCAAGTATTGTATTTTTTGCAAGGAGTTTTGTATTTTACTTTAAGCATACTGTTATTGTTATTCTCAGTTAACATTGAGCGTCAAAAAGTTAAATAGCCAGGTATTTAATTTCAGTAATCGATGGGCAGTTTCTTTCTAACTTACAATTCGCCAAGGAGCTTTTACATATCATTATCCATTAACCTTGATGTTTTTACACATTCAATAATTACACATTTTATAAATACACATTTTACTGAAGTGTTAATTTCTATGTAAATGTGCATATTTCCAATATAACATTATCAGCAAAACCAACGCAAGAGACTGTTATATATGCACTCAAAATATCATGTAAGTAAATTCAATAGAAATTTCGTTTCAAACAAATGAAACTTTAAAAGCATTAAACATTTTAAAAACGAAGTGCTTTTCTAATTTATTATATTTTTTCGGCGTAAGCCAAGTGTATTTAATTTGTTGTTTTGTGTTTTTCTGATTGAAGAAGAAAATTGTGTCTTCTAAAGATTAAATTAAATGTGGATTTACCCTAGACCATGGTTTCTGTAGCCACTTCTACGTCATCAGTAGGCAATTACATTAAATTGATTATTTGATATTTGCTAGAAAAATTCTTTATATGTTTTTTTATCAACAGACTAGCCTGACATGAGCTTCGAACCTGTGTCGTTAAATCACTCATGTTTTGTAAGCCGAAGCCATAACCACTAGGCTATACTCGGTGTATAAACATCAGTGACTAAACGTCGTTTGTTTTTAACTCACAGTAGGTTTCGTGTGTGACGTATGCAGAAAAGCTTTTTCTCTAACTCAAGCAATGCATTTAATCTAGAGACCAACAACAATTTTCTTAATCTTTCATTTACTTTATTTTATGCAAACTTTACTATAGCAGAGAATTTTTTGTTCTTCACACTACAGTAACGCATAGTTAAAGTGAATTGCTCACACGAGCGACATTTGTCAGTATTTCTAATTTATTATATTTTTTCGGCGTAAGCCAAGTGTATTTAATTTGTTGTTTTGTGTTTTTCTGATTGAAGAAGAAAATTGTGTCTTCTAAAGATTAAATTAAATGTGGATTTACCCTAGACCATGGTTTCTGTAGCCACTTCTACGTCATCAGTAGGCAATTACATTAAATTGATTATTTGATATTTGCTAGAAAAATTCTTTATATGTTTTTTTATCAACAGACTAGCCTGACATGAGCTTCGAACCTGTGTCGTTAAATCACTCATGTTTTGTAAGCCGAAGCCATAACCACTAGGCTATACTCGGTGTATAAACATCAGTGACTAAACGTCGTTTGTTTTTAACTCACAGTAGGTTTCGTGTGTGACGTATGCAGAAAAGCTTTTTCTCTAACTCAAGCAATGCATTTAATCTAGAGACCAACAACAATTTTCTTAATCTTTCATTTACTTTATTTTATGCAAACTTTACTATAGCAGAGAATTTTTTGTTCTTCACACTAAAGTAACGCATAGTTAAAGTGAATTGCTCACACGAGCGACTGTAACTTGGTAAGCCGGTTGAGCTTGGTTACAACTTGTTAAGCCGGTTGAGCTTGTTATTAAATTGATAAGCCGGTTGAGCTTTGTTTTTCAATTGACTTTATTCATTAAAATTGAACTTAATTTATAGTATAAAATTGCTTAGTTAGCACTTAAATTAACAGTGGGGAAATGTAGCAATGGACTAATATATTTAGTTAGATTCGTTAAGTACGAAACAACGATCATCGTACAATACCAGAAGGGTTGACTGTTCAAAAAGATTTACAGTAGAAGTTACCACAGTTTGACTGAGTATTCTCAGCTTAGTTTACTGTAACTTCAATAGTCATTGTATAATGCAAACAGTGTGTATCGTTTTGTACTTTTATAATACTCATATTTCAGTTATCCAAAATATCGTCAAAATGCAGTAAAATACAGTTATGGTTAATAACGCATTTAATTCATGCTACATATGCTACACCTCCCTTTTTATAGAAGAATGGTCATATAACAAAGTTGTATGAACATTCTTTTTACAATAAAGACAAATAAAACTTATGAATAACTTATAGTAATATTTCTTTTGTGTATTTCATTTTATTATTATTTTAAGTAGTATTATTTTGGAATTCCAGTATATCATTTATTATTTTGTTATTATTATTGTTTATAAATCTTAAGCCTATTCTTATGTACAATTTGATCTTTGTTTGTTTTCTTATCAACTATGGTTACATTGTTTCTAAGATCTATTTTCTTAATTTTATATGGTCCCTTATACTGAGTATCCAGTTTATGACCTACCTCATTTTTAAGTAAAACTAAATCACCTATTTTAAAAGTATAATCTAAAGTTCCCTTATCATAATTAATTTTCTGTTTTAACTTAGCCTTATCTAACATTGTTTTTGCCCTGTTGTGAGCTACTTCTAACCTAAATCTAACTTCTTTAGCATAATCTTCTACATTATACAGTGGTGTTATTCTATCAACCTCATTAAATTGTTGGAACCCGT
This sequence comes from Pegoplata infirma, assembly GCA_963921195.1. NCBI lineage: Eukaryota > Metazoa > Arthropoda > Insecta > Diptera > Anthomyiidae > Pegoplata > Pegoplata infirma. The sequence continues at coordinate 83,609,032 of OY992537.1, forward strand.
TTGGAAGTTTACCAAAAACTAATTCATATGGACAGTAATCATGAACTGTCGATGGAGTGGTGTTAAAGCAATACGTGAAGTATTTGAGCCACTCATCCCAATCGCTTTTGTCAACAGATATGTAAGATCTTACATACTCGTTGAAAGTTCTGTGACTTCTCTCTATAGTGCCCAGCGTTTGGTGATGGTGAGCTGTTGATGTTATTTTTTCTATTTTGAGGAGATTGCATAACTCTGTTAGAAGAGAGTTTTTATATTCTGTACCCATGTCCGAAATGAACGTCTTCATAGGACCATAGGTGAGAACAAAATGTTCGAAAATTGCTTTTGCAATTGTCTTAGCGCTTTTGTCTTGTATAGGTATTGTTACTAGATATTTTGTCATGTCACATATTATAGTGACTGCGTATTCATTGCCATTGTAAGATTTAGGTAATGGACCTATAGTATCCACTAGTACTCTATCAAATGGTTTCGCTGGCGTTGGCGTTAATACCATTGGACTCTTCAGGTGCTTTGTAGTCTTGGCTGTTTGACACTTTTTGCATGATTTAACGTATTTTGTTACGTCTTTTGTGATATTCTTCCAATAGTAATATCTTTTAATTTTATTTAATGTTCTTGAAACACCGCAGTGACCTCCCTCTGCAGGGTCATCGTGGTATCGTTCCATTACATTTTGAATAGCTTTGGCATTTTTATCAATTCGGGTCACCTCATTTAGTAGCGCTACTTTAATATGATTCAAAATTTTATTGCCCATTTGTTTGAATTCATTCATAGAGATAAATTCGAAAATTTTCTCACTAGGTGCCATTTGTAATTTCGTAATGCTATGTTTATCGGCCACTTCTTCGAGCCTTGGGAAAAATTGTCCTAAGTCAAGTTTCCCATTAATAAACAAATCATCGATTGGTATACATGCAATTATAGATTTGCCTCGTTTGATGTAACATCTTTCAGGGTTAATCTTCAATTTATAATATTTTCTGACGTCAGTGTTCTTAATCGGTACATATATACTGGGCTTTTCATTTAATTGATGCCGCTTATTCAAATTTTTGTTTTTAGCCATATTTTGTGCCTTATTTGTCATTCCTCTTGTAGTTACTTTTAGTATACTATTATTCTCTATATTTAATTCTTTTAAGTCATTTATCGTAATTCGCGATAAAGCGTCTGCGACGTAGTTATCTTTTCCCCTAAGATAATCAACTGTAAAATCATACTCTTCTAGATCAAGTCTAATTCTTGTTAGTTTAGAGCTTGGGTTCTTCATTGAAAATAGATAAGAAAGAGGTCTATGATCTGACCGAACGAGAAAGTGCTTTCCATAAATGTAGGGTCTAAAATGTTTTATTGCCCAATGAATTGCTGTTAGTTCCTGTTCAATGGTTGATTTATTACTTTCTCCTTTTGTAAAGCTTCTAGATGCGTATGCTACTGGTAAATGTTTTCCGTCGTGTTCCTGTGTAAGTACGGCGCCACATGCGTGTTTGCTTGCATCTGTTGTTATACAGAACTGTTTTTCAAAATCTGGATATTGCAGCAATGTTGGGTGCATTAGTGCCTTTTTAAGATGTTCAAAGGCAATATCGCATTCCCTTGTCCACTCAAATCATACTCCTTTTTTTGATAATCTAGTAAGATGCCTTGAATATTCAGAAAAATTTTTAATAAATCGTCTGTAGTAATTGCAAAAAGCTACAAATCTTCTAGCACTATCTGCATCCGTAGGTTTTGGGTAGTTCTCAATTACTGAATATTTACTGTCATCTGGGAGTATGCCTTTGTTGGTGCATTTATGGCCAAGGTATGTAACCTCGTGCATGAAGAATGAACATTTTTCAGGATGCAATTTGAGATTGTGTCTGCGACATAACTCAAAAACATCTGTTAAATTTGAAAGCATGTGTTTCTCAGAACAACCTAGTACAACTAAATCATCCATGTATAAAAAAGCTTGATCAGGTCTCAAACCACTAAAAGCAATTGTCATCATTCTTTGGAATGAATTTGGTGCTACTTTTAGACCATATGGTAATCTGGTAAATCTATATGAACCTTTGGTAGTTGAAAATGAAGTTATGTTTCTAGAATCTTTTTCTAATTCAATTTGATGAAATCCGGATATTAAGTCCAGACAAGAAAAATACTTTGCTCTGCCAAGTTGATCTAAAATATCATCTATTCTTGGTAATGGAAATTTATCTGCTATTAATTTCTTGTTAACTTGTCTGTAATCTATCACTAATCTCCATCTTTTTTCCTTTGAATTTAGGAAGGATTTCTTTGGAACTAATAAAATTGGACTATTATATTCTGAATATGATGATTCTATTATTCCATCATCTATCAACTTATTCACTTGCTCTTCAATTTCGTCTTTATGAGTATGTGGTATACGATAGTTCTTTATGTATACTGGTTCTTTATCCTTTGTTCTTAACTTTTGTTTGTAAAAATTGTTAGTTGTAACAGTTTCTGATTCTAATCCGAAGATATCGCTGTATTCGGAACATATTTCCGTTAATGTTTCATTAAAACGTTTTGGAAAATTTTTCTTCAATATGTTTAAAATTTCGTGTTTTCTATTTTTATTGTTAATGTTGTTCTTCATTATATCATACTCATTGACATCTTCTGTTATAATTTTATTTTGTTTTAGTGTAGATATTGTGTTGTTTGTGTTAAGTATCCTTATAAATGCATTTTTAGCTTTAACTAGTGTACTAGCGATGAATATTCCTGGTTGGGGTTCTTGATTAGGTATCAATATTTCCTCATTGCAAGATGAAACTTTTATTTGTCGTATTACTTCAGATCTAGCTGGTAAGGTAATTTCATCATCACAAGTATTGGTCATCGGTATTACTATTTGTTGTGTTAAATTATGTGGTCTCAGGATAAGATAATCCTGGTCTTGATTAAATTCAAGTATGCAATTATATTTTTTCATAAAATCCGTACCAATTATTCCATCACATGGTATTGGGAAATTGTCTTCTACCACTTGGAAATTGTGGGGTATCAAGAATTTATCAGTTCTTAAATCGAAAAATGTTGTACCAATGGATTTAATTGTACCCTTTCCTATACCAGTGAGTGTAGTACAATGTGACGTATTTATTTGTTTAAATGTGCATTGATGTTTTATTAAGGATATGTCTGCTCCAGTGTCTACCAGTAATGTTACAATGGTATTAATTATATCTATTTTAATTCGTATGAAACAACTAAAGTTAAGGTTGAGGTTGTATATTTTCCTGTTTATTGACTTGATCTTAGGGGAGCGTTCGAGTTTCCCGAACTATCTTCATTTGCAGTTATTGCTCTAGTGTGGTTTCTGTTACTATTATAGTAACCATGTCCTCTTCTATTTCTGTAGTTATTATTTGAATAATTATTATTATTGTTATTGTGGTTATTATTATTGTTATTCCGGGAGAAATTACATCTTCCACGGAATCTTCCTCTGCCTCTGCGGTAACTGTGGTGATTGGGTCTTTGCCCATAGTATAATATGGAATTCTGCTGACTAGTTGCCTCAGTGCAACAATTCACAAATTTGCTAATTGCGTCATTCATATTATTGAATTGTCCAGCTTCCATGATCAGTTTTACCTTCTCAATGTTGCAATTTTTAGTAAGTGCTTTTACAGCAACTTGAGTCGAGTATTTATTTGCCAAATCGCAAGTCAAACCATCTGATATGTATGCATTTTCACGTGATTTTACTAGAGATTCTATCTCACTACAATATACATTTGCAGATTTATTGTTCTGTTTAATATTCATTATTTTTGCCGACAAGACCTCGACTGATTCTCCTTTTACTGAGATATTCAGTCTATTTATAATTTCAGAGATTGAAGATTCATTGCTAATCAGATTTCTAGCAGTTCCCTTTAGTCTAGTTTTTATTAGAGATACCGCTGCTTGTTCGTGTGCACCCTTAAGTGAATCTATTAATTGGAGCGAGTCCAGAAATGTACGTAGATTCTCAGGCTTGCCGTCGAAATCGCAAATCAGTTTTGAGGCTGTGTTAAGAAATTCTACTACCGTTTGTGTCATTGTGAAATTATATGAGAAATCTTCAAAGTCGGAATTGGTTTCTTCTTCGGCAATCGGGTCAAACTTCTGACTATTGCTAGAATCGAGTATAATGTTTGTATCGATCTTTAATTGTTGCTCAATTGAATGTGGCACTTTTTGGTTAATATTATATTTATCAAGTATTTTTACTAATCGATCCCTTAGATTCCAATAAATTTCTAAAACTTCGTTCCTGTGTTCCTCAGTGAATTTCCCTCTATTTCTGTATGCTGTTTCTCTAATTATCTCCAGAGAACCTGTTAATGTTACTAAGTGTTTTCTCACTGTTTCCGGTTTAATATAAATATTTTTGTTAATACATTTATAAGCCTGCTTGAAATTTTCCCTTTCTGTGTAAATAATTTTCCTTATTTGTTCCCATTTATCCATTTATATATATTCTTTTTCCAACTCTTTATGAAATCTGATTTATATTTTATCCAAATCATTCGCCCTACTATAATATTTCTTCTTGAGTCTTTTGTTATGCATTGTATAAATACCTAAAGCGAAATTAATTGAAAGAATTATAGTGATCAACAAAAGATAGAGTTTGATCGTATCTAATCCGGGTGTATTGTTCTCTACTACTACCTCATTCACTACATTCGCATTGGGTTTTACCACCTTCGATTGTTCTTTGCCCATAATTAAGTTTCCTTCAAAAATGTTGTAATCATGTAACGAATTTCTGCATATGGATCCCTAGTACCTACAGTTTTTGTTCCGTAGAAACTGGTTCCCTATACTTCCAATCTATTGGGGTTTTATATTTACTCTTAATCTTTCTTCAATTCATAAAGGACCATTTACAAAATATTTAAATAGTTAATAGAAAAATTTTATTATAAATCTTTTTTTTTTTTTTAAATTTTAAATTTAACGTTGCAATTATTATCTTATATTTCTGATTGTTTAAAAATTTTCATTTTTTGAAAGAAAGTTCTTTAATTCATTTAAAATTATTATTTTTTTTTATTTATTTATTTATTTATTTGTTTATTTTTTTATCGAGAAAAATAAAGGTGTGCTAAGAGCGAAATCGCCTTCTAGCCCTAACCCGTGCATTGGGGAGCACTGAGTTTTGTTTTTTTTTTTATATGTTATTTTTTTTTAAATGTTATTTTTTTTTTATTTATACCCTTTTTGTTTTGTTGTTGGAGGTGCCTTAGGTAGTTGAGGTGTGTTTATCTTCTCATGTTTTCTTCTAAGGAGAATCGATGTGGGCCTTCCTTCATCATCATCGTCATTCCATCTATTGGCCAGACGGGGAACCTCCTTCACGCGACTGGCGGATATTTGTGGCTAATCCGCCAGGACAAGAATAATATTTTTTTTTTGTTTCTTTTGTTTCCAGTGCTCTATTTAGAAGCACATTGGAAACACTGTCTCGGTCGCCATGTAACTTGGTAAGCCGGTTGAGCTTGGTTACAACTTGTTAAGCCGGTTGAGCTTGTTATTAAATTGATAAGCCGGTTGAGCTTTGTTTTTCAATTGACTTTATTCATTAAAATTGAACTTAATTTATAGTATAAAATTGCTTAGTTAGCACTTAAATTAACAGTGGGGAAATGTAGCAATGGACTAATATATTTAGTTAGATTCGTTAAGTACGAAACAACGATCATCGTACAATACCAGAAGGGTTGACTGTTCAAAAAGATTTACAGTAGAAGTTACCACAGTTTGACTGAGTATTCTCAGCTTAGTTTACTGTAACTTCAATAGTCATTGTATAATGCAAACAGTGTGTATCGTTTTGTACTTTTATAATACTCATATTTCAGTTATCCAAAATATCGTCAAAATGCAGTAAAATACAGTTATGGTTAATAACCCATTTAATTCATGCTACATATGCTACACGACATTTGTCAGTATTTCTAATTTATTATATTTTTTCGGCGTAAGCCAAGTGTATTTAATTTGTTGTTTTGTGTTTTTCTGATTGAAGAAGAAAATTGTGTCTTCTAAAGATTAAATTAAATGTGGATTTACCCTAGACCATGGTTTCTGTAGCCACTTCTACGTCATCAGTAGGCAATTACATTAAATTGATTATTTGATATTTGCTAGAAAAATTCTTTATATGTTTTTTTATCAACAGACTAGCCTGACATGAGCTTCGAACCTGTGTCGTTAAATCACTCATGTTTTGTAAGCCGAAGCCATAACCACTAGGCTATACTCGGTGTATAAACATCAGTGACTAAACGTCGTTTGTTTTTAACTCACAGTAGGTTTCGTGTGTGACGTATGCAGAAAAGCTTTTTCTCTAACTCAAGCAATGCATTTAATCTAGAGACCAACAACAATTTTCTTAATCTTTCATTTACTTTATTTTATGCAAACTTTACTATAGCAGAGAATTTTTTGTTCTTCACACTACAGTAACGCATAGTTAAAGTGAATTGCTCACACGAGCGACATTTGTCAGTATTTCTAATTTATTATATTTTTTCGGCGTAAGCCAAGTGTATTTAATTTGTTGTTTTGTGTTTTTCTGATTGAAGAAGAAAATTGTGTCTTCTAAAGATTAAATTAAATGTGGATTTACCCTAGACCATGGTTTCTGTAGCCACTTCTACGTCATCAGTAGGCAATTACATTAAATTGATTATTTGATATTTGCTTTTCTATTATTTGCAACAAAAACTTTTTTCCGTGTTCGTGTAAAAACATTAAAAATTGATGTTATTTACCTTTCTCAGAAACAAACTCATAGTTTCTGGCCGATAGCATGCTGGGCTACCTGTGCCATAAGCTTCCTATATTTTCAGCAACTAAATTTAAATTTAAAATTCCAAAAAAATAATTTCACATTTTTGAAATTTCAAATGACTGAAAAAACAAACTTTACGGAAATATTAAGGTTAAAGGCAGTAACATATTTAAATAAATGTTCAAAAAGCTGTTAAAAATCTTTAAGTGTAGAATTAACAAATTTTCTTGGAAAATGGACTAAACAAAAAAATTTAACTGTGAAATAGTAACTATAAAACTTTTGTGAGTGTACAAATGCAATAAAATTAGATTATCTTCCATTAAATCAATATTAAGAAATTGTTACAGTGAAATAAAAAATTCAATAAAATTTATAACATTTTTATGTCATCACATGTTCCACACAAAAATACATAAATTTTAATGTACAACAAACAGTGGTGTATTTTCAAACATTTTTGGAAAAAAAATTTGGTGATTCGTTAGATAAGACAGTTAAATTTCCCACGAATTTGCCGACATGCAATTATTACATTTTATATAAACCGACATTTTTAAATGGAAAGAAATTTTTATTAAGATCTTCAAGCACGTGTTTTGTAAAATCAGGTTTTTTGAGTTATGTCACCAATGCACAGTGTTTTTTTCGATTTTTATACACTCCACTCTAGTGATAGAGGATATATATAAGTTTGTCATTCCGTTTGTTACACCTCGAAATATTGGTCTAGGACCCGATAAAATATATATATTCATGATCCTCGATCGATTCTAAGACGATCATGTCCGTCCGTCCGTCTGTCCGTCTGTCTGTTGAAAGCACGATAACTTTTGAAAGACTTTACGGAGGCTCCTGAAGTTTGCCATGTATGTTGGGCATTTACCTGGTAAGGTTAGTATTGCAATTCAGTAGAATCGGTTCAGTGGTTCTAAAGTTATGAGCAAAAGAGCGAATTTCGGCAAGGTTTTTTTTCGCGAATTTACAAGAAAAAAGACACGATAGCTTTCGAAAGGCAATTCTGAGGACGCTGAGGCATATATATTTTTTGTTCCCTTGACCTGGTTCATAATGAATTTCAGCCAAATCAGTCTGGTGGTTCAAATCAGTTCAGTTATCAGCAAGACCGTATAAGAGGCATTCCACACCAAATGTCCCGCTACAGAAAAACATGTGTCCCGTAAATTTCTGAATAGGTTGTTTGGATAGCCCTATATGGAATTAAGAAAATTGCGTTTTTGGTTTTTCTAATTTTCAAAAACTGGGCTTAGAAGGCGTGGTCAAATATTGGAAAAATGGTCAAATTTCTGGCGAGTTGCCTTGATTAAATATTTATCACATTAAAACGGAATGCACCACAATCTCAAAAATTTACATTATTATATAGTTTTGTATGGGCTATCGATTACAAATTTTTTTTTGGAAAATTTTCAGAGCCTGTTATAAAATTTTCCTATTTTTAAAAAAGCCAATTTATCAAAAATCCGGTTACTTTTTTTCTTTTTTTTAATTTTTTTAAGTTTAGATATTTGTCAATCCACGCAAAAAAAATCAGAAAAGCATTTTTCGTTTTTTCGAGAAAATCGCATTTCAATTTTAAATTTCATAACAATTTTGTAATTTGCTTGTATTTTCTTGTATTAACGTTGCGAATGAGTATTATTAATTGCATGAATATTACTCATTCGCAACGTTAATACAAGAAAATACAAGCAAATTACAAAATTGTTATGAAATTTAAAATTCAAATGCGATTTTCTCGAAAAAAACGAAAAATGTTTTTCTGATTTTTTTTTTGTGTGGATGGACAAACATCTAAACTTTAAAAAAAAAATTAAAAAAAAAAGAAAAAAAAGTAGCCGGATTTTTGATAAATTGACTTTTTTAAAAAATGGAACGGGTTCTGAAAATTTTCCAACAAAAAAATGTAATCGATAGCCCATACAAAACTAAGTATATAAGAATGTAAATTTTTAAGATTGTGGTGCATTCCGTTTTAATGTGATAAAAATTTAATCATGGCAACTCGCCACAAATTTGCCAATTTTTCCAATATTTGACCACGCTTCCTAAGCCCAGTTTTTGAAAAATTTAAAAACCAAAAACGCAATTTTCTAAGTTCCAAATTGGGCTGTACATACAAGCTATTCAGAAGTTTACGTTACACGTGTTTTTTTTCGCTGGACATTTGGTGTGGAGTGCCTCATATTCATGATCCTCGTTCGATTCTAAGACGATCTAGCGATGTCCGTCAGACCGTCTGTCTGTTGAAAACACGCTAACTTTTGAAAGACTTTACGGAGGCTTCTGAAGTTTGCCATATATGTTGGGCATTTACCTGGACAGGTTAATATTGCAATCCAGTGAAATCGGTTCAGTGGTTCTTAAGTTATGAGCAAAAGATTGAATTTCGGCAAGGGTTTTTACGCGAATTTACAAGAAACAATTAAAAAATTTAAATTCGGCCTTGCCGAATGTAGTGATACCCTCCACAATTTCAAAAATATTATTATTTCACAAAACTTTATTTAAAAGGAAATTTCTTTTGAAAAAAAAAAAAATTTTTATGAAAAAAAAAATTCCGCGAAAAAAAAATTTGGTAAAAAAAATCCGCGATTTTTTTCTTTTTTTTGTCAAAAAATATGTTCGTACCTGTTTAAATACCATTTGGTGTTCAATTATGTTCACATATGTCAACCAGAAGCCGAATTAAAGCATTTTGTATTTTTAGGTTATAATAATAATAATAATATAATAATAATTTTGATCCTATGATCAAGTATTTTATTTATTTTTTTTTTACATTTTAATAACAATACATTTTTAATAACTTCCACCTAAACGAGAACTGGTAACAATAACCGTCGTCTCGTTGTAGCGAAAAAACCAAGGGCTCTGGTGGGAATCGAACCCACGACACCCAGTTTCAAAGGCTAGCACGCTACCAACTAGCCTACAGGGGCCCCTTATTTTTTTTTTTTTTTAGGTTATGTTGAATGTACTGAAATTTTTTAGGTGTGCTTACATTTTCGTTCATAACTTTTGAACTGCTGAACCGATATCGCTCAAACGCAATACCAAACTTCTCGGAAGAACTTACAATAAATATGTTAAGCTTCAGTCATCTTTGTGCAATATTTTGTCCACGACAGCATTTTCCACAGACAGACAGACAGACTGACGGACAGACGGACAGACGGATATCGCTAGAATGTCTTAAAATCGATCGGACATCATGAATATATATACTTTATGGGGTCCCAGATCGATATTTCGATGAGTTACAAACGGAATGACAAACTTATATATACCCTCTATCACTAAGTGGAGGGGATAAAAAGACACGATAACTTTCGAAAGGCAATTCTGAGGACGCTGAGGCATATATATTTTTCGTTCCCTTGACCTGGTTCATAATGAATTTCAGCCAAATTGGTCTGGTGGTTCAAAAGTTATCAGCAAGACCGTATATTTCATTTCGCTTCACCTTAAATTCACGTGCTATAAGAACCGAGCCTTAAAAAATAAGCTTTGTAAACATTGGAGAGCCACAAAATTACTTTAAAAAGTATTTTTGCTACTTAAACATATATTTACACTAAAAAAATTCACACTCGAAAAAAATTTTACACTCAAAAAAATATTAGTATTTTTTTTTTTTACAAAAATGAAAAAAAAAAAAAATTTTTACTCAAAATAAAATAATTCTAACCAAAATTTTTTATTTTTTCATGTTAGAAAATTTATCATTCTTTAAAAACGGCATTGTGGAGGGTATTCATAGATTCGGCCAAGTCGAATTTAACTTTTCTACTTGTTAATTTTTTTTTGTGATTTTTCAAAAATGTAAATCGGGAATGTTTAGATGGGTTCACAGGTTATCTGAAAGCACCATATTAAAAAAAATCTGAATACACCAGGTCAAAAAATACCATTTTTCTCGTGCTGTTCGATGGAAAAGGCGATATTCATAAAAAAAAAAATTTTCATTTGTGACAAAAATCGCTAGCTGCAAAACCAAATTCAACCCAAGTGAGGAGATCAGAATCGGTTGGATGTGTTCTAGCCGGAACACAACTCAAAATTTCTGGATGACTACGGTGAATTTAAAATGCTCTATGTTATCATCTAAATATTTCCACCACTTTTCTGATTCCTTCAACTGTCAAAAAAAAAAAATACAAAGCAATAAATTCATTTATATGCTTTTTTATATTTGGAATATAAATTTTTAAAATTTATATAAAATTCATGGCTGTCTAAATGATAAAATAAAATAAAAACGCAACGAAATAAAAAGACTAGACTGATTTCTGAAACACTCTTATCGTTTGGTGTATGCAACACTTAAAAATCAATAACTCATTGAGTATTCAATTCATGTCAAAACATTGAGTGCTGTTGTTGTTTTTGTCACACAACACTTGAACAATTTTGATTTTTATAGCCACTACACAACAGAGAAGGGAAATGTAAGTATTGGCTGGTTTTTCCATTTGCTGAATATCGAAATGTTGGCATATCTGCGTGTGCAGATGTAGGAATTCAATATTGCAAATGGACATACATAATTATTTTTTAAATTAAGATAAATCTGGCAATAGGGGAATTTTAAACCGTTTTTGGTAGTTATCATTTAATTTTCCCATCATTATCACTTTTCACTCACAAATTTTCATGTCAGAATTATATGGGGCTATTGTCTGGAGTTAACGGTAGGTGTTTTTAATTGGTAATTTGGTAAACCACAAGTACATTAAAACCAAAAGCATGAACATATCCTTGGTGTAGTATGAAACTCTTCATATTGTAATAATTTCTTAATCCCCCAAATTAAGGACCCCCATAAATTGACTTAGACGCATGATAGCTGAATTTGTATCATAATCATTTTATTTGTTAATATTTTTAGTAGTGTGTTATAGATTCAACAATGCCATACGACATATTCTCTTTCATTTTCTTTTCAATTATTGGTTTGGGTTTTTTGTGATGGATTTAAAATTGTATAGTAAATATTTATGGTTTCTAACACAATGCATTCCATTAAATCTGTTTTTATAACCTCTACATGGTGATGGAGTTTCAAATTAATATCATAAGTTTCTCATTCAGTATGGAACACAACGAATTATATACGCTAGACCAATGGTTCTCAAATGGTGGGTCGCGACCCCCTAGGGGGTCGCCGAAGAGTTTCTGAGGGGTCGCGAACAATTTTGTTAAAACTTGAATTTTGGTTAATTTACAATACATTTTTTTATTGTTGTGTTATAAAAATATACAAATACTTTTATTAAAGAAATAAAGTATTTCCATTACTTAAGGTCCCTCCGTAATCACTGTGCAGTTGTTAATTTTCCTGGATGCCCAACACTGAATTGTGAAGTTTTTTGGCTGAGTCTGGGATCTGACATTTCGTTTTCAATTAATTTTTCGATGCTGATTCCGAATCTGGGTTTCAAATTTTTTTAAAACGTTAAGAAAATTAAAGGCATAGTTTACAAAAACGTATTCTTGTGCATTTTTAAGAGCTTTGTTTTTGATATTGTTGGATGCGTCTGGGATCTGACCAATTTTTCGATTTAATATTTAATGCTGATTGGTGGGTGGGGGAGGGGGTAGCGAAAAATCTGAAATATAGAAAAGGGGTCGCAAAGCAAAAGTTTGTGAGAAGCTCTGCGCTAGACTGTATCGAAATCCAACAAACTGCTTGGATAAAATAGCAACAGTGCTGAAAAGTGTTATCACGATAATATCAGCATTTTGTGAGCTTCATGACAGGTAATATTAAATATCGGATATACGAAGGATCAGGGTTGGAGAACCCATTTCTAAATGTCTCTCCAATCTTTATAATCTTTATAATATCAATCTTTATAATTTCACGGTAGGCATAAAAAAATCACCGCTGACATACTTCTAACAATCCCTTTAAATAATAACCGACATCTTCATAAAATTTTTCAAATATGTCCAAGTCAGCGGTATCTAAAAGTATTGTTGGTAGCCACGGATGCTGGCAGACAGTTGACGTTTATGTCTTTTTCAAAAACTGTTTAGAATACTATCTACATAAATAAAAATCAAATTGTTGGTAATCACATGTCTTAAGAACGGCTGGACCGATTTGGCAATTTAGGTTTTCGATTTATATAAAACCGGAAAACAGCTGGACCGAATTGGCTAAATTATTTTTACAATGTTTGTCATAGTTATACTTTTGTTTTTTGCGGGAAGAAATATTGACCACGCCTACTACTACGCCCTCTTTTTTTTGATTTATCCAAAATCGGAGAACGGCATGATCCTTTTGGCTAATTTTTTTTAAATGTTTGTCATCGTCCAACTTTGGGTTTTACGGAAAGGAAAATTGGCCAAGCCCATTTCCAAGCTCACTTTTTTCGATACCCACAATCGCAGAACGGCTGGGCCGATTCGGCAATATTGGTTGTTTCAAATATTCGTCATATTTCAACAAAGTTTTTTACGAATAAAAATTGTCCACTCCCATTTTTACGACCACATTTTTTTAATTATTATATTATTATTTAAATAGGTTTTGTTTTTACGGAAAGGAAAATTGTCCACGGCCACTTTTATGCTATATCTAAAATCGAAACTGGGCTGTATCGATAAAATTTTTTGTTTGAAATATTCGTAGTAGTCCACATAATATTTTTAAGGAAAGAAATTGTCCACGCCTACTTTTTTTCGATGTATCTAAAATTTCTATTTACTATTATTTTCTCTATATCGTCGAACTATATTCAATAAATGCCTACTCGAAAAAGCTTACTGTTTAGGAGAGCTAAAAAACTAGTTATTTTGCATATTATTGCAAAAATAAACAATGTACCTTCCACAAGATGGTTTAAATATTCTAAACAATTTTTACCTATGCAAAAATTTTAATATTTTGCACTTGTTTGCGTATTTTTCAGAGATGGCATTTATTACTATATCAAAAAACAAATATTTTTTTAGAGTTGGCATATTTTGTCGGAAAATAAAAATACATTTTTTTTAAAAAATTTTTAAATTTTTTTTTTTTTTTGTTTTTGTTATCCTTAGTACGGTAATTGCAAAAACTGAACAACAAATTAAAAATCTTTGCATATTTTTAAAAATTACTAGCTCCGAAAGCCTTTTAATCTCAGGGTGGTCAACTTTGGCACTCTGTAACTCACGCTGTATTGCAATAGGGTCACTCCAAACTAGCTATTTTGAAAGCTTATATCATTGACTTTATTTGCCCCATCCATAATGTTTCAATCTGATAAATAGTTTGAAAGTTACATAAATATAAGCAATTTTTTTTTTTGCAAACACTATTTACCGATATTTTCAAAATGGCAATATCTCGAGAACCAGTCATTAGATATCAAAGTCTTTACAAGATTCGTGTTTGCATGGCAAATGCAATAAGATATGTGGTCTAATTTTTTTTAAAAAAATTTTTGAAAAATTTTTGGAAATTTACAATGGGAGTTGGCATTTATTTCCACCAAAAAAATATGTACTTTGAGTTAGCAGAATAACAAAAATGGATGTAAAACGACAACAAATTATTTTTTTGCTTTGAAATTTTTATGGCAGATAGGTATTACATAGGGGAGCTATTTGCCATCGGAAACTCATTTCCGTCAAATTTGAGTTGGCATATTTTGAATATAGGTTCGCGATATAAATGATATGTTTTCTTCATATATAGATTTGTCTGAAACCTGGTGGAAATGATTTCAAATCCTTAGGTAATGTTATATACAAGTTTAACAGACCACGCAAATTTTCACGCCACTTTTATCATATAAGGAGGTTTCATTTCAAACGTGCCACAAAAAAAATATGTAGTTGGATTAAAGTCAAACTTACAGAACTTTTCGAGAAATATGACTTTGAGCTTCCAAGTATCGTAAAATATGGTTAACTTGAGCATTTTTTGCATGACATCGCTTTTTATTTAATTTTTCCTGCTGTAAATCAACAACTCCGAAGTTGTCGAACCACATTTATTTCAGTGGCGGGTGCAGCTTTTGCGTTTGGGGGGGGGGGGGGGGTCTTTTTTTACTTCGAATAAAAAAAATCATAAATCTGAGAATTTTTCAATAGAAGAAATTCTTCTTACATAGAAAATATCAGATGTTGAGACATTTTTCGTGAAGAAATCCTTATATATATATAAAAATGACATGTTAGTTTGTTTGTTTGTATGTTTGTTTGTTTGTGTCGCTTTCAGAAAAAAACTACTGAACCGATTCAAATGAAATTTGGCATGTAGATAGAGAATTTTCTGGAATGAAAAATGCGACCAATGGCATCTCGATTGGATGCCCCGCCCCCTTTTACGCCCACTTTTTGTGAATTTCAGATTTTTTAATATATTTGGATGTTTGTTACTGTATTTGGATGTTTGTTACTATATTTGAATGTTTCTTACCGATTACCATGAAATTTGCCATCCCGCATCTTGATTGGAAGCCACGCCTCTTTTACGCCCACTTTTGTAAATTCAAGGCTTTTCAATACATTTGCCTGTTTGTTACAATATTTGGTTGATTGTTACCAATTCACATGGGATACATATTAGAGATGAGCAATGTAGTGATTTTTGAATCACGCCGTTCTCAGTTACCGTGATTTTCAAATCACCGTTATTTTAAACAGTTACCGTGATCACTGTTTTTCAATGTGATGCAAAAAAAAACAATACAAAGTTTTCTTTTTACTTTAGATTAGTATGTATTGAATATTATTTGTATTGCCGGACTTCATATTTAATAACTCAATTTGTATTAAGTTCAATTTAAGTACATTCAAGTTATTTCTGAGAAATTATTTATTTAAAATTAAGAGAAAATCTGGAAAAATTTATAAAACCACAGTAGAAATGAGCAATTTAGTTATTTTTGAGGAACGTCTTTCTTTACAAATAACCAATATTTTAAACAGTTACAGTGATCACCGTTTTTAAATGTAGATATAAACATGATTTTTAATTACAGTTCTTTTAAATCACAGTTCTTTCAATAACAGCTTTCATTTTAAAGCAAAATAATATTTTTGGCATTTCGTTTCTTGTGTGCATATTAAAAACATTGTGTTTGCTTTGTGTGTTTGTTTTTTTTACATTTCATAACAAGAGAAGAAAAAATATGATTGAACGAACACACAGCAACTGTTAAAATGTTAGTTACTGTGTGTATAACAGAAAAGTACGATGTTGCAAGTAGCAGTGATGTAAGATATTTGATAACTGCAGTTACCAGTGATTATTGAATCACGGTGATTAAATCACCGGTATAAAAATATCGCTCATCTCTAATACATATAGCAATTTTTGTGAAAGTGAATATAGGCCTTACCGCATTCGGATTCGATGCCCCGCCTTTTTTACGCCCACTTTTTGTTAGTTTATGCCGTTTTCACGCCAAAACGATGTAACGAATTCAAAAGGAATTTGGCATACAGTGAGTTTTCTGGAATGCAATAGTGGCTTTACGCCCACCTTTTTTATAAATTCGACATTTTACAATATATTGGTTGTTTGTTTTCTTTAACATTCCACTTTATATATTTAAAATATCTTTCTTGAATTATCCTTATCCTTATATATATATAAAAATGACATGTTAGTTTGTTTGTTTGTTTGTGTCGCTTTCAGAAAAAAACTACTGAACCGATTCAAATGAAATTTGGCATGTAGATAGTACGTTTCCTGGAATGAAAACTGGCACCAATGGCATCTCGATTGGATGCCCCGCCTCCTTTTACGCCCACTTTTTGTGAATTTCCAATTTTTCAATATATTTGGTTGTTGTACTATATTTGGATGTTTGTTACCGATAAACATGCAATTTGGCATACTAATAGGGCGTTTTTGCAAGGAAATATATGCCATCCCGCATCTTGATTGGCAGCCACGCCTCTTTTTACACCCACTTTTTGTAAATATATGATCCTTACAAAGGGGCGTGGCATTCTTTGGTTTTTCTGTCTGTCTGTACCGATTTACATTAAATCTTCACCACAGATAGTACTAACCGAGACGGGAACTATAGGCCATAAGAGAGACCGATCTGCCAAGTGGGCGTAAAATGCCACGCCCCTTTGTATTATATTGAACATTATTTCTGCTTTTTCAGCAATTACACTTAAACGGCTGAACCGATTTTAAAAAAATTTTCACCACATACTACTAATCCAAGCGGGAAATATAGTTCATAATAGGGCGGCGATCACACAAAGAGGCGAAAATGCCACGCCCCTTTGTACTTCATTGAAAGGTATTTCTATCTGTTCCGTAATCACGCTTAAACGTCTGAACCGATTTTAATGAAAATTTCACCACACATAGTACTAACCCAGACGTGCACTATAGGTTATAATAGGAGGGCGCTCTGACGGATGGGCGTAAAAGTCCACGCCCCTTTGTATTAAATTGAAAGTTAGTTCTGCCAGTTCCGTAATTACTCTTAAACGTCTGAACAGATTTTATTGCAATTTTCAACACAGATAGTACTAACCGAAGCGGGAACAATATGCCATATCAGCACGTTATTGGGCAAACGCGTTTTAAAATGCCGCTCTTTGTATTAATTTCAAATTATTTTTGACTGCCATAATAAAGCGCGTTTGGACAAAGAGGCATTAGTTGCATCGCTCTTTTGTACTATACTAAAAGTTGTTTCTGTTAGTTCCGCAATTACGCATCAACGGCTGAATCAATTAAGATGAAATTTTCGTCACAGATAGTACTAAACGAGGCGGGAACTATAGAACATAAAATGAGCGATCGGACAAAGGGGCATAAAATAACACGCCCTGTTAAATTTATTGCACCTCCTTTCTGCCTTTTTCGCAATCACGCTTATTCGGCTTAACTGATTTTGAAGAAATTTCCACAGCAGATTGTACTAACCGAGGCAGGAACTATAGGCCACAAAAGAGTGTGGTTTGACAAAGGGGACCCACGCTATTTTGTATTACATTGAAAGTTATTTCTGCCTGTCCCACAATCAAGCTTAAACGGCTTAACCAATTTTAATGGATTTTTCACCACATATTAGTACTTTCGAAACGGGAATAATAAACCATAATAAAGCGTGTTTAGACCACGGGGTGTAAGTTGTCACGCCCCTTTGCACCACACTGAAAGTTATTTTCTGTCTGTTCCGTAATTACGCTTAATCGCCTTAACTGATTTTAACAAAATTTCAACACACATAGTACTTACTAACCGAGGCGGGAACAATATGCCATATTAGCGCGTGATTGGGCAAAGGCGTGTATTTTTGTCAGTTCCGCAATCACGCAAAAACGGCTGAGCCAATTTTTAATAAATGACTAACAGATGCGGGCCCATATCAGTGTGCGATCGAACAAAGGGACGTAAATTTCCACACCCATTTATAATATATTGAAATATATTTCTGCCTATTCGTTTATCACGCTTAAACGTCGAGTACTAAACAAGGCGGGAATAAAGGGTCATATCAGCGCGCGATCGGACAGAGGTGGTGTAAAGTAATGCGAAATTGAAATTTTCACCAGATGGAGTGCTAACCGAGAATGCAACCATAGGGCATTATAAACTGTTATTATAATATTTTTTTCAACCCGGGCAACGCCGGGTGCGAAACAGCTAGTAATTTTTTATAGGGAAAATGTCTCAAAATCTAAGACTTCTTCATTACGAAAAACGTTTCAGAATCTGAGACTTTTTCGTATACAAAAATTTTAAAATTCTAAAAATTTTTTCCACAAACAAAAGTCTCAGCTTCTAAAACCTTTAACTTTAGAAAAAAGTCTCATATTTAAAAGAATTTTGAAGCTATTTTTCCTATAGAAAAGATCTCAGATTGTTAAATTTGTTGCGTACTGAATAAATTTTAGATTTTGAGACTTTTTTCTGTAGAAAAGTTTTAGATTCTTAGACCTTTTTCCTATCGAAAAAGTCTTAGATTGTGAGACATTTTTCCTAAAGAAAAAGACTCAGATTCTCAAAATTTTTTTCGTTTTTACAAAAACTTAAAAAAATATGTAATAAACTATGCATCTTCGATGTTTCAAAACGTTGCGCTGGACCAAAATTTCTCCATGAAAACTTAACAAATATTTTTGCAGAATATACTCTAGCTAACGAAACTTTTGGCACCAAATTTAAAAATAATAAAAAAAAATTTTTTTGACCAAATGCACCACCGATGCCAACTTTAAACGCTGGATGCGCCCTGAAGATGACCTCCAAAATTTTTTTAATTAGTTTTCCCGTAATCAGCTTTTTAATAAGCATCGTTCTAGGGGTAGCCCTAAAGAAATTCCAAAATTTCCTGATTTCGGGACATGCTAATATATATATATAACAAAAGATAGATCCAATCGACTTGGAAACCATTTTCCGGCAACACTGGTGTAGGGTATTAATGGTCGGTCTTGACCGACTATAATTTTTTTTACTGTTTTACTGTGTTTTTTCTTGTGTAGGCTATTTATAGATTCGGCTTAGCCGAATATAACACTCTTTGTTTTTTTTTTTCGTTTTTAAAATCTTTTATCGTTTTTTATGAAAACAGCAAATATTGTGAGTACGCGAGTACAATTTTAAAGTGGAGAAAAAAAAATATCAAATATATTGCAAATTTTTTATACATAAATATCCTCTGCTAGCTTCTATGCAATATTGTGATTTAATTTTTAAAAAATATATACACAAAAAATATTATTTTGAATAAATAATAGCATTGAAAACACCTGAAATAATTTATTATATTTTTTTAGAAAGAAAATGTATTTTTTAACCATGTAACGTATACAGGGAAGTATACTTGCCAAAGTAGTTTTTGCGATTATTTTTGTACAAATAATAGACAGGGTATTAGCCAAAATATAAATTGTAGAGAATTGTTGACGCAACAAAATTGCTATTTTAAGTATGTCTGTAACAGCCAATTTTGTCCTTTAAAAAAATCATTTCACAATTGAGTGGCAACCCTGGCAATTCTAGTTGATTAAATTTTGTGTTATAATTTTTTTTTGTTTAAGATTACAATAACACGGAGAAACGAATAAAAATGTTACGACTTGCGACCCAACTGTGCTAACAGTTTTTGACACTTATATTACGAATATGTACACCAAATTTTAAAGTTGGCTTTAGTTTTTGAGATATTTGAAAATTAATTTTTTTAGAAAAATCCACTTTTCCGAACTAATTCGCGTACCCATATAAATGTTAATAATTAAAAAAATTGTCTGTTTTGGGGGCTTGGTCCACAAAAAATGAAATTGCCTATATCTCGAGATGGCAATTTGATACAAATTTTCTGATGACAGATTCGTGTTAAGGAGGCCAAAATACTTAAGAAAATGTTTTCAAAATGTCTGGGCCAAAACCTTGTTGAGTAGTGTAATTGACCGATATTTCGATTTCGTCCTACTGTGGTTGGAATTAAAAAAAAATCATCTCTCATGTGTGGCGTATGATTAATATTTTTATAAAAATGACTAGGTCATATGTGGCGAATGATTATTGAATAAATAAAAATATATCTACCATATGTGGCGTATGATTGATACATATTTTTTTTTTCAAAAATAAGTTAGTCATATGTGGCGTATGATTGTTGAATGATAAATCAAAAATCTATCACATGCAGTGCTGCCAGAAGTGGCGATTTTTCGTCATTTTGGCGATTTTTTCATGAAATTTTGTAAAATGACGACTGACGATTTTCAGATTTGATTCCCATACATTTTGACGATTTTTTGTAACTCCACTTTTTTTCACAAAAATCAATTTTTGCAACTTTTTAATTTTACAATGGTTTGAAAACAAAAATTTAATGAAATTCGATTAAAATAAAATACAGAAGAAAAACACAAATTTACAACATTTTATTCTATTTTGGAAATATAACTACACTTAAAAAATTATGTCGTTTTAATGTCATTAATTTTTGCTCTGTATACAAAAATAAATGATTATTCTATTAATTTAATTTTTATTGTTGCTATTTTTACATGAGAAAACTTTTTTTTTAATATTTGAATTCCCAGTGAACAAACATACTTTCTAGTGACTCCAAAAATGGAGAAAATATTTAAAATTTTTGCATGGAAACGATTCATCCAAAAAACCCTCTTTTTTGACTCAAAAACTAATACTCTGAGAGTCTTTATCGATAAATTTTCAAACAAAATACTTGATACTTTCATTTTCAGAAATGGAACTAATGCATTGTTTTTCAATTAACATTGAGTGTTTCATTGTCATTGAATACGGTCAATGTTAATGAAATTAAAAAATCATTATCATTAATTTTACACAATGAAAATGAAACGAAATTTTCATTAGCAATTTTTTACATAATGATAATGAAAAATAAAATCATTACCAATTAATCAATGATAATGCAAAACAAAAATTTCATTGAATTTTTGGGAAATATGTCTTCAAAGATAACGATAAAGTGATAATAACAAATTTTGAAATTATTATATAGGTGGAAAAAATGTCTCAGAATCTGAGACTTTCCTAAAAGATAAAATGTATTAGAATCTTAGACCTTTCTTAGGAAAAAATGCTTCAGAATCTATAGAAAAAATGTCCAGAATCTCAGACTTTTTCTGAAGCAAAAATGTCTCAAAATCTGAAACTTTTTCTATAAAAAAAATTAACCAGAATCTGATACTATTTCTGTAGAAAAAAGGTTTCAAAGTCTGAGACTTTTTCTGAAGCAGAAATGTGTTTTGTGTTTTTTCTATAGAAAAAATGTCTCAGAATCTGAGACCTTTTCTATAGAAAAAATGTTTCAGAATCTGAGACTTTTTCTATTGGAAAAATGTCTTAGAATCCGAGACTTTTTATAAAAAAATGTCTCAGAATCTGAGACTTTTTCTTAAAAAAATGTCTCAGAATCTGAGACTTTTTTTATAGAAAAAAATGTCTGAGACTTTTCTATAGAAAAAAATGTCTGATTGTAAGACTTTTTCTATAGAAAAAATTTCTGAGACTTTTTCTATAGAAAAAATGTCTGAGACTTTTTCTTTAAAAAAAATGTCTTAGAAACTTAGACTTTTTTTATAAACAAAAATGTCTCAAAATCTTAGACTTTTTCTATAAAAAAAATGTCTGAGAATCTGGGACTTTCCTAAAGAAAAAATGTCTCAGAATCTGAGACTTTTTCTAAAGAAAAAATGTCTCAAAACCTGATATTTTTTCTACATAAAAAATATCTCAGAACCTGATGCTTTTTTCTTTAGAAAAAATTCCTCAGAATCTGAGACTTTTTCTATAGAAAAACTGTCTCAGAATCTGAGACTTTATCTATAAAAAAAATATCTAAGAATCTGAGACATCCTATCGATGTCCGTCCGTCTGAGGAAGCACGATGCATTCCAAACTAAAAAGGCTAGACGCCTGAAACTTGCCACAAATAAATCTTATGATCATTGGCTGGTTAATTGCGTGAATGGGAAAAATCGGATCTTGGGTATTAGGGTCCCTTCTTGAAGAACAAAGCCAACATCTTAAAACGCAATTTATATAGAAATGTACGTGTGAATTGTTAATTTTTTTAAACAACTGAAGCCTTTCACACGTACAGTTTTAAATCATTTTTAGCAGCAATATTTTTAGCACTTTCTTTATTCTATTACAGTATATTGACAGAAAATGCTAAAAATAATTGCTAAAAACGGTTTAAAATTTTAAGTGTGAATAGGGTATTAGATCGATTGATAATTCCGCTTTTTAAAGAAAATTCCTTTCGCTTACGTAGCAAAACAACAGATTTCCTCAAAGAAATAAAAAAATTAATAAATTGTTTTTTTTATATTTTTAAAGTTAAAGAAAATATTTTAATTTTCATTTGTTAATAAAAAATTGTATATGGGGCATTTCATTAACACTGACAATGAACTCAAAAATTCTATTTCATTGACAATGTGTAAACAAACACGCAGAGAAGGATTATGATTGCGACAACCATAATAGAGGGGCAACATATTATGATTGATAAAATTATCATAACATGATTGTAGCGACCATATTATGATCTTCGCTGATCATAGTATGATAAAAAATTGTATTTTTTTAAATGTTAATGATCATAGTATGATTGTCACAATCATATATTTGCTCAAATGGGTCAACCATACTATGTTGCCCCTCCATTCTGTGTGATTTGGTGTGCTGCAATCATGCTCCAAACATGTTTTTTCTCTGTGTGAATTAATTTGAAAAAATGAGTTTTATTAACATTGTGTAAATAATTTGAAATAAAAATAAAAAATCAATAACATTGAGCAGATTAATGATAATGAAAACTCAATGGTAATGATTCGAGCCCAACTCTGTTCATTTAAAGCTCTTTGAGTCAGTTTTTTTGGGGTGTTTTCACAGGCTCGTTTTTAATTTCAAAAAGGAGTTTTTTTTAACAAAAAATATTTAATTCTTTTTTAAAATTTATATCCTTTTAAAATCTGAAAAATGTGCCCGAAAAATTTTTTTTCGTGGGTCTTAACGGGTTCTTATTTTGAAGCGTTCTAAAGTTCTAAAACAAATAACACTTGTTTTTAATGACTTTGTAGTTTGTTTTCTATAGTAAAAATAAATGTAAGAAATTTTATTTGTTTAGATGTAATGATATTTATTTTATCAGCAGTTAAAATTAAATGTATCTGTCTGTCGAAACAAATGAAAAATCGAATGACCTTCGATTATTTTGTAACTTGTTTTAAAAGAAAATTCCTTTTTATTTATCTAAAAATATTTTGTGTACGTAAATTTAAAAAATCCATTAAACAAAACTGGATAGAAAAAACTTTATTCTGCGTTTTAAAATTTTAATATATCTAAAAACGTGTTTTTTTTTAATTTTTGTAAGTGACGATTTTTTGACGACTTTTTTTAAAACTTTTGATGATTTGGACAATTTTTTTCCAAATTTTTAAGATTTTTCACAAAAAAAGCCTGGCAGCACTGATCACATGTATTATATAACTAATGTTTTAATAAACATCTTTTATTTATACATGGAGTTTGATTTAAACACCTGTTCCTCAATTTGCATGGCTACTGAAACACACCGATGTCTTAAGCTACACATTTCGTAGATGATTCCTATTTTAAATGATTTTAAATCTGTATTTAAAACAACAGTAAGAAAATTATTTCATTAAATGTTTGTAATTTATTTAAAAAAGTAATCAGTAAAGTTTTTTTTAAAGAAATATTGCTAAATTTTTTAAGGTTTGCTTGTTTTCCACTTTTACTGAAGTTAAAAAAAAAAAAAAATTACTGTCTTAAAAATTTATTTTACATTACATTCAATTCGGCAGTAAACAATTTCTTTTATAGTTTTAGGTGGTTCATAAAAGCTGAAATATATTTAAAGTAGGTTTATTTGACAGATATTGCAGGAATAATTGTCAAATAAACCTACAATAAGTCTACTATAAGTATTATGAAAAGGTGCCTTAATGTTTTGCAATACAAAATAAGAGAATATTCATTAGTTATTTAATGTTTTTGTTAGTCATTAAATTAACATTAGCATTTACTGTAATATGATTTCATTTTAAATGAAAAATCAGTGGAATAAGTTTTAAATACAACTTCATTTAAGCAAATATTCACTGGAGTTTACCTATATATTTTTTTGAGTGAAGATAAGCAGACTAACATTGATTTCCATTAAATTTAACTATAAACCAAGTATATGTCGCTCATTTACCTGTATAACGTCATAACTCAAAAAACTTAATTTTTGAGTTAATCATGCAAAATTATTTGTTATATCATGCTTTATATTGTGTCTAAAATTCGTATTAATATCTTTTGGGAAGAGAATACGCCATTATTACATTATTAATGTACCAAACATTTTTAATGGAAAACCACTTTCAATTGTAAACTTTAAACTCGATTTCTGCAAAATCAGTGTTATGACACTATATAAGTAAATGAAATAAAATGTCAATTGACAATAAATTGAGTCATTGTACGTAGTATTAATAATAAAAATTTCCATTATTAATTAAAAACATTTTTATTTGTCACAACAGGATAAATTATGTGATTACATACTGGGAGAAATTTAATTAAACTCAGCCTACACTCAAAATATTGTGTAGGTAAAAACAAAACAAAAACATTTTTAAAACAAGTGATTAAACAATTGAAATCTATGTTTTACTGTTCATAAAATGTTCTAAAATAAATAACATTAAATATTAAAAAACAACGTTTTTTCTTAATTTTTTTTACCAACAAATTAAAACAAAAATAATCTACAAAAACATTTAAAATTAATGATTTTGTAGTTTATGTTTTACAATTTTTTTCTATTGAATCATTTATTTTTATTATTTTATTTAATTTGTGTTTCTGTGCTACAAGATTTAAAATCTTATTAAGTATTATTTTTCAAAATTTTTTATAAAATTTTGGGCGAATTGATCCCGCAATCAACTACACCTTGGCCAGACACTCCATCTATCGCGCCAAAGTCACTTGATATAAACATGTTTTTATATGTTTTTATATTTCTTTAAAAAAAATTTGGTGATTTTTTTTTTTCTACAAAAAAATAACTTACACAAGTAGGTAAAAACTAATGATTTCCCATTAAAAAATGTTAACAATTTAAAAAAAAATAACGCACACAAATCATTGAAAATTAATTAAGAATCACTTATTTTTACTTACAGATTGAAAATAAATGACTTTAAAAATTTAATGCTAATGATAGTTTTATTTTTTATGTAGTTATTTTGGAAACAATGCACAAAAGTAGTCATTAAAAAAACTGAATATTAAACAAATGTTTTTTTCTTTAAAAAACAACAAAAGTAAAAACTTCTTAAATAAGTTACAAAGAATTAATGACATAATTTTTTGAGTGTATTTATGTTTAACAAATTGGCTTTAAACAAATAAAGGATTTTGAATTTTGTATAAACTTAATTAATTTCAAATCTAGCAATATAATTTTATGAAATAGTTTCTGTTTGATGTTTGTTTAATAATAAGATGATAAATAAAACTGTAGGCAAAATCGACCACTGGCAAAATCCTCCAAAAGGTATGAAAAATTACCCAAAAGAAAAATTACTAAACTCTACTCAAAATTAACGACAAATAGCCCACTAGCCAACGGAAGAAATGAACTGAAAATGTTCCCAAACCACATGTTTCCCAAAAACATCGACTCACGCCCAATTCCTCACGCAAAAATCTTACTCAGACTAAAAGCGTACTCACGCAAACTCAGTCACGCAATTTTTTTCCGCTCACACTAACTAACAATCACGTGTGTTACATTGAGTTTCAGTCACACATTTAAGTGTGATTACGTGAATCATGCACTTATCTGCTGGTATACCCAGTTTTAATTTATGGTATTTGATTTTTTTAGTGACTGCTTCCTTTTGACTTATTTCGGTTTTGACATTTAAAGATTTTTGCAAAAAAAAAAAATTAAATGGGCGATTTTTCATATATGAGGCATTCCACACCAAATGTCCAGCGAAAAAAACATGTGTACCGTAAACTTCTGAATAGGTTGTATGGAACTTAGAAATTTGCGTTTTTGGTTTTTCAATTTTTCAAAAACTGGGCTTAGGAGGCGTGGTTAAATATTGGAAAAGTGGTCAAATTTGTGGCGAGTTGCCTTAATTAAATATTTATCACATTAAAACGGAATGCACCACAATCTCAAAAATTTACATTCTTATATAGTTTTGTATGGGCTATCGATTACATTTTTTTGAAATTTTCCATTTTTTTAAAAAAGTCAAATCCACACAAAAAATTCAGAAATACGTTCTTCGTTTTTTTTTCGAGAAAATCGCATCTGAATTTTAAATTTCACAACAATTTTGTAATTTGCTTGTATTTTCTTGTTTTAAAGTTGCGAATGAGTATTATTAATTGCATAAATATTTTTCATACGCTCTCTTAAAACAAGAAAATACAAGCAAATTACAAAATTGTTATGAAATTTAAAATTCAAATGTGATTTTCTCGAAAAAAACGAAGAACGAGTTTCTGAATTTTTTTGTGTGGATGGACAAACATCTAAACTTTAAAAAAAAAATTAAAAAGAAAAAAAAAGTGGCCGGATTTTTGATAAATTGACTTTTTAAAAAAATGGAAAATTTCTGAACGGGTTCTGAAAATTTTCCAAAAAAAAATGAATCGATAGCCCATGCAAAACTATATAAGAATGTAAATTTTTGAGATTGTGGTGCATTCCGTTTTAATGTGATATATATTTAATCAAGGCCACTCGCCACAAATTTGACCATTTTTCCAATATTTGACCACGCCTCCTAAGCCCAGTTTTTGAAAAACCAAAAACGCTATTTTGTTAGTTCCATATAGGGCTATGCGAACTAGAGATGGGCGCGTGAGTGGATTTTGACTCACACTGACTCAGATTTTTTTCAACTCACACTCACTCACAATCACGTGATTGAAATAAAAGTCACTCACACTCACGCGCGATTCACGTAAATCACGCAAATTACGTGACCAGCGCCCATCTCTAATCCGAACAACCTATTCAGAAATTTACGGGACACATTTTTTTTCTGTAGCGGGACATTTGGTGTGGAATGACTCATATTATGTGTTTTTAAGGTAATTATTCGTAATAAAAAATCCATCAATTTTTTAAATTTGAAATTTTACCCAAAAATTATGAAAATTTGCCCAAAATTGTTGGGTATTTTTCATATGAAATATGGCCCAAAATTTGCTTGAAAAATTTTTGGAGCATTTTCTTTTTTGGGGAATTTTGCATACAGCCGTCAAAAAATATCAATTTAAATTTAAATAATAAAGGGCAGTACGAAATATTTTTTCCTGATATAGAGATGGTGGTATAAATAGAAAAAAGCTGTGTATAATGGAAACTTTCATCCAACATATGAACACATGTTAAATTTTTTTTCGATCTGTGAACTCATTCGTGTTCGTAACAGTGGTTAGGAGCCTATCCTGAAAAATTTTCATTTTTTTTTGTTTTGAAAAGCAAACAGTAAAGATTTTTTGTATAATTTTTTTTTTGGATAATATTTTTTTCGTATAATATGATTTTTTTATACAATTCTTCCATATGCAGTTTTTTTCTTAATTAATTTAATTTCTTTATTTATTTTTTTATTCTCAGCCAATACCGATGTGATGATGTTATGGTTTTTATTTTTACTGTTATTGATTGTTCATTAAATACAAATAAATAAAAAAAATCTCATTACATGGTAACATATGTTTAAGCAACATAAATGTTTACAATAAAATTATATGTTTAACATACACGGAAAGCTCTTAAAGTTTTAATGCTTATTAATATAGCTATATAGAATTTATATACGTAGCTATTTTATAGATTTATGCCCATGTCACAAAACTGGTACTTTCTTCTTAACATTTTTTTCTGTTTTCCTCTGTCTTGCTTAGATTTCGAGGTTTCGCAATTTTAACTTTCTGCAGCAAGAAAAGCCATGTGTTAACAGGCGTACGGACATAACGCCCAAGTGCATAACGCCCAATTTAAAAAAGTCATTCCACCCAAAAAAAATGTGTGTTAGTTGTTGTTGCAAAATTTTTTGGACGATATGGCCATTATTTTTGGGTATTTTAACAATTTTCTTTAAATTAATATAAATTATCAAAAATGTCATATTACCCAAATATCAAAATGTTGAATTTATAAAATGTCATAGCGACCAAAAAAATAATCATAAAACTCACCAATATTGTTTTTTTTAAGACAATGTTTTAAAGGTTTTGTGCGTAGCCGGCCTTCGGCCTGGCTTAGGGATTACAAAATCCATGCATTAAACCCACCCTATCCGCAAAGTTAAGTTTCTAGGGTAGCAGACCTTAACACTATCAAATTTGTTATGCATCAAAGGCCTGATACCCAAAATAGCTTTGGTTTGCAGAGAGGGTGGGTTTAATGCATGGAGTATGTAATCCCTAAGCCCGACCGAAGGCCGGCTACGCAGAAAACCTTTATTACAAAAAAAACAAATCATAGAAGTCGTTATTTCGACATTTCGCCCAAAAAAATATTTTGGATTTTTTGACAATTTTGTTTTGGGAGAAATAACATTTTTAGACCTTTCATTTTGGGCTATATGTCGCAGCTTGGGCGATATGACATTTACGGTTTTGGGCGATAAGACCTTGGGCGCTATGTCCGTACGCCGTGTTAACATACTTATGGTGATGGTTATCAGGACTGTGATCACGTAAAACGATAGTTTACTATCGTTGATTTTTGGATCCTTGTCGTTCCTAAACTAATGAAAATATTTCCAATTTTTTAATGTTTCTGGATTAGACAACACTCATTAATAATTTTATAAAGAAAAACTTTCTAATGTCCCTTCAAAACGATATGTATTTTGATGTCGTTTATGCATCGTCTATCGTTTTCGTTTTACGTGATTAGCCACCTGATTTTTTGTTTTGTGAAAAATCAAGTTGTATTATTGATCTGCGCAAATAATTAAAAAGATTTTTTTTGTAACGATAATCTTTAGAGTCTGTCATGTCTTCTTTAAATTATGTACAAATATTAGCTTGAGTAAATGAGGTTCAGATTGCCTGAAATAGAATTGTAGTGTCGGAAACTGTCAAAATTTATTCTGTAGAAACTATAAAAAACTATTATATTATTATAAAAACAATTTACATTAGCATGACCAACCGACATTTAAAATCTTACTGATGATAACACAAACTTAACAGTATTTTGTTATGACCAGGGACAGGACCTTCATGCACTAAAAAATTATGTTTTAGGCGCCTAAAATATGCACTAAAAATCTTTGAAATATGCACTAAAACTACAAAAATATGCACTAAAAATTATGAAAATTGTGCATTTTTGAAAAAAAAAATTTAATTTTTTTTTTTAATAATTTTTTACTTTGTTAGCTTATTAACGAAAAAAAAACATTTTGGTCAGACTTCGAAAAAAATGTTGACCTCAAAAAAAAAAATTGTGAAGCCTTTTTGACAGGCAAATTAATAATGTTTACAAAAATAAATTATAAAAAATGGAAAAAATAAGCAAAAACTTAAATTTTATACCAAATATAACATAAAAATATGCATTTATAGCAAAATATGCAAAAATATGCATTTTCAGTAAAATATGCAAAAATATGCACTTACGAATCGATACCATTTTAAAGCAAATTCTTTGATTCGCAAAGATATTTGGTTTATGCTGTTCTAAGACTAACAGGAAAAAGCATGCATTTGCATGAAAGTCCTCTCCTTGGTTATGACAAAATACTGTTAAGAAAATTTTGAAAAATGTTTTCGAGAAAAAAATTCATATATCTTTTTCTGTCATATCCTGAATCAACTCTCATATCGATTTTATCCAAAAACAAGTAAGAAAATTATAGTCGGTCAAGACCGACTATATAATACCCTACACCAGAGTTTCCCGGAAAATGGGTCTCAAGTTCAAACATGGACTGATTAGATTAATAAGTGTAAAAAACACTCACAAATCAAATTTGAGCAAAATAGGCTTCTTTTTGTTGACAATAAACCGCTTTAAGTTAATATCGGGCGAAATTTCCACATGGGGCCTAAGTCCAAAAATGGTCCGATGATAATCAGATTTGATAAGGTTATTAAAGTACGCGTTTAACATACATAAACAGAATTTTAATTAAATATTTTCATGAAATTTGAGAGATTTATGTGAAAATCGGGAAGGTGGTTTGTATGGGGGCTACAAGGAGAACTGGTCCGATTTCTTTAAAATTCGGAATGGAGATTTGTATAGATGAAACATGATTAACTGCCATATTTCGAAATGATACCTATTATAATGCAGTTATTGGAGTCATTTGAGCCAAAACTAAAGTGGACATTTGTATGGGGGCTAGGTCTAAATATGGACCGGTTTTTTCAATTTCAATAGGCTTCGTCGTTAGGCCAAAGGAGGCTTAAGTTTCAAATTTCAAGTCAATTGATTACAAATTGCGAGCTGTATCGTGCTTACACCGTTTACATGGACAGACAGACATACGGACGGACAGACGGACGGACAGACGGACGGACGGACGGACATCGCTAAATCGACTCAAAAAGTATTTTTGATTCGATCGGTATACTTAAAAGTTTGTCTAGGACCAATATTTCGGGTGGTTACAAACATCAGCACAAACTCATTATACCCTGTACCATAGTGTGGTGTAGGGTATAATTAGGTTATAAAACGGATTTTTTTTATTTGTTTTCTCTGGTGCCTTTTTTAACAAAGCTTGATACATTAATTTAAAATGTTGCCAGCCTTCTAAAAAAAAAAAATATACGCGATCAAAATTAAAAGTCACTAAGATGACCTTAAAAGTAAAAATTCAGAAATTGTCGAGTTCAAACCTCAATAACTCGAGAAATAAGCAATGTATGAAAGTGTTGAATCCGTTATATAGGTCATTAAATCACCATTCATTCAAGACCAATCTGACAATTGCCACTTTATTCGAAATTCAAAAAAAAAAATAAAACACTGTGAAAAACTAATTTTCGATCCCATTTTAGCGGAAATTGAAGGGTAGCTTTTTTGGGAAAGTTGTGATGCAATTTTATTTTGCAGCTGGGGTAAACTTAGTTTGTCCAGGATCGGCAAAGGTTTGCTTCCTTTGAATCAGTAAGAGGGCTATGAAGAGCGATCTTACGTAGTACACACAATGTATTTAGGAGGACATTTAACAAGAGGAAAATGTTTGGACGTAGGAAAATATTAACGAGGTAATTAAAACACTTCGTAAATAAACTACGAACGAAATAAGCAAAAGATTTCGTTATAAACTACAAACGAAATAAACAAAGGATTTCGCATACAAAATATAAACGAAAAAGACTTCGTGAATAAACTACGAACGAAATAAGCAAAAGATTTCGTTATAAACTACAAACGAAATTAACAAAGGATTTCGTATACAAAATATTAACGAAGTAATCAAAAGACTTCGTGAACGAAATAAGCAGGAGGTTTCGTGTCTAAACCACAAACGAAATAAACAAAGGATTTCGTATATGAACTATTAACGAAGTAATCAAAAGACTTCGTAAATAAACTGCGAACGAAATAAGCAAAAGATTTCTTGTCTAAACTACAAACGAAATAAACAAATGATTTCGTAACTAACTATTAACGAAGTAATCAAAAGACTTCGTAAATAAATTATGAACGAAATAAGCAAAAGATTTCGTGTCTAAACTACAAACGAAATCAACAAAGGATTTCGTAAATAAAATATTAACGAAGTAATCAAAAGACTACGAACGAAATAAGCAAAAGATTTCGTATATAAAATAGTAACGAAGTAATCAAAAGACTTCGTGAATAAACTACGAATGAAATAAGCAAAAGATTTCGTGTATAAAATAGTGACGATGTAATCAAAAGACTTCGTAAATAAACTACGAACGAAATAAGCAAAAGATTTCGTGTCTAAACTACAAACGAAATAAACAAAGGATTTGGTACATAACTTAACGAAGTAATCAAAAAAACTTCGTAAATAAACTACGAACGAAATAAACAAAAGATTTCGTGTCTAAACTACAAACGAAATAAACAAAGGATTTCGTAAATAAAATATTAGCGAAGTAATCAAAAGACTTCGTAAATAAACTACGAACGAAATACGCAAAAGATTTCGTATATAAACTAGTACCGAAGTAATCAAAAGACTTCGTGAATAAACTATGAACGAAATAAACAAAAGATTTCGTTATAAACTACAAACGAAATAAACAAAGGATTTCGTATTTAAAATATTAACGAAGTAATCAAAAGACTTCGTAAATAAACTACGAATGAAATAAGCAAAAGATTTCAAATATAAAATAGTAGCGAAGTAATCAAAAGACTTCGTGAATAAACTACGAACGAAATAAACAAAAGATTTCGTTATAAACTACGAACGAAATAAACAAAAGATTTCGTACATAAACTATTAACGAAGTAATCAAAAGACTTCGTAAATAAACTACGAACGAAATAAGCAAAAGATTTCGTATATAAAATAGTAACGAAGTAATCAAAAGACTTCGTGAATAAACTACGAACGAAATAAGCAAAAGATTTCGTTATAAACTTCAAACAAAATAAACAAAGGATTTCGTATATGAAATATTAACGAAGTAATCAAAAGACTTCGTGAATAAACTACGAACGAAATAAGCAAGAGATTTCGTTATAAACTACAAACGAAATAAACAAAGGATTTCGTATACAAACTATTAACGAAGTAATCAAAAGACTTCGTAAATAAACTACGAATGAAATAAGCAAATCGATGTAATCAAAAGACTTCGTATATAAACTAAATAACGAAGTAATCAAAAGACTTCGTATATAAACTAAATACGAAATAAAGGAGAGATTTCGTATATAAACGGGTTTGATACGGTTCGGGTGCTACTAACAGGGAATACTTGATAATTCAGGTTCGGAAAAATATTAACTGGAAATACGGGTTCGGGAAATATTAACAGAACATACTGGATAAGTCAGGTTCGGGAAGCAGGAAATACTGGATAAATCAGGTTCGGGAAATATTAACAAAAAATACGGTACAAACTAGTAACTACATACCAACTTCGACTTAGGTCGAAATTGCGAACAAGAATCGGTTATACTTCGTATATTCTACGAAGTATACACGAACTCCAACTGGTTTCTCGTTGCTTTGGTTGATACAACTTTGACATTATATGTGATCCGTTTTATCAACTAAATGAGAATTACTTCTCAATGCTATTTGTCTGGTAGTTTAATGATATTAGGTAAAGGAAAAGTAGTTGGTCACCGGTATAGGAAAAAGTACTTTCTTATATTTAAATAAGTATACTATTATTTGTAACGTCACGTTACAAAGTTAAAATAATAAATTCTAAAGACTTTTAATAGATTGTAATTAGTGTTTCGCTGGTTAAAAAACGTTTTTTTTTAATCTCGATTAATGTTTGTTGGGAATTAAATACATCAGAAAAATAGCACAATTTAAGAAAGTAAAAATAAAAAATGGGAATTGTATAGGATATTTTTGATTCGGTACAACCGAATATTGTTCTACACAGAAAAATAAACGAATTGTTATATTGACCCCCATATTTGTGAATACAATAAATTGTTTTACTGATAGTGTTTCTATACGGAAATTTGTAATATTAACAAACGTTTGTAAATTTTGATTGTTAAAAAAAGAATTTTGTATTTTTCAACAAAGATATTCAACAAACACAAACACATTTTGTTGATCTGACAAAAGTAAAGAATCTTTTTTTTTTTTTCAACAAAGAAATTCAACATACACAATTTGTTGATCTAACAAATGAATTTTTTTTTTCAAAAAATAAATTTAACAAACACGAACACTATTTGTTGACATGATAAAAGAATTTTGATATAAAATTACTTGACTGATTTTGTTGAAAACAAATTCGAAGTTTTGTATTTTGGACTAACAGGATGCCGTTTTTACTAAATATTTGGTTGATCTCATGTTTGGTTGATTTACAATTGATGTTTGTTGATTACATTTTTACGATTTTATTTTCTGTGTAAGCTGTCTTTTGTTAATATCCTTCTTTAAACTTAAAATTATATAAAACATTTATTTAGCTTCACAAATAAATTGCTTGAATTGAATATTTGAAATATTTATTTATCAAATCAATTTTTGTTAGAATGTACAGGGTGGCTACTGCATGTTGCTGAAAAATGAAAAAGTAATAGTCTTTAGATTTCATGAATGAACGATGGAAAAAATGGATTAAGCGACGCTTTTTTGCATAGGAGTGTGTCATTTCGGTCCAAAGAGAATTAGGGACCATGTTTGGCGGCTCTTATCTGAGCAGATGCACTATTATGATGCTGGTAAACAATTTTACTGAGCGCGGAACAGTCGTAAGAACACATTATCATCCAGGTTCGTCAGTTCAGACGCAGAAAACTTCTGGCATACAAGGCGATCCTACATTTTCGACAAGGAGATTATCTACTCAAGTGAAGATAATTTTTGTTTGGAGTGTTGAGAGAATTTTGCTTGGCGTCGCAAACTCATATTTTTTCTCATTTTTTATTCTTAAAATTTAAAGACCACTTTATCGTTTAAAACAAAAACTGAACCGACAAATATAACGTTTTCTTTTTGTAGCAACATTCATTAGACACCCTGTATCTAAAGTATTTTTAATATATATGATGACTAAACAGAATTTTCTTAGTAAATAAATATCTTATTTAATACGTTATATCATGTGTAAAGTAAACTCCTAATATTTTATATTTTTTTTATGCATAAATATATTTGAAAAAGGGTTTTAAGTATGACAAATACTATTTTATTTCTTGGATGTCTTAAATACAAAAGAATTTATGTAAATTTTCAATTTTTATAAATATCTATCTATTACCTCTCTAGCATGACTTTGAGGTATACAAAAATTTAGCAATTTGTAAAATTTATGAACCGTGACTAGCAATAAAGAAACATAAAATATAATAAATATGATTGAATGAAGATTCCCTTGGTAAATGCTTCTTCTTTTTTTTACTTTTGCTACAAATAAAATATAATTCAATGTAAATATTTTATAATATACTTTACATATTTTTTCTTTGCACAATATACAAAGTTCAATATAGATTTATATTTTAAGCATTATGGTTTTATTAACAATATCGTACAAATTTAAAATTATTTGTGCAGTACATATTGATATAATATGTAAAAGCCATTATGCTATTATATTTGCAATTAAATTTATAAATTGAGGTTTAAGATGAAATATTGTCCTTTGGCTTCAAACAGCAATAGAAAACGATATTTTTTGACCTGGGGTCTTTAGATTTTTTTCATATTGTGTATTAAGATACCTTATGGAGCCATTTAGACATTCCCATTTACAGTTTAATTAAATTCCAAAACGACGCGATTATTCGCGATTTATGTTTTTTAAAAATCACAAAAAATTTAAAAGTGGTTTTGTTTGAAGAGCTATATTTTCTTAAGTAAATATTGGATTTTTATAAACAAAATTGCAATTAAAATATATAGCCCTCTATTTTAAACGAAAAAGTTTAAAAAACAAATTTTGTCATTAAAAAATGCATCTTAAATGCAAATGCATTTTTTGAGTTCATTTTCGTCAAACTTTACCCCTTTTGATTTTTTTTACTTACATATCATTAAAGTATTACCTGTTTAAAAAAAAAAATCAGTCATCATTTTAATGGGACACAAAAGTCTTCTATTTTTTAATTTTTTTTTTTTTAAATTTTGCAAAGTTTTGTGAAATTTTCATAATTACTATATTAATCCATATTAAGGAAGCAGTGAAATAAGCTTTTGATCGTCAACGTGCGAGAAATGGAGAAATGGGGAAAATTTCCGGCAAACCGATTTCGAAAAAGAAAAAAGGAAGGAAAGAGAAAAGTAAGAGAAGAAAAAAGAAAAAAAAAAGAAAAAAAAGAAAAGAAAGAAAGAAAAGGAAGCGAAAAAAAATGCTTTCTCATTGTAAAAAAATTTCAGAAAAGATTTTGGTATTTGTCTGAGAACCTCAAAAATTTTTTTGGGGTAAAATGTTTTGACTTTAAGAAATTATCTATACCAAAAATATTAATGATTTTTTAAAAGCATTTTTAAATCGGAGATTATTTTCGGAAATAATATAACAGAATCTGAATTCTTTTAAATATTTTTTTATTGGAAATCTAAAAATTTTTCTAAAAGAAAAATTGTTTTTTTAGACTGTAAAAAAATTTTGTAAGTAAAAATCGTTGAATTTAAAAACTTTGTTACGAAAAATTTTTAGGTTTGGAGAATGCCATGGAGTCTAAAAAACATGTTTAACAAGAGATATGCATCAAAACTAAAACTTATTTAGAACTGGACAATTTTTCTATAAAGAAATATCTGAAAAAGAAAAAAAATTTGAGTTTAATTTTGTATACGAAAAAAATTTCGATTTACATCTAATTTTTCATAAAAACAGCATCGGAATCTGAAAAGTTCTAAAATAAAATTGGAAACTTGTTAGAACATATTAATTTTTCTTAAGAAAATATGACTTCGACATAAAAAACATTTTTTTTTTAGAATCTGATTTTTCTCTACTAATATTGTATTGGAATTTTATAGGTTTTTGTTGAGTTTTTTTGCCTAAGAATCAGAAATATTTCTGAAGGAATTAATAAAAGTCTTTTTAAATAGCAAAAATGTCAAAGGCTAAAAGTTTTTCTATTCAAAAAAGTCTCATAATCCCAATATTTTTTAAAGTAAACAAATCAAAATTTTAATGATAAGAGTGATTTTTTTTTTAACCAGTTCTGAAATTTTTTATTTAACACTAGTTGGAAAATTAAATAAAATTTTACGATTTACAACATTTTGCATTCATTTTCCATCAAAATCTTGCACTGAACCCGAAAATGAAGTCCAAAGGTTCAAAAGTAGAACAGTTTTTGAGATATTGCTAACTTTTTAAATTTTTTAAAAAAGTGGATTTACTTAAATATTAATATCTTCAGACCAAATCAGTGGATTAAATTTTTCATCGTGAGTATCGCCTATTTTTTAACATGATTACCACTATTCATCGATATATTGACAAATTTGCTAAAATTTTACTGATATTTGGAAAAAAAGTAAATTCTATTGTAAATTTAATAGAAATTTCATAGAAATTTGTTTCAAATTCATTTGTATGTTTACAGTTCAATTCTGATAATCTATTACATGCGTGACACTTTTATAATCTTCAAGTGATTTTTTTTTGAAAACCTTCTTAGTTCCTATATATTAGAAAAAACTTGAACTGTACACTCAAAAAAGTATGTCGGTAAAATCTACTACAAAAGACAGTTGTTTTGACTACATTCTGTTGTTGAAAAGGCGTCCACTACATATTACGGTAAAAACAACTGAACATGTTGTTGTTTTTAACTATTGATTTTCAACTACAAAATGTAGTAAAAACATACATTTAAGTTGGTTGTATAGAATTTCGACATGAAATTAAAATTTTTTGGTGTATTTATCTGGAATTATAGAAGAAAAAAATTATATTAATAAAATGTTAAACAAAATAAATTGATTGTATTTACCTTTGTTTTTTTAATAGTTTATTTCAAATTATCACCGCCACTGATCAAAATTTGTCTGAAATAAAAAAAAACCAAATGCTTTGGTAAAATTGATTTATAAAAAAAAAAAGAATTAATTTGCAATGCACGGTGGTCAATTCCGGCCAAAAATCAATAACTACTTTATTTCTGCGTGTAAATAGTTTAAATTTAATATTCGAATTAAGAATAACATATTTGATACCTTGTCCAAATGTTGGACCTACAAATACAGTGGTTGGCCAAATAATCATGGACGTCCCAAATGTATCAAACATGTCTGCATATAAACAGCAATAATTTAATATCCGAATTAAGAATAATATATCTGATCTCCTTTCAAAACGTTGGACATACAAATACAGTGGTTGGCCAACTAAGCATGGACGTGTCAAATGTATCAAACTAATTAAGGTGGGGGT
This sequence comes from Pegoplata infirma, assembly GCA_963921195.1. Lineage (NCBI taxonomy): Eukaryota > Metazoa > Arthropoda > Insecta > Diptera > Anthomyiidae > Pegoplata > Pegoplata infirma. The sequence goes on from OY992537.1 coordinate 83,647,455, forward strand.
TGGAACTAAAAGAAACAGCCTTAGTGTTAGCAATTTTTTAAAAAGATAGATACGCAGTACTTTTTAATTCTGTTTTTTTATTTGAAATATTAACAAGCGTAATATTTTTAAAAGTTTAAAAGACAAAGAATTGACAGGGCTTCCAGTTAATTGTGGGATGCTTTTTTTAAAGGACAAAATGGCCGCAGTTGTATAGGAAAAACTACTGAACTGATTTTGATGACATTTTTTTTTTTTTGATTTGTAGATTATTTAATTTTCTAATACATATCGTGACCATTTTTTAAAATTTGACCTAATTAATATTTGAATGAAAGAAGAAATTCAACAAAATCGGTTTAGTAGTTTTTGCTGTAAAAATGCCGCCAATTTTCCCCATTAAAAAAACAACACACGATTGACTGGCAACCCTGAAAATTAAATTTTTGACAAAATTTGTGTTATGAAATTTTTAAAAACACTAAAATGTTCTATCTTTGAAATAAACAAACAGAATTAAATAATATTACGTATTTCTTTTTTTAGCTGTTTAAAAATTGCAAACATTAAGGCTGTTTTTTAGTTCCAACCCCCCTTAAACCACATTTTTTTTATTTTGTCTTTTTTTAAGTTTTTTTTAACGCAAATCTATGGGTTTTAAGTTAGCATCTATTCACATTCCCTATTTTTGTGGAGTTTGTAGGTTTAAAAAAGTCCACCATTTGTAAAAAATGAGTCCACTAAAAATGCTCTGGTTTAAAGAATCGGTAAAAGTAGGGGCTGAAATTTAAAATACTTACTTTTAATAGTTAAAAGTACAAACTGCTTTTTATAGCTAACCTCTAATAGCCTCTAATTGATTTTTATGGTCTTTCAAAATTTATTTTTTTTAGAGTTTTTTTGTAATTTTTATCTAATTTTCATACACATCACTTTGAGACAAAAACGCACACAAAATCTGCAAAAACCACATGGAATGATTATTTACTATAGGAATTAAAAATCTATGTCCGAACTTACAAAAATAATGTGAAGAAAAATGCATAGCCAACTTTTATTGAAAACTAAAATATACATTTTAAAAAAAGCTGAAATGAGAAGCAAAAAATACTCAACTTTGCACCACTATGGACAATAATATAGTGTTACAAGGCCCAAAAAAAGATTTAAATTGTATGTTTTGAAGTATTAGCTATAATATAGCATCAAAAGTTCATCAAGATTTAATAAAAAAATAAAATGATTTTTGGCCGGAATTGACCACCGTGCAATGTTTCAAAATATTATGTATGTACCCGTTCTGTTGTGTATACAAAGAAAAGAAAGATGGCACGCTCATAAGAAAACAAAACACTGCATACATTTTATTTTGGTATTTTCCGATTGGTTTTTACGCACGCTTATGTGAGCGCTATACTATACACACTTGTTATCTCATTTATCCACTTATTTTCTTTCGCTCAAGAATATTTTTCCAAAAACATATTTTTTGTTATAATTAAATTTAATAAATTGTAATTTAATTTATTTTGATATTATTTATTTGGTATAAAAATAATTCCTTCCGCATCCCGCACGACCAACTCGTTCGACACATTCGTTTGCAATAAAAATTTTTAGAAAAAAACTAAAAACAACTACATAAATCAACTATTGCTACAGTGCACATAGGGGCAACTATATGGGGCTTCTTGGCAACAATTGAATTTTTGAAAAAGCGATTTTGTTAATTTTCTTGTTTATATCGAAAGCCTATACTTTTCTACGCTTGACTGCATTTTAACTTTTTTGATTTATCCATTCTTCTTTTCTTACCATCGTGTTAAAGTTAGTAAAACTTAAAAAAAAAACAAAAAAATTATTTAAAATAGTCTTTAGTTGAAAACTCAAAATGAAAGGTATGCCAGTAAAAAATTTTGACACTATACACATGAATGGAAAGGTAGCTTTAGCACAAAAAACTTGCGTTCATGCTGATCAAATTGCATTGAATATTAAACTAGTTATCGCCGTTCTAAGACATTTTTTTTATGAAATTCTTCAAAACCTAACTTTGAAGGTCAAAGAGTGGAGTATTATCCTACATTATCTTTAGTTACTTTTATACAGTGGTAAGTGGTATAATTTTTTACAAGAATCACTTATTAAAACTTGCTCCAAATAACTCCGCGATGTGCAGTTGCATTTTAAAAACATTACCTTTTTTTTGTTATTTTTTTTTTTTTTAATATATTTAAGTTATAATTTGAACACTAGACTGACCACAAAAAATTGTTTTTTTTTTTTGCTTTTTGTAGGTCTTATCCCTTAAATTTGTTTCCTTTGGGGCATAAAAGTTTTGATTTCTTTAAAAATATTTAGATGCCGCGATCGCGATTTTTTACGGAAATATTATTTTTTTTTTTTTCAAATACAAAGTTTTCCTTCTTTAAGTAGATCAAGGGTATTCATTTCAGAGAATGTAAAAGTGGAAAAATTAAAAATGTAAGATTCCACTCTCATTGATGTGAACGGGTACATAAAAAAAATTGTGATACAAAGCTTCCAAAAATAATTAAATTATTCGATGAACGAACCAATTAACTTATAAATTACACTTTTTACTCATTTTGACAGTTTTTTCTTGTTGTTTAATTCTTAATTTTTATTATTAAAACCAAAATTATTTGTATACATATTTTCTTCTAAGAAAAATTTCAAACACATGTTCAATAAGGGCTGCCGAGGTAAAAAAATAATTGGAAAAATGTAACTTTTTACTCTGCTAATTTTACACTTGGATATAGGTTGTTTAAATTGCAACTTTTAAGTGGAAAATTTTTTCATGTGTTTGTTGTAATGAATACCCTTATCATTAAAATATAGTAGTAAGTAGTTGAATTCCAAATTAACTCCAAAAATGCCCCGTTTGTGCAATAACATTTTAAAAATATGAAATTCTATTTAAATTTTTTTAATTTTGTTAAAGAATTCACTTACAGTGAAATTATAGTTTTGAGTTCTAATAAAAATAAATATTTTTTTCTTTAAATTTAATTGTTGAGTGCCTGTTAATTTCTTTTACTTGTTGAGTACTCTTTAAAAATATTTTTTTGTTCATCTAAAATATAAATTTTGGTCAATAAAACACGTTTTTCAATAAAACACATTTTTATAATAATAAAATAAAATGTGGATAGAATTTTTTTTATATATTTGCATAATTGAAACGTGGGTCAAAAGTCAGTCACGCGCAAAAAAAACACTGTAGCACACATGATGCACCCACTTAAAGTTTAGTTGTTTGCTTCATCTCAGCATGTTAAATAAATTGTTAGTAAAAATGATAATCTACTCACCCAATTTTTTTTTATATTAGGAAAGTGAAATGTTTAACACTTATAGTATAATAATCTACAAAAGCCCTTTTAATAAAAAACCATTAATTTTTTATTTATTTTCATTTTAATGTCCGATTTTAACTTCATGCGGCATAACTATTTTTTAGCAGAACATTTGGTGTGGAATGCTCCATATGTATGTTATTTCAATACAGTAATTGTTTTAATGGTATCCATAGCCGTATATAAAAATACAAGCATACAAAAAATTTTTACTTCTAACAAATTATTATTATTTTTCGTTTTAAACAATGCTCTTTGAAATGGTGTGCATAACGTCTATAAAAATTCAGCGGTTTAATTGATGCCACAAAACATTACATTTTGCCCCTATGTGCAGTGTAGTATATTTTTTGTATTTAATTTTTGAAACTACTACAAAAAAAGTTATTTGAGATTTTTTCATACAAAAACGACCGAAATTGTAGTTAAAAACAACAGCTACTACTTACTACACAAACGACCGTCATGTAGTAACTGCAATAATTTACTGAGTGTAAACAAAGAAATTAATTTTAAAAAACATTTTCTTTTTAAAATTTACCTGCAATTAATTTTACTTTTTTTTCCAAATTTCGGTAAAATTGTAGCAAAATCGTCGATTAATAGCTTCTAAGGCAATAATAAGCAATTCTGCATATAAAATTGATAAAGCATTTAATTACCTTTAATTCAAAACCAAAAAATTATAAATCCACCGATTTGGTCCCGAGATATTTTTGTTTAAGTAAAATCACTTTTTTAAAAAGTTGAACATTTATAAAGTTAGCAATAACTCGAAATCTGTTCTACTTTTGAAACTTGGTACTGTACTTTCGGATTCAGCGCTAGATTTTATATGAAAAATTAATGTAAAATGTCGTGGATCAAAATCTCTATAAACTAGTGTCAGAGTTATGAAACGAGTTTAAAACAGTTGTGTCTAAAATTTTAGTTATGAATCAGAGAAACATTCAAAATGGTAATGGTTATATAATGCATTACCATGTAGTGCATAGCCAAAAAATTTGCATGAAAAATATTAAAAAGTAATGCATATGGTAAGCGGTAAGGAAAAAGTCATGCTTATTTTTGCATTTTTCTAGGCTATACATTACTTAGTAATGCATTACATAACAATTACCATTTTAAAGATTTTGGGTGGTTCTAAGAAATGGTTAACAAAATTACCCTCCCCCCCCCCCCAAATTCAAGACCTGGATCCGCCACCGATTAACAATAATGCATCTGAAGATTGCGTTTGCATGGGAAATGCATTTGGGAATTAAAATGTATTTTTCATGTTTAGAATGCGAATTATGAGTATCGAAGTATTCAAATATGCTTTTGATCATCCAAATACGAGAAATATTAACCGAAATAATGGAAATCAAAGTTTTTCATTAAAATTTTTTTTGTGGAGTTAAGCTTACTAACCTCTGAAATAACTTACAAAATGTTCACTGAAATTAATTTTTCTATTTTCTTATACAAAATTTATAATAAAAAGATTTTGGAAAAAATTTTAAAAATAGAGCAAATGCATTTTTGTGAAAGTAAAGTAAAAATTCTGAGATTAACAAATGTGTAAAAAAAACAAAAAAAAAAACCCTGAGTTTACTCAGAAAAAATGCATCTTAAAATTGTATTTCTATAGGAAATGTATTTGCATAGGAATTGTATTTGCATACGACAAGTATTGACAAAAATATAGCAAATCAAAGTTTTTTATTAACAATTTTTTGTGGAGTTAAGCTGACTAGCTTCTGAAAAAACTTAAAAAATGTTCATTGAAATAATTGTTTCTATTTTCTTATTCAAAACTTACAATAAGAAGATTTAAAAAATTTAAATAATAGTGCAAATGCATTTTTGTGAAGGTAAAGTACATCAGATGAAAGTGAAAATTCTGTGTAAAAAAAATTAAAAAACCATGAGTATACACAGAAAAAATGCATCTTAAAATTGCATTTGCATTGGAAATGCATTTTGGGATAAAAATTTAAATTTCCATATCGTCGAACTATATTCAATAAATGCCAACTCGAAAAAGCTTACTGTTCAGGAGAGCTAAAAAACTAGTTATTTCGCATATTATTGCAAAAATAAACAATGTACCTTGCATAAAATGGTTTAAATATTCTAAATAATTTATACCGATGCAAAAAATTTCATATTTTGCACTGGTTTGCGTATTTTTTTGAGATGGCATTTATTACTATATCAAAAAACAAATATTTTTTTAGAGTTGGCATATTTTGTCGGAAAATAAAAATAAATTTTTTTTGGAAAAATTTTTAAATTTTTTTTTTTTTGGTTTTTGTTATCCTTAGTACGGTAATTGCAAAAACTGAACAAAAAATTAAAAATCTTTGCATATTTTTAAAAGTTACTAGCTCCGAAAGCCTTTTAATCTCAGGGTGGTCAACTTTGGCACTCTGTAACTCACGCTGTATTGCAATAGGGTCACTCCAAACTGGCTATTTTAAAAGCTTATATCATTGACTTTATTTGCCCCATTCATAATGTTTCAATCTGATAAATAGTTTGAAAGTTACATAAATATAAGCAATTTTTTTTTTTGCAAACACTATTTACCGATATTTTCAAAATGGCAATATCTCGAGAACCAGTCATTAGATATCAAAATCTTTACAAGATTCGTGTTTAGCATGGCAAATGCAATAAGATATGTGGTCTATTTTTTTTTTTTTTTATTTTTTGAAAAATTTTTGGAAATTTACAATGGGAGTTGGCATTTATTTTCACCAAAAAAATATGTACTTTGAGTTAGCAGAATAACAAAAATGGATGTAAAACGACAACAAATTATTTTTTGCTCTGAAATTTTTATGGCAGATAGGTATTACATAGAGAAGCTATTTGCCATCGGAAACTCATTTCCGTCAAATTTGAGTTGGCATATTTTGAATATAGGTTCACGATATGCATAATACAAATCCAACAAAGCCCTCAAATAAGCTTTTGATCGTCAATATAAGACAAATATTGACAAAAATGTTGTAAATCAAAGTTTTTCATTAACATTTTTTTGTGGAGTTAAGATGACTAGCTTCTAAAAAAATTAAAAAAATTTTCATTGAACTATTTTTTTTTATTTTATACGAAATTTATTATAAGAAGATTAAAAAAAAAAATTTTAAAATAGTGCAAATGCATTTTTGTAAAGGAAAAGTACATCAGATTAAATTAAAAATTCTGAGCTTTACAAATGTGTAAAAAAAAAAATGCATTTTGGAGAACGTAAAGTACACCAGATGGAAGTAAAAATTCTGAACTTTACAAATGTGTAAAAAATGAAATAAAAATCATAAGTATACACAGAAAAAAAGCATATCATAATTGCATTTGCATAGAAAATGCATTTTGGGATTAAGACAAAAATTACAATTGGAGCGGCAAACGGTTTTCCGCAATGGTCCGCATAAAAATAGAATTGAATTTAGTTTGGCGGAAAACGCGGCGGAATTTTGTTTTCATATAAAACGTATTTGAACAGTTGCGGAAAAACGCTTCCCGCTCCAATTATGATTATTCTCTAAATCTTAAATTTTCATATTCATAATACGATTCCAAATTAACAAAGCGAAATACGGGTAATATGTATTAACAGAAATATTCCAAATCAAAGCGTCTTAAATTTTGTAATTTTTTTTTCAGTAGTCAAAAAATAAAGTGCTTTGTAGCTGTGATAACTGAATATTAATTTTAAAATATTTTGCAGATAAATATAAATAGTTTATGGTAAATAACACGTGTTAACACCATAAAATTAAAAAAATGGGAGTTACCCAGTCGGCAAAAAAAATCACACCTGACATACTGCTGACTCTCCCTTTATAAAATTGCTGACATCTTCATACAATTTTTCACAATGTCATCAATGACATGTCAGCAGTTGGTCAGCGTTTGTTTAAACGAATTGTTAGTGGCCACCGATACTGGTGGACTCTGCTGACCAACTGCTGACATGTCATTGATGACATTTTGAAAAATTGTATGAAGATGTCAGCGATTTCATAAAGGGAGAGTCAGCAGTATGTCAGGTGTGATTTTATTTTGCCAACTGGGTAATCACACAAGCTTCCGGATAGCTCATATATCGAAAAAAAGAGTGGGTGGAAAACTTTTTTACAATAAAAACCTTATTTGAATTTAACTCACTCGGTCTAAGCATTTAAAAGTGGGCGTAGAAATGCAAAATTGTTCTTCCGAAAAACCTTAGTTACACTATGACGAACATTAAAAACAAAATTAGAAAAATTGATCAAGCCATTTCATGATTTAAAAACGATATATCGGGAAGAGTGAGGGTAAAAGTGTGCGCGGACAATTTTTCTTTCCCTAAAAATCTTTTGCGGACTATAACCAAATCGGTCTGGCCGTTATGGTTCTTTCAATACATAGAAAAATGAAGGCGTAAGAAATTTTACTTTCCGTCAAAACATTTGTTGAATTATGAAGAACATTTTCAACAAAAATTTGACAAAGTGGGTGTAGTATTTTTTTTTTTTTTTTAGAATATGATCGGTCCAGACATTCTCAGATTTTAGATAAATTGAAAAAGAGGTCATAAAAGTTGGCGTTGTCGATTTTGTTTCCGTAAAAACTTAAATTGGCTTACTACGAACATATAAATAAAAAATTACCCATAGGGGTGCAGCCGTTTTTCGATTTTAGATAAATCGAAAAAAGTGGGGCGAAAAAGTAGGCGCGGTCAATTTTTCTTTACGTAAAAACCTAAGTTGGACCATGACAAACATGTCAAAAAACAAAACTTGTCCAAATCGGTACAGCCTTTCTCATCTGAACGACAATTGATTTTTATTTATATAGATATCTCTAACATGATGAAATTACGCTTGTCTAATGGAAAAGTATAATAGTGTAAAGTGGCTATTAAAGAGATTCGAAAATATGCAAATCATAAACCCACCCTACTTCAAGGTCTAAATTTAAAAATTAACCAGATTTTCTTTCATTAAAAATCAAATTTTCTAAATGCATACTTCATATAATCGGATATGCATATCTTCTACTTCGTAACATACAAACTCAAGTGAAATTTTTTTTTTATACCCTCCACTCTAGTGATAGAGGGTATATATAAGTTTGTCATTCCGTTTGTAACACCTAGAAATATTGGTCTAGGATCCCATAAAGTATATATATTTATGATCCTCGATCGATTTTAAGTCGATCTAGCGATGTCCGTCCGTCCGTCCGTCCGTCCGTCCGTCCGTCCGTCCGTCTGTCTGTCTGTCCGTCCGTAGAAAACACGCTAACTTTTGAAAGACTTTACAGAGGCTACTGAAGTTTGGCATATATGTTTGTCATTTACCTGGTCAGGTTGGTATTGCAATCCAGCCAAATCGGTCCAGTGGTTCAAAAGTTATGAGCAAAAGAGTAAATTTCGGCAAGGGTGTTTCGCGAATTTACGAGATAAAAAACACGATAACTTTCGAAAGACAATAATGAGACTACTGAAGCTTGGCATGTATCTTTGCCGTTCCCCGGGTCTATTTGGTTTTAAATTTCAGCTCAATCGATCCATTGGTTCAAAAGTTATAAGCAAAACCCTGAATTTCAAATTAGTTTCATCTAAAATGCCACGTGTTTTAACAAGTTTTAAAAGCATTGGTGGTAACTAAACAATGCTTTTCAAACTTGTTTAAATTTTAAGCAATGCTTTTTAAACTTGTTTAGTTTTAAAAGCATTGGTAACTTAAAAACCACACTCGAAAAAAATTTTACACTCAAAAAAAATTTTACACTCAAAAAATAATTTTACACTCAAAAAAAATGTACACAAAAAAAAATTATTTTTTTTTTTTACAAAAATTACAATATTTTGTGTACATACGTACGTGCATTCGCTCAGAAATATTTTTACAGTAAAAAAAACATTACACTCGAAAAAAATTTTACACTCAAAAAAAAAATAGTAATTTTTCTTTTTTTTTTTTTTTAATGACAAAAAAAGAGTTTTTTACTCAAAATAAAATATTTCTAATCAAAATTGTTAATTTTTTCACGTTAAAAAATGTACTACCCTTTAATAAATGCGTTGTGGAGGGTATTCATAAATTCGGCAAAGTCGAATTTAACTTTTCTACTTGTTTTTTTCTATTATCGAATTTTTTCTTATCACATTTTTTGGTTATTCTATTATTCAGTTAATGCAAAACTAAATTTGTGCATTAAACAACAAAAATTGAAAATATACATTCTGTGTTAGTTCAGTTCTAAAACTTACCAATACAAAATGCTAGTACAGTAAATTTTTAATAACAATTTTACATCCTTTGCTCTACCAACAAATACGGAAATGAGAATTTTCATTGTAATGATTTTAACATATAAAGGACATGATTGCAATTGTTACAACTTCCACTTCTCCTCCAACATGGACTACTAATCTTGCTACTACTGCTACTGCTACTACATAAAATGTCCTTGTTTCAGTAGATTTCTCTCTCCTAAGATGAAGTGAATGTAAAATACTTACATAGAAATAAATGAATGTTATAAAGATAAGAAGACAGGCCAATTTACAAGAACATGTCAGTGACGACGACAAAACCACAAGTTAACATTTTTGGAATAGTACACATAGAACAGGATGAATAGAAAACAAGATCTGTGCAATAGTGTTAGTAATGGTAATTCAATTTTATATCTCACACAAAAAGATAAGAAGGAAATAAAAAATTTTCTAAAAAAAAAAAAAATATATTTATCAAAGATTTAAACTAGAAATGTGTTGGTAATGTTAATATTAAATATAAACTATTCAAAAACTAACATTATGAATGTAATTTATTTTTTTATTAAAAATATATTTTTTAATTAAAATATTTTTACTTCTTTTTTTTAAAGGTTTCCTCTGCAAATACAACAAAAAATTCTATCAATGGTTTTGGATGGGGTTACAGCAATATGACCAGTAATGATTTAGTACAATATGATGTACCCAAGAACACCCACAAACGTAGTCAATGTGATGTAAATTTTGAGGTAAATTTAAGATGTGTCTGAATAAAATTAATATGTATTTGATTAATTACAATGTGCTAGTCGCAAAAATTAACAAGCTGGGAACCCTGCTGGTAAAGCAAATTCTGCGCAATGGCGCTAGCCGTTTTTCGAAGTTAGCGCTCGTATTCGCGATATAAAATTGTAAGGTACTACAAAAATTAAATTTTTATTCTTTTGGGATAGTTTTTAAAATTTAGAAAATGCATTGTACATTTTAAATTCCGCGAAAAATTTTTTTTTTTTCGAAAAATTTTGTGTCTGTTATGTATTTTATTCTATTCATTTACATAAATTAATAGCAAAATAAAAAATTTGGAAAAAAAATTTCGCGAAAAAAAATTCGCGAAAAAGTTTTTCCGCGAATATTTTTTTTTTTTTTTAATATTCAATAGAGTTTAGATAATAAACATTCAGCAATTGTCTAAATAATATAAAAAAAATTTTTTTTTTTACTTAAAAATAAAAAATACATACGCTAACTTTGAAAAACTGATATAACAATGCGATTTAGTGTACACAAACTAGTTTTACCAGACAGCTGTCGTAAATTCAAATCAAACTAAAATATTTGTATTGAACCATTTTTTTCACGAAAACAAAGTTTTTTCGCGAACAAAACTTTTTTCGCGAAAAAAATTCACGGTATTATGGTTTGTTATATTAGTTTAAAAGACTTGAATGGTTTTAAATTTAAAAATTATCGTAAAAGTTTAAAAATATCGTTTTTATTGTACTTGTGGATCACCATTTTAAATCGCAAATATCACGAATATGAGGGCTAACCTCGAAAAACGGCTAGCACCATTGAATTCAGCGTACTCGCTGATTTTAGCAGAAAAATCTGGTTATATCAGCAGAAAAATCTGCTAAAAAGCACAAAAATCTTCTGATTTCAGCAGAAAAATTTGCTGATGTTCAAAAATATGTTCAAAAATATCATTTTAATTGTATAAAAAACAAAAAAATTAACACTTTAAAAAAAAAAAAATGTTCTTGAAAAAATAATGACAAAAAACAATTTTTGAAAAAATTTCAAAATAATCTGCTAAAAATATGTTCAGAAGTATATTTTTAATTGTATAAAAAACGAGAAAAAGTTTAACACCTTGAAAAAATCTTATAGAAAAAATCCTAAAGAATATATTCTAAAATTTTTATGTTGGGACAACAATGGGATCGCTCAAAATCAAAATTTTTCACAATTTTCCCCAAAATCTCCTAATCTCTTCTAACACTCTTTAACCTTAAAAATTTAATATCATAAGTGCTTTTGTAGCTACAGAGCCCATTTTTTTTTGTTTTAAAGCTTATAATACGCTCTACAAGACATACCAAAACCAAAAAATTTTCCAAAAAAAGGAATTGGTGCCCCCCTTATTTGAAGGTCGTGGCAAAGGGTGAAGGAAATGGGGGGACAGTATCCCCCGATTTTTTTTTTTACTTGGTATTCTCAAAGCGAAAGTCCTAATGAACATAGTTTACAATTTTTATGTTGGGACAACAATGGGGTCGACCAAAATCAAAATTTTTCAAAATTTCCCCCAAAATCAACAAATCGCGACATTCTTCCGCCTCCCATTGGAGTCCCAAGATAAAAATTTCAGGATATGCTCTCTAGAACTTACTCTTAAAAAAAAACAAGGTAAAAAAAATGGGGGATACTATCCCCCGATTTCCCCCACCCCTTGCCACGATCTTTTAATACAAGAGGCACCCCTCATTTTTTTTATTTTTTTTTTTTTTGTGATAGTAATATTGTAGGGCATATTAAGAGCTTTACAACAAGCCAAAAATGGACTCTGTAGCTACAATACAGTCGACGATATTAAATTTGTAATGTGCAAGAGTGTCGCGATTTGGAGATTTTGGGGGAAATTGTGAAAAATTGATTTTGGTCGATCTGATTGTTGTCCCAACATAAAAATTTTAGGATATGTTCATTAGGACTTGCACTTTGAGAATACCAAGTAAAAAAAAAAATCGCAGGATACTTCCCCCCATTTCCTCCACCCTTTGCCACGACCTTTAAATAAGGGGGCACTCTTCCTTTTTTTCTAAAATTTTTTGGTTAAGGTAGGTATTGTAGAGCGTTCTATAAGCTTTAAAACAAACAAAAATGGGCTCAATAGCTACAATAGCACTTATGATATTAAATTTTTAAGGTTCAAGAGTATTGCGATTTGTAGATTTGTAGATTTTAGGGGAAATTGTAAAAAATTTTGATTTTGAGCGATCCCATCGTTGTCCCAACATAAAAATTTTGGAATATATTCTTTGGGACTTTCTCTGTAAGATTATCAAGTAAAAAAAAAAAATCGGGGGATACCATCCTTCCCATTTTCTCCTCCCTTTATCACGACCTTAAAATAAGGGAGGTAACCCTTATTTTTTTCGAAAATTTTTTGGTTATGGTAGATCTTGTAGAGCATATTATGAGCTTCAAAACAAACCAAAAATATGCTTTCTAGCTATAATAGAACCAACGCTATTAAGTTTTTCCGTGTAAAGTGTTGCGACTGGGAGATGTTGGGGGAAATTTTGACCCTTCGTATTTTCGGCCCATGTTGACTTAGAGGGCTGAAAATTTGCATTTGTTAGTTTTTTACGTAGTGTAAGAACTAATCCAAATTTCATCAATATCGGAGGGGGTCAAAAATATTCATGATTGATTTCACTAATAATGACCAATAAAAGCGAAAAAAAAATAACACTTTGAAATTAACACTTTGAAAAAAATTTTCTTGAAAAAATAATGACAGCAAACTATTTCTGCAAAATTTTAGAATAATCTGCTAAAAATATGTTCAAAAAACTCTTTTTAATTGTGTAAAAAACGAGAGAAAAATTAACACCCTGAAAAAAAAAAACTTTAAAAATTTTATTGAAAAAATAATGACATTTTTTCAACTTGAACCCTTATAACAAATATAATTAGAGCCCGAGCTCGGTCTGTACTTACAGAAAAACACTAATAATGACAGCAAACTATTTATATAAAATTTCAAAATGATCTGCTAAAAATATGTTCAGAAATATCTATTTAATTGAATAAAAAACGAAAAAAAACTTGGAAAATTTTCTCGAAAAAAAATGATAGCAAATTATTTCTGTAAAATTACAAAATAACCTGCTTAAAATATGTTTAAAAATATTTTGAAATTCGGCAAAGAGAATCGGCTAAAACGCAGTAAAAAGTCTGTTATTTTCTAAGACTGAATGACAGAGATTTCAGTAAAAATATCCTTTTCAGCACAATATTCTGCTGAAAAATTGCTAATTCAAATTGAAAGTCGTTTTACAGATATTTTGAGTGTAGAAACAGTGATTTCGTATATAGCCATTAGGGTGGTTTTTTATTTTATTTATTTTGGAATTTCGAGGAGCGCGCAGCGGATTTTTGTGCCATTTGATGTTAAAATAATTGTGTAAAAATTTGAGCTAAATCGGATAAAATTAACCCGAGGCGCAAGGAGGTCAAAGTTTCGAGAAAAAGCCAAAATGGCCAAATTTTGAAAAAACTTAAAAAAATGTAAATTTTGTAGAAATAAAAAAAATAAAATATTTTTTATTTAACTTTCTTGCAATAATACTCAGAAAAAATTATCTTAAATTTTTATGACGGCAGTAACACTTTCAAACATGAAATACAAAAATTACCATGCATTTTGGGGGGTACCTGAAATGAGTGTTTTCGATTTTTTGAAAATTTTATTAAACAAAAAAATTAAATCTTACTATTCTATAGCAATGGATTATTAAATACATCCTAAGGCTTAAATATTTAAAAAATTGGGGATATCCATCGACTCAATTTTTTTTTGGAGTCATTTGAGTTTTGCGGATTTCAAGGAGTCAAATTACTCCAAAAAAAAATTGAGTCGATGGATATCCCCAATTTTTTAAATATTTAAGCCTTAGGATGTATTTAATAATCCATTGCTATAGAATAGTAAGATTTAATTTTTTTGTTTAATAAAATTTTCAAAAAATCGAAAACACTCATTTCAGGTACCCCCCAAAATGCATGGTAATTTTTGTATTTCATGTTTGAAAGTGTTACTGCCGTCATAAAAATTTAAGATAATTTTTTCTGAGTATTATTGCAAGAAAGTTAAATAAAAATTATTTTATTTTTTTATTTCTACAAAATTTACATTTTTTTAAGTTTTTTCAAAATTTGGCCATTTTGGCTTTTTCTCGAAACTTTGACCTTCTTGCGCCTCGGGTTAATTTTATCCGATTTAGCTCAAATTTTTACACAATTATTTTAACATCAAATGGCACAAAAATCCGCTGCGCACTCCTCGAAACTCCAAAAAAAATAAAATAAAAAACCACCCTAATAGCCATGTATAAATTTATACAAATTTATTTTTTTATACATACTTATATCTTATTATATTCAATTATATAAAAAATAAATCAGAAGACCAAAATCCGTATCAAATTATATAAAATTTGATAACACTCCAGATAAAAGATTATAAAATTTAATTCGAATTTTGGTCTTATCTGCACAGAAAAAAAATAAAAAAAATAAAAATTTAGTAAATTTTTTATACTATTAAGTAAAAAATTACTCAATTTTGCGCCAGTAAACGATTAAATAGTAATGAGTAGGTATGAGATTTCCATGCAAATGCATGTTTTTTGTTGATAGTCTTAAAATGATATCGACCAATTACACTGTGCTACAGTGAAAAAATACTTCTGATGTGACATAGTATAGGTTGTTGGTCTTGTCGAGTAGATCACAAAAATGCCCATTAAACTTGCCAGACACCCTCAAATTTTAGAGTTATGGTCAAAAAACGTTTTTTTGGGACTTTTCTCACTAAACCTTTTGTAATTCAGAAAATTTTCAACCGATTTTAAATTTTTTAACTGTTTTTGATAGAAGAAGGATGGGGCTTTCCATGTGTGTGAATTTGTCTATACATATAAGAAAGATATTTATTGATTTTTTCTATAAAATCTAGTTTTTTTGTTATTTTTTGAAAATTTTTCGAGTTTATCGATTTTTTTCTTCTATAGTTCATTTAACAACCTTTATATTTATAAAAGTATTTTTAAAGAAAATTTGATTCTGAATACGACAAGCTTTATCCTGAAGAAATCGGATAACAATTGACAGAGTTGTGATAATTTTTCTAAAAAAGAAAATTAAGATTTTGCAGGAAATCGCCGTTCAGATATCCCAGGCAAAAAAAATAATTTTATCATAAGAGGTCATGTACAATATTTTTAAAGGTTTTTGGCGCTCTAATTCCAAATCTGGCCTTTAAATTGCTCTATCTCGTCATGTTTTTGAGATATTTAACATAAACTTATACAGTGGGCGACAACACATTGGAAACTTTTTTATAGTAGATGAAATTTGTTAAAGAAAAAGTTATCAAAACTAAACGTTATAATTATCAAACAAGTATTATAAAAAAGTCTTATGTAGGTAATTTATCAAGCTTTAATTTAAGCTTAATAGCGTCCAGATTGGGAAAATAATGAATGTGTTACGAGGGTCGATGTGGAAAATGAAAAAATTTATAGACATTTTCCAGAACATTTTTAAAAAATATTTCGGAGTCGATTTATTCCAAGTTAAAACATTAGAAATTTAAAAAAAGGCCCAATAGTTTTTATTCAGTGATCAAATAATTTTTCAAACAACCCAAACAAACAGTGGAATTTTTTAAGTACAGTAGCAAAAATCATAATTTTTTGACCTCCAATTCTTTTGACCACCAATTTTTTGTTAACAAAGAGAAATTAAAATTTTCTTAATATATGCTTAGCATATACTTAAGTGTACTAAAATTAAATAACAATAACATCTTTTCTTTGTTTATAAAAAATTGGTGGTCAAAAGAATTGGAGGTCAAAAAATGTGAATTTTTGCTACTGTACTTTTTTCTAATTTCTAATGTTTTAACTTTGAAAAAATCGACCCGAAAATATTTTTTAAAAATGTTTTGAAAAATGTCTATAAATTTTTTCATTTTCCACATCGACCCTCGTAACACATTCATTATTTTCCCAATCTGTACCCTATTAAGCTTAAATTAAAGCTTGATAAATTACCTACATATCATTTTTTTATAATACTTGTTTGATAATTATAACGTTTAGTATTGTTAACTTTGTCTTTAACAAATTTCATCTACTATAAAAAAGTTTCCAATGTATTGTCGCCCACTGTATATCAAAAACTAAAAAAGATAGCGCAATTTCAAGGTCAAATTCGAATTCAGGAGGCAAAAAACCTTTAAAATAATGATACGCGACCTCTTAGTATGTTCGTTTATTTTTTTATTTTTACCCAAATGTAAAAAATGTGGACTTTAATAAACAAAATCATTCTGGCGCAATTCTGATAGTTTCTTCTTTTAAAAATTTTGTGTGGTAATTTTTAGTCTATTCATTTCTGAAAATTGCCAAACAATTTTTAAAAGCAGAAACTCTATGAGTTGATTTAAAAGCAGAAACTCTATGAGTTGGGGGAATATCCGAATAAAGAAATTTGAGGTTACATAAGTACTTGTTATATTAAGTCAAATTGGGAAACAAAAATTACCTTAAACTAAAATAAAATATTTTCATTTAATTAAGTCTTTACAGATCTTTCCAGATCTACTCAATATTTACACGAGTATGTATATTAAACTGAATTTTTTTATTGCTTTTCATTTTAGAGTTCTGTTCTGGGTTCCGGTGGTATTATGTATATAAATGGTCGTATAGTTTCTGGTCCATTGGAATCTCTGGTAGATGTTTTGGTACCAAAAAATATTTTAGATTTGGATAAGGTAAGATAAAATTAAATAAAATTTATGTTTTTAATGTTTTAATGTTTTTATGTCGTTTAATGTTTTTTATACCCTCAACTATATGATAGAGGGTATATGGGGCAAAACATCGGACATCGCTAGAACGACTTAAAATCGCTAGCGGATCATGAATATACTTTTCTTTTTTGGGCCCTTTACCGATATTTCGATGTGCTGCAAATCGAATGACAAACTTATATGGGGCGAAACGCGACAACGGTCTACACCAATAAACCGATTTAAGTATAATTTTGCCAAAATGTTAGGATAACAGTAGGTAGTCTAAAGTTCAAATAAAAAAATTTTCGTTGAAATATTTTTAGAGTTACTGAGATGGGAAATTTTAATTTTTTTTGCAAAGAATTTTTGAATTTTTATTGAAACTTCGATGCGATTAAAATTTATTTTTGAAAATCGATTTTTAAAGTATTTTTGACAACCTTTTCAATGGCATTGGTGTTTTTAAAAAAAAAAAAACATAAGTTTAACCTTTAAATTCAAGGTTAAGTTATTAAAAAAAATGTATCTTATAAAGCGCCTATTTTGGGATTATTGTAACTGAGTTTATTAGAAAGCTTGACGTTTTTTACATTAAAAAACATTTTTCAAAAAATGGATCGAGAGTTCCTTATTGCGAAAATATTTTTTTATTTATTTATTTACGCGGTATTCATACTTTTTGAGTGTTATTTTATGCAAAAAAAACATTTTCTTAGGAAGGAACTCTCGATCCATTTTTTGAAAAATGTTTTTAAATGTAAAAAACGTCAAGCTTTTTAATTAACTTTATTTAAAATAATCTCAAAATAGGCGATCTATAAGATATTTTTTTTTAATAATTTGACCTTGAATTTTAAGGTCAAATTTATATTTTTTTTAAAAAACCACCTATGCCATTAAAAAGGCCGTCAAAAATACGTTAAAAATCGTCTTGTAAAAATAATTTTTTATTGCATAAAAGTGTCATTAAAAATTCAACCAAATATGATCTTTGCAAAAAAATGAAAACTTCCCATCTCTGTAACTCTAAATATATATACATTTTTTTTTTAATTTCTTTATTAATGCAATCTATCACTTTTTGATATTTACATTAGATTTGAGTTAAATATATAAAAATATTATTTTTTTTCTAAATGGTTATGATCCAGTGAACATACCATGATGTTAAAAAGGTTTTACTATGGCTATTTAAAGAATTGTATGTCTCCATTTTGAAAGGAAATAGTTTCATCTTATTAAGTCTTGAGGAGCTCTGCGCTTTAATCTTAAGAATGCTCTGGTATTTCTCATGAGGTTGGATGCAAATGGGTTTGGATGTTGTTCAATTCTATATTTGTATGATACCAGATGAGTTTTAATTTCGTCTTTTATAAAAAGTATTTTGAGATCTTTGTGGAGTTGATTATTTGTTACATACCAAGGTGCGTCAATAATTCTTAGAATTGTTTTTGATTGAAAACGTTGAAGAATTTCATTGTTTGAGGTGCAGGCGGTGCCCCACAACTGGATGCCATAGGTCCAAATAGGTTTTAGAATACATTTATATATTTTTAGCTTGTTTTCAATGGAGGGTCCATTTCGCTCAAATGCAATACCAAACTGCTTAGGGCAACAACAAGTAAATATGCTAAGTCTTAGTTATATGTGTTTAATGCATTCGCCGTGATCACCATTTCAGATATCTTGGGAAAAAGTCGCGTGATGCCGTTCTAGCGGAAATTTGTTGGTGAAGCAAAAATATATTTGAAGACGAAGAATTTGGTGGGGAAAACCCCTAGGCTTTCTTTTGAGTCAAGAAAAAGGGCCTGATTTGACAAAAAAGTTTTGGATTTCAAAAAAAAAATCAAAAATTTTTTTTTTTTTTTTATTTTTTTTCGCAAGATTGAAGAAATAGCTATCTAAACTATTTGGGACACATTTTGCTAAAAACAATTGGTAAGAAGTTACATGGATGGGAATAAACACCTCTTTGGCCAAAATGTCAAATTTCGACCCCTTCTAACTCAGAGAGTCCTTGACCGATCTCGTTGAAAAAATTGTGTCTGCACTACTATCCAATAGGAAAGTTGTTCGGGATTTCATCCCGATCGGAAGACATCGGTTTCAAAAGTTGTGTCAGTTGACACGAAAACCCCCATTTATATTATTGATCAATGATCGATTTTGAGACATTCTAGCGATGCCTGTCCGTCTGTGGAAATGGTGATTACGGCCAAAGTATTTAACAGATATTACTAAGACTTAGCATATTTATTTGCTGTTGCCCTAAGTAGTTTGGTATTGCATTTGAGCGAAATCGGTTCAATGGTTCAAAAGTTATGAACGAAAATGTAAGAACACCTCAAAAATTGTGGTACATTCAACATAACCTGGTTGATCACCGAATGGTATTTAAACAAGTACAAACATATTTTTTTACAAAAAAAAAAACATTTTCGTCGAATTTTTGTTTTTTTACACAAAAAATTTGTTCGCGGATTTTTTTTTTTTTTTTTTTGCAAATAAAATTTTTACATTGTGAAGGGTATCAATACATTCGACAAAGTCGAATTTAACTTTTTTAACTTGTTTTTTTTTTATATTTCGGTCAAAAAAAAAAAATAAATTTAATACTTTAAAATTTTTAAGCATTTTTTATATGCTGGACGAACTTTCTGTCTTAGACGTACCCTAGTAAAATTTGATGCAAAAAATATTTTTAAAACATTTTAACCCTCTATCTGCTGTTTTTTATAGACTTTTTTGTATTTCTTTAAAAAAAGGACAAAATTGACCCTTTAAAACGGGAGCTAGAGGGTTAATTTGCTCAAAGAAAAGAATCATCATAAAATTTTATAAAACACATCAGTGGGGGTGTTCTGTAATTTATGCGAAAAGTTTTCGCATCGAAAAGTATGAAACAAAAAATTCCATCGTTTCTCGATTCTGGAAAAAAAGTTGTTTCTGTATATCAATGCGAAAACGGCAGCAAATTTATTGGAATATTCCAAATCAGCTGTCAAAAAGGTAAACAAGGCGAAAAAATAATAAAAATCACAACAAAAAAAAACGCAATTTCACATTTTTTTAAACAACACTCGTAACATTGGCAAACAAAAATTAAATAATAAATTAAGTTAATAAAAATAATGTGTAGTATATCATTAATAATATTAGTTGATAGTATTTTCTTAAAAAAAATAATGTTTTTTATTTATTATAACTCAAAAGTTGTTTAATTTACGAAATATCGCACCATTTTTAAATGTGAGTGATTTTGACACTTCAACTTCAAAAGTTTTCGATCAATTGGTTTACAGAAACAGTTTTTCTCGCATCTTTCCAATAATTTTGAAAATAATCATATTTGACAGAAAGTTTCCGCATAACAAAATTACAGAAACAGTCGAATGCGAAAAGTCAGGTTTTGTGCCGATTCACGATGTTTCTGTTTCGTTTTTCATATTTCATGTGAGAAATCTTTCGATTCGAGAGTTATAGAACACCGCTACAGAACATCATTTTTAGATCAAAAGTATATTTGCACTGTTTTTTGTTGATATTTTTTAACACTGCTTTGGTAAAAAAAAAATAACAAACATTGATAATTTATACTTGACCCTTTTTAAGCACTTTGCGAATGTCGTACAAACTTTGAACATTTGACGACCCCTAGTGAAATTTTATGAGGAAAATATTTGTAGAACATTTTAATCCTCTAAATGGACATTTTATTAGACTTCTGTGTTTAGTTTTTGAAAAAGGACTAAAATGACCCCTTAAAATAGCAGTTAGAGGGTTAAAATGTTCTAAGAAAAGAACCGCCATAAAATTTCACTGAAAAAATTATATCATATTTTAAAGCTCAGATGTGGTCTTATTATAGTATTTTTGACGTTTTCCAAACGCCTTTTATAAAAAAATAAAAACTTCAGTGGGCTATAAAAAAGATATCCGAACTGACTTTGCAAAACCCTTTGGTGATTTTGTCCACTTGATGGTCTACTTTCATATGGCGTTGAAGCCATTGAGGCTCATTTTTCTTGTTGCACAGTGTAATATGCGCATTTTCTTTATTTATCCATATTTATTTATATTTATTATTTTTTTAGCTGAATCCACGATTTTTTTTTATTTAAACTAATTTTCATTATTTTGTGGGTACAACAAATAAATAATTTCACACGATTCACTAATTTTATTTTTACTAAATTTGAATTATATTTGATGTGTATAAAATATATGTGCGAGTATGTAAGAAAAAAGCAAACCATTAACAGAACATATTTATATCCCTAGGGAGAGCAACAATATTGTAACAAGTTTTTAATTAAAATTTTATGTAAATTCAAAGGAAATACATTGTTATGCATTTCCTTTTGATAAAAAAACTAATAAACAGCAAGAAAAAATGTTTAATTTGGCTGTGACGAATCTTTTATACCCTCAAAAAAAATATTAAAAAAACAAATTAAATTTATAATAGCATAAAAATGCTGTTTAAAAAAGTGAAACTATTTTTTTTTTGAGGTTTTTAAGGGGGGTTTAAAGGAAAACAACAGTCTTAACTTTAGCAAATTTTTAAACAGCTATAAAAAATAAATACGCAATATTTTTAAATTCTGTTTTTTTTTTTTTTGTTTAAAAGATAAATTATTGTAATATTTTTAAAATTTCATAACACAAAAAACATTTGATAATGGGATCAAAAATTATTATTATTAAATAATGTTGTTATTGTATTAAAAAACAACAAATATACTTAATTTTGGGATATAAATCTGATGTCCTAGACCCACGTTACACAAGGAATGACAAAGTGAGTATACTAATGTTGGAGTGTATAAAAAAACAAGTGCACAAAAAGTAATTTTTACTTCAGTGGAGTAATAAGTACAATATACAAACATATGTGTGAATATTAGGGTCCCTATAAACATTTAAAGATATCTTTCAAGATATCTAGAATAATGTTTTCTATTTATCGCTTTAAAGAAAATAAGCAGATTAGTATTTTCAACATCACATCTCTCTTAGTTGGTACGAATGAAATAATTTATTATATATCAATGATTTTTTGTTTTTTATACCCTCCACTCTGGTGATAGGGGGTACATATAAGTTTGTCATTCCGTATGTAACACATTGAAATACTGGTTAAGGACCCCATAAAGTACACCCAAAAAAAAACGTGGGTATTCAATACTAAAAATTTTACTAATGAACTAATTTTTTAGTCCAAAATGATCTAGTGCAGGCGTTGGTAATCAATACTAAAATTTTTTACTAATATTATTCAAAACCAGTAAAAATGACTAATTTTAGTACTTTGAAGATACTAAAAAACTACCATACTACTGGTAATTAATAACTTATTAGTAGATTTTGGTACCAAATCACTTACTAATATTTTTACTGCAGAATTATTTTGAGTGTATATATATTCATGATCCTTGATCGATTTTAAGTCGATCTAAGTATTTTAAAAGTTATTATACTAAATTCGGCCTTGCCGAATGTAGTAATACCCTCCACAATTTTTAAAAGATTATTGCAAAACTTTATTTAAAAGGAAATTACTTTTGAAAATTTTTTTTTGTTTTTAAAAAAAAATTCCGCGAAAAAAAAATTTGGTAAAAAAAAATCCGCGATTTTTTTCTGTTTTTGTCCAAAAATATGTTTGTACTTGTTTAAATACCATTTGGTGTTTAATTATGTTCACATAAGTCAACCAGCAGTCGAATTAAAGCATTTTGTATTTTTAGGTTATGTTGAATGTACTAAAAATGTTTGAGGTGTCCTTACATTTTCGTTCATAACTTTTGAACCGCTGAACCGATATCGCTCAAATGCAATACCAAACTTCTCGGGAGAACTTCCAATATACATATATGTTTAACAGTCACCTCTGTTTTTTTATTTTGGACGTGATCACATTTTCCACAGAAAGATAGACAGACGGACATCGCTAGAATGTCTTAAAATCGATCGGGCATTATGAATATATATACTTTATGGGGTCCCAGACTGATATTTCAATGAGTTACAAACGGAATGACAAACTTGTATATACCCTCTATCACTAAGTGAGGGTATAAAAACGGAGAAAAAGAAAAAAATCTTTACAAAAAAACTTTAAAATATGTAAAACAAAATCTAAATTTAATTAAAAAAAATTTCGTTAAGTAATAATAAAAAAATTGATAGTTTTTTTTATGTACATAGCATGTGTGTGTGTCCGTTTTTTTTGCTTTGTCATATTAACGGGGTTGCCAGACTTTTTTTAGCTTTGTCGCCAAATCGGATGTAAAATATCGCCAAAATTCAATTTTGTTCAGATTTCTTTAAAAAAAAAAAATATTTTCATTTCAAAAAAATAAATTTTGTTAAATAATTAAAGACAGAAATAAACTTTATGTCAAAAATCGCCCAAATCCGGAAAATTTTTTAAAAGTCCCAAAAAGCTACAAAAAGACAATTTGTTTAATTTGTATTCCCTCTACTCTAGCGATAGAGGGTATATATAAATTTGTCATTCCGTACATAACACATCAAAATATTGGTCTAGGGTCCCTTAAAGTATATATATTTATGATCATCGATCGATTTTATGTCGATCTAGCCATGTCCGTCTGTCTGTATGTCCTTCAGTTGAAATTCTGTTTTTGGCAATAATCCGGAACTGATTTAAACGCTTGGGTACCAAAAGTTGCGCAATTATCCTGGTCATAGGGTTATATATTTTTTTTAAATCGGTCAAGTATTTCAAAAGATGTGAGGTAAAATGTAAAGGTACCTCTAAAATTTTGTGTATTTCACAAAAAATTTCTATAACTTGACACCTGTTAAATGTATGTGAACGAAATAAGAAGCATAATGTTATTTTATCATTCTTAACTCTCACAAAAAAAATTGGGCGGAATCGCACAATGGGGCGTGGCACCTGACATGTAATCCAAAATTTTAAAATATTTTGAACATAAATTAGAAAAGTTTTAATTTCCTTGAAAACAGAAACAATTTTACAAACAAAGTAGTAGGATGAGATTAGATTTTTCGTATGTATTCCCATTCTACTAGGTTTGAAATAAATCAAAGCGAATAAATAATAAGGATACATAAATGGTAACAATTCATAAAGTTCGAATAGGTTTTTCGAAAATATGTGTCTTTTGAATTTTTTTTTTTTTGTAAATTAGAACATTATTAGAAAAGTTTTAATTTCCTTAAAAAAGAGAAACTAATTTACAAAAATAGTAGTAGGATCGGATGAGATTATTCCCATTTTAGTGGTTTTGAAATAAATGAATAAAAAAAGAATAGGTATAATTAAAACAAACTTTTTTGTTTTTTAAATCATTACATTGGTGGAGGGTATTTAAAGATTTTTTTTGATTTGTAAACTCGTGTTATCTATGGATTTGCAAAAACTAGCGATTTTATCCACTAAAACGCAAACAGTTTTATCCAATTTCGTGTTAAGTATGTTGCTATGGGTCTAATCCACATTTCCCAAATCAAACAAATTTAGATTTGTGAAAGCAGATTTTTTTTTAAATAAATAACCGCCAAAAAATGGGCTAAACTTTGAAAAAGATAATATTACTAGCGTTGCGGTTTTAAGCCAAACGAAACCATTCTTGAGTGGGAACATAACAGTAAAACAAAGTTCAAATAAGTGAGACCTTAATATATGAGGCATTCCACACCAAATGTCCCGCTACAGAAAAACATGTGTACCGTAAATTTCTGAATAGGTTGTTTGGATATTTCTATATGGAACTAAGAAAATTGCGTTTTTGGTTTTTCAAATTTTCAAAAACTGAGCTAAGGTGGCGTGGTCAAATATTGGAAAAATGGTCAAATTTGTGGCGAGTTGCCTTGATTAAATATTTATCACATTAAAACGGAATGAAAAAATTACCACAATCTCAAAAATTTACATTCTTATATACCCAATTAGAAATGTCGTTAAGACATCTCAAAGACTTCCTTATGACAATGTCAGTGTACCTGCTGACTGAAAAATCTCTGACCATACAAAAAACCTCATGACACCTCCTGACTTTTTCAAGTATTTTGTCGAAATTCCTCGCCGACAAGTATACAGGTAGTCAATAGTGCTAACTACATTATGACATGTACATAGTACGTCTGAGATCGTCAAAAATTTAAAATTTATTAATCACGTCTTTTAATGTACACCACTTACTATTTTGATCTGTCCATTTCTTAAATTAAATTTTTTAAAACTTACTATTTTGATCTGCCTCACTTGGTCCGCGAACTCAGAACCTTCTGTTCACTGGTCTAGCACCTTACCCCTTTAGCCAAACTTTGATAATAAAGTTGTTTATTTAAAAACAAATTTAAATTAATTTATTATTTGAATTGTCCTGTTATATATATTTCGTCACCTGAATTGAAAAATGCTACAATATGAATTTTTCTTCCTCAAATATAATTTTTTTTTTTTTAATATTAATTGGAATTTTGTTTTATCCTATTTAACAAGATTTTGTTACAGTTATTTAAGCGTATCTTAGTTGTTTTTAATATTATTTATACAAAACAAAAAAAAAATATTTACAAAAAAAATATTGCTGGAGCCCTTTACAATTAAGGTGACGATATATTCAATTTATTTTGTTTTTGACAAATTTGAAAATATTATGATTTCAAAATATATTTTATTACAAACAATTTTAAGTTGTGGTTGGCCTAGTTGTCTAGCAGGTTCGAAAGCTTACGTGTTGTAGATTTTTGGCCTCGGTTCAATCCCCGGTCGCGGATTTTTTTTTTTATTTTTTTTTATTGTTTTAAGACCAATTCAATTTTATTTTTTTAATTACAAAGAAAATTAAAGGAGTTTTAAAGGATTAAACAAAATTACATCGATTTTACATCGGGAAAATTTTTTTTTAGTGATTGGTCGGATTTGCTATATAATTGTCAGCATTAAAGGCGTGATTTTTCTAAATTGATAAGATAACGTATATGACAAGTCAGTACATTTATAGAACTTGGGGAGCTCAGACAAAAATTAAGTTAAAACTCCTCAAATTTGGTTTCAGATTATAAGATTTAGTTACAACTATTTAAATTCAATTACCATGATTCAAAAAACAAATTTTAAACCAAATATCAGAACAAATTATCAAAAAACAGTCACATTTTCAAAAAATATTGGTTGCAGTTATCAATTTGAAAAAAATATTATTTCAAAAACCTTCATAATAACCCGAACTATTCATTTATATTTTGTTTTTTAATGCAATAAATTTTTAATAACAAGCACAGAATATTAGTTTAGTATTATTAAAAATCAGTTACAGCAACTAATACTTGGTGTAAATTGTTTAAAATTTTGAAAAATTCCAAATACATTTGAAATTTAAAATTTTAATGCAATACTTTCTTCGAATTATTAAGTTTTGGTACATACAATCATTTTTTAATTTTGTATTAAATTTACTGCAACTAATTGTATATTGCTTCTATAAAAAATCATTTAAATTATTAAAACGTCATAAAAAAATAATATGTGTGTATAATTTTCTACCAAATATTTAAAAACAATTTTATAAAGATAATTTAAAAAACTAATCAAATATGCATCAAAAAGAAAAATATCCCATAAAATGTAAGTACGTTAATATCTGCGCAAAAAATACTATGTATTTTAAATAATGATTGATTTTTTTTGTGCAGAAAAAGCTCACCATCGAAAGTTCAAAAACCGTGCGGATTTTCCTATTGATCTAAACAAAAGATGAATATCAACAATCAAAATTAGCTGGAAAATATAATTCTTTACGGAATATCTGTAGTAAGACCAAATTTGAGAGGTTAGATGTTTGCATTAAAAATTGTGCTGATGTATCGAATTTTCTGTAGAAAAAGATCACTGAATATCAGAATTTTTCCATAGCGAAATGTCTGAGAATCAGAGGCTGTTTTTTATAGGGAACATTCTAATATTCTGAAACATTTTTCGAATTTTCAGATTCTTAGACTTTTTCTATAAAAAAAAATTCTTTCAATCCGAGAATTCATCTAAATGCTCAGAATCTGAGAATTTTTCTATAGGAAAAAATTTTTCAGAATCTGAGACTTTTTCTAAAGGAAAAATGTAGCAGAATTAGAGGTTTTTAATATAGAAAAAATGTCTCAGAAACTGGGCTTTTTCCATTTGAAAAATATTTCTGAATTTAAGATTGAAAAAATTTCTCAGAATTTGAGAATTTTTTCTGGGACTTTTTCTGTAGGAAAACGTCACAAAATCTGAGACTTTCTATAGAAAAAATGTTTTAGAATCAGAGACCTTTTCTGTAGGAAAAATGTCTCAGAATCTGAGACTTTTTCTAAAGGAAAAATGTCTCAGAATCTAAGACTTTTTCTATAGGAAAATGTCTCAGAATCTAAGACATTTTCTATAGGAAAATTGTGTTAGAATCTGAGACTTTTTCAAAGGGAAAAATGTGTTAAAATCTGAGACTATTTCTATAGAAAAAAGGTCTCAGAATCTAAGACTTTTTCTACAGAAAAAAGGTCTCAGAATCTAAGACTTTTTCTACAGAAAAAATGTTTCAGTATCTGAAATCTTTTCTATCGAAAAAATGTCTCAGAATCTGAGACTTTCTCTATAGGAAAAATGTCTCAGAATCTGAGACTTTTTCTAAAAGAAAAATGTCTCAGAATCTGAGACTTTTTCTATAGGAAAAATGTCTCAGAATCTGAGACTTTTTCTATAGAAAAAATGTCTCAGAATCTGAGACTTTTTCTAAAGAAAAAATGTTTGAGAATCTGAAACTTTTTCTATAGAAAAAATGTCTCAGAATCTGAGACTTTTTCTATAGAAAAAATGTCTCAGAATCTGAGACTTTTTCTATAGAAAAAATGTCTCAGAATCTGAGACTTTTTCTATAGAAAAATGTCTCAGAATGTGAGACTTTTTCTATAGAAAAAATGTCTCAGAATCTGAGACTTTTTCTATTGAAAAAATGTCTCAGAATCTGAGACTTTTTCTGTAGAAAAAATGTCTCAGAATCTGAGACTT
Organism: Pegoplata infirma; assembly: GCA_963921195.1. Classification (NCBI taxonomy): domain Eukaryota; kingdom Metazoa; phylum Arthropoda; class Insecta; order Diptera; family Anthomyiidae; genus Pegoplata; species Pegoplata infirma. The sequence goes on from OY992537.1 coordinate 83,675,717, forward strand.
TTTCTATAGAAAAAATGTCTCAGAATCTGAGACTTTTTCTATAGAAAAAATGTCTCAGAATCTGAGACTTTTTCTTTAGAAAAAATGTCTTAGAATCAGAGACTTTTTCTATAGAAAAAATGTCTTAGAATCTGAGACTTTTTCTATAGAAAAAATGTCAAAGAATCTGAGACTTTTTCTTGAAAAAAATGTCTCAGAATCTGAGACTTTTTCTATAAAAAAATGTCTCAGAATCTAAGACTTTTTCTATAGAAGAAATTTCTCAGAATTTGAGACTTTTTCTTTAGAAAAAATGTCTTAGAATCTGAGACTTTTTCTATAGAAAAAATGTCTTAGAATCTGAGACTTTTTCTATAGAAAAAATTTCTCAGAATCTGAGACTTTTTCTTGAAAAAAATGTCTCAGAATCTGAGACTTTTTCTTGAAAAAAATGTCTCAGAATCTGAGACTTTTTCTTGAAAAAAATGTCTCACAATCTAAGACTTTTTCTATAAAAAATGTCTCAGAATCTAAGACTTTTTCTATAGAAGAAATTTCTCAGAATATGAGACTTTTTCTATAGAAAAAATGTCTCAGAATCTCCGACTTTTACACTGGGAAAAATGTCTCAGAATCTGAGACTTTTTCAATAGATAAAATATCTCAAAATCTGAATCTGAAATCATCCTAAAAAAAATTGTTTAAATTTTAAGACATTTTCTATAGAAAACGTCTCAGATTTTTGACACTTTTTCTATAGAATAAGCCTTAGATGCTGAGACATTACTTGTATAGAAAAAGTCTCACATTCCTAGATATTGAGATTCTAAAACATTTTTTCTCCAAAAAAATCTCTGATTCTGAGAAGTTTTGTTTATAGAAAAGTCTCAAATTCTGAGACGTTTTTCTATAGAAAAAATCTCAAATTCTGAGACTTTTTTTTATAGATAAAGTTCCAGATTCTGAGACTTGTTTTCTATTGTAAAAGTCTCAGATTCTGAGACGTTTTTTCTATAGTAAAAGTCTCAGACTCAGAGACGTTTTTTCTATAGAAAAAGTTACAGATTCTGAGTCGTTTTTTTTATAGAAGTCTCAAATTCTGAGACGTTTTTTCTATAGAAAAAGTCCCAGATTCTGAGACGTTTTTTTCTATAGAAAAAGTCTCAGATTCTGGGACATATTTTCTACATAATAAGTCTCAGATTCTGAGACATATTTTTATAGAATAAGCCTCTGGTGCTGTGACATTTTTCTCAGATTCTAAGAATTTTTCATAAAAAAAACTATATTGAAAATTGTAATAAATATCAACTTAAGTATACATATCTTTTTGTAAAATTAACTTATTTAATAAATATATTACAAAAAAAACGTTACTTTTGTCTTTTTATTTTACGGTTGTATGGCCCATTAATAAAATACTTTAGTTGTGGTGGTATTATATAGGTCACAACAACCATTTTGTTCCTATAATTTTTCGTTGTTCCAACAGATATATTCAGTTGCTCTTACTGAAATTCGATATAAATACCAATTGACTAAATCGAAATTATTAGTAATCACAACTGATAAAAGTGATAGTTGGCTGGACTACAAAAATTTGGTTGGTTCTAAATTTGGTTGGCACAACGAATCCGTTTTCTGTGTGCAGAAACGCGTTTTTCGTTTTTTTTTTGAGAAAATCGCATTTGAATTTTAAATTTCATAACAATTTTGTAATTTGCTTGTATTTTCTTGTTTAAACGTTGCGAATGAGTATTATTAATTGCATAAATATTACTCATACGCTCTGTTGAAATAAAAAATAAAAGCAAATTACTAAATGGTTATGAAATTTAAAATTCAAATGCGATTTCCTCGATAAAAATAAAAAACGCGTTTCTGATTTTTTTTTGTGTGGATAGACAAATCTAAACTTAAAAAAAAATTAAAAAAAAGTGGCCGGATTTTTGATAAATTGATTTTTTTTAAAAATGGAAAATTTAATTGATAGCCCATACAAAACTATATAAGAATGTAAATTTTTGTGATTGTGGTGCATTCCGTTTTAATGTGATAAATTTTTAATCAAGGCAACTCGCCTCAAATTTTAACATTTTTCCAATATTTGACCACGCCTCCTAAGGCCAGTTTTTGAAAAATTGAAAAACCAAAAACGCAATTTTCTAAGTTTCCATACAATTAGAAAATTTTCTAAGCTATCCATTCAACCTTTTCAGAAGTTTACGGCACACACGTTTTTTTTTCGCTGGCCATTTGGTGTGGAATGCCTCATATGTATTAAAAAGGTAAATTCATTAGTTAAATGTTTAAAACTAAAATCATTTCCAACTACTTTTGTTGCTCCTTCTTGTTTATATTAAATTTGTAATAATTTTAATTGAAAGTTGAAGCTCAGCAAGAACATTAAAAATCAAGCCAACACCAGTTGATAATATAATCGGAAAATTAAATTAAAATGGAATAATAGAAAAATTTACATTTAATGCACAATATGGGGGATTTTTTTTTATATTTAATTAAACCATTTTATTAGATTACTTATGTGACAATTTTTCTATTGAAATAGTATTATGCCTTCAGAAAATTTGCCATCCTTTATTTCATTTTACTACTAGAAAAATTTTTAGATTATTTTTTCCATAAAAAATGTGTTTTATTTTGAGACGTTTTTCTCTTCGAAAAACAAAAACTTTAGAAAATTAAAATGCCTTGTGCTAGAGATATGGAGTGACTGTCCAGGAGTGTATTCATATTTAAATACGTATTCATACTCTTGACAGACCAAACCAATCATTTCAAAACAAACAATTTCATAAACAGTTTCTTAAAAAGTTTTACTTTTACAATATCAGCGTAATGATTAGTAAAGAAATGTGACCCCGAGCTAGAGTAATATAAAAAAAATAATTTTGACAAGCAACAATACTTGTTGGTATGTTTCTCCTATTAATACCCATTTAAACAAGTGAGAGTGTTAAATTCGGCTGTGCCGAATCTTTTATACCGTCCAAAACGTAAAAAAAATAAAAAAATAAAATTCAGGTGCGTTTTTTTTTGGGGGGGGGGGGGTCAATTGGGTTCTTTTAGATCTCCTTCCCATCGCGATAATTTATTCAACAAAAATACAAAAAAAACATGTAAAAAAATTTATTTTTTCAGAGGTTTGTTCAGTTCTTCAAGGGGGAACTTTTTTCCCCCTGGACCGATTTTCCCCATTCACGAACTTAACCTGCCTATGAAGATGAGACATATTTGTGCCATACTTCAGGAGTCTATCTGTTTTATTTTGGAATGCATTGTGTTTTCTACAGACAGACAGACGGACGGACAGACGGACATTCACAGAATGTCTTAGAATCGATCATGGATCAATAACATATATACATTATGGGGTCCCCGACCGATGTTTCGATGCGTTACAAACGGAATGACAAAGTGAGTATACCCCCATCAGTGGCGGGTACAGCTTTTGGGTGTGGGGGGGGGGAAAATTTTTTTTTACTTCGAAAAAAAATCATAAATTAACCTTTGTTGACGAGCAAAAAAAAGGATACGTTTTTTTTTAAAAAAAAAGTGATGGGAAAGCTATAAAATCATCAAATTTTTTAGTTTTTGCCGAAGGAGGTTTGTTTTTCATGACCGTATTTCGTTCAGAAATACGTTAATAGAAAAAATTCTTCCTGCATAGAACATATCAGATTTTGAGACATTTTTCGTGTCTGAAATTTTTTTTTTTTTCGTATAGAAAAATTTTCAGATTCTAAGAATTTTTTCCACAGAAAAAGTCTCAGATTCTGAGACATTTTACTATAGAAAAAGTCTCATAGTTTAAAGCGTTATTGAGACATTTTTCCTATAGCGAGGTCTCTGATTATTAGATTTGTTTCATACTGAAAAAATTTTAGATTTTGCAACCTTTTTTCTATAGAAAAAGTCTTAGTTTCTTGACCTTTTTTCAATAAAAAAAGTCTCAGATTCTAAGAACTTTTCCTAAAGAAAAAGTTTCAAATTCTGAGATCTTATTCGTTAAAAAAAAGCTCAGATTCTCAGACCTTTTTCCTAAAGAAAAAGTCTCAGACTCTGAGAGCTTTTTCTGATACAGAAAAAGTTTAAATTCTGGCACTTTTTCTTTAAAGAAGAAGTGACAGATTCTGAGACCTTTTTCTGATTCTGAAATCTTTTCCGATTCTAAGACACTTTTTCTATAGAAAAAGTCGAAGATTCTGTGACCTTTTCCTAAAGAAAAAGTCCCATATTCAGAAATGTTTTTGCTATAGAAAACGTCTCAGACTTTAAGACCTTTTTCGTATAGAAAGGTCATAGATTCTGAGACCTGTTTCCTATAGAAAAAGTCTGAGATTCTGACACATTTTTCTGAGACTCGGAGACCTTATTCCTATAAAAAGTCTTAGATTCTAAGACCTTTTTCCCGTTGAAAAAGTCTCAGATTCTGCGACCTTCTACCAATTCAGTAAGTTTCAAATTCTGAGACTATTTTTCAACAATAAAAAGTCTCAGACTTTAAGACCTTTTTCTTTTTAAAAGAGACTCAAATTCTCAAAGTCTCAAATTCAGAAATTCTGAGACTTTTTTTCCAAAGAAAAATTCTTCTGCGACCTTTTTCCTATAAAAAATTTTTTTACCTTTTTCACATAAAAAGGTCGCAGATTCTGAGAATTTTTTCTTTAAAAAAAGTTTTTTCTTTAGAAAAAAAAACATTACATACGTAAGTTCGACTATCAACATTGCTATGTAGAAGACAAAAATTTTTTATATAAACCAAATTAAGATCCTGTAAGATTTTTCTATACAAAAAAAGCATATTCTAATTAATTAGTTTATGCCAAAATTCATAATAAGATTGACAGATATTTTTCACAGAAAATGTTCAGATTCATTCACTTTTCACTTAAAAAATTAAAAAAATTTTCCTATTTAAATTTTTTAGATTTTCTTCTATGAAAAATTTTTGGACTTCGAGATTTTTTTAGAAAATTTCCTTCTTTCTTTTTTTTCTTTTCTTTTCTTTTCTTTCCTTTTTTTTTCTTTTTTTTTCCTTTTTTTTTTCTTTTCGAAATTTGGTCTGGGGGGGAAATTTCCCCTGTAGTGGACTCCTTTTATTTGGCATTCAAATATTTACAACTGCATTTTTTTATGTTATTTGAAAAAAATATTATATTTAATTTTCTAATCCCCCTTGGTCCAAACGCAAAAATCTAAACTTCTTCTAATATAAAACTCTTTCATTTATCTAACCAAAATACAAAAAAAAACATGTCAAAAAAATTGCGTTTTCCAAAAGTTGGTTTAGCATTACAAGCTGGAGTTTTTTCTACCTGGGCCGAATTTGCCCATTTACCAACATAGCCTGCATATGAGTATTAGACATATTTGTGCCAATCTGCAGTAGTCTAGCTTTTTTAGTTTGGACTGCACCGTGTTTTATACCGACAGACGAACGGACATTCATAGAATGTCTTAAAATCGATTATGAATCAGCAGTCTCGAAAGTTAGCATATTTTCAACAGACAGATGGGCTTCATGAGATTTTAATTAGTTTCCAAGTTTTTTCAATTACATTTTTAATTTATATATTTAAAATTTTAATTGATTTTTTTTTTTTTTAATTTTAATTAAATTTTTAAATAACTAAATATCTATTTATTTTTAATAACTTCATCTGTATTATGACATTTTTGTGATTCTTCCGCATTTAATTAATTTTTTAATTAAATATACGAATTTTTTAATTACATTTTTTTCATTGTAGATTAGATTTTGGACATTTACAAAATTTATAGCTCTTTTGGTTTGGACAGCATCTTGATTTCCACAGTCAAACGGATCCGTTTTTTTTTTTTTAATTGGTTTGGACTACATCTTGATTTCCGCAGTCAAACTAACAGATGGATATCGCTAAAATGTCTTAGAAAGCATAATGAATCAATAATATATAAACTTAATGGGGTCCTCGACAAATATTTATATTCCTTTAGCATGGACTGACAAATAAATTTACCACCCATATCTTTAGCAAAACATTATTATGATTTAATGTTTTGAGCAAGAGTACAAAATTCGCAGGCATTTTTTTTTTAATTATATGAGTACAAAAGCCAACATCATTCAGGCCTAATAAACATAATAATCCCCAAAAATAAGTTTTTATAACACTGACCTTGTTAACTATGCGGGTAGCATATTTCTTCATCCATTATCCTCTTTAACCTACAAGTTTCATTAAAAGTCTAATAGCCTACATTTAGTAAGCTTCTCGTATTAATCCTAAAACAAAATGAACTTAATACCATTCTTAAGGGTTTTTTTGTGTCTGCAAGTATTTATACAATCTCTACGTGGTAATAGAGAGTATACTTAGTTTGTGAAAGTTTTTGTAACACACAATTAATACTCTATAGTGATAACACCGTCCGACAGCCAATATAAACATGAACCGGGTGATATATGTCTGAAAGTAAAGATCAAATGGAGTAAAACTGTATTTACATTTTTTTATTTCGTAATCCTGTTTCCTTTTAAAAGGCTTTCAAAGTTTTAAGGTATTTTGTAAAATATTTCTTATATATTTTAACTTACTAAAAAGTTGTGAATAGAGTTCTTTAAAAACTTTATCGAAATATTTTGTTGAAAATTTTAAATGATATTAAAGGATAAAGTTTTGAAAGGACGTAACTTACCTTCTCTTTCCTGATTTGTAAAAAAAAATAAAAAATGAAAAAATAGGGGAGATCCTTCTCTTTCATCTGCTGTCATTAGTGACACCATAGAACATTATTATATTATCATATTAAAAAAATATTTTATAAAATTTAGTCCTCTGAAACTTTGAGGTCCCTTTAAATTAAAAAATTGCGTGAATAAAAAAAAAACTTACTTTTGGTATTTATGTATAATTTTTAAAATGCGGCTTGAGCGATGCGACTCGATATCGGTATTAGTGTTTTCCCAAATCATTATCTCAGATTTTTTATTCAAAGAAACAGCTGATGTATTACAAAACTGAAAAACAAACAAAGAAAATTTTGATTGCCGATTTGAAATGTGCAGACATAATTCTAATTGGATTAGCTCGATGTTGGAACAAAAAATGTTTTAAACTTCTATAAAAGTTATATAAAAAAAACTGTTCTGCCATTATGAAGGGTAATTTAAGATTTGCCAATGCCGAATATAGAGTCTTACATATTTAACATTAAGTAACAAATTAATTATTAACACTATTACACTTTTGTTAAATATGTTACGAGAGTAGTTAATGTAGAACTATGCTTCTTTCTATGTTCAACTCAGGGTCATTATAAATGAAATAAGGTTATTTTGCCAAAAATTAGCCAGAGTGTTATTAAAACCGGCCGCCTTTTCATTAGTTTTTCTCTAGTTTCCTAACATCAAAGTATTGTTGTAGTTATTAACACTTGTTTCTATTAATAACTAACAGGGAAGGTTTGCCAAATGTTTTAGGAAATATGATGAAAAACAATAAAACATGGTTTATAAAATCATTTAATACAAAAAAAATTTAAAAAGTCAAACATCGAATTCATTCAAAGAGTTAATTATACCCTCCAACCACAGTATGGGGGTATACTCACTTTGTCATTCCGTTTGTAACGCATAAAAATATCGGTCGGGGACCCCATAAAGTATATATATTATTGATCTATGATCGATTTTAAGTCATTCTATGAATGTCCGTCCGTCCGTCTGTATAAAATACGATTTAGTCCAAAATAAGAGAGCTAGACTCCTGAAAATTGGCACGAATGTATCTCTTGGTCGTAGGCCGGTAAAGTTCGGAAATGGGTAACATCGAATCAGGGGGAAAAAAGTTACTCCTTAAAGAACTTAAAAAAAGTCTCAAAAAACACAATTTTTTACAGCTTTTTTTGCATTTTTGTTAAACAAATGAAATCTTTTTATGTCAGAAGGTGTTCAGAGTCCTGCACTTAAGTAGACGCCGGGGCTACAAAATTAAGTTTTATTTGTTCCGCCCCCTTTTGTGGGCGTGGACTTAAAAAAATCATAAAAATTATGAGTAAATGGTTATACTAAAATTAGAAAAGCATAACAAATAAATTTGTTAACATTTGTGGGCGTGGATTTAAAAAAATCATAAAAATTATGAGTAAGTGGTATTACTAAAGTTAGAAAAGCATAACAAATAAATTTGTTAATTTGATTTTTTCTGTAAGTACAGATCGAGCACGGACTCTAATTATATTTGTTATAAAGGTTCAAGTCGAAAAAATGCAGAAGAAAAATTGAATTTCTAAAAATTATAGACATTTCTGGAATTTCCTATACCGGTTTCAAACACCCCAGTTAGTGTCATCATCAGTAGGATTTTAAATATCGGTTTGTCTTGTTAATGAAAATTGTTTTTTATATATGTGAATATTTATAGTTTCTACAGAATAAATTTTGACAGTTTCCAACACTACAATTCCATTTCTAGCAATCTCAACCTCACTTCATACTTTCTTTCAACTTTTTTGTCTCTTACATTATTTCGCAAGGGCAACATGATCTGGAATTGCAGACATTTGTTAACATTTATCGCGATGGGGAAGGTATCCCCAACCACCCCCACAAATTTTAACATGTTGGAGGGTATCAAAGATTCGGCTCAGCCGAATTTAACACTCTTACTTGTTTTATTTTTGATAAAATTAAAAACCAGTAAAAAATTGCATCTAGAAGGTTGTTGTAGTAAAATAACCACCATAAAATTTCACTGAGAACATTCAACCATATTTTTAAGATCGGATGTGCATTTTTTATATTTTTTTACGTTTCCCAAACGCCATAAAAAAGAATCTCGAACTAACTTTGCAAAAACCTTTAGTAATTTTGTTTATTTGGTTAAACATTAGAGCAATTGAGGCTCATTTTTCTTGTTGCACAGTGTTATTAGAACTCTGTCAATTGTTATCCGATTTTAGCAGGATAAAACCCATCATATTCAGAATTAAATTGTTTTGATTGACGACCTCTTTTCCATATAATATTTTGCGCTGAATCCGAAAATATAATCCAGTTTTAAAAGTAGAACAGTTTTCAAAATATTGCTAACAACATTTTAAAAAAGTTGTTTTACAAAAACGGAAATATCTTCGGACCAAATCGGTGGATTTCATTATGTGTGGTTTTAACTTTAAGGTAATAAAATGCTTTATCAAATCTACATACACTGAAAAAAAAAAAACATAACTAAAATTTAGGAAAAAATTTCTTTGAAAATTTATCATGAATTTTTCTTAAATTAAGTTAAATTAAACAAAAAAATGAGAAATTTTCTTAACTATGAGGAAAAAGTTTATTTCATTTCCTTATAAATAGTTCATAATTTTCTTTAAAGGGAATTCTTTAATATAAGGAAAAAAATTCTTACTGCCAAAGAAATTTTACCCAAATCTTCATTTTTAAGACATATTTTTTAAAAAACAATTTAGTTCAAGTTTAGTTAAAATTTACTAAAAAAAACATCATCGTATTTCTCTTCTTAGAATTGAGGAAGGTACTTCTTAGAATTTAGTTAATAATTTATTAGAGTTTATTATTTAAGTTTTTAAAATTTAGTTAAAAATTCAAAATGGATTTTTGTAGCTCTTTACTCGTAGAACACTTCCGAAAAATGCCCGAAATTCCTTCGACTACCAGTTTTTGAGTTATACAGTTTTTAAGATTCTCAAGGCCCTATCAGGCCCCTTATTAGCGTATCTCAAAAACTAAGCAAGGTAGAACGGACAAAATTTTTGGGTCAAAATCTAGGTCGACTCTTAAAGGACCCAATAGGATCTCGAGTTAACAGGGTCTAGACCCAATCTAGTCCTTAAATATGAATGAACTAAAGTGCAATAAAATTTTTTATATTTTCTTTAGATCTAATTAAAACTGGCGTAAAATTAATTAACTTTGTTTTCCTTATTTTTGGAAAAAATATGAACTTAAACCGATAAAAAAAGTCTTTGGAGCCAAATCATTCCCTCTTTTTCTCAAAATTTAGTTAATTTTACCAGATGAAATATCGGATAATAGCATCTAAGGTGATAATCAGATTCAAGATTGTTGTACACTAGGGTGGCTCGTTTTTGGGCTTTTCTCTCTGATCAAATTCTAATACCCGCCAAAAATGTCGGCCCCCTAAGGGTAACTCACATGCAAAATATCACTCCGATCGGAGTTTATCTTCTGTCTCCACTTTAAGCCTCAAAATTGGGGTTTTTTGCAAAAAAGGACTTAACAAAAAAAAAAAAAAATTAAGTTTTTTTTTTAAATAATTAAAAAAAAATTTTGTGTAATATTTGATCGTAAATACTTAAGTATGAAATTTAAAGATTTTACGATATCACTAACCCGTTCAAACTTGATACCAAAAAAATGGCATGATTTTTGGGGCGTTCTCAAAACACCTTTTTTCAAAATTTGAAAATTTTATTAAAAAAAAAATTAAAATATATAATTTTTGCTTTCTGAATTCATTTAGAACACCTTGTAGAAGAAAAATGTGAATTATGACGGATATCCGTTGGACCACTTATCGGGAATCGCGGGGGGAAGTTAGCGGATGTCAAGGAAATGTTGGTTTTATAAATAATTTGGATCAATAAAATCTTATAAATTTAATTTTTGGGCAAATTAACAGTTTTTTGATGTCGTGGCATTCTATTAAATATCTTTAAGTCTGTCATGAAATCTTACCGATCTAGGACGCCTTTAACCCACATTGGCTGGGTGTCAAAAATGACTCCCGCAGAAAACTTCAATGTTAGAGCTTAAATTTTGTGCTATAAACAAGTATAAAACGTTAACCCTTTTTGGCAGGGGGTCAAAAATTACCCCCATTTATTCAATACAAAAAAAAATAGTAATCCACTTATTTCTCCTGGAGATATTTTTACTTAAGCAAAGCCATTTTTATAAAAAGTTGAAAATTTGAAAAGTTAGCAATATTTCGATAACTTTTCTACTTTAAAACTTTTAGACTTCATTTTAGGATTCAGCTTAAGAGCTGATATGGAAAATCAATGCAAAATGTCGTGGATCGCAATTTTTTAATTTGTACACTGCACAGAGGGCCAGCATGATCAAATTCCGGCCAAAAGTCTTTATCGTTGTTGGATCCGTCTGAAAATGTGCTTCTATACGAATTCGAGGTCGCTGATTTCAAAATTTAGCTAAAAACCAAAAAAATCAAAATGGCGGATCCAATATGGCGGACAATTTTTTTTAAAAATTGTCCGATTGAACTCAAATTTTGTTTTATGCGGGTCTTGGAGCTACTGAATAAGAATTGTTACTCCGAATTTTGAAAAACAAAATGGCGGACTAAATATGCTTCTTAAAGTTTAAAGAATGATCCAACTCCGGTCAAAAGTCTTTATCGTTGTTGGATCCGGCTGAAAATGTGCTTCTAAAGTATTTCGGGGTCACTGATCTCAAAATTTAACTAAAAACTAAAAAAATCAAAATGGCGCATCCAATATGGCGGACAAATTTTTTTAATAATTGTCCGATTTAACTCAAATTTTGTTTTAAGGGGATATTGGAATTACTGAATCAGAATTACTGGCGTGAATTTTGAAAAACAAAATGGCGGACTAAATATGCTTAGTAAAGTTTGTTACAAGTAATTAAAAAACAGTTATATTCCTTTTCTTTGTTGAAGCTAGCTGAAAGTGTGACCTAGTAAATTTCCGGGTCTGTTATCTTAAAATCGAACTGATAAAATTCAATATGGCGGAAACAATATGGAGACTAGATTTGTTAACTTTGTCTGATCTAACTAAAAATTAGTTTTAAGAGTATTAAGAGTGTCTGAAGTTAAATCTACGCACATTATTTTTATATATATTTTTTTTATTTTTGATATAAATATGGAAATGGTGTAAATGACTTATTTAGTCTCAGAAAAGCTTTTGGAAATGGTGACGACAAATTATTCACTTTTTTTCTTTATTTTGGAAATTCAATAAAAAATCTTTGAATTTAATTGGAAATGGTGTAACTGATATTTTCCATAATTCTACAAAAAAAAACTAGAAATGTAGATTCTTTTTTTTTCCTACACTTCAGGCACTCTCTGACGATAAAAAAACTATTCAAGCCGTAAAACATTTTTTTGGGTTAAATTAATTTTTTAAAAACAAATCTCGGACCACTGCATATATAACTGTAATTTCGCCATTTATCATTTCGAGCAAGTTTGGGCAACTTTTTTCGAAAGATATGGATCCATTCTACACCAAAAAAAATATAGACCGATTGTATCGAACTGAGGATCGCTGAGGATTTTTTCGGCGCTAGGTAAATATCTAAAAAATTATAACTTTTTTTCACAAAAAACGCGAAATGCTGCCAGGCAAATGAGTTATATTTGTCCGTGTAATTTTCGTTACAAAGGCTTATATATAAGGTTGAACCACGCAAACAAAAAGTTAAACATTAGCAATAGAAGTTTGGAAAAAAACTTAAAAAAGTATCTCAACTTTTAAAAATTTTTTACTAACTTTTTTAACTTTGAAGACCTGTCAAAGGAAAGGGTGTAATTGGATCATAAAGATAAGTTCAGAAAACCTGCTTCTATATATGCCCAACAAACTGGTAAACATTTTTTTGAGAATTTACAAATAAGGACTTTTGGCCGGAAATCGATATGTCTGGCCCTCTGTGCACTGGTGTAATTGACCCACTAGAAAATTCCTTCCTTTCATTCAAAATTGTTAACAAATTGAAAATCGATTAAAAAGTTCATGAGTTGCTCGTGGTTTAGTAATAACACTCTCAAAAACTTTGTTTTTAATAACTTCAAAATTTGAGGGGATCTGGTTTGAAGGGAACTCGTGTAATCTTTTTCTACAACCTGGATTGTAGCACAGTGTATTAAAAAAATATTAAATAAAAAATTTTTTTCAATAAAACAATTTTGGTACTCAAACATTTTAAACTTCTTAAAATTCCATGTTTAGAACTAATGTAAGAAAACCTTCCCTTTTAATTTCTATTTAAGCAGTGCAAGTGAATAGAGGATTTTCCTCTTTAAGGTTTGGTTTTTGTGTGAATATTTTATGCTTGCAAAAGAATAAAAAAAAACGTATTTGGCATTGGCCGTACTCGGTTATTCAGTTTTGGCAAGAGTTCATATAATACTATAGTAAATAATTTTGTATAGCACTTGTCCTTAGTAAAATGTTCAAATAATTTATGTTTCTCTCTAGTTTTTTGGGGTTCTATATATTTTTTTGCTTTTTTGGTGTTTGTGGTAAATCTTTAGAATTTTATCTACGTTTTAACACAATTACCCATAAAAATGTTTCCTTTTTAGTTTTTATGCATATTTTATGGTTGTTAGGTTTCTTTTTTTTGTGGTAACGAATTGTTAATTAAAAATTATAACTGTTTTATTGAATAAATGAAGGATAATGTTGAAATATATACAAAGTTGGTTTTTAAGTGGAATATTTTTTTTTAATTTTGCGACAAAGAACAAAAAAAAGGAAAAGGAATGCACTAAATGAAAAACTAATGAAGTTCATTAAATATTTTTAATTGCAGCAGCAAAGAATTTTAACACATTTTCTTTATTGAATTTTTCTTCAGTTTTTTGATTTTCCCAAGTTTTCTGGCAAATTTTTACTCTAATAGACCTAAACCTTATCACGCCCGGCGATCAAAGTTTCGGATTTTAAAAAATTTAAAAATAAAAAATAAAAAAAAATGTCTTGGGATACATCGTATTTATAAACTTTTACGAATATCAAAAAAAATAAAATCAGTCTTCGATTTGGTTAAAAAATTCGCACATGAATTTTGGTCGAATAAAGTATTGTTTTTTTAAACTTTGACCGCTGGTTGCCGACTTAAGATCCCCTTGCAAAATTTTATTTGTTGTACATTGAAAAAAATCGGAAAAAATCAAGTGACAACACAGGCTAAGTGGAGATGTCGACAGCTTTCGGAAGATGCCACCCTTCCATCATCAGCACTTCTTCGATTGCCACACACTTAAAGTGTGTCAGATTATAATTAGCCATTTAAATGAAACTTTTGAACTAATTGAATATCGGAATTACTTTATGTTGAACTAGCGTGCGCAGGGTATTTTGTTGCCCGTAAATACAGAAAAATTTTATAATGATAACAAATGACCCATTTTTTTAACTTTTCTGTGGTGTTCATTCCTTTTCGAATAGTATCCGTTAAAAAACAATAGAGTTTCTAGGGATAAGATCATTAAATTAAAAAGAATAATTTTGCCTCTTATTTTGTTTCAGTAAATTAAAAAAGTACTCCTTTAACTCCTTAGGAATCAGAATTTAAAAAAAAATCTTTTGGGAACTTTTTTTTCGCTAGATGATCCTACATTCCAAATTTCAGGTTTCCAGTATCATTATTTCAAATAATATGAAAAGTACCACAGTGCTCGTTTTTACTCCCCTAGAATCGAAATTTCGAAAAAAGTACTTTTTACAGATTTCTTTTCTGTTGTTGGATCCTACATTCCTAATTTTAAGTTTTTATGACCTCTATTTAAGAAAATATAAACAGTACCAAAAAGTAATTTTTGGGGGGATTTTTTCCCGTTAGATGATGCTACATTCCAAATTTCAAGTTAATATGCTCATTATTTAAGAATATATAATTCCCTTTTTTAATTAATATCCTTAGGAATCAGAATTTCCAAAAGTTATTCTTTTGGGAATATTTTATTTCGCTAGACAATCTTACATTCAAAATTTCCTTCATAATTATTTCAGAAAAAATAAAAGGTACCTAGTACTCGTTTTTATCCCTTTATATCGGAATCGGAATTTCCAAAAAGTAAATTTTTTATAGTTTTTTTTCTGTTGTTGGATCCTACATTTCTAATTTTAAGTTTTTATGACTTTTATTTAAGCATGGGATGTTACATTCCAAATTTCAAGCTAATAAAACCATTATTTAAGTATATATATAAAAAGTACCAAAATACCTTTTTTACCCGTTTTACCCCCATAGAATCATTATTTCAAAAACCCAGCCTTAGTGGATATATAAAGAAGTGGCCACTTAAAATCGGTACGTATTAAAGCGACCATAAATTTTAAATGAAACAACATATATTAACATTAAAGGTGTCCTTACGACTAAGGTAATTTTTCAAAATCACTTTTTAATACCTGGTAGGGTTCTAAATTGTAGTTTAGTATCTAAAAATTAGTGAGCCAAAATTTGGGGGCAATCGGATAAAATTAATTCGTGCCGAAAATGGATTGAAGTCTTGGGACACTCTTATCTGATGAAAAAACACGTTTTTTCTAGTTTTTTGAAAAATATTGGTATATGCTCTTTTTTGTTAATTTTTTTGTTAAGTAATATGAAAATGGTAATAAATTACCTTTCCAAAAAGCTTAAAGAAATTCAAATCGGATGAAAAATAAGCATTTTACGCATACATGCCCCAGACCATTGCATGGTTTTTAAAGCCAAAATTTTAAAATTTTCAAAAATTTTAGGCAAAAAAATAAAAAAAAATAAATTTTACTTTATAATTATATTAAATACATGTTATAGATAAAAACTAACAGATATGGTAGTATAACTTTTTTTTTCATTTGGCGTGGGTTGTGATATAATTTCCGCGGATTCCAAAGAAAATGAGTTTTTCTAAAATAATTTAGCAAATATGGGAAACAATTTTCTGTATTGTATTATACGAAGTGAAATACATAAATTCTGTAAATTTTTTGAGAATTCGGGCATCTTTAACCCCTTTTCGTCGAGGTGAAATGACAAATTTGAGACGTTATACATTTCTATAATACAAAATATCTGCATATATCCGATTTCTCAAAAGTTACAGAATTTACGTTTTACACTTCGATCCGCACAATAGAGCACAAATTTTCAAAAATTTGCTTAATTATTGTAGAAAAACGCATTTTATTTGGAATCCGCGGAAATTTTATCACTACCCGCGCCAAATAAAAAAAAGCTTGACTACCATATCTGCTATTTTTAATCCTTAACATGTTTTTAATTTGATCATAAAGTAAAATTAAATTTTTACTATTTTTTTGCCCAAAAATTTTGAAAATTTTGAAATTCTGGCTCTAAAAATTATACAATGGTCTGGGGCATGTATGCGTAAAATGCTTATTTTTCATCCGATTTTAATTTTATTAGTCGTTTTGAAAAGGTAATTTACTACCATTTTCATATTATTTCACAAAAAATTCAACAAAAAATATCAAATACCAATGTTTTTCCAAAAACTAGAAAAAACGAGTTTTTCGTTCTTATAAGAATGTCCCAAAACTTCAATCCATTTTCGGCACGAGTTATTTTTAGCCGAATGTCCCCAAATTTTGGCTCACTCATTTTTAGATACTAAAGAACAATATAGGACCCTACCAGGTATAAAAAGGTGATTTTCGTTTTTAAGGACACCTCTAATTAACATGTTATACATTAAATTAAAGGTAATTTTTTAACCTTTAAAAAAAATATAATTGGAAGTTTATGGGTCCTTATTTAGTATAAATTTTCTGGCTTCTCTTTTAATGCCTCCTATCAACTTCTGCACAACTTTTCTTTTCACTCTCAAGCTAATTTATTCCACTTTGTTCTCATCAAAATATGGTTATTTACTGTTCCTGAACACTTTTTCAATTTGCGTTTAAAAATTGCCCAATATTTCTTGATTGGACGAAGATTTGAGCAATTTGGTGGATTGATGTGTTTTCATCATCCATAACAATGCAGCCCTAAAAATTGGTAAAATCCTGATCACACAGCAATCTGCTACACTTTTTTGCTACTGGTTCTTTATTTTCTGTTCTATTTGGATATTAATTAGCACGGTAGGACTTTAATCCAACATTTTTACTAATTCGACGTACAATACTTCTGCTAGTTTCATTTTTTTTTTGAACGATTATTGTTTGATAAGCCTGGGTTTTTTTTTTGAGAGACCTTAGCACTTTCTGCTTTAATTTTTTGTCTCGAGTTCCTGTTTTTTTTTTCACAATTTTGATCTTTATTTCAGTGTATAATTTATTATTGTACTTTTTTTAAAAATTTACACACTGTAGATGTAGCCATTTTAAGTGATTTTGCTATATTTGAACCCGCCAAAGTCGGATTTTCTAGATATTTGTGCACAATTTTATTTATAGCTTCTTTTTCCATTGTGTCTACACTTTTTAAAATTAAACTTAATTACTCGCAATTAATTGTAGATTAACGGTAGATTTGTTGTTAAAAACGTGTGTTAATGTTTCCCATTTTGATAACAGGGGGCGTCGTTACGATTACAACAGTGCGTACCGATTTGAAGTGGCCACTTCTTTATTCCGGGAGATGCATCTACATTCCAAATTTCAAATCTGTAGCTTCATTGGTTTGTGGAACTATAAAAAGAATCAACATTTCCAAAACCCAAGCATTAGTGGACCTATTTTCCGGGAGGTGCATCTATATTCCAAATTTCAAGTCTCTAACTTCAGTGGTTTGTGGAAATATAAAAAGTACCAAAATACCTTTTTTACCCCTATTCCCTAGAATCACCTTTCCAAAAACTCAGCCTTAAAGGATCTATACTTCGGGAGGCGCACCTCCATTCCAAATTTCAAGTCCCCATTTCGTTCCCTGTTTTATTCCATTTGATTCCCTGTTCCATTCCGATTAGTCCCAAATGGCTTTCATTCCGTTCCGAATATGCGCTTACATGCGCTAAAAAACAAAAAATTCTTTGCCTTCTTTAGAAATCTTTTTTCGTTAAATGACCCTGCATTTCAAATTTAAAGTTTCCAGGACCATTATTTCAGGAATTATAATAAGTACCAAAATACACTTTTTTACCCCCATTAGAATCGGAATTTCGAAAAAGTACCCCGTTGTTGGAACTAATATTTTAAAATTTTTTTGTAGGACCTTAATTTCAAAAAATTTAGAAAGTAACAAAGTAAATTTTTTTACCCTTAGGAGTCCGAATTTCCAGAAAGTACTTTTTTTGGGAATGTTTTTCCGTTAGAGGATCCTACATTCCAATTTTCAAATTAATAGGATTTTTTTTTTTCAGAAAAAGTAAAAAGTAGTCGCTTTTTACCCCCCTTAGAATCGGTATTTCGAAAAAGTACTTTTTCAGAATTTTTTTCATTGTTGGAAACAACAATGCAAATTTTAATTTTTTTTGTAGGACTTTAATTTAAAAATATATAAAAAGTACCAAAGTACAATTTTTTACCCCTTTTTACCCTTAGGAATACGAATTTCCAGAAAGTACTTTTTTTTGGGAATGTTTTTCCGTTAGAGGATCCTACATTCCAATTTTCGAATTAATAGGATTTTTTTCAGAAAAAATAAAAAGTACCAAAGTATTCGTTTTTTTACCCCCCTTAGAATCGGAATTTCGAAAAAGTACGTTTTCAGAATTTTTTCTGTTGTTGGAACCACCATTGCAAATTTTAATATTTTTGTAAGACCTTAATTTCAAAAAATTTAAAAAGTACCAAAGTACCATTTTTTACACCTTTTAATCCTTAGGAATCCGAATTTCCAGAAAGTTCTTTTTTTGGGAATGTTTTTCCGTTAGAGGATCCTAAATTTCAAATTTCAAATTAATTGAATTTTTTTCAGAAAAAATAAAAAGTACCAAAGTACTCGCTTTTTTCCCTTTTTCAACCTTTCGTTTTTACCCCTTAAAATCAACATTTCCAAAAACCCAGCCTTAGTGGATATGTATTCCAGGAGGTGAAACTACAATCCAAATTTCAAGACTCTAGCTTCAGTGGCTTGGGCTGTGGGATGATGCGTGATTAGTATGTCAGTCAGTCATCAGTCATTAGTCAGTCACGCAACTACTTTATATATATAGATAACCCGTATTTTCCATCATTCGTGTTGTATTCATTTGGCAGAAACTTAATCATTCTCAGCTTTTAACAGAGTTGTATTTTTCCCATTGTTAACCCTTAGTGTCCGTTAGGTTTGAATTTTTGTTTCATATTTCTAATTCTTAGAAATATTATGAAAATATTTTTTAGAATTTTTTCTTTATATTTTTTCTAAATCTTAAAGGAAACAAAAATAAGATAAAAATACAAAAAACGTTAAAAATATAAAGTTAACTTGAAAAAAAATTTTCTCTGAAGAATTTTTAAATTTTTTCCGAGGCCAAAGTGGCCAAAAAACATTAAAAAATCGATTTTTCGTATGAAAATTTTTCTTTGAATTTTTTTTATTGTTTTCTAAACTTAAAGCAAACCAAAATACGTTAAAAATATAAAGTTGACTTAAAAAAAAAATATATTTTTTCTCTGAAGAATTTTTCAATTTTTTCCGAGGCCAAAGTGGCCAAAAAAACATTAAAAAATCGATTTTTCGTGTAAAAAATTTTGTTAAAATATATTTTTTTCAAAATCTTAAAGCAATCCAAAATGAGATAAAAATATTTAATTGACTTAAAAAAAAATTATTTTTTCTCTGAAGAATTTTTTCAATTTTTTCCGAGGCCAAAGTGGCCAAAAAAACATTAAAAAATCGATTTTTCGTATGAAATTTTTTTTTTAGATTTATTTATTTTTTTTATCGTAAAGCAAACCATAATACGTTAAAAATATAAAGTTAACTTAAAAAAACAAAATTTTTTCTCTGAAGAATTTTTAAATTTTTTCCGAGGCCAAAGTGGCCAAAAAAAACATTAAATAATCGATTTTTCTTATGAAAATTTTTTTTTTATTTTTTTTTTTTATTTTTTTTTTTTATTTTTTTTCTAAATCTTAAAGCAAACCAAAATACTAAAAAAACAAAATTTATTTAACAAAAAATAATAGTTTTTTTCCCTGAAGAATTTTTCAATTTTTTCCGAGGCCAAAGTGGCCAAAAAAACATTAAAAAATCGATTTTTCGTATGAAATTTTTTTTTTTTTTATTTTTTTTTAACTCTTAAAGCAATCTAAAATAAGATAAAAATATAAAATTGACTTAAAAAAAATATTTTTTTCTCTGAAGAATTTTTCAATTTTTTCCGAGGCCAAAGTGGCCAAAAAAAACATTAAATAACACCGCTCTACAAATCTGAGGTTTGTCGCTGCGTTTTGGATGAAACCAATAAAAGTTGATAGGGTTTGGTGCCCCGATTCCAAAACGGTCACTCAAATTTTTCTATCACGTCACAATTTTGAGAAAATTGCGGTTAAAGTGTCAAAAAATGTCCATTTTTTACATTTTTGAACGCCTATAAAATTAGATCCTGACATGCAAATGACTTGGTATCAAGCTCATTCGAAAGTGTGTAATTTTCTTCTTCAGACAAGATCAAATCATCTTGGAATTTAATTTTCTAAAGTGGTAAAAAAATCATTAGCCACAAGTGCTTTAAATCTAAAATTTAAGTATGAATTTGTATGGAAATTTGTTAAAAAACACTGTGTAAATAAACTAAATATTGAAAAAATGGAAGGTTTTTTGCTAATGATTTTTTTACCATTTTCGAAAATTAAATTTTTAGAACATTTTATCTAATCTTTAAGAGAAAATTACAGGCTTTCGAATGAGCTTGATACAAAGTCATTTGCATGTCAGGATTTTATTTTATAAGCTTTTAAAAAGGGTCAAAAATGCCCTTTTTCGGCACTTTAACCAAGAATTACTCAAAGTCCTGACGTGATAGACAAATTTGGGCTCCGGATTTGGAATCAGCTCAACAGACACTATCTAAATCACTAATCAGAATCCAATACGCATTTTCTTGTTGAGCTGTGTAATCGATTTTTCTTATGAAAAATTTTTTTTAGAATTTTTTTTATTTTTTTTTCTAAATCTTAAAGCAAACCAAAATACTAAAAAAAATAAAATTTATTTAACAAAAAATAATAATTTTTTTCCCTGAAGAATTTTTCAATTTTTTCCGAGGCCAAAGTGGCCAAAAAAACATAAAAAATCAATTTTTCGTTTGAAATTTTTTTTCAGATTTTTTTTTTATTTTTTTTTATATCTTAAAGCAAACCAAAACACGTTAAAAATATAAAGTTAACTTAAAAAAAAAAAAAAATATTTTTTCTCTGAAGAATTGTTCAATTTTTTCCAAGGCCAAATTGACCAATAAACATGAAATTTTTTTTAGAATTTTTTGGTTATTTTTTTCTAAACTTAAAGCAAACCAAAATAAGCTGAAAATAAAAATTGACTTAAAAAAAAAATCAATTAATTTATTTTGTTTTTTTATTTTTCATCAGAAAAAGATGAAAACCCGCTATTTTTTGTTAATTTTTAAGTTAATTTTTCATGAGAGTTTCAATAAGTATTTAACAAGGAATTTTGTAAAACCTTTAAACTTTAACAATGATTTACTCGAAATATTGCGAGCAGGATTTGGCCACATTGGCTTCCGAAAAGCTCAGTTATGAATTTCTTTTAACATTTATTTCTTTATTTATATGTATTTCTAGGAATTTATTTTTTCATTTTTACTATCATCACGTTTATATTTACGTCCCCATGAATTATTGGGCAAACTATTATCCTCAGTACCTGATAGTGAATCATTAGAATCATTGGTAGCATTATTAGCTGAATGGACAAATAAGTTTCCCTACGATTATCGGGATGAACGAATGATGAGTCATGTTAAACATATCGTTGCCAGGTGAGTGATTATTTTGTTGAAACCACAAATCAAATTAATTAATTTTCAAGAGAAATTTTACGCACATGTGTGCTTTCATGATGTGTTGTAATGTACGGATAAGAATGTGTATTGCCATGAATACTTGTGCATATCGCACATTTACTGCAATAGTGATATAACTGAAAAAACGTGATTTTTGAGTTACTGAAGCAGAATTATTCGTTAGATCATACTTCGTATTGTGTAAGAAATTCGTGTTAAAATATCTTAAACTTACACCGCTTGAGAAGAGAATATGCTATTACACACAAAAATAAAACTTTGTCAAATTACTAACAAGGGAAGTATCTCAACCCTTATGAACCGATTTGCATGAAACTTAAAATATATAAAAATGAGACGATTTTAAGGCTGGGGTGTCTCGGCTTTTCGGCCATATCAGTGTTTCAAAATTTCGTTGTCCCCTTATGAAACCATATGGACCTCCAGGAAAATTTCGATAACTCACGAACGAACAGGAATATCCTCTAGAGCAAAAATACGTGTTCAACTGTTCAACTGTTGACGAGTGTGGACGTGTTTTATTTTAACTCCGTGCTATAAATTGAATTACTAAAATTGTTCGTAATAGGTTTGTTCGTAATAGGTATTTTTGTGATATTTTCATTACCACATCAAGGAAAATGAAAATATGGACACAAATGATACCGATTTAGTTCGAGGCTCTGCCTCACCGACTGGTGCTGGTCCTAGCACTGGTCTTAGGGTTGCGACCTTGAAGTCCGGCCTTGATTCTGGTAGGGGTGCTCAGCCTAATATTGGTGGTAAAAAGAAAAAGAAACTTAAGCCATCAAAGGTCAGGCACAACCAGAGAAGGCTTTGTTTGAAAATAATTAACAGACTAAGCCAACTCGATGGAACGAAGCTCTCCGAACGTGAGAGGGCGTCGCTATCATGGGCGAAAGGAGTCATTGAAGAACAGGACAAACTTTCGGCAATGCGCGCATCTGACGAACAGAGCGCTGTTTCGGCCTCGTCATCGAAGTCTGGTAAAAGGTTGCGCTCGCCCGACGAGAAACCTTTACCTAAAAGATCTAAGGTGACCGGCAACGTCTGGACTCAGTCTTTTAGTGAAGTGGTGAAAGGTAACTTCGTTAGGGCTGTGATAAACAGGCAAAATGGGGATTGTAGTATTCCAAGGGATAAGTGGAGTTTAGTTGAAACTAAACTAAATGAAATCTACTATAGGCTTCTTGAGAGTATGCCTGATTTTCTCCCTACTACTGTCAACGCAGGTTGGTATCAGGGGCGAGTAAAACTCGTTGCTTTTGGAAACGAAAGATCCGCAGCCGTGTTTAAGGTTGCCATTAGCCAAGTGGGAGAGTTATGGCCTGGAGCCAGACTGGACGTTGTGGAAAAACATGATATCCCCTCGCAACCCAGAGCTCATGCATGGATCCCAATGGCTACAAGTGACACTGCGGTGATTCTAAAGATGATAAAAGTCTGCAATCCTGACCTTCCAACTCAGAATTGGCAAATTGCCAGATTGGGTGAGATGGAGGGCGCTCGTCGTCAAGCAGTGGTCTTGGTTAATGAGGAATCGCTTCCGCTTTTAGCCAGGACTGACGGCATTATTAGATTTGGCTTTTTTCATATAAGAGTCAATGTCTACAAGGGCGACCAGAAGCCTATTTTGGAAGCAGACAAGCCAGTGGCAGAGTCGGCTGGGGAGGAGAATCTGGAAAAGGTTGATATTCAGCTGACCGATTCTAGGCTGATGGGAGATGCATCTGGCATTTTCGAAACCGAATCTGGTAACGAATGCGACCTCTGTGATGGCACGGAGGATAAAGCTGATGCCACTATGGGTGACATTCAGGACGAGGCCCATGCAGTGAGGAATTCGGAGAGTTCTGTTGCCTCCGATTCAGAACAGATGGGACACATATCTGGCTTATTCGAAACCGAATCTGGGGACGAATGCGACCTCTATGATAACACGGAGGATGAAGCCAATAACACGGTGGTGGAAAGGATGGTGGAAAAAAAGCAAGATGTTGCGGTTCCTACAAATAAACCTCCATCACTGTAAGGCAGCCTCAGCTGCACTATTGCTGCGCCTGACGACAGGAGCAGTTGACTTGGTTTTTATCCAAGAGCCCTGGGTGCGGGGTGGCAGGGTTTGCGGATTGAAGACCCCTGGGTTTAAGTTGATGGTTGCCAAAGGCGAGGGCTCACCAAGAGCCTGCATCTTGGCGAAAAATGGCTTAAATATATTCTTTTTATCAACTTTTAGTGATATGGATGTTACAGCGGCTAGCTTAGAGCTTCATGGGAAATCTATTTGGCTCGCCTCTGCGTATTTTCCTAATCCGGGGCCAATACCCCCAGAGAAGGTTGGCGGTCTGATTCGGGAGTCTGAATCTAGGGGACACCAGTTACTAGTGTGCTGTGATGCTAATGCACATCATTCGATATGGGGTAGTACAGACACAAATGATAGAGGCGAATCACTTTTGGAGTTTTTGTTAAGCACTAACCTGTATATTTGTAACAAGGGTAGTGAACCAACTTTCGTTACAAGTACGCGGCAAGAGGTTCTTGACGTAACACTTGTATCAGATACATTGTCTGATAGAATTGATGACTGGAGAGTTTTGGAAGAGCATTCTTTCTCAGATCATCGCTACATTGAGTTTTTACTCAGGGAGCGTGCCCCGGTTGAGACAGTCTCTAGAAATCTGAGAAGAACAAACTGGGTGAAATATAGGGAGACTTTTTCTTTGCTTTTGGATGAAGTACCCCTATCTGAACCGCATAGTTTAGCGGAAATTGACTGTCTGGTTGACCATATAACAAATGTTTGTAATAGGTGCCTGGATGCGTCTTGCCCTTCTGCAAAGCCTAGAGGGAAAAAAAAGCCACCTTGGTGGTCAAATGAGTTGCAGACGAGCAGAGATTCCTGCAGAAAGCTCTTTAATAAGGCTAAATTTTCAAGAGCGGACGAGGACTGGTCTGCATACAGGCTGCAACTTAAGAGTTATAAAAAGATGATCAGAAATGCAAAATGTGATTCTTGGAAAAACTTCTGTGGAAACATAGAAGACGTTTCTGAGGCATCCAGGCTGCGCAAGGTTCTGGCTTCTTCTCCTTGCACCCTAGGATACCTGAAAGATCCTAATGGGGTGTGGTCTTCCTCCAGTGGAGAGTCGCTGGATCTCCTTTTAAACACGCATTTTCCGGGCAATTCCATGACGCCGTTTCAAGCTTTGGAACGTTCTGACGCCCAAGCATCTGAAATTGCTTCGGAAATAATAAATATGCCAACATTAATCTGGGCGATAAAAAGCTTTAGGCCCTATAAATCCCCGGGACCTGATGGTATAATCCCGGCTGAGTTGCAGCAAGTGTTGGACTATATAGCCCCGTTGCTGTATAATCTATACACAGCATGCATCAACTGGTCGTATATTCCTTTAAAATGGAGGGATACCAGAGTCGTATTTATCCCGAAGGCTGGGAAAAGTTCCCACACAGCTCCGAAGGATTTCAGACCAATTAGTCTGTCTTCTTTTTTGTTAAAGACAATGGAACGAATGATAGACTCATATTTGCGTAGAGTGATTGACCCGAGGTTGCTTTCGACAAAGCAACATGCATACAGCAAGGGACGATCAACGGAAACAGCTCTTCATGAGCTCGTTGGTACCATCGAGAGATCGCTTTCGGTAAAGGAGTACACTATGGTGGCCTTTCTTGATATTGAGGGGGCTTTTAATAATGTCATTCCAGAATCGATAATATTGGCATTGTCGGGTCTGGGAGTAAAGCGTGAAATCGTTTTAATGGTGGAAAACCTACTTGCCAATAGACGTATAACGTCTGAATTGGGAGCGTCCGTCATATCTCGATTTGTCAATAGGGGCACACCACAAGGAGGTGTTCTTTCGCCGCTTCTTTGGAACCTGGCACTGAATTCAATGCTACTATCTCTAGAAGCACGTGGTTGTCATGTTATCGCATATGCTGACGATGTCGCGATAGCGGTAAAGGGGAAGCATCTGCCAACATTGCGGGACATTCTTCAGGGTTCTCTGAAAGATCTGTCTAAATGGGCAAGAGACTGTGGTCTAGGAGTTAATCCTAGTAAAACAGAGCTTGTTCTGTTTACAAGGAAAAATAAGATTCCTGCTTTTGATCCTATTTCTCTGGACGGTACTGAAATCACCTTCTCAGATGGAGCCAAGTATCTTGGAGTATTTCTAGATAGGAAGCTGAATTTCAGGCGTAATATTGAGGAACGGGTGAGAAAAGCAACGATTGCTTTGTATTCCTGTAAAAGGGCCATTGGAAAACGATGGGGTTTTAGCCCTCAAGTCGTTCATTGGATCTATACAGCAGTGGTGCGTCCAATTTTGCTGTATGGAATCATTGTCTGGTGGCCTGCTTTGGAAACAAAAGCGAATTTTGTCTTTATCACGAAGGTACAGAGAATGGCGTCAATGTGCATTACTGGTGCTCTTCGTACTACACCTACGGCTGCATTAGAAATCCTCCTTCACCTGATACCCTTGGACATATTGGGTAGGCAGTATGCGGCTGCGTCGGCAATTCGACTTAATAGCACGCTGCAATGGAGGAGCAGTGATTGTGGCCATAGCGCGATCTTGAAAAAGATAAAAATACCACAAAATGTGGACTGTGCTCCCTCTTTGAGCCTCTTTGAGCGCCACTTTACCACTATGATACCATCCAGGGAGTCTTGGATGGGGGATACTCCGGGTAGTGGAGCTACCATAAATTTTTACACAGATGGATCGAGGCTGCACGAACAAGTGGGCTTTGGAGTCTATTCGGAAGAGCTTGGGTTGAGCCTGGCTCGTAGATTGCCAGATCATTGCAGTGTTTACCAGGCAGAGATGCTGGCAATAAAAGAAGTGGCTGACTGGTTGAGCTGCAATGTCTTGTCTACAACCGCAGTCAACATCTATACTGACAGTCAAGCCGCGGTCAAGTCCCTGGATTCAATGTTTCTGAAAACAAGATCTGCCCTTAACTGCCGCACGTCTTTAAATGAGATGGCCAAGCAGTTTAACATACGACTCATATGGGTCCCAGGGCACAGAGACATTCCAGGGAATTGCAAAGCCGATGAGCTTGCAAGACTAGGAACTACCTTACAGGTTCCAACAGAATTGGAATGTGTTGGTATGCCTCTAGAAACTTGCAAGCAAAACCTACGGCTTTGTTCTGCGACGGAGACTAATCAAAGATGGGCAAATGGATGGACGTGTGAGACAACACGACTGATTTGGCCTTCTCTTAATCAGGGGCGCACAAGTGAGCTGATATCGCTTCCAAGAGGAGAGATTTCGACGGTGGTTTCTATAATTACCGGACACTGTCTTATAGGGAAGCACGCAGAGCGGTTAAATGTGCCGTCGAATGACTTTTGCCGAAGTTGCATGGATGAAGAGGAGTTGGAAACTATCGAACACTTTATTTGCCATTGCCCGGCACTTTCTGGTCAGAGACTTGCTTCACTGGGATCTAGGGAGCTGTACGATCTTTCTGATTTGTTGGATGTCAAAATTCAACATCTAAGGAGTTTTATAAGAAGCTCAAAATGGTTTAACGACAGGGACTAGTAGGGAAACCTATTACGGTCCCGTGGTATCACAATGGACCTCAGAGTCTACGTGTGTTGACGTAAAACGTCAGCAGCCACTTACAACCTAACCTAACCTAACCTAAAAATACGTGTCGACTTAAATTTAATAAAGATTATTTCGTATTCATATGGACATCGTAGCTCTATGTCTTCATATAAATACCCACCAAAATTTTCACATTTTCGTGAAAAAAGTATTTAACGAAGCCAAACTTTTACAAGGTTACCGTTGGATAGGCATTAAAAAAACCTTTCTTCTCATATGTAAACATCATATAGTTTCTTATAAAGAAATGGCTGAAAAACCCAAAAAACGATTTTTTCGCCATTTGTTTACCCATGTTTTGAACCCCTAAATCCCCGATATGGCCGATAAGCCGAGACACCCCAACCTTAGAATTGTCTCTTTTATATATATTTTACGTTTCACGCAAATCGGTTCATAAGGGTTGAGATACTTCCCTTGTAAGAAAAGTCTCGTAATCCTATTTTACCACTATTTGGCAGTTTTCCTTGTTTTTAACAAACAAATTTGGATCGAAATTTACATTTTTTTTTTTAATTTTACAATTTTTGTTGTAATTTTACATTTTTTTTGTAATTTAACAATTTTTTTTTGTATTTTTACAAATTTCCAAGATAATTTTACAAAAAAATCTAGTAAATTCAGGAGAATTCCTTGTAATTTTAATTGCACCAAAAAAACTTTAAATTTACAATTTTATTGGTAAAAAGCTTGAAAAATTATAAAATTATTGGTAAAAAGCTTGTAAAATTACTAGGATTTCTCGTAAAATAGGAGGTAGCAAAAAATCTAGTAAAGTTACGAAACTTCCTTGTAAATTTTATCGTGTCAAAAAATTTGTAAATTTACAATTTTATTGGCAAAAACCTTTAAAATTACAAAAATATTGGTAAAAATCTTGTAAAATTACTAGGAATTTTTGTCAAATAGGAGGTAGAAAAAAAAATTTTTCTTGTAATTTTACAAGGTTTTTTTTTTTTTGAGTATACTATATTTTATATTTTGCGGGATTTTTCAATGGTATCCCTAATTAATTGAGAACTTTAAACACGTTTTCTGAAAAATCGTAATTTTTGAGTTATGTCACTATTTTAGTAAATGAGCGATATGTAAATGTATCACATTATTTACGCTTGTATTAGAAAGTGTAGGAGAATTGATTAAATTTTCTTTGTGTTACTTTAGTAAATCATCTTATATTGTTATGTGTAACATTTTGGTTTTTTGTTTTAATTTGTTTGTCATTTACAGATGTTCCAACACACGTTTAGAAGCTATTGTTTCAGAAATATTGAGTGCCTTGCTAAAACGTTTGACTGATTTGGAAAGACATGAAGAAGAATTACGCTCCTGTCAAACTACAAATAATCCAATAACAGACAAGGTGATTTTAATATAATTTTAATCTTAATTATTAATAGGAAAACTATTAAAATTGTAAAAATAATTTTAATATAATTTAGTTAATACTTAGCAAAAACTTTAACAAGGGAAGTATCGTAACCTTTATAAACCGATTTGCAAGTAACTTAAAATATATATAAAAGAGACGATTTTAAGGTTGGTGTTTCTCGGCTTATGGGCCATATCAGTGTTTGAAAATTTCATTGTCCCCTTATGAAACAATGTGGACCTTCGGGAAAATTTCGACAACTTCCGAACTAACAGGAATATCGTCTAGAGCAAAAATACATATTATGTGTCAACTTAAATTCAATAAAGATTATTTTGTATTCATATGGATATCGTAGGTCTATATCTTCACATAAATACCACCAAAATTTACACATTTTAATAAAAAAAATATTTAATGAAGCAGAATTTTCTTGAACCATCTTTTGAACTCCTAAATCCCCGATATGGCCCATAAGCCGAGACACCCCAACCTTAAATTGTCTTTTTTTATGTATTTTAAGTTTCAAATACTTCCTGAGACACTTCCCTTTTTAGTAGAAACTTAATTACATATTATAATTTACACATATTTTTTTAATCTGTATGTTTCTTTGCTATTGTTTTTTTAGTCTGAACCAAATTTATTTGAATGTCCTACATCTACACAGTATGCACAAATTTTATGTCGGATAGAGAAAAAATTAGCAAAACATATAGGACCGGAAGAGTTTGTACAATGTAGCAGTAATGTTCTATTAGATAAGCAGGTAAGTTAAAAGGCGTCGAATTTTGAAGTTTTTGTCCCCATAGGGCCTTTTAAAGAATAAGACCATGGAAAATATTTCAGACTCCGAGACTTTTTCTATACGAAAAATACTTTAGAATCTGAGTATTGTTCTAAACGAAATACACCTCAAAATGTGAGACTTTTTCTATACAAAAAATGTCTATGAATCTAAGACTTTCTCCATGCGAAAAAATGTCTCAGAATCTGATACTTTTCTATACGAAAAATGTCTCAGAATCTGAGACTTTTCTATTCGAAAATTTCCTCAGAATCTGAACTTTTTCTATACGAAATTTGTCTTAGAATCTTAACTTTTTCTATACGAAAAATGTCTTCGAATCTAAGACTTTTTCTACACGAAAAGTGTTTCTGAATCTGATACTTTTTCTTTATGAAAAATGTCTCACAATCTAAGATTTTTTCTACATAATAAATGTATAAGAACTTTCATTTATACAAAAAAAGTCTCAGAATCTGAGTCTTTTGCTATACGAAAAATGTTTCGAAATCTCAGACATATGTAGAAAAAATTTCTCCTTTAGAAAAAGGCTCCATTTTTTATGCAAAAAACTTTTTTTTACAAACTTTTTTATGCAAAAAAAGTCCTAGAATCTGAGTATTGTTCTATACGAAAAACGCTTCAGACTTTCTCTAAACGAAAAATGTCTATGAATCTGAGACTTTTTCTATACGAAAAAGTTTCTCAGAATCTGATACTTTTTCAATACGAAACATGTCTTGGAATCCGAGACCTTTCTATACGAAAAATGTCTCCGAATCTGAACTTTTTCTAAGCGAAAAATGTCCCTGAATCTGAGTCTTTTTCTTTACGAAAAATTTCTCAAAATCTGTGACTCTTTCTATACTAAAAATTTCCTAGAATCTAAGACATTTTCTATACGAAAAAGACCTCAGAAACTGTAACTTTTTCTATACGAAAAATGTCTAAGAATTTAAGATTTTTTCTATACGAAAAGTGTTTCAGAATCGGAGAATCTTCTATACGAAAAATGTTTCCGAATCGAAGAATATTTCCTTGCTAAAAATGTCTCAGAATCTGAGGCTTTTCAATACAAATAATGTCTCAGAATCTAAGACTTTTTTTAAACGAAAAATGTCCCAGAATCTAAGATTTTTTATATACGAAAATTGTCTTGTAAGACTTATTCTATTCGAAAAATTTTTCAGAATCTGAGACTTTAACATCGCACTGCCCTCCCTGTTAATATTGATAATGGTAAAAAAGTATTATTTAAGTACAAAAGTTATTATAAATATATTTGTAAAAATTGTTGAGAGGGGGATTTGTTACACACTGCACATTGGGGGAAAAATTGACTTTTCTTGTCCAATTTTGCCTACAGGTCGAAATTCTTAACCCATTTTAGTTCTTTTTTATTTGAATTTTAGCTAATAAAATTCTTCATCGCTCTGTCATAGTGGATTTCTGAAAATCGTTTAAGTTTTATTAAAATAATTTTTTTAAATTCAAAAAATATAATTTTTTTTAGAATTTTTGCTCTAAAAAATGCAACAGGCAGGGGACGAATAAGCTGTATGGACAAAATTAAAGATATTTAAACTTGGGTTTATAAACTTTTTTTTTAAAACAGACTAAAAACTTACACTAGTTTACAAATTTAATTAATTTTGAATCCGAAAATCTACTCCAAAAATTTTAAAGTAGAACAGTTTCCGCGATATTGCCAAGATATTCAAGTTTCAAGTTTCATCTTTTAAATTTTTTTTTTTTTTTTTTTTTTAATTTGTTGATCTATCAACCCTACATACAATTTTTTTCAATCTGATTATCCGCTTAGAACTATAAATCTACATATCGACAATTTTGCTCCAATTTTGCCAAAATTCGGTAAAAAAAGGAAATTTAATTGAAAATTTCAGAAAGAAAAAAAATTAAAAATTCATTTCTCTCTTTACAGATCAAGTGTGATCTATTACATTACGAAGAAAAAAAGTGGTCTTTTAAAAAAATCTGTTGAAAAATGTAAAAGTTGTGGTGTTGGAGTAAAAAGCAGAATTCCGTTTTTATACAAATACATTCGGCATGCCGCGGCACCCCCAAAATAAACAAATACAATTGTTTTTGTATAAAACTGAATTTGTGCATTTTTGTTCAAATGTATGTAACTTCTAAAAATTTTGACGGATTTTATTCAAAAATTTCTTATTTTTTTCGTAATAATTAAAAAAATTTTTAACTGAATAAGTTTTACAAGAGAATTTATTTTTTTCTAAATTTCGTTTAAATTGAAGTAAAGTTGTCGATATATAGATGAATAGATTCTAAGGCGACAATCAGTTTGAAAAATATTTTACGGATAACACAGCTCAACAAGAAAATGCGTATTGGATTCTGTACCCGATTTCTGTAACTATGCGAGAAGTTTCCGCATCGAGAAAAATAAATGAACATTATAGTCACCTTATACTTAACAGAGTGATTTAAAAACATAGCTTTGAATTTTTTCGTATTCGATGTTTTTTACATTAGCAACATTGTAGTCACCCTGTTAAAAACTAAATGACTACAATATTGTTTTATTTTTCTCGATGCGAAAAATTTTCGCATAGTTACAGAAACTGGGCACTGGTTAGTGATTTGGATAGTGTTTGTTGCACTGATTCCAAATCCGGAGCCCAAATTTGTCTATCACATCAGGATTTTGAGTAATTCGCGGTTAAAGTGCCGAAAAAGGGCATTTTTGACCCATTTTAAAAGCTTATAAAATAATATCCTGACATGCGAATGATTTGGTATCAAGCTCATTCGAAAGTTTGTAATTTTCTCTTAAAAATAAGAGGAAATGTTCTAAAAATTTATTTTTTTAAAATGGTAAAAAAATCATTAACAAAAAACCTTCCATTTTTTAAATATTTAGTTTATTTACACAGTGTTTTTTAACAAATTTCCATACAAATTCATTCGTAAATTTTAGATTTAACGCACTTGTTGCTAATGATTTTTTTCCATTTTAGAAAATTAAATTCCAAGAAAATTTGATCTTGTTTGAAGGAGAAAATTACAGACTTTCGAATGAGCTTGATACCAAGTCATTTGCATGTCAGAATCTTATTTTATAGGCCTTCAAAAATGGTAAAAATGGGCCTTTTTTGTCACTTTAACCGCGATTTTCTCAAAATTGTGAGGTGATAGAAAAATTTTAGTGACCGTTTTGGAATCGGGGCACTAAAACCTATCAACTTTTTTTGGTTTCATCCAAAACGCAGCGACAAACCTTAGGTTTGTAGAGCGGCGTAATTGATCAAGTATTTAATTCGCTTTAATTTAGAAGTAAAAAAGTTCAAATCCTCCAATTTTGTGCGGAGGTATTTGTATTTATGACAAAACACTTTTTTTAATATGTATTTGGCAATATCTTAAGAACTTTTTTAATTTTAAACTTTTTAACTTCATTTTCGGATTTAGCGTGCGATTTAACATGGAATATAAATGTCTAATATAGTAAATCGAACAATTTTTTAAAATTTGTTTTCTGCATTTTTACTCAAATGCATATAACTTTTACAACTTTCAACGATTTTTTTTAAAAACCATCTTAATTTCTTCGTATTAGATCAGACTTGAACGTCAAATAGAAAAACGAATTTTAAAAAAAAAATTCATTGTGAAATTAACAATGCAATTTCATTTTTTGCCAAATGTAGGTAAAATTGAAGCAAAATTGTCGATATATCGATTAATAGCTTCTAAGGTGATAATCAGAGGGGGGGGGGTGAAATAAAGCCATAGGCAATAAGCCCATATGGCTTTTTTTTCTCAATTAATTGGGTAATAAGGCCATATGGCCTTATTACCAACACGATTGAGCAATAAGGACATAATGATTTTGTAACCAAAGTGGAAATAAAGCCATATCAGTTCAAAATGTGGAAATATATTTCCACGTAAATCCTGCTACCCAAAACAAAAAAATATTTAGCGAAGTCGCTAAATTTATTTATGGAGTTTGTAATCCCTAAGCCCGGCTACTCAGAAAAACTTTTTTCGTTTAACTCTCTTTAAATTAAAAACCGGCGTACGTTCATATCGCCCAATTTTAAAAAGTAATTTATTTTTTTTTCACAATATTTTAAAGTTTTTATGCGTAGCCGGCCTTCGGCCGGGCTTAGGGATTACAAATTCCATGCATTAAACCCACCCTCTCCGCAAAGTAAAGTTTTCTAGGGTAGCAGGCATTTACGCTATCAAATTTGTTATGCCTCAAAAAGCCCTGATTACCAAAATAGGTTTGGTTTGCAGAGAGGGTGGGTTTAATGCATGGAGTATGTAATCCCTAAGCCCGGCCGAAGGCCGGCTACACAGAAAACCTTTATTACAAAAAAACAAATCATAGAAGTCGTAATTTCGACATTTCGCCCAAAAAAAATATTTTGGATTTTTTTGACAATTTTGTTTTGGGAGAAATAACATTTTTAGACCTATTATTTTGGGCTATATATCGAGCTTGGGCGATATGACATTTACGGTTTTGGGCGATTAGACCTTGGACGCTATGTCCGTACGACGTAAAAACTCACATACACCAGGAACCTCTGAACTCAGAGGGGCCTAGAGGCACCATTTTTTTGTTAGCAGGATTTAAAATTTAAAGATTGATTAACAAAAAAGTTTTTCGGTGTAGGGATTAGGGATTACAAACTCAATAAAGTAATTTAGCGGCTTCGCTAAATAAATTTTGTTTTGAGTAGCAGGATTTTAGTGGAAAAAATGTTCACATTTTCCCCTACAGTCTCCGCAAAATACTGACGAATACTTTTATAAATTTTCAAATAAGTAATAAAGCCATATATGGCTTTATTTCCAACAGTGGTTGGTAATGTAGTGTTGATAGATCATTAAATAACCTTTAATTTAAAACAATGAAAGCCGTAAATTTGTTCCGGAGCTATTTTAGTTTAAGTAAAAACACTTTTTTAAAAAGATGAAAATTGGAAAAGTTGTCGATATCTCAAAACTGTTCCTACTTATGCAAGGAGTAGTGGATCAAAATCTCTGTAAACTAGTGTAATTTTGAAATTCCAAAAAGCATACCGTAAAACCAGTACCGTTACCCTTTCAATACCTTTACCGATTTAAAGCCCTTTAATATTGACTACCGTTACCGTTACCAATAACGAAATAAAAAATTTTAAATACCGTTACCGATAAAAAACCGTTACCTTTATTCGGATTTTTGCCGGTATTTTATCGGTTTTGTTTCGGTTGCATTAATATTACTTATTTAAATTTTTTTGTGGATTAAAAACATATTAAAATATTTTTAATATACTTTCTGGGCTATTCATAATGAGTAAATTAAGGAGCATATCACAGACTCAATTCCGTTCGGATTTGGAAAAGTGGTTTGCTGATAAAACACAAAACGAATTTTATAAATTTCGGAATAAAATCACTTTCAAAAATCAATGTGGAATTGAATTGTATAAAAGTGGTTTCATTCCGAAAAATAATTTCGCTTTGTGTTTTACGAGTAAACCACTTTTTCCAAATTCGACTGAATTGAGTGTGTGACATGCCTTTAAATCTAATGTAGGTTTATTTGACAGATATTGCATGAATATTTGTCAAATAAACCTACTTTAATTACACTTTCCGTATTATGAATAACCCACTTAAAATAAAAAAAACAAATTTTTGTTCATTGCCAATAAAACCAATGATCACATTTGCAATTAACTCTATTCGAATATCGGTCTTAGACCTTATAAATATTTTATATTCTTGATCAGTGTTCGATTGTAAGCGATGTTCGTCTGTAGAAGATACGATACGGTCAAAATAAACGAGCTACTCTGCTGGTACGAGTACGTCTTATGGTCATAGGCTGGTTAAGTTCCGAAATGGGAAAAACGTTCCAGATTGAAAAAAGCTCCCCCCTGAAAAACTTACAAAACCCCAGAAAAATCTATTTTATTTAATTTTTTTGTCTATTTGTTTAGAAAATAAAACATTTTTATGGCGTGTGAAGTTCATTGACCAAGATTAGAAAATGCGATTTTTTCGGTCCGAACCTTCTGGGGGCTTGGCTATAGCAAATAAAATTAAAGATTGATAAAATTGTATTATTTGTGCGTAAATATAAATAAAATTTATTTCTCAACATCTATGGCGAGAGGAAAGGCGTCCCTCCGATACCGCCCGTCCTTCCCTTAAAAAACATCCCCTGGAACATCCTTGCCAAGTTTTTTATCCCTGCCGATTTTGTTTAACAACAGGATAAACAATTTTGATCATTTTAACCGAAAAATCTGCTGATTTTAAATAAACGGTTTAGGCTGTTTATTTGAGATCAGCAGATTTCTCTATTAAAATCAGCAGATTTTTCTGCTGCCTTGACGGTTTTTTCAGCAGATTCTACCTGGATTATCCAGACCGAAATTTAGCAAACCGCGTCAGCTATAATCAGCAGATTCCTAAAATGGCTTAAAATGCAGATTTCTCATATGGCTCAAAATGCAGATTTGTTTGCTTATTGGGCAAAGGTGTCTTTACGAACATGAGTTAATATTTGTTGAATTACAATATTGCGTGAAAGTTTTAATTAAATTCTGAGTTAGTTCATAGTATTTAATACTAGTACAAATATATTTAAGTATGTATAGAAAATGTACAGAATTTAGCAGTTTTTTAATTTCTTTAAATAATTTTTTTATTTCTTATGCGTTTTTAACAAATTTGTGACTTGTTAACATTTTATTTATAATACCGGTACGTACCGGTATTGATGTTTCGGTAACGGTTCACCGTTACCGAAGTGGTACATTATTTTTAAAGATATAGGCTTTTTTAAGTGAAAATTCTCGAATTTTTGTCTGGTTATAAAAACTAAAATAATAATAATACATTTGCAAATGTTAATTAAATCGTTGATAAGGGGTTCAAATAGCTTTAATTTAGTCCATACATCATATTTGTCCCATGCCTATTACATTTTTTATTGTAATACCGAAAAAATTAAAATTTGTTAAACTTTAGGAAAATATAAAATCTATTTTTTGTATTCAAAAATCCACCATGACAGGTTGATGTGGAATTTTATTAGCTAAAATACCAAAAAAAAAACAATTTAGAGTGTTAAATTCGGCTATGCCGAATCTTGTATACCCTCCAACGTTAAAAAAAAAAATTGCAGGGGCGTTTTTTTTGGGGGGAGGGCTTGTTGGGGGTCCTTGGGGACACCTTCTCTGTGGTCAAAAATTTTTAAAAATTTTATTACTATGCTTTTTGCACAAAAGATACACACTATCATCATTATATAAATTATTTGCTAATATCCACGCCCACAAAAGGGGGCGGACCAAAAAAAAGTCGTTTTCAAATCCCCTGCGTTCAAGTTCAAGACTCTGAACTTTTACAAGCATAAAAATGTTTAATTTGTTTAACAAAAATACAAAAAAATCTATAAAAGTTACCTTTTTTCATTGGTTGGTTTACTTCTTCAAGGGGGAACTTTTTCCCCCCTGGTCCGATTTAGCCCATCTCCGAACTTAACTAGCCTATGAACATAAGACATATACGTGCCAAATATCAGGAGTCTAGCACTTTTATTTTGGACTGTATCGTGTCTTCCACAGACGGACGGACAGACGGTCGGACAGACGGACGGACGGACGGACGGACAGACGGACATCGCTAGAATGTCTTAAAATCGATCACTGATGAATAATATATATACTTTATGGGGTCCCCGATCAATATTTCGATGCGTTACACACGGAATGACAAAGTGAGTATACTCCCATACTGTAGTTGGAGGGTATAATAATAACTAAAATCGCTTAAGAATTGCGACCTTTAGACAAAATTGGTCATAAAAAGTCCATTTTCCCTACTGTGCACCATCCCGTAACGTATACTCTCCCTCACTAGTAAATTTTTATTATTGCATTTTTAATATTCCCACTTATTTTTTCTTGAATGCATAAATCTATATAAAAATCCTTGACTGATAATGAGTTGTTATACATATTGTTGATTAATTAGTCCATACTTACAACATTTTTTTTATATAAAAAATTAAAACCTTTTACCTAATTAACTAAAATGAACATCAAACATATTAAATTTATGTTTAACTTAATAAAATGAAGTAGTATATCGTCGCTGCGCCTAAAAATGGAGTCATGTGTAGTTTTTTAAATTTTTTTTTATTACATCTTTATGATCCCCTATTGGTCATACGTTTACTCACTAAACCGTTTTTTGATATCTTGATTGGTTCAAAAGTTAGTAAAAGTAGCTATGTGTTCGTCATACTAAAAATGGTCTGAAAAGGAGTTATGTGTTAAGCTACACATAACTTTTTTTGATAAAAAAGTAACAGAACGTGACAAAATGGACCACTTTTTAGTAATATGAGGTTCACACATAGCATCCAAGTATTTTGAATGAATTTGTCGAGATTTTTTGGAAAATATTTGCAAATTTTCATCCTGTTATCTAAATCCTAAATGGCGGGTAATAAAGCCTTGTGAAAGCAATTAAATCATTGACGGCCGAAAATTTTAGTATCTAAAGTACAGCATCTTTTGCAGATGTCAATTTATGTCAAAGCTCTTAAATATTTACAAGAAAAAAACAAAAACTCAGCACCAGTTTTGCGAAAAATCTGTTGTTCGCTGTTTAGTGAAGAGCTTTTAAATATCAAAATTTTAAGGATCTTGTCTAACTAATATCGCTTTAAACCGCCAACAAACTATATTTAGTCTTTGTCCCTCTCGAAAATAAATTAACAATAAGAATGGTTTCATAAGCAAAAGGCGTTATGTGTAAAAAAAATTTCCATTTATTTAAATTTTGTTCCAAAAAGTACTTAAAAAAGGAGTTATGTGTATGTTTTTTGAAAATTTCTGCACCACTGGAAAACCGCTAAATGTTTCATAATTTTTTTGCAGTATGTGGATAGCTTATCGGTACAAGAATTTTTTGTAGAACAAACTTTTAAAAAATATCGCGAAGGGACGAAAATAAACAGTTTTTTTGCTCTCCTGAACACTTGCCCCAAAACACATGACTCCATTTTTAGGCGCAGCGACGATATAAATTTGAGTTAATTTAAAAAAAATAAAATTACAAAGCAATAAATTTTATATATAATGCGTAATTAAAAAAAAAACGGACAGACATAATAAACAGCATAATAATTATGACTTTAATATACTGCTTTTGTAAAATAATTTATGATTTTTAACATTTAATCTAAAATTAATGACTTCTGGGAAAATACACACACCAAAATGACACTTTACAAAAAGCAAATGTTGCAAAGATGTAATAAATTTTTTTATATTATAAAAAAAAAAAATGTTTTAATTAAAAAAGAAATGTATATTTTTCTTCATTTAAAATTAAAAAATTATGTGTCATTTTGGTTTTGTTTTTTTTTACAGAAAAAATGGGACCAACCTTCATCTTCGGGTGGACCACCTGGCGTACAAGATCCCAAAAAGACATGTAATTTGGAAACATATCTCGATTGGTCAGCACGTGTACGCTTATTTGTATGCAACGAAATACTACAGGTAAAAATAATTTAAATGTAAATATGTATAAAAGAGAATAAAATAATATCCAAATATAAGAAAAAACTTCAACTAAATTAAGTAAATAAATTGTATCATGCAACATACTACTTCATGAAAAAGTCCAGTAGTTTTTCACATGTATTTTCTTTTTAAGTATATAAAAATGAATTAGGGCGATCCTTTTATTGGATCTTGATTTTTTTTATGGCAACGTGATTCACACAAAACTTAGTGACTAACTATTTTCAATTAAATCTATTGATTAAAAAAATTAAATGAGTCAATCAATGTTATGATTAAAATTTTTGTTATTTTCTTTAACTGACGTATTACAAATTTTTATTCCCACGAATCATAATTCGGCTAGACCAAAGCAGAAGTGTTGGTTTAACCAGACGTGCAGAATTGCAGTCAGATCCAGAGAGGAAGCATTTAGTAATTGGCGTTCAAACAAAAACGCCGTTACTGATCTGCTGCGCAAAAAGGCAAGAACCGAGTGTGCCAAAGTACTTAGGCGTGAAAAAGTTCTATACGAACAGCGTCTTCGTGCTAAAGTGCTTTCTGCTCCTCGGGGCAGTAAGACCTTTTGGTCATTCGTTAAAAGAGTTAAAAATAATGCTAGTTCTACTATTCCAACACTTTTAAAGGACGATCAATCATTCACGGACCCGTTTGATAAGGCCAAGCTGTTGGCTAAACTTTTTGCGGAAGGTTCATTCTTGCCGGAAGGCAATCAACCACTACCCGTTCTTGAAAGAATATCGAATACTATGCCTAAGATTTTCTTTCGAGCTCGAGCAGTCAAAAGGGTTCTTGCAGATCTAAACGTAAACAAGTCACCGGGGCCGGATGGCATTTCAGCACTAGTGCTGAAACAGTGCTCTTCGACGTTGGCGCGTCCATTGGCACACCTTTTTAGCTCTTCGTATCGTGCGGGAGTTTTTCCCTCGTGCTGGAAGGTGGCTAATGTACAGCCAATCCCTAAAAAGGGTGCGGCTTCAAACCCCGAAAATTACCGCCCAATTGCAATATGTTCTACGCTTTCAAAGGTGATGGAATGCATGATTAATTTCCATCTTGTGAATTATTTGGAGTCCAATTCACTTCTCAACGATCGACAGTATGGCTTTCGTGTTGGTCGCTCCACGGGAGACCTGTTAGCATTTCTTTCGGAATGTTGGAGTCGGTCCGTCCACCGATTTGGTGAGAGTAAAGTGGTTGCTCTTGATATTTCCAAGGCATTTGATCGTGTGTGGCACGAAGCACTCGTGTCAAAACTTATTGCTTTTTGTGTCGGCAATGACTTCTCTCGATTTATCTCGAGTTTTCTCAGAGATCGCACTATTCGTGTTGTTCTTGATGGGGTCTCTTCAGATGAGTTTCGGCTAAATTCGGGGGTACCGCAAGGTTCTGTTCTATTTCCTACTCTATTTCTTATATTTATTAATGACCTTCTTATTCAAACTTCCAACCCTATCTATTCTTTTGCAGATGACAGCAACATTTGTCATTCATTTTCCTTTGATCGCAGGCCAAGCCTTATTGAGGTTGGGATCAGGCGGCAAAATATGAATGACACACTAAACCATGACCTTTCTACAATCTCTGAGTGGGGTCTTGCAAATAAGGTAGATTTTAATGCACGCAAGACCCAATGTTGTATGTTAACCCACAGAACTGTGGATTTAACATTGTCATCTGTATCAATGGGTGGTGTAGATATAGAGGAATCGGACACTCTTGATGTTCTGGGCATGCGAATACAGTGCGATGTCCGTTGGAATAAGCACGTTTTTCAAGTGTCGAAAGAAGCGTTCAAGTGTCTCGGTTTTTTGAAACGCTGTAAAAACTATTTTACTCCGTCCGATCTCCTCACTATTTACACCAGCTATATCCGACCGAAAATGGAATACAACTCCCACATATGGGCAGGAGCTTCAGAGTCTATTCTTAGGCTTCTGGACCGTGTACAAAGGAGTGCGGTGAAGCTTATTAATGACAGTTGGGTATCCAACTCTATTAATTCTTTAGAGTATCGTCGGAATGTGGGTTGTGTAACACTGTTCTATCGATATTACCATGGGGGGTGTTCATCTGAGATAAGTGAACTTATTCCCGAAGCTCGGGTATTTGTTCGGAGTACTCGCTTGTCCAGTAGATCGCATCCATTTGTAATCGACTGTCCTTTGTTTCGCACAACGCATTATAGAGAAAATTCGTTTTTCGGTCGTACAACCCGTATGTGGAATAAACTCCCCGCGGAGGTCTTCCCAGCCACTTTCAATATACAGAAGTTCAAATTAAATGTCCACAAACACTACTCCCTCTTTTCTCCTTCCCACACCTTAATTTCCTGATCAACACAATGCACTGCATTAGTAGGGGGCATCCCCTGAGTGTTGGTTTAAATAAAAAAAAAAAAAATTTTTTGATTGAAAAAATTTTCAATCAATCACCTACAATTTGATGATTGGTATAAAAATATTTTTAATTGGAGGAATTTCAATATAAAAATTGATTAAATCCGCGTTTTTGTTTATTGAAATTCGTTTCATTTTTTTTTTGTTAGAGGAAATCCATTTTTTTTTGGATTTTGGGGTGTAAGGTAATGCTGATAGTGTTTACTAGTAATCACACTCATTACCAGATAATGAATACGGGAATGACTAAAAACGTTTTTTACTCCACAAGGCAAAATAGTGGGTTCCTCTTATGATATCGAAATTAGCGTTGTAATAGTATTGAGCGTTTAAGAACCGAGTACTTGATACTACCAATATGTTTGGGTACTCAATAATCAAAAGTATCCACTCAATACTTTCAGAGTTGTATTTTTCGCTTTAAATGGAAAATTATAATAATGAAATATAACTTAAAAATTGACGTCTGTGCATGAGAAAAATTTCAAAGTTGTTTTTTATAAAAAATAGTTATTAAATTGATTTAAATTAACCTTAATTTGAGAGTGAATGTACTGTTATGCAAAATTTAATTTATTTATTTATTCTTTCTATTTATTAACAATTCATTTTTAACAAATTCAGCCTAACCGAGAACTGGTAACAAAGACCGTCGTCTCGTTGTAGCCAAAAAAAACCAAGGGTTCTGGTGGGAATCGAACCCACGACCCCACGTTGAAAGGCTAGCACCATACCAACCAGCCTAAGGCTGCCTTTTTTTCCAAAAAAATATTGAGTATTATCGAGTACTCAGTTGAAAAAGTATCGAGTAGTATTCAGTAGTCAAAAGTAGTGTTGTAAAAGTATTGAGTATTTGAGTACCGAGTACTCAATACTGCCTATTTTTCGAGTACTCAGTACTCAAAAGTAACTTCTCAATACTTTCATGGTTGTATTTTTTCACTTGAAATTCATAATTTAACTAACAAATAAAACCATAAAATGCAACTCTGTGTATGAAAAATATTTTAGTTTATTTTTTCTAAAAAAATAATTTTTAAATTGATTAAAAATTATCTAAACTTGAAAGCGAATGCCTTGTTATGCAAACACAAACAGAATTTGGATAAAAATTAATAAAATTGTAATTTATAGAGCTCTATTTTAAAATTTTTCAATTTTAAAAAAAGTATTGAGTAGTATCGAGTACTCAGTTGAAAAAGTATCGAGTAGTATTGAGTAGTCAAAAGTAACCGTTATTTACAACACTAATAGCCATGTTAAGGTAATGAACATTCAGTTTGCGAGGTAACCACTTGCTCATATTGGCAGATGTCTGCTCAAAAATATTAGACACCCTAATTTGTAAACAGAAACAAAAATGTATATAAAGCACATTAAATATGTACCACTGATTCACAAATTTACATAAGAAGGACAAGGGTTTCCACAACGTATGACGATGATGATCAGCAATTCCTTTTTATATGACATTTTATACCTACCTGTATTAAAGACAACTTTCGTACAGTGGTTAGGATGGCATTTAAGCAATGTAGACACTATAGCACAAAATCTTAGGAAAATTCGTATCTTAAAAAAAAAAAAAATTTTATTCCCTTGTCAAAAAACTAATACAACAAAAACAAATAGAAAAGTTAAATAAAGTGAATTCCATGAATAGATTCGCTTCAAAATGCAAACTTTTTTTTTTGAGTGTAATTTTTTTTTTTAGTGTACATTTTTTTGAGTGTATATTTTTTTTTAAGTGGAAAAATATTTTTGGCTGTCAAAAACACTGTAAAATATTTTTGTTATGTTTTTAAAGCATATACCACTGGACCGATTTCACTGAAATT
The DNA here is from genome assembly GCA_963921195.1 of Pegoplata infirma. NCBI lineage: Eukaryota > Metazoa > Arthropoda > Insecta > Diptera > Anthomyiidae > Pegoplata > Pegoplata infirma. The sequence goes on from OY992537.1 coordinate 83,719,037, forward strand.
TAATACTACACAAAAAAAAAACGATGTCAAATTACTTGCTACCCAACAAAAACTTGTGCTTACACCGAAGCAGGTTTGTAAAGGAAAATTCTTGATTTCTCCCTTAGAAACCTGCTTCGCGGAGGCATGATTTTATAAAGGCGATCTCCCACTAAAAAGCACTTGTTTGCAGGTTTTGTTTTTAATGTTACATGCCTAAAAAGGAGCTTCCTTGAAACGCTTTATTCATCCCTTTTTTCATGCACATATTAAGCACAATTTTTTAATATTTTATGCTTGAAAAGGAGCTTCCTTGAAGCGTTTCATTCATCCCTCTTTTCAAGCATATATTAAGCACACTATTTTATAATTTTATGCCTGAAAAGTATTTTGCCAACCATCTAGTGCGCTTTTTGGATCACAAACTAGTGCTTTTAAGTGGGAGATCGCATTTATAAAATCATACATTCGCGAAGCAGGTTTTTAAGGGAGGAATCAAGAATTTCCCCTTACAACCTGCAAACGTTTAAAAAAGATGCAATGTAATTTAAATTATTTTAAAAAAATGTACAGTAAATTGCCAAATATCAAAAAAATTTGCATCGTTGTACAAAAAAAAAAACACAATTACCTTGCGCAAACAAAACTTAACACAACAAAAAACAGTACACTTTTTTACGCAAAGCAAAAACAAACGCAAAAAATGAAAACAAAATTAAAACACCGTACACAAACACAATTTAAGGCGTTTTTAATATAAATACTTAAGTATGCGTTGTTAATTTTTATTTGTTTTGGTTTTTAATGTTTATTTAATTACTACCATTGATTCGTTCTTTTTTAATTAATATGTTTAATTATTAATTATATATTTTTTTACTTTTTATCTTCCAACTGCGTCCGCTAACAACACAATAAACGATAAGACTGACTAGTTACTTTTTAATAACTTCGTCTAAAACTTCGTCAAAAAAATCGGGAAAGTTCGTTAAAACTTCTTAGTGCTTATATGCTGCTTCGCTGTAAGCGAGAGCCGAAGCATTAAACCATTCTCCCCTACAGCGAAGCAGCGTAACTGCTCTGAAAATTAAAAAAAAAAACAATTGTTAAGATGTGTAAGTGCTTACATATTGCTTCGCTGTGAAGCCGAAGCGTTAAATCATTCTCCCTTACAGCGAAGCAGTTTTACTGCTTTTAAAATAAAAAAAAAATCTGTTAAAATTTGTGAGTGCTTACATACTGCTTTGCTGTAAGTGATAGCCGAAGCATTGAACCGTTCTACCTTACAGCGAAGAAGCTTTTACATCTGCATACGTAACATGTTATAAATGTAAGCGGTTTTTAATGCGCTTCCTATTTTTAGTGCTTCTTAAAACCTAATATTTTTTATTGGGTAAAATCTCGTAATCCCATTTTACCAATATTTGACAGTTTTCCTTGTTTTTTAACAAACAAATTTGGATCGAAATTTACATTTTTTTCTTGTAATTTTACAATTTTTTTTGGTAATTTTACAAATTTCTAAGATAATTTTACAAAAAAAAATCTAGTAAATTTACGAGATTTCTATTTTAATTTTTATTTCGCCAAAAAAACTGTAAATTAACAATTTTATTGGTAAAAAGCTTGTAAGACTACAAAATTATTGATAAAAAGCTTGTAAAATACTAGGAATTCTCGTAAAATAGGGGGTAGCAAAAAATCTAGTAAAGTTACGAAACCTCCTTGTAAATTTAATCGTGTCAAAAAATTTGTAAATTTACAATTTTATTGGTAAAAACCTAGTAAAATTACAAAATTATTGGTAAAAAGCTTGTAAAATTAGTAGGAATTATTGTCAAATAGGAGGTAGCTAAAAAAAAGTTACAAGTTTTTCTTGTAATTTTACAAGGTTTTTTTTTTGAGTGTAACTAAACCAGGAAACCGACAAATATATATGCCAAGCTTAAGCAGCCTCAGGATTGTCTTTAGAGTTAGCATTCGGAAAAGGCCCTTCACTCTTTTGCTTATAACTTTTAAAACACCACACCGATTTTGCCGGAATAAAATACCTACCTAAACAGTCAAATAACAAACATATGAGGAGTAGGGTTATAACTTTTTAAATTTTTTGCAAATATCAAAAAGTCCATCCCATAGTCGTATAGGCCATGAAAAAATATCAAGAAATGATGTCTTACATTTTCGTGATCGTTGAAAAAGTTCACGCACCAAACGCGATGAAGTTTTGAATAATAGTTTTTCTTTTAAGTATAAACAAATTAAATTTAATTGCAAAATATTTAGGATTTTCTTGTAATTTCATTTATAAAAAAACAAAATCTCATCAGTTGAATGGAGGGCGCGAAAAAATCGCGATATTTTGACGCTATTTCGCGGATTTTTAAATGAGCTAAATTTTAGTCAAGTGATAGTTGCTCTGAGGCAGTAATTCTTTTCAGCAACTAAAGATTATAATCGCGGAATTTTGGTGCTTTTTCGCGGATGTTATAAATAAGTTAAATGTTGGTTCCTTCTGATATGTAAACATTAGTTTGTGATAATTTTCAAATAATAAAGATATGACGTCATAATATAAAATTTTTAAAACAAAAAAATAAAAAAAATCATTCTTGGGGGAGTTTTAGAAATTTCATTCGGTGCGTGAACTTTTTTCACCGAAATGACCGAAAAAATAGATTTTTGTTATCTGTACAACATTGCCCATAGCGTGGGCTGTCCAAAAAAAGTTATAACCCTAATTTTTTTTTTTCTACACATTTGTTGCATGCGTTATTAAAACATGCCAGGATATATCTTTTCTTCTAAAATATATGATAAAAATATAACCCTTTAATGACCAAACGATTTAAAAAAACAATATCTAAGTATCTTAAATCGCGATTAATTCGCGGTAAAAGAAAAGTTTCACAATTTTTTAATGCGCGTTGGTATTACTGAAAAAAATCACGGAAATTCGTATCATTGTACCAGTAGTTTAAAAAAAATCGGTGATGCTTTTTTATAACAAGAAAATTTAATATGGTCCAAAAAATCTATAATCATAAAAATTTTTTAACCCGCCTCTGATTTTATGATGACACATCAAGTGGGCTTCCATTTAAAAAAAATTTCATCCGATTTTGTGTAAAGCCTTGGATGTGCCAGATCACAACAGGTTTAGATAAAATCATCGCGCTTTCCGCTCAGAATGGCTTAAAGTAAAAAGTCAAAAAGCAAATCAGTTCTACTCGTTAAGGCACGTCTTTTGGTGTATTAAAATGAACATGATGCATTAATTTGCTACTAAAAAAAATAGGAAACAGATTTGAAAATTTCACACAATTTTCAAAAATGCCATAAAATTTTTGCAATTTATTTTTTATACACCCGCCAGTGATTTTTTTATGTAAACTCACAAAAAACTCGGTTTACGCAAGAGTCCACCAAATTTCGAATGAAACCGCGAATGTGCCTCGCAAAAAACTGGTATTTTAAAAAAATTACGTTTTTTCTTTCGAACTTTGATCTGCTGAAACTCCTTAACTATTCGTGGCACATTAACGGGATTAATTCCAAAATGTTAAGAATTATAACAGCTACCAACTTTAGTTCAACTTTTTTCATTTTATAGAGGGGGCCGAAATCCCTGATCAAAAAACCTAGAAAATTTAAAAACTCTTAATTTTTGGTTTCAAAACTTAACCGTCTTATAACTTCTTACCATATGTATATGTACTGACTTTGTGTTATGCCGGAAAATATTGAAATATAAGGAGAACTTGACAAAAAAAAGCGAAAGAAGGTAAACACTATGGATTATTTCAAGCCATTTTTATCGATTTTTCAACTTTAACACTCTGTAACTTTTACGGATAAAGTGGGGTAATCCTTAAACATTGGTCAGTAATGGTTCAAGGTCTTGATTACACAACTACATTTACAGTTTTTCTAAATTCCAAAAACTGCCGGTTTTTTAAATCATTTATTTCAGTTTCACTGAGTTGAAATTTAAAAAAAGATTTTGTGATATACTTACATATATACCTTTTATTAAAATTTATTTCTCTTTTTACAGATCAAGTCTGATCTATGAAAATAAGAGGTCTTTTAAAAAAACAAATACAACTTTTTTTTGATTAAACCGAATATGAGGCATTCCACACCAAATGTCCCGCTACAGAAAAACATGTGTCCCGTAAATTTCTGAATAGGTTGTTTAGATACCCCTATATGGAACTAAGAAAATTGCGATTTTGGTTTTTCTAATTTTCAAAAACTGGGCTTAGAAGGCGTGGTCAAATATTGGAAAAATGGTCAAATTTGTGGCGAGTTGCCTTGATTAAATATTTATCACATTAAAACGGAATGCACCACAACCTCAAAAATTTACATTCTTATATAGTTTTGTATGGGCTACCGATTAAAATTTATTTTTTTTTAATTTTCAGAACCCGTTCTGAAATTTTCCATTTTTTTTTAAATGTCAATTTATTAAAAAACATGGCACTTTTTTTTCTTTTTTAAATTTTTTTTTAAAAGTTAAGATGTTTGTCCATCCACACAAAAAAAATCAGAAACACGTTTTTCGTTTTTTTCGAAAAAATCGCATTTGAACTATAAATTTCATAAAAATTTTGTACTTTGCTTGTATTTTCTTGATTTAACGTTGCGAATGAGTATATTAATTGTATAAATATTCCTCATACGCTCTGTTTAAACAAGAAAATACAAGCAAGTTACTAAATTGATATGAAATTTAAAATTTAAATTCGATTTTCTCGAAAAAAACGAAGAACGTGTTTCTGAATTTTTTTGTGTGGATGGACAAACATCTAAACTTTAAAAAAAAATATTAAAAAAGGAAAAAAAGTGGCATGTTTTTTAATAAATTTACATTTTTGGAAAATTTCGGAACGGGTTCTGAAAATTATCAAAAATTTGACCACGCCTCCTAGGCCCAGTTTTTGAACAATTGAAAAACCAAAAACGAAATTTTTTAAGTTCCATAAAAGGCTATCCATACAACCTATTCAGAAGTTTATGGTACACGTGTTTTTTTTCGCTGGATATTTGGTGTGGAATGCCTCATATGTGAATTTTGTTCAAATGTATGTAATTTCTTCATTTTTTGACGGATTTTCAGAAATCAGACTTGAATTTTACATACAGAAATTAAATTTAAAAATTTTTTAACTGACCCAGCAAAAATAAATCGAGATTTTGGCGACACAGCATCTTTTTATAGCATACCAAAGCGCAACCAAAGGGGAAAAAATTAAAATTTTTTGTTAAGATTTTTTATATAAAACTCAAAATATAAAATTATATTTTGATAAAATTTCATTCATGCTTTCCTTTTGAATACATTTAACAATTTTTGAATAAAAAACTATGAGTTTTAGACAAAGACAAATGATTTCAAAGAGTGCTTCAATCATAACACCTCACATTTTAAATGAAAAAAAAAAAATAAATTTAGTACACCATTTCCACTTTAGTTTCAGAAAATACAAATTATATTACAAAAAATGTCCAATCATATTTTAGAATCTCCAATTATATTTAAAAATGTCCAATTTTTTTAAATGTAATTAAAATTTGTTTGGTTATAAATGGTAATATCTGAAATATAAATGGAAGTTTCTGAAATATAATTTGAAATTTTCGAAATATAATTGGAAATTTTTTTAAATGTAATTGGATCTATTAGGCGATATTTCTTCCAAATGTTTGCAGGGATTCAATTGATTTTCAGAATAAGTCAATTGTTTTTAAGATTTTCCAATTGCATTCAGAAATAGTCAGTTGTATATCAGATTTTGTAATTTGTATTTCAGAAATAGTCAAATGTGCATCATCTTTATTCTGCTTAAATCAGCTCTTAAAATATACATGATTTCACTGCATCTTTATAGCGATTTTTTCAGCGCTCTAAAGAGATATGAATTCAGAGCATCTTAAGAGCGTTTTTTCGGTGTATCCAACTAGCGCTCTAAAGTGTGACATCGCCTTAGAGAATCATGCATGAATTCAGCAGGTTTAGATGCGCTACTTGACTCGAGTTTCTTTTCCTAAAACTGCTGCCAGTTCAGCAAAATTTCTGCTGGGGAGTAAAATTTACAATAAAATTTACTCTGTTTTCTAAATTTTGTTTAAATTGAAGTAAAGTGGCCGATATGTCGATGATTGGATTCTATGGCGGTGACCAGATTGAAAAATATTGTATAAAGAATTGATTAAGTATTAAATTAGCTTTATTTTAAAAGTAAGAAAATTGAAAGACTCCAATTTTGTCCGGAGATATTTTTATTAATGTCAAACCACTTTTTTCAATATGGTATTTGGCAATATCTTAAAAACTTATCTAATTTTGAACTTTTGACTTCGAAGTTTCTTTTACACCAAATAAAATATTTCTAATCAAAAATGTTATTTTTTCACGTTAGAAAATTTACTATCACTAAAATTAAGGATTTATCATGAATTTTCCTAAAATTTAGTTAAATTTAACTTAAAAATGAGAAATTTTCTTAACTATGAGGAAAAAGTTTTAGTCATTTACTTATAATTAGTTCATAGTTTTCTTTAAATGGATTTTTTTAATGTTGGGAAAAAAATTCATACTGCCAAAGAAATTTTTCACAAATCTAAGAATCGTATCTTTATTTTTAAGACATATTTCTTAAAAAACAATTTAGTTCAAGTTTAGTTAAAATTTACTAAAAAAAACATCATCGTATTTCTCTTCTTTGAATTGAGGAAGTGTACTTCTTAGAATTTAGTTAATGACTTCTGAGAATTTAGTAAATAACTTCTTAGAATTTAGTTAAAAATTCAAAATTGCGATATCTCGAAAACTAAGCGAGATAGAGCGAAACGGATGAAATTTTCTAAAGAAAGACTACAAAGAAAGACATGGAATAGCCTAGCTCTGCATATCTGTCGGGGTCTCAAGACCCCAATTTTAGATCTAAAATTTGAAATTCCCGAGATTTTATATATGCACATATCTCGGTAAATACTGCCAACACGAGAAAATATCCAACGGCATTTTTGTAGCTCTTGACTCGTAGAACACTTCCGCAAAATACCCGAAAGCCCTCCGATTAATGCTCAGTCGGCAAAAAAAATCACACCTGACATACTGCTGACTCTCCCTTTATAAAATTGCTGACATCTTCATACAATTTTTCAAAATGTCATCAATGACATGTCAGCAGTTGGTCAGCAGTTGTTTAAACGAATTGTTAGTGGCCACCGATACTGGTGGACACTGCTGACCAACTGCTGACATGTCATTGATGACATTTTGAAAAATTGTATGAAGATGTCAGCGATTTCATAAAGGGAGAGTCAGCAGTATGTCAGGTGTGCTTTTATTTTGCCAACTGGGTAGTTTTTGAGTTATTCGGTTTTTAAGATTCTCAAGACCCTATCAGGCCCCTTATTACCGTATCTCAAAAACTAAGCAAGTTAGAGCGAAACGGACACAAGTTTTGGTTCAAAATCTATGGGGACCCTTAAAAGATCCAACGGGGTCTCGAGTTAAATGGGGTCCGAACCTATAGGTCAAGGGTCTAGACCCAATCTATTTCTAAAATGTGAAGTATAATTTTTTCCACTTTCTAGTTAAAATTGGCTTAAAATTAAATAAATTTGTTTCCCTTATTTTTGGGAAAATTATAAACTAAAACCAAGAAAAAAATCTTTGGAGCCAAATCATTCCCTCTTTTTCTCAAAATTGAGTTAATTTTCCCAGATTTTAGTTCACTTTTTTTGAGTGTAAAAAGGGCATGGTGGAGGGAATTCATAAATTCGGCCAAGTCGAATTTAACTTTTCTATTTGTTTTTATTGATATTTTATGGATTTTTTTAAAGTTATTTCGTTTTTTTAAATTACTAAGTGTGAAAAAAGAAACACAACCAAACTTGCCGACGGAATGAATTGAAAATATTTTTTTTTTAATTTCAATAAATTTTTTTATTGAAACAATAAAAAATTTTATTCAAAATATTTTTATTTAAAAAAAAAAACGTGTTTATTAAAATTTTCTTAAATATATTTTTTTCTGTGTGTTGATTCCTGATGACCATTCTCTTTAAATCAATCAATACCACTGTCATATTGGTCAACAACTGTCATATACCAAAGGTAGTTGTACATTCATACAGCCAAATATATAAGTTTTCATGTAACTTACTTTTATGAACTTACAAGATAGTTAATTTATTCGTTATGTGTACTGACTGTCTGAATCTGAATCTCTATCATTTATATATGTCATTGAATGTTAATAACAAATACAAAGAAAAGTTCATTTTGGTAGTCCATACTACTCTGTTTGACTTCACTTTTAATTTTTTTGTGCTACAAAATAACATCCGTTTTATTTTGCTACTTTTAAAAAAATATAAGCCCAACAAAAGGTTACTTATCAGCAATTCTCATCAGCATTTTTTCTTATTTCATTTAATATTTATCAAAAAGACCCAAAAAGGAGATGCAAAAAAAAATTGAAACTTTGTCTACATATGGCTATTCATGTAAGTTTATACATCCATACATATGTGCAGCATACATAAAATAGCAACATTTTGCCTAAAAGCACGTACATTTTGCATAAAACTGGTATTTTTATTTCCGGTTAAAGTAAGAGATTCGTAAATTTTTGTCATCATTTGACTTGCAGAAGAATTCAAATTTTTTGCAATTTTTTTTTTAATTAAAATTGTTAGCTAAACGTGTCAATTTAGCACAGCAGAGGTTTAAAACAAAACATAAAATATTGAAACGTAAACATTGGCTGTGCTTATTTTAAAACTTAAAACTCTATAGACTTGAAAATTAAGTAATTAATGCAGATTTAAAAAATACCCAGTGAAAACTTTTTAATGATTAGATTTGATAGTTTAAAAGAGATTTGGATAAAATATACTATGCAACAAGAAAAATGGCTAAATGTCTCACATGCCAAATTAAGGAAGACCTTCAAATAAATTATATCGCCAAAGGGTTTTGCAAATTTGGTTAGATTTTTTATGGCTAATTAATGTTTTTAATATTTTATTAAGGGCGTGTGAAAAATGTCAATAACACTATAATAAATGCTTATCTGAGCTTAAAAATATAATTGCTTGTATGGGATCAAAAAATATTCTGTTTTAAGAGGTCTCACATTTTACCTTAGAAAATGTTTGCATCATTTCTGAAGGAAAACCGTATTATTTTAAAAATAAAAAAATAATCTTTCACATGAGCCAAAATTTTTACATCGGATCATTGGTTAAAAAGTTCACTCTAAAAAATAACTTTGTTAAATTACAGAAAAACTCTGCTAATTTAACAGAGTACTCCATACTTTTCCAGCTAACAACATTTCTTGGTAATTTTACAATAAAACTTTGTAAAATGATTTTGACCAAAAAAAACTGTTAATTTACAGAGTTTATAGTAAAATATTGGTTACATATGAAAGCTTTTTAACATAGAAAACTCTGTAATTTTACCTTAAAACTCTGTAAAATTATTTGGACCAAAAAAACTATTAATTTTCAGAGTTTCTAGTAAAATAATGGTTAAATAAACCACCATGTAGCAAAAATATATTTGTAAAATGCATTTGATGCAAAAAAAAAAAAAAAAATACAGAAAAAACTCTGTAAATTTACAGAGTTTTGTAAAATTTTAATAAGATTTCTGAAAAAAAAAAAATTATAACTTCTTCAACTTTTTCCAAAAAAAAAAAAATATACAGATAAAATTTTGATGTTTGGTAACAAAAACAAAAAATACTCAAAACAGAAAACTTTTTTGGTTATAAAAAAAACGAAGTATTTTCCTTAAATCTGTATTATAGCAAAAAACTCTGTTAATTATCTGTAAAATTAAGATTACAAAGTAAAAAGTAATATAACAGAGGAAACTTTGTTTTTTTTTTTGTCACAACAAAATACAAAGTATTTTCTATAAATCTGTATTTTGACAGAAAACTCTTGTCAAATATCTGTTGAATTGAGATTACAGTCATTTTACAGAGTATTTTACAGAGTAATTATTTTGAGTGTTACAGCACTTTAAACGTGATGTAAATTTCTTATATTGCTAAAAAAAAAAGTCGTACTTTGACCCGCAAAATTAAAAAAAAAAAACAAGTAATAATGTTAAATTCAGCTGTGCCGAATCTTTTATACCCTCCAACATGCAAAAAAAAAGCAGGGGCGTTTTTTTTTTTTGGGAGGGTCGTTGTGATTGGAGGTGGGGCAAATTTCCTATAGAAAACGTGTTTAAAAATTCATTCTTATGCTTTTTGCACTAAAGAAATGCAAGTTTATCATAATTTAATTTTTTTTATTCTACGCCCATAAAAGGGTGGGGGCCGGACCGAAAAAACGACATTTTTTAATTCTCAGGGTCCAAATGCATTACTTTGAACTTCTTGTAGCATAAAAATATTGCATTTGTTGAACAAAATGACAAAAAATCATGCAAAAAAATGATATTTTTCAGAGGTTGTTGTAGTTCTTCAAGGGATAACTTTTTCCCCCTGGTCCGATTTTTCCCATTTCCGATCTTAACCTGTATAGAACCATAAGACATATTCGTGCCAAACTTGAGGAGTTTGGCTCTTTTATTTTGGACTGTATCGTGTTAACTACAGACGGACAGACGGACAGACGGACAGACGGACAGACGGACAGACGGACAGACGGACAGACGGACAGACGGACAGACGGACAGACGGACAGACGGACAGACGGACAGACGGACAGACGGACAGACGGACAGACGGACAGACGGACAGACGGACAGACGGACATCGCTAGAATGTCTTATGTATCGTGAGATATTTTTTTTTATTTTTTCATTTGCAAAAATTCAAAATTTTGGTGGAAATTTTCCAAAAGTCCAAAACTTTGATCGAAGGCGCCACGGCTTAAAATTATCGGATTTGGCTCAAATTAGCCTTAAATGAAAGATTGTTTCAAGCCCTACAAAAGGTAGGCGGAATAAAGTTGTGAGACTTTTTTTAAAAAATTTCTTGAACGGAGGAAAAAACCGCCATTTTTTGCAAGTTTTAAATAACGATATCTCTAAAACTGTTCGACCGATTTTATTTTTTTTTTATATTCGTGCTCAGCACATCAAAATTAACAAATCTGATGTGTCGAAGGATACCCGTGTAAAAAAATAATTGGATCAAAACATATCTCTTTTGATAAAAACATATATGGATCATATCTAAATGGATATAATCAGATCTACTCCATATATATTCATATCTGCTTCAGATATGTTTTGATCCGTAAATTGAGTCTATCTGACAATTTTACATATATGAACATATCTGAAAATGTCTGATCATATATGTCATATATGCCAGATAGACTCAATTTACGGATCTGAAAATATCTGAAGCAGATATGAGTATATATGGAGTAGATCTGATTATATCCATTTAGATATGATCCATATATGTTATTATCAAAAGAGATATGTTTTGATCCAATTATTTTTTTACACGGGTATATTTTTTTTTTTTTTTTTTTAAATTTTTCAAAAATCCAAAACTTTGACAGCCGGGCGCCACGGGTTAATTTAATCCGATTGGCCTCAAATTAGTACCACATGAGTTTATGCCTAGTAGAATAAAAAAATGCCCGGACTTTGAAAATCGGAGAAGAAAAAATTTTGCTATAGAGTTAAAACACCTCAATTCAACCGAAAAAAGTAGAATTTTTGACCTTACCCTTTCGAATTTAATGAAACTTGGAATATAGTTGGGCCCTTACAAAAGAAACATAGTGCCAAAATTTTGGTAGTTTTTCTTCCCGAGATATGGGGTCTTGAAAATTGGCAAAATCGTATATATTTGAAAAAAGTGTTCTGAGATAAATAAATATAACTCGAAAAGTAATAACAATACAGGTCTCAGTCAGGTTGCAAATAATAGGTAATGAGACAGCCCTTAAAATGGCGTTCCCCAAGATTTTTTTTTTTTTAAAAGGTCAAAGGTCATTGGTTTTAACCTTGATTTTTGGAGAGCTATATCTCAAAAAACGATATTTTTTAAATTTTGGAAAAAATATATGTTACTACGGGTCACCTTTACTACTTAAGTTTAAATTTTCATAATGGAGACTTCATTGAAACTTTTAATATTAATAAAAACATAGTGACAGGAAAGATAAAGCTGTGTATTTTCCCTTAGAAAAAAAAATATTTTTTTTTTGTCTCTGAGATTCTGGTACCAACTTTTAACTTATCTGAATGTTTTTGACGTGCTGAGTCCATATATGACCTTTGAACCGGTCTATCGCTATTAGTTTTCGAGATATCTGCACATAAATGTGTGAAAATTGCTAAAATGCTATTGCTGTGTTTTTTTGAACATTTAGGTGCATATATCTGGAAAAGTAATAGCGATAGGCCAGTTCAAAGGTCATATTTGGACTCAGCACGTCAAAAACATTCAGAAAAATGGATTTTGGTACCAGAATTTCGAAGACAAAAAAAATATTTTTTTTTTTTTCTATGGGAAATTTCACCGTTTTTTATTTCCTGTCACAATATTTCTATTAATATTAAAAGTTCCAATGAAGTCTCCATCCTGAAAATCTAAACTTTAGTAGTACAGGCGATTCTTAGCAACAAAATTTTGAAAATATAGGTTTTTGAGATATAGCTTTCCAAAAATTAAGGTTAAAACCAATGACCTTTGACCATTTTCAAAAAAAATCTTGGGGAACGCCATTTTAAAGGCTGTCTCATTACCTATTATTTGAAGCCTGAATGAGACCTGTATTGCTATTACTTTTCCAGATATCTTTATTTATCTCAGAACACTTTTGTTAAATATATACGATTTTGTTAATTTTCAAGACCGCATATCTCGAATACTGGAATGACCAGAAGCCTAAAAAATTTTAAAAAATCTCTTTTTTTTAAGTAAACCTCAATACTTAATTTCATTAAAGTTGGCGATGGTGCGGTCAACTCGTCGGTTGAATTGAGCTGTTTTAGCTCTATACAGAAAAATGCCAGTCTAACGGTGCGTATTATTAATTTATATTGTGCTACTACACGTTAATTATACGCACCGCATTGAAAATGAATGAAAACAAACTTCATAAACGAAAAAACAAAATTGATAAAATAAAGCAATTATCCTTAAATCAACAAATTCAATAAATTTTTATATCCTTAGGTAGGATATATATCGGTCATAATTAGGATAAAAAGCCACAAATATGGACGTGGGTCTTCAGTTTTTTTTATATTATGAACACAGATGTTCTATGGAGCCATTTAGACATTCCCATTTACAGTTTAATTAAATTCTAAAAACTCGCGATTTTGTTCGCGATTTTAATTTTTTAAAAATCAAAAAAAATTTAAAAGTGATGTAGTTTGAAGAGCTATAACTTCTTAAATAAATATCGGATTTTTATAATCGAAATCGAAATAAAACGCTTACGTCTTCTACTTTAAACATAAAGTTATAAAAAAAATTGTGTCATTAAAAAATGCATTCTAAATGCAAATGCATTTTTGGGTGCATTTTCGTAACTTTTACCCCTTTTGACTTTTTTAGTTAACATATTATTAAAGTACAACATTTTTACAAACAAAGTCAGTCATCATTTTCATGGGACACAAAGGTCATCTATTTTTAATATATTTTTTTAAAAATTTTGCAAATTTTTTCCATACAAAAATTAAAAAAAGATTATTTTTTTTTGTTTTTCAAAATTTTTTATGTAAATGTTTTATAAATTGTTTTTCAATGAATTTTGAAGAGCCATACATAACTCCTTAAGTAAATATCGGACTTCTATAATCAAAATTGAAATAGAAAGCTAGAAGCCTCTACTTTTAACATAGAAGTTCACAAAAAATGTCTCAACATAATAATGTATTTTAAATGCAAGTGCAATTTTCTAATGATTAAAAAATGAATTTTTTTATTAAAACAATTTTTTGAACTTTTTCGTTGATAGTAGAGGTTTCTAGCTTTCTATTTCAATTTAGAAATCCGATGTTTACTTAATGAGTTATGGCTCTTCAAAAATTCATTGAAAAACAATTTAGAAAACATCCCTATTAATATTATAAATCTGATTGTTGGTTTGTCTGTCTGTCTGTCTTTCTGTCTTTCTGTCTGTCTGTCTATCTGTCTGTCTGTTCCGCAATAAGTAAAGAACGGCTTAACCGATTTTCATGAAATTTTCACCAAAGATAGTACTAACCGAGGCGGGAACTATAGGCCATAAGCGACCGCGATCGGACAAAGGGGCGTAAAATGCCACGCCCCTTTGTACCATGCTAAAGCTATATCTGCCTGTACGGCAATAACAGAAAAACGTCTGACCGATTTTCATGAAATTTTCACCACAGATAGTACTAACCTAGGCGGGAACTACAGGCCATAAGCGACCGCGATCGGATAAAGGGGCGTAAAATGCCACGCCCCTATGTACCATGCTAAAGCTATATCTGCCTGTCTGGCAATAATGGAAAAACGGCTGAACCGATTTTCATGAAATTTTCACCACGGATAGTACTAACCGAGGCGGGAATTATAGAAAATAAGCGACCGCGATCGGACAAAGGGGCGTAAAATGCCACGCCCCTATGTACCATGCTAAAGCTATATCTGCATGTACGGCAATAACAGAAAAACGGCTGAACCGGTTTTCATGAAATTTTCACCACAGATAGTACTAACCGAGGCGGGAACTATAGGCCATAAGCGACCGCAATCGGACAAAGGGGCGTAAAATGCCACGCCCCTATGTACCATGCCAAAGCTATATCTGCCTGTCCGGCAATAAAGGAAAAACGGCTGAACCGATTTTCATGAAATTATCACCACGGATAGTACTAACCGAGCCGAGAACTATAGGCCAAAAAAATCCGCGATCGGAAAAATAGGCGTAAAATGCCACGCCCCTTTGTTTTGTATTGAAACTATATCTGCCTGTCCTGCAATCATTGAAAAGTGATTTAAGCGATTTCACTGACATTTTTACCACAGATAATACTAACCGAGCCGGAAACTATGATCAACAATAGAGGGCGATCGAAAAAAGGGGCGTTAAATGCCACGCCTCTTTTTATTGCACTAAAAGTTATTTCTAAATAACGCTTCAACGGCTGAACTGATTTTCATGTATTGTTCACCACATATAGTATTAACCGAAGCGAAAACTATGAGCCACAATAGAGGGCGAAAGAAAAAAGGGTCGTAAAATACCATGCCCCTTTGTATTACATTAAAATTTATTTCTTCCTGTTCCGTTATCACGTATAAACGGCTGAACCGATTTTAATAATATTTTTATCAAAGAAACTATAGATTTTAATAGAGCGCGTATGGACAAAGGGGCGGAAAATGCCACGCCCCTTTGTACTATACTGAAAGTTTAGCATGTTCCGTAATCATGCTTAAACGACTATACCGATTTTAATAAAAAATAAAATAGCGCGCTCCTCTTTATTTTATTGAACGCTATTTCTGTCTAAAATTAAATGAAATATTTACCATCGAGGCGGGAACTATAGATTAAAATAGAGCGCGTTTGGACAAAAGGGGCGTAAATTGACACTCGCCTTTGTACTATACTGAAAGTGTTTCTGCATGTTCCTTAATAACGCTTAAACGACTAAACCGGTTTAAACAAATTTTTTTGCATAGATAGTACTAACAGAGGCGGGAACTTTAGTATGGTATCAACTGCCAGGGCTGCCAGTTTTATTTTGGGTGCCATCCCCAATTAAAAATTTTTCATCCCCAAAAATCCCCAAATTTTTTTTTCTTCAAAAAATATACTACACAAAAAACCCCTCTCACTTATAAGCAATTTTTTTTGTAAAATAGAACCCATCAAGTGCAATTGCGTAATTTAGCCAATTTTTTAGAACAAAAACTTGGTTAACCTACGCAAAAACACTGGCTAAAAAATGTAAGTGTATTTTGCGTGTTTAAAAAGTTTCCAAGTTTTAAATTTTATAAAAAGTTGAGCGATTAGCACACTATTTAAAACCGACAAGTTTTATTATCAAATTCAAAAACAAACGGAAATTTTTTATCGGGGATGGGTAACTCAAGTGTGTATGATACTTGCTTTTTCAAGTTACTTGGTGCTGCATTTATTATGGTTTTTGTATAAAAATTTCGATAACTTCAACCAAAAATTTTGAATTTTTCATAATTCCCAAAGAAAACCCCTAATAAATGATGCAACAAGTAACTTGAAAAAAGCAAGTATTATAAAGGAATCAGGAATTTTTAATTTACACAGCATCGATAGAGTATTTTTTTTTTCAAATTTGATTTACTTTTGTGTTTATATTGAATTCCCCTAAGGTTCTCGCAGCAAATAGAAATCATCAGCCCTAAGAAATTTTTTGTACTCTTAAAAAACAACGAAAATTCTTTTAAATTAAGGTTTGATATACATATTGCTGTAAAAAACTTTAACTTTTTACAAACATTTCGGAATATGTTTCCAAAACTATATACTATGAAAAATGTATGAAAATCTACAATTTGGTTCATAAGAAAAGCAAATCATGATAACATGATACCACTAAGATACCAGGTTTTGATAGACACCAAAAAAAATCTGAGTATTTTCTTTATAAATCTCACAATATTCCTACGTTTGCGGTTTTTTATGCTTGAATGTTTACGATTGAATAAAGTAGAGTTCAATTAACCGATGTTATCATTATTTAATGATTAATGCATGGACGTATTCAGGGGGGGGGGCCCAGGGGGCCCGGGCCCCCCCCCTTTTGGATTGAAAATTTTTAAAAAATTAATGCACACCAACACATAATACAAGTAATAGACATAAGTTTTTCAGTGTTGCAAATATTTTGAATTTTGAAGAAAAGATTCTGATATTTAAAAAAAAAACTCTTGATTTTGATAAATTTTCGTTTTTAAAAAGTCATTTATATCGAAATATCTGGAAAATATGTATAGAAAACACAATATATTGGGTTTATTTAATGAAAATTATACATCAGGACCATGAAAACAGTTTTCTATTATAAAATTTCAAACTATGAGGATCTAAGAGACTTTTTCTGTATTAAAAATATAAGGTTCTGAAATATTATTGTCATAAAAAATTCTCAGGTTTTAAATTTTTTTTTCTAAAAAAAATTTCATATTTAATTTTTATTCTAGCACTTTTTAAAAAAATCGGGTTTGATTTAAAAAACTTGTGTTTAAAA
This sequence comes from Pegoplata infirma, assembly GCA_963921195.1. NCBI lineage: Eukaryota > Metazoa > Arthropoda > Insecta > Diptera > Anthomyiidae > Pegoplata > Pegoplata infirma. The sequence continues at coordinate 83,736,243 of OY992537.1, forward strand.
TATTGAAAAAGGACTTAGGACAATATTTAAACTGGGAAAAAACTCGATTTCTTTTATTTGAATGAAAATAAATAAATTTTCATAAAAGAATTTATAGAAGCACCATTAAAAAAAATTAATAACGAATTTGGGATCTAGAAATCCATTTTACAAAAATATACACCTAAAATGTTGCACCAACGCAATGATATGTAACAGTAGATCTGTAAAAAGCGCTAAGAATTAATAAAATCCTCAAGTCCAAATATCTCGATAACGGAATGTTCTACATAAATTTGGATTGCTGATTTGGAACCAGGTTCTTTATTATGGCTCTTATGTTAGAATACGTAACAGTGAGCACTAAAAAAGGCTTTTTTAAATTTTCAAACATGAATATCTCGAAAATAGAACGCACTAACTTACGTAACAGCAGAACCGTAAACACGCATAAATTAGCGGTTTCGAATTTTCAAACACAAATATCGGAAAAATGTTAAACTATTAAAATATTTGGTAAGATAATTGGGAATCAGAAGAGCAAAATCAACCTTGTTCATATAACTTGATTTTTTTTGGAATTCAATTGAGTTCTATGCAAAAAGTGTTTGATCGATAATTTTGAAACTTCTCACAAATACATATTAAAAAAAATAGCAAACTTCTCAGAATTTGATACATTTTTTTCTATAAAAAAATCTTAGATTCAAAGGGAGTTTTTACTATAGAAAAATTCTCAAATTCTAAGATAGATTTTTATGAAGAAGTACTTAAACGCCAAAAAACTTGTACTTTTAAGCCAAGTTTTTGCTCAAGACCAAGACTTTTGCGTAACTTAACTAAGTTTTTGGTAAAAATATAACTCACTAAGACTTTTGCATAATTAAAACCAAGTTTTTGTTCAAAAAAATGCATAAATTACGCAAAAGCAATTGGTGAATTGTATTTTTACCAAAAATTTGGGTAATAACTAGGGTTTCTAAATTCCCGGATTTTTTCAATTCCCGGGAAATCGTTTTAAAAAAATCGTATTCCCGGGAATTCCCGGAAATTTTTTAATAAAAACAAATTTTTTACTTTATTATATAACAAATTATGGTCGTATTTTACAATTTAAAACCATTTTAGATGTCTTCTATTGTAAAATAGTTTTATAAACCTCTAAAATATACATAGAAAGTTCATAAAATTTATTTTTTGTAGAAATATTGGACCATATTATAGTCTTAGTATTTGCATTGACGAATTTCCACTACATACAAAATTTTTCACAATTCGGAAAATATGTATAATCATCTGATTTTACAACAAATTCGGTTGTAACAACTTTTTGGAAAATTTTTCTAATTTTGAAGATATATTTAATTAAACTTTCGAATTATTAAAAATAATCGGTTTAAGGCATCCGTGCAAAAGTGAGAACACCAATGTACTATATAGCCCTTGTAACGATGTGTTTTTACTGGTTGCTGGGATAGAACTTGCGGCGACTAGGGTTCGGTACAAACTATTTATTTTTTACGATCGATAGATGTCAGGCTTTTACTTCATATATGAAATTTTAAGCTGAAAAACAAGTTTGTTATAAATTCTTTCAAATATTGATGTTTTTTTGTTTAAGCACTATAAATATTGTTCTTCTGAATATGAAATACTAAATTTGGAAAAGAAGAAATCATTGGAATTTTAGATTAAGAAAACTTTTGCCAATTTGCAACCAACATTTGAAGTGAAATTTAGTTTGATTCCGTATTTTGTCACGCAAACGATTAAAGAAAAATAATTATAAGGCCTAAATAATATGCAAGCTGAAGCATATCCTTACTACTTTTTCTTAAAAAATTTTAATTCCTTCAAAGTTTTAATGTCATTTTTAATAAATCATTTAAGATTGTGTTAAAAATGTGTAAATTAAATATATGTTTATTAAAAAAATTAGCGACGAATTCCCGAAATTTCCCGAAGAAAAAATCCCGGGATTTTAAGAAAAATATTTCCCGGAAATTCCCGGGAAATTTTTCCCGAATAGAAACCCTAGTAATAACTGTGTCAGTGTTTTTGGCGTGCAGATTCTGAGATGTTTTAAATTTTGATGAGTCTGAGATATTCTGCCGCTCTGAGGATTATTCTGAGGATTATGTTGTACAGAGGGGGGGGGGGGGGGGGGGGGTAGTCCTAGAAAATAGTATTATTTGGTTTTGATTAAAAAAAGTTTTTTAGTTGGGCCCCCCCCTTTTCAAATTCCTGGATACGTCGCTGGATTAATGTATTTAAAAAACACTTTATTTCTGTCTGATTCGTACTCACGCGTTAACGGTGAAACCAATTTTAATCAAATTTTCACCACAGATGGTATTTACCATGGCGATCGGGAAAAGGGGCTTAAAAGGTCGCACCCCTTTGTATTAAATTAAAAAAAATATATTTAATGTTTTATGTTTGTCAACAACAAATTATTGTTTATTAAATGTAATTAAAAAGTTTTTTTCACTGTAAGTTATATTTGTTTTGTGATAAATGATTATTGTAATATTGTTAAATTAATTTTCTTTAATCGAAATAGACGGATCCCTTGATAAAGTGAACATAAAATTCACGAAACGTTGGGCAAAATATGAATTAAATGCATTTTTAATTATATGAGGAAATTTAGGCCGTATTAGCTAAATAAAATCAAATAAATTAATATATTTTCCTGTTTCCCGTTGAACGATATGCCATATTAGCCCTCGATTAGACAAATGAAAGTAAAATGGCACGTCAATTTGTAATATACATAACACTATTTCTGGCTTATTTGCTATCATGCAAAAACGGCTCAACCAACTCCTTTAAATAAGTACTACTGTTAGAATTAACTGAGCGCGAACTATTTGCGATATCAGAACCTGAAAACGGTTGAGCCGATTTCAATGAAATCTTCAACATAAATAGTGCTATAGACAATATTAAACTGCGATTTATAAAAAGACATATAATGACACGCCCCTTTGTACTTTATTGAGAGTTGAGCAAATTTAATTGCAAATTTCTTCACGTGCTAACCAATAGGGGAACTATAGGTCACATGAAACCAAAATTGAAATAAATGCGTTGAATGCCACACCCACTTGAACTACAGTAAAAGTTATGTCTTTATTGATGTTTTCACTACATAAAGTGCTAACCGAGGAGGGAACTATAGGTTCCTTTTAAAAGCCATTTAAGAAATACATTAATATTAGGTTTGTTCCCATGACGGAGGAACACGTATAACCATGTTCCCGACGCTAAGCAAAATCGAAAAAAATTTACTAAACCTCATGAATAGGTTTATATTTACCAGTGAAAAGCTACGAAGAAGTAGATAAACTGACTAATAAAAATTCATTCATTACAAAATATTTTTTTCAACCCGGGCAACGCCGGGTGCAAAACAGCTAGTTTACTTATAAAATTTTTAAAAACAAAAAAAAATCTCCTTTTTTTCATTTTTGTATTGAAGAAAATTAGCAAAATTTAAAAAAAAAATATATAAAAAATTGAAGACCTTTGTGTCCCATGAACATTATGACTGACTTTGTTTCTAAAAATGTTGTACTTTAATAATATGTTAACTAAAAAAAATCAAAATTGGTAAAAGTTGACGAAAATGTACCCCAAAAATGCATTTTCATTTAAAAAGCATTTTTTTAATGACACAATTTGTTTCTACTTTTATGTTCAAAGTAGAGGACTTTAGCTTTTTATTTCATTTTCGATTATAAAAATCCGATATTTACTTAAGAAGTTATAGCTCTTCAAACTACACCGCTATTTTAATTTTTGGTGATTTTTAAAGAATGAAAATCGCGCATAAAATCGCAAGTTTTTGGAATTTAATTAAACTGTAATGGGGAATGTATAAATGGCTCCATAGAGCATCTGTGTTTATAATATAAACATAATCTGAAGACCCAAGTCCAGATTTGTGGTTTTGTATCGTAATTTTGACCGATATATATTATTGATCCATGATCGATTCTAAGACATTCTGTGAATGTCCGTCCGTCTGTCTTTAGATGGCACGATTTAGTCCAAAATAAAAGAGCTAGCCTCCTGCAGTTTTGCACGGATATGTCTTATGGTCCTAGACAGGTTAAATTTGGAAATGGGTAAAATCGGACGAGAGGGAAAAAAGTTCCCCCTTGAAGAACTAAACCAACCTCTGAAAAATACCATTTTTTACGTATTTTTTTTTTTGTATTTTTGTTTAACAAATGAAACATTTGTGAAGAAATAGCAATTTTTCAATTTTCTCGTTTATGTCCTATATCATGCAAAGAAACCTAGTCATGTGGTATACCATATAAAAGGTCTATGGAAAATTGTGTACAGAACGTGTCCAAACATGCACAACTTTTCGTCATATTGAGTTAAATACCAAATTTTAAGTACATTTTTGTTAATAAGTCGAAAAATATTGTCTTTTTTGGCATGGGGTTAGCACCACGACATACGTCATTTGAATATCTTTAAGCTGATACCAAATATGATTTAATAGGCGTAAATCGTAAGAAAATGAATAAGGGTAATTTCCCCCCGTACAAATCTACCGCCCTAAAAATTAATTTAGACCGGTAGAAAAAAAAAATACGTGTCGTATTAATTTTTGTTCTAAACAACACATCCAAATTTCATGAAGATCGGATGGTGACCCCAGGGAGACTTCCCCTGTGAGTTAATAGTACGATATATTTTTTGTTAAAAGCTAATTAAAAATATTTTCTTTTTGAATAACAAGAAACAAAAAAAAAATAAACACACTTTTTCTGTAAAGTCCGAACACGGCGAGCCTCAGCGATGTTTAGGTTGAACTTTAGTGTCGACGAAAAGTGTAAGCGCAGTTCGATTTCTACTTGATTAAATGTGACAAAACTGTTAACAGCGAAATCGTAGCTGCTCGCATTCGTGAGATAACGCGTAATTAGTGATTTGTATTTTTTAAAATTTTGACATTAAAGTTTTTTAAATATTTTCAAAAACTGAGTATACAGTTTTAATTGTACATATTTAAAGGTCACAAAACAGTAAACATCAAAATCATATCTTCTTTAGTTCGCGAGAAATCGCGAAATTAATTTTTTGATGTTTTTATTTTCGTTTTTATACCCACCACTTAGTGATAGAAGGTATATATAAGTTTGTCATTCCGTTCGTAACTCATCAAAATATCGGTCTAGGACCCCATAAAGTATATATATTATTAATCAGTGATCGATTTCAAGACATTCTAGCGATGTCCGTCTGTCCGTCTGTCTGTGGAAATGGTGATCAGGACCAAAATATTACACGGAGATGACTGAAACTTAACATATTTATTGGAAGTTCTCCTGAGCAGTTTGGTATTGCATTTGAGCGACATCGGTTTAGCGGTTCAAAAGTTATGATCGAAAATGTAAGGACACCTCAAAAATGTTGGTACATTCAACATAACCTAAAAATACAAAATGCTTTAATTCGGCTGCTGGTTGACATATGTGAACATAATTGAACACCGAAAGGTACTTAAACAAGTACGAACACATTTTTTGACAAAAAAAAAAAAAAATAGCGTTTTTTTTTAAATTTTTTTTTTTGGGGAAATTTTTTTTAATTTTTTTTTTTTTTAGTTTTTTGCAATAATCTTTTTGATATTGTGGAGGGTATCAATACATTCGGCACGGCCGAATTTAACTTTTTTCTTGTTTATCTTTAGATAGGTTTCTTTAAAATTTCGTAAAAACATGGTATGCAGTTTAACTTAAAACCGGTTCTTTAGAAATAATAAAAAAAGTGGTATGCAGTTTGATTTGAGCATGTTGGAAGAAATTACAACTGCCCAAAAAAAAATTATAGCTGCTCACTTTCGCGAGCAATAGCGAAAAACAGCTTTTAGGGGGTATTTATTGTTTTGATTAATAAAAGAAGTTTCTTTAACATTGTTGAAAAACACGAAATGCAGTTTGATTTGCTATTGATTAAAGGTGATAAGGCTGTTAACATTTAAATTCTAGCTGCTCAATTCTTAGAGAAATCGCTAAAAAACTCGCTAAACTACTATTTATTCATTACTTTGTGTTATTTTTGGTCTGTAAAAACATTTACTTCAATTAACGACAAAAATGTGGTATGCAGTTTGAATTCGAGGTTATTAAAGTTGTCAAAACTGCATGCATAAAAATTATAGATGATCTATTTTCCGAGAAATTGCAAAATTACTGTTTAAGCTTTTATATTAACTAATTTATTTTTTTCTTTAGTGTCTAAAATAAAGGAAAAAAATCAAGAAACGACATATGTATGTATATATTGTATGCAGTTTAAATTTTATGTTGTTAAAGGTGGTAAAAGTGCTCAAATCAATATCTTGAAAATAAATTTTTTTACAATTTTTTATTTATTTTTAATTTTGCGATTTTTTGCGAAATTGAGAAGATATGATTTCGATATTAACTGTTTTGTGACCTGTAAATAAATACAATTAAATCTGCATACTCAGTTTTTGAAGATATTTAAAAAACTTCATTGTCAAAATTTTATAAAATAAAAAAACACTAATTTCGCGATATCTCGCGAATGCGACCAGCTACGATTTCGCTGTTAACAGTTTTGTGACATGTAATCAAGTAGAAATCGAACGGCGTTTACACTTTTCGTCGACACTAAAGTTGAACCTAAACATCGCTGAGGCTCACCGTGCGAATATTAACTAATATTTTAAGCAAAAAAAAAAAAAAAAATACTTTTTTCACTTTGTTCGGAACTTTCAGATTTTCAAGTCAAAAAATGAGCCCAAAGCCATTGTCCTGCAGGTCCAATATTCTTTTAGGTTAATATCGACCATAAAAGGAATCTTTCCCGACCCTGTCGTTTTCGAATTTCGAACAAATCTAAATTTGCTCCATCCTAATACTACACCTGTAAGTATCAAACTTTTATTGCAAACCTTAGAGAAGATGAATTCAAATCCAAATGCCAACCAATAAATCATTCAAGCATATTTTTGAAATTGTGAGAGTAGAATTCAGTTAATTAAAACTAGTTACGAATATGCTTTTCGTTTGTGGTTTATAACTTCAAATGAGTTTATAACTTTTATTTTTCTGTAACTTCGATAAATGTCCCTATATTCGTAGATGGGAAGTGATAAGTATTTTTGAAAAAAAAAAAAAAAAATTAAAAAAAAATTAAGTAAAAATAAGAATTAAAAACACAACACATAAGGTACAATGGAGCTCTAGGTATATAAGTAAATAAAAATCAAATGTCGTTTTTGGTAATCCCTTCAATTAAGAACCGATGAACCGATTTGGATAATTTTTTTTTTAATGTTTGTTATAGTCCAATTCGGGTTTTTTCGGAAAGAAAATTTGGCAACTCTCACTTTTTTCGATTAATCTTAAATCGGAGAACGTCTGGACAGATTTTGGTATTTTTTTGGTAAAGTGTACATTGTAACTAGAGTTTTTTTTCCCGGGAATTTTACCCCGGGAATTCCCGGGAAATTTGGATTTGAATCGCCATTTATTCCAATCCGGATTCCCGGGAATTTAATCGGGAATTCACGGGATTTTAACTTTCAATGTGTGTGTAGTGGTCTACACATATAGTAAAAATATTTACTGACTTTTTCTAAAATATCTAATTTTTTGTTATTTTTTTAAAATTTTTCGAGCTTATAGATTTTTTTCTGCTATAGTTCATTCAACAACCTTTTATACTTGTAAACGTTTTCTTAAATAAAATGTAATTCTGAATACGATAAGCTTTTTCCTGAAAAAATCGGATAACAATTGATATAGTTTTGATAATTTTTCTAAAAAAGAAAATTACAATTTTGATGGAAATCGCCGTTCAGATAACACAGAAAAAAAAAAAAATAGATTTATTATAAGGAGTCATGTACAATATTTTTAAAGGTTTTTGGCGCGGTGAATCCGAATCAAGCCTTAAAATTGCTCTATCGCTTTAACTTTTTGAGATATTTAACATAAATTGATATATCAAAAACTTAATGAGATCAATTTCTAGGCTAACACGATAGTTACGAGGGTTCGATGCCAGATAGCTGTATATGTTTTTTATTATTTATTTCTATTTTTATTCAATGTATTCAATGTATCTAAACTACTTGTTAAGTATCATCTTACTATAAATTTAAAAAATATTTTATGTTTTCCAACTTAGGTCATTATACAGTAGATATCGGCTTGAACGTATTGCATATAGAGCCAAATTGCGTTTTAAATGTAATAATTCGACAATATTGCAGGAAATTTTCTCACAAACTATAGAGTTCGCCTTAACTGAAATTCATTGTACATTGTTGAAGTACTTTTGTATTTTTGGATATCTAATTGGCATTTAATACACATCGAATGTACATCTAAAAATCTAAACAGAAGCATAAGAAAATAATAATTTTATTTTGAATGACTTCATATGCATAAAATCATAGCAGGGGGATGAGTGGATATTGCTGAATGTTGAAATATAATATTTAACCAAAAATACTCGTAGATGTATGAATAATAAGCCGGCATTTGTTTGTATGGCAAAACATATTTTTTTCGATCTTGAAAGTCCGGATAATTGTGTTGACCTTAAACTGGTAAAAATTTTGTGGTAAAAATTTGTAGGCCAATCGGCTTAAATTAATCCGTGGCGTACGGCGATCAAAATTTTAAATTTTAAAAAATTAAAAAAACTTTTTACTATAAATCATATTTATTAATTTTGGTGCCCCGAAGACGAATATAAAAAAAAATTTATATCGATCAAACGCTTCTTGAGATATTGCTATTTTAATAAATCGCTATTTTGAGATATTGCATGCCAAAACTAATAAAAAATTATTTATTGCTAGATTATATATATGCCCTTACCACAAGAAAACAATAAGTCTATTTTAACAAAAGTTTTGCTTTAAATTTCAAATTTTCAATTCATTTTTTGAAAGTCGATTTTAAAAACAACAACAATTTGTATGGAAATAAAATTAAAAGCTGATTTTAAATATATTTTATTTTTCTGTGGTAAGGCTGATAATTTTTGAACGAAGAAAAACCATACATTTTTTAAAATTTTCTTATAGCGTTATCTCGAAAATCGTTTAAACGATTTTTCATATTTTAATACTGATGTATATATGATAATATCTGATATTTCTGAACACAAAATGTTTGTGTTCCATGTTTTTGGTGGAAATATATCAAAAACTTAAACTATTATCGAAAGACGCTAAGGATTAAAATGATCTGAATGGACTCTAATAAAATGTAAATGAAAGTTTCTCTAAAGCACTACACTCCGCATCATAACTATAGCCGCATTGCATTTTTCGGTTTATTTAATGTTCAAGAAGTATTTTTATGAAACCTATTATGGTATATTACAGTGTTATAACAGTTCTCTTGTTGTTGTAAATTTGAGCCATCAGCTGTTTGAATTGAGAAAACGGCGACAAATAACTGTATTTGTCAGTGTTTCATAACTATAGCCGCATTTTAATAAAATCAGTTGAAATGAGTTCAAGTCAAAGTTTCGTGGCCAAATTATTTTTTTTTTGGTAAAATTCGTTCCTCTATTAATTTTTAAACAAAATGCCACGTGGTAAATTTTTAAATGAAGTCGAACAAGTGAGAGTGTTACATTCGGCTGTGCCGAATTTTTTATACCCTCCTAAATTTAAAAAAAAAAAAATCCAGGGGCGTTTTTTTTGGGGGGGGGGCGTTCGTGTGAGACGTTAGGGGGCACCTTCCCCTTGCGATTTTGAACTTCTTCTGAGATAAGAATGTTGCATTTGCTTACCAAAAGTACAAAAAACTCTGCAAAAAATGAGTTTTTTCTTGGGTTGGTTTAGTTCTCCAAGGGGGAACTTTTTTCCCCTTGGTCCGATTTTGCCCATTTCCGAACTTAACCTGCCTAGAAATATAAGACATATTCGTGCCAAACTTCGGAAGTCTAGCTCTTTTATTTTGGACTGTATCGTGTCCTCTACACACGGACAGGCGGAAAGGCGGACAGACTGACGGACGGACATCGCTAGAATGTCTTAGAATCGATCACTGATCAATAAAGTATATACTTTATGGGGTCCTAGACCGATATTTCGATGCGTTACACACGGAATGACAAAGTCAGTGTACCCCCATACCGTGGTTGGAGGGTATAAAAAGTCAAAATTTTAGCCTTTTTAGAAAGTGGTTTAAGTTATCGCGAAATTGGACGAAAAATTAAGCGATCTGACAAAGTTATCCGAAATTTTGTAAAAAATAAAAATGGATACGGGATGAACAAAACAGGGGGTCGAAAAAAAGCTATCTGAGAGAGATCAACGCCGTATTATTAACGCTGCTAGCAATTCTATGAAAACTCTTTCGCAGATTGGTAATGAATGCGGCTTAAATGTGTCCAATTCTACAATGAGTAGAGTCTTAAAGGAGTCTGGAACGATAAAAAGACTTTTATTTTTTACAAAATTTCGGATAACTTTGTCAGATCGCTTAATTTTTCGTCCAATTTCTAAAACCACTTTCTAAAAGTCTAAAATTTTGCCTTTTTCGACTTCATTTAAAAATTTACCATGTGGCATTTTGTTTAAAAATTAATAGAGGAACGAATTTTACCAAAAAAAAAATTAATTTGGCCACGAAACTTTGAATTGAACTCATTCCAACTGATTTTATTGAAATGCGGCTATAGTTATGAAACACTGAGAAATACGTTATAGGTCGCCGTTTTCTCAATTCAAACAGCTGATGGCACAAATTTACAAAAACAAGAGAACTATTATAACACTGTAATATAGCATAATAGGTTTCATAAAAATACTTCTTGAACATTAAATAAACCGAAAAATGCAATGCGGCTATAGTTATGATGCGGAGTGTATCAAAGGGTTGATTGATTTTAAGTTTCTTAAACGTAGAACAAAACCGGCATTTTTTTTGCCATACAAAAAATTCCGGTCTAATGTGTGGTATAAGTGCTTCAATCAGAAAACTTCTATGTAAATATTAGTAATTTTTTTGGTTTGCAACTCATGACTGAACACATACACTTATATTATATGTATATTATATACACTCAAAGAAAGAAAAAAAACTTTGTCAAATTAATGGAAAAAGTCCCGTAATCCCATTTTACCAATATTTGACAGTTTTCCTTGTATTTTAACAAAAAAAATTTCAATCAAAATTTAAATTTTTCATTGTTATTACATATTTTTTCGTAAATGTACAAATTTCCAAGGCAATTTTACAAAACAAAAATCCAGTTAAGTCACAATTTTATTAGTAAATGTACAAATTTCGAAGGTATTTTAACAAAAAAAAATCTAGTTAAGTCACGTGAATTCCTTCAATAAAAATTGTAAATTTACAATTTTATTGGTAAAAAACTTGTAAAATTACAAAAAAGCTCGTAATTGTTTGTAGAAATTCTCGTAATTTTTACTAGAAATAGGATTTAGCGCAAAATTTAGTAAAGTCACGAGAAATCCTTGTAATTCTTATCACGTCAAAAAAGTTGTAAATTTACAATTTTATTGGTTAAAGCTTGTAAACAGTAATTTTACAAGCTTTTACCAATAAAATTGTAATTTTTAATAGAAACCGTCATTAAATACGAGGTAGCTTCTTTTTGGTAGAAGTATAGATAAACTCAAACTGAGATGGAACGCCATCTCGGTATGACGAAATCTCACTTTTTAAATTCGACATTTTTACCTAAGCTAACATAAAAAATCACTTAAATAAACTCGAATACATAAATTCAAAGTAAATATTTAATTGTTTTTTTTTTTTTTATTTTCTGTTGCATTTGTTTTAGTGTGGTGGCATACAAGAACGAAGTAGATGTGTGGAACTATGGAGTGGAGTAGCACAATATTGCCTGTTAGTTGGAAATTATAATAGTGCAACTGATATATTGGAAACATTAGAATCACCGCCAATAGCACGTTTAAAAATTACGGTAAGTAAAAAAAATAATGAACAGTAAAAGCTTATATATAAAGAACGAACTCAGTGAACTAAAAAAACTAATTTTAACTAATCTTTATTTAAAAATATCGCTCATTTTCTACTATAGTGTCATAACTCAAAAAACGTTATTTTTGAGCTAATGACACAGAATTATTAATTTCATCATGTTTCAGATTGTGTGAAAAATTGATATTAATTTGTCTTAAACTCAGTGTTTTAAAAGATAATAATACATTATAACATTTCTATGCACACTCAAAAAAAAAAAAACTGTAATGCTAGCAAAAAAAGCTTGTAAACCTACAAGAAAATTTGCTGATTTTGAACCCACAATTTTTTTGCTAAAGTTAGCAAAAATGTTTTGCCAATAATTAGTTAACTGATTTTTTTTTTTGAACTTAGTTCATACACATTTGAGGACCCCATGGGGTTCGGACCCAATAGGTCCAGACCCCGATGGGCCCAGACCTAGTTGGGTTCCTTAAAAATCGTCATAGTTTTTGATCCAAAATTTGTGTCCGTTTCGTTCTACCTTGCTTAGTTTTTGAGATACGTGATTTTAGGGGATCACTGGGGTCTTGAGAATTAAAAAACTCGATAACTTCAAAAATATTACTCGGAGAGCTTTTGGATATTTTGCGGTCTTGTTCTACGTTTTAAGAGATACAAAAATTCTTTTGGACTTTTTGTTGTGTCGGAAATATTTACCGAGATATGAGCATTTTAAAATTTTCCACACATGTGAAGAGGACCGACGATACTATGGAGATTCTAAGAACCACTCCATTTTGCTCTATCTGGCTTAGTTTCCGAGATAGCGCCATTTTAAGTTTTCTGAAAATAAAAAAAAAAATTACCATTTATTTTTGCTAATGTTAGCAAAAAATCTTGTAAAAATGTTGTCAACTCAATTTCAAATTTAGCAAAAGAAATTTGTTCAAAGTTTGTTTAAAATTGCTAATGTGCTAAATGAAGTTTACACGAATTTTTTTGCTAACATGCTAATCTCAACTAAAAATTTGCTAAAAGTTAGCTAACTAGCATTAGCAAAAAAAAAATTAGTAAATCTACTAACGTTTTTTTTTTTAGTGTAGAGGCATTTTTAATGAAAAAATTGTTTCAGTTGTAAACTTAAAACGCGTTTTCTGCAAAATCAAAGGTTTTGAGTTTGTAGTAAATGAGGAAAAACGAAGAGATAAAATAAAGGTAGTCAAGGTGTGGGGGGAGGGAAAATAAAGAAACAAAAAAGAAATTATTTATGGGAAAAATGACTCGGAATCATAGTCTTGGAATTTTCAAATTTTTCTATAGGAAAAATCGGTGAATTTTTGTTTCGGAAAAAGAAAGAAAAATAATGAAAATTATACTATAGGAATTTTTCTATTGGCAAAATTTCAGAACTTTTCTATAGAAAAATCCAAGAATTTTAAAATTTATCTAAGAAAAGTCTAAGAAGAAGGCGGAACTTAGAATCACAAAATTTTTCTAAGAAAAATTCTCAGAATTTTAGAATTTTCTATATAGAAAAAGTCTCGAAATTTTTGAATTTTCTATAGTAAAGCTCTGAGAATTTTTCAATGGGAAAAATCTGATAATTTTCTTTAGATACAAATTTATCAGGCTTTCCCTTTAGAAAAATTCACTTTTTCCATAGAAAAAGTGGGTGAATTTTATATATATGACGAATATATATAGGAAAAATCTTAAAACTTTTCTGTGGAACAAATTTATCAGAAACTAAGACGTTTTCTATATAAAAAATTACTTAGGATCTGAGAATTTTTTAATGCGAAAAATTTCTCAGCATAAGAAATTTTTCTACAGAAAATTATCCTTTATTAGGAATTATTTCTAAGGATCAAGGAAATTGATTAAAAAAATGTTAAAAATATTAAAAGTAAAAAATTTTGTTAGTCTTAGGTAGATCTCTATAGAAAAGTGATTCAGAATAGATAGATTTCTATAGAAATTCAGAACCTCAGACTTTTTCTATTAAAAAATATCTCAGAATCCTTATATATTTTTTATTTTTAAGATTGTACAAGTTTTTCAATAGGAGAAAAAAACTCAGAACATAAAAGTTTTCTATGCGAATGATGCCTTTAAATTTGAAAATTGTTCTATACGACAAATATTTCTAATTTTTAAAATTTTTCGTTGGGAAAATGGCTCATTAGTCGATAAAACCGCTCAACACTCATTTTCCGGTTTGAATTCTGGTGATCAATTTTAGTAGACTTTGATCTCCTGATTCCAAATCTGTTCTCCAAATTTTTCCATCACGTCCAGATTTTTAGTTATTGATGGTTGAAAATGAGAAAAATTACGATTTTTGCATTATTTGAAAGCCTGCACAGCAACCATTGAGTGGAATATGGTATAAAGCGCAAAAGTATATTTTTTCTTTGGTCTCCAACGTAGAAAACAATTTTTTTCTAATTATTGCGTTTGGTTGGGTTATAATTGCATTTTAAAATGACTCTGTTAAAATTATCATTGTTGTAAAAAAGATAAGGTCATAGTTTTTTTTTTTGATATTTTTCAAAGAAAAACTAAAAAAATAAATATTTTAAAAATTTAAGTTTTCTGTGTTATTTTTCGTATAAACCGGAAGATATCTTTAATGGGTTTAAAAGTCTATAAGAAAGAATGAACTTTTGCCGAAATTTTGAGCTCATCACAGTAAAGATTGATCATCTGGTTTTTGTTTTAGAGCCTTTTAAAAATGGTGCTTTTTCTAATTTTTTTCACAGTGTTTTTTTGAAATATATGTTTGGCCTATAATAGTGCAACAACTTCAAATTGTTTTGATCATATATTTGAGATCATAATTCAATTCTACTCTAACGCTTTATACTAGATTTTAATTCCACCCAGTGGCTGCTGTGCAGGTTTCCAAAAAATGCAAAAATCGCGTTCTTTAAAAATCTTTAAAAATTTTGTATCAAACTTCAAACCGGAGTCAAAAACCTTAGATTTGTTGAGCGGTGTAATTTTTCTGTATAAAAATGTATTGGATTCTGAAAATTTTTCTATAGCAAGAATTTCGCAAATGCTAAAAGCTTTTCTATTTGCAAAATACCTCTGAATCTCTGAATTTTTCATAAACTCTGAATTTTTCTATTTTTTTTTAAGCAAATGTGTCACAAAAATTTCCGGATGAAACATGTCCCAAATCTTATATTTGTTCTATTGAAAAATTATTATCGAATCTCGGACTTTTAGTACCACAAAATGCGTGATACACTTTTATAGTAAAATTTGTTTTTCAAAATTTTTCAAAATTTTAAAATTGTTTTAAAGAATCTATTCTAAAGTACAAAAATGTTTAATCGTATAAGTATACAAGAGGTATCCATAAAAATCCTTAGTTATGAATGCAATTCCGTTCTGAATTTTCATGTAGGAAACATTTTTGAAGTAAAAAAAAAAAAATATCCTTCTCAAACCCAAGAGCTGGATCCGCGCCTGTGTACATTAACTTCCTGTAAAATATTCATTTAGTTCTCTATGTTTTAATTTTACAAAATTTAAGCACATCCTAATACCTGTTATTTTATGGTATCTGCATTCATTAAAAAAACTTAAATTATTAGAAAAATACACATCTCATTAACTTAAATACATATAAACAGAGTATAGTGTTGATTGTACAATATGTGTTGCTAAATTTTATTTTAAAAATTCACATTGTGTTTAGTCAGGACTATTACAAAAACAATCTAAAATTTATGCATTTAAATATTGTCTTGATAATTAGGGGAAAACTAAAGTATGATCACAAAACGTGATGAGATTTGAAGTGTTTATAAAAGCAAAATATTTTTATACCTTCCAATTACAAGGAAGGTCTTACAATGGGTACGTAAAAGTTACATATTCAGCTGTGCCTTAAATGTTCAGCTCTTAAACTGGGAAGTCCTTAAAAAAGGAGAAAAGTATACAAAATGAAATGCTCAGAACGCAGTCCAAAAAGCACGCTGATATTGGTTTTGAAAATGGTAAATTTTTTTTATTGTTTTTTGTTTAATTCATATTTGAACCAACGAAACATGAACAATGTTTATTAAACATGTTTGGTAGCAATGAAAGGTATGTTTATGCCCACCAAACAACTAAACTGCAAATGAAATTACTTTGTATTGCACTGACCACACTTTTGAATAACATAATTTCAATATAAAGGGTGGCACTTAATTATTTATTTTGGTTTGAAAACAGACAAGGAAAAAATTAGATTTTTATTAAAAATTCATAAGGTATTTGAAAAAAAATTTTTGTTTAAATAAATTTCTCAAAAACATTTGAATTTTATTATTTCCAAAAATAAAATTCTAAAAAAAAATAGAATTTTATATTCCTATAAATAAAATTTTCAAAAATTAAAGATTTTTATTTTTGGTTTGAATTTCATTTTGTAAAACAAATAATAATAAAACAAAATAATAACCGTAAGTTTATACTAATGTGGTAAAGTAGAATTTTTAAATACTATGTATGTTAATTAACGGTAAATTTTATATTAAAAAAGAAGGTAATAAATACATAGTACAATGAATGTTAACATAGATAGAAATTAAATGAATATGTTAACATAGATAGAATGCAAATGTTAGTCTCTACATAAGAAATTTTTTACATCCTTAAGATAAAATATTTCAGAATTAAAAAAATTGCATATGAAAAACTTAAATGGCAGTAGAGTCGTGGACATTTTCTAACTGAATCTTATACCTTTTCTAACTATTTTCTAAGGGAAAACAAATATCTCAAATATATTTTATAGAAAAATTTCCCAGAATTCCAGACATTATCTTTACAAAAAATTTTAATGCTACTTTGCCTCTGAATGAAAGAGTTTTTAATATGATAATGTTTTAAGGCTGGTGTCTAATTTTAAAAAAGTTGCAGGACGCCACCTCAGTTTGACTATATAAGCTAAGAATAACGAAAAAGAAAACAAGAATTACTATTTTCATTTTCTTAAAACAAAAAATTTTAATAACTTGTACATAACTTGGATAATAATCGACCTCGTGGTGAATAAAATCGTTTTTCACCAGCTGGTGAATAAAAAGTAACATAATTATTTCTCAACAAAAAAAAAAAAAAAAAATTCACACTTTTTTTCATAATTTTTTTTTTTTTTCATCAAATTTTTTTTTATTAATTTTTTTTTCATTAAATTTTTTTCCAACATTTTTTTTTTTTCATCAAACTTTTTTTTATCAAATATTTGTTTTTTTCATAATTTTTTTTTTTTTTTTTTTCATCAAACTTTTTTTTTTGATCAATTCTTTTTTTTATCAATTTTTTTTTTATAATTTTTTTTTTATAATTTTTTTTTTTTATAATTTTTTTTTTTCAAATTTTTTTTTCATCAAATTTTTTTTTTCATTAACTTTTTTTTATAAAATTTTTTTTTTTTAACAAATTTGTTTTTCCATCAAAATTTTTTTTATAAATTTTTTTGTTTTTGCATCAAATTTTTTTTTTTTCATCATTTTTTTTTTATTAATTTTTTTTTCATCAAATTTTTTTTTCGTCAAAATTTTTTTTTCATAAATTTTTTTATCATATTTTTTTCATCAATATTTTTTCATCAAATTTTTCATCAAATTTTTATTATCACTTTTTTTTCTCAATAAAATTTTTATTTTATATTTTTTTACATCATTTTTTTACATCAAAAAATATTTTTTTCATATTTTTTTGATAATTTTTTTTTACATCAAAAAATTTTTCTTTTCATCAAAAAAATTCATCAAAAACTTTTTTTCATCAAAATTTTTTTTCACCAAAAATTTTGGGTTCATTAAATTTTTTTTAACAAAATTTTGTTTTTCGTGAAAAAAAAAAAACATTTTTTTACCAAGACTACTTTTTTACCAAGTTTAAGCTTTTCGCATAAAAATTTTCCATTTGTTTATCAAATGTACATAAAACAAGTGAGAGTGGTATATTCTTTGGTGCCGAATCTTTTATACTCTCCAAAATGTAAAAACACTTTTTTGCACTCACTTACGAAATGTACAGCTCTTTTGGTTTTTTAATGGGGTCCTCGACTGATATTTCAATTCGTTTTGCATGGAATAGCAAAGTAATAAATATAACATTATTTTTTCTAAAAAAACTTTGCTTTAGCAAGTACACCCAAATCTTCCGCAAAACATTATCATGATTTAATGTTTTGGGCAAGAGTACAAAATTCTCAGGCATTTTTTATTCTACAATTTTAAAAATTTTTCTGTAGGAACTTCTATAAAAAAAAAATCTATTAAAAACAATCCCTCAGAAACTGGTAATTTTTCTTAAGAAATAATGTTTCAGAATCTGCCAAGAATCTTTCTGTAAAAAAGATTTCTCAGGATCGGATATCTTTTTAAAAGAAAAAAACGTTTAAGTTTTTCTATGTGAAATATATTTCCGAATGTTAGAATTTTTGTTATGCAAATATTTTTTTTAAGAATATGAATATTTGCAATCTTTAAGAATCTGAAATTTGATCTTTTAGATCTGAGAATTTTTATGTAGGAACATTTTATAAAAATCAGTGATCAGTGAACTTTTCAATAGAAAACTATATTAGATCTAAAATTTTTTGGTATGAAAAAATTACTCTGAATCTAAACATTTTTCTGTTGGAAGATTGTACAAATTTTTCTATAGGAAATTTATCTCTAAATCTGCAAATTTTTCTGTTGATATAGTGTCTTAAAATGTTTCTTTAGAAAAATGTCAAAGCCCCTTATAATTTTTTATATGAAAATTGTTTTAGAATCTGAAAAACTGCCTCAGAAAACTCTTTTTTAATAGAAAATTGCTATAAAATTAAAGATTCTATTTTTATAAAAGTGTTCAAAATTTCTTTATAATGTTTCTGTTCGAAAAAGTTTTCAGAATCAGAGAATTCTTTTAAAATCTGACAATTATTTCAGAGTTTTTTTTTTAAATAAATGGATCAGAATTTGGAAATTACTTAAAAAAATAATATTGCATTATAAGTTTGAACTAAGTAAATTATTAAATCACATTAAATTAGAGGATAGTGGCAACTTACTCTCATATGAGGATGTATTTAGCTAATTAAGTTACTTTAATATATAGAAATATTCGAACGTTATTAAAATATTTACTTATTTGAAATATATTTATTTGTATGAAAATAAAATTCCCCAGCAAAACTTTTCGGAGTCATTCAAAAATAACTAGTTCTACAAGTACTTCAAAGCTTGAAACGATAGGTTCTCAAAGAGCATCCGGGAACTAGTGATGTCACAACTAGTTCTAGAAGTGATCCAAAAGGGTAATATATTGATTCCAAAGAGCTTTTTTGGAGTAGTTTGGGAACTAGTGATTTGGAACTAGTCGTACATGACTTCTGCACCACTTCCATGAAACAAATACTGGTTCTCAAATAACATCTTAGAAGCTGTTTCAAAAACTTATAATTTTTTCCAAAAAAAAAAAAAATATATATTTGATTACGCATTTCCCTGTTGCATTTTCTATTTGGAAAAAGTCAAACCTTTTGAAATATGTACATAGGGGCTAAAAATATTATTAAGTATTGGGTAATTTGTTTGGTATTATTTAGTATTGGGGCATTAGTGCTAGGTTAGGTTTTTAGTTAGGTTTTTATAGATCCATTCAATTACCTTACTACAATCTGCAATAAACTACTTTATTTACTACAGCTGGAATTTTTTATAACAAAAAGTAAACAAAACTTTCCAATTGTAGCAAAAAAAATAGTAAGCAATTTGAGTAATCCAACTAAGCATAAAATCATATATTTTTTCGTCCCTACAATATTTTTTTTTTTTTTTTTTCAAAAATCCCTTATTCTCCTTCTAGATAATTTCCAATTGCATTAATGACTAAAAAAAAAATACTACTAATTTTGTTCAGTAAAGTGCTGATATTGCGTTATATTTTCAACAAAAAATAATTCAAAAATGTTTTTTTTTTTTGCAAAAAAAGAAATGTACAAAATGTTCCTAGACTGCTTCCCTAGAACTAGTTCTGATGGTGACAATTTCAAACAAAAATCATGGGTTAAAGAATGGGATAAAGAATTGGTTCTAGAATGACTTAAATAACCGTTCCATACATGGGTTCCTAGACTACTTTCCTAGAACTAGTTCTGATGGTGACAATTTCAAACAAAAATCATGACTCTGAGAACGAGATAGAGAACTAGTGCCACAATAGCTTCTTGGAACTAGTTCCTGTCGTGACAATTTAAAATAAAAATCATGGGTAAAAGAATGGGATAAAGAACTGGTTCTAGAAGTAGTTATGAAACCGTTCCATAAAAGGGGTGATTGTTCCTAGACTACTTCCCTAGAACTAGATCTGAGGGTGACAATTTCAAACAAAAATCATGACTCTGAGAACGAAATAGAGAACTAGTCGAGCAAAAAAGAAGTACTCTAGCACTAGTTCTGGAAGTCATGCAAGTTATGCTGGGTCTATTTTTTTAATAATAAAATTCTTTCAAGAATTTTAAATAGAATTTTATTTCTTTTAAGAGTTTAAAATAAAATTTTTTAGAATTTTAAATAAAATTAAATTTCTTTCGTGAATTTTTTGAAAAATTCAAAATTGAATTTTATCAATAACGAATTTTAATTTTTATTGTTTGTCTGTTTGAAATCATGAAGAAATAATTTTGTTTCTCTTGGGACTCCGTAGATGTATAGATAGATCCCTTAATTTAACAAAAAAATCTATTCGCTTTTATATTAAATCAAATTTTATTATTCATACAAATATTTTCTTTTTCTTTTTTTGACAACATATTTTTTCACATAATTTTTATTTCATGATTTTTTTTTCATAACATTTGCTTTTCCAAATCTTTTTTTAGAACAATTTTATTTTATTATTTTTGTGGAGTTATACACAAATGTTTCAAAACGACCCACCCTTATACAGACAAAAATAAACACTGCTCCAACAGATAGTGGGTCAACGCAGTAATGAAGTCTGTAGTTTATATAGATAAAAGTATTTGCGTTTTTGGTCCACCATAAAAAAATACACTTTGTTGGTTACGAAGGCTACAAAGTTAAACCAAAGAACATAGTGAAAAAAACTGAATCTGCAGGTTACACACCCTCATAACGTTTATTTCAAAATTTAGCTCAAACTACTATAGTTATGTATAGAAAGTTTAACTTATATACTGGGCAGTGTGTATAATTTAAACAGCTTTTCTTAGTTTTGCATTATTGATAATGCATTTTCTATTTTGCATACATAATTTAATTAAAAGTTTGCAATTAGCAAATGAATTTTGGCATAAACAATTTTGAGAGGTATACTGCAGTATGTCGTTATTTGTTTAATGTTAAGGAAAGTTTAAATTTACTTTTTTTTGTTGTATTACCATCACTAGTATAAATTTTTTATATGATATTTAAAGCTAATTTCGAAATTTGTTCACTTATAAACTATTCGTTAAGCTTAAGCCTAAGTATTATTATTTTTATTGTAATTATCTATTTTGAAAAGTTTTTTTGTAGGATTCATATATGAGGAGTTCCATCTAAGACTTAAATTTTGAGGTAAAAAATATGTATATTTTTTTTTTGATGGCACATCGATGAAAGTTGGCATAAATATTAGAAGCTATTTTAGAATAATAAATTCGTTCGCGTCAATTAAATCGCGCAAGGGGGTCAAAAGTTATGGCGGTTTTAAGATTTAGCGGTTTTAAAAATCTTAAAAATATTTTAAAGATTTTTTTTTCTACACATTTGTTGCATGCGTTATTAAAACATGCCAGGATATATCATTTCTTCTAAAATATATGATAAAAATTTAACCCTTTAATGACCAAACGATTTAAAAAAAATATATCTAAGTACCTAAAATCGCGATTAATTCGCGATAAAAGAAAGTTTCACAATTTTGTATAATATATTTAGGCAATGCGCGTTGGTTTTACTGAAAAAAAATCACGGAAAATCGTATCATTGTTCCAGTGTTTAAAAAAATCGGTGATGCTTTTTTATAACAAGAAAATTTAATATGGTCCAAAAAATCTTTAATCATCAAAATTTCTTAACCCGCCTCTGATTTTATGATGACACATCAAGTCGGCTTTCATTTAAAAAAAATTTCATCCGATATCGTGTAAAGCCTTGGATGTGCCAGATCAAAACAGGTTTAGATAAAATCATCGCGCTTTTCGCTCAGAATGGCTTAAAGTAAAAAGTCAAAAAGCAAATCAGTTCTACTCGTTAAGGCACGTCTTTTGGTGTATTAAAATGAACATGATGCATTAATTGCTACTAAAAAAATAGGAAACAGATTTGCAAATTTCGCACAATTTTTAAAAATGCCATAAAATTTTTGCAATTTATTTTTTATAAACCCGCCAGTGATTTTTTTATGTAAACTCACAAAAAACTCGGTTTACGCAAGAGTCCACCAAATTTCAAATGAAACCGCGAATGTGCCTCGCGAAAAACTGGTATTTTAAAAAAATTACGTTTTTTCTTTCGAACTTTGATCTGCTGAAACTCCTAAACTATTCGTGGCACATTAACTGGATCAATTCCAAAATGTTAAGAATAACAACAGCTACCAACTCTAGTTCAACTCTTTTCATTTTATAGAGGGGGCCGAAATCCCTGATCAAAAAGCCTCGAAAATTTAAAAACTCTTAATTTTTGGTTTCAAAACTTAACCGTCTTATAACATCTTACCAAGCGATGAAGCATCTATCAAACCAACATTAAAATAATCTCTTATATGTACTGACTTTGTGTTATGCCGGGAAAGATTGAAATATAAGGAGAACTTAAAAAAAAGCGAGAAAAGGTAAAAACTATGGATTATTTCAAGCCATTTTTTATCGATTTTTCAACTTTAACCCTCTGTAACTTTTACGGATGAAGCGGGGTAATCCTGAAACATTGCTCAGTGATGGTTCAAGGTCTTGTTTACACAACTGCATTTACAGTTTTTCTGTTATTCCAGTTTCACTGAGTTGAAATTTAAAAAAGATTTTGTGATATATGTAAATAAAAAATCCTTAGTGCATGCATTTTTATATAGATAATTTAAATTCCAATGACCAATAAGGCCATATGGACTCATTTTTCAATTCATTGGTCTTTAAATTAAAAACCAATCTAACAAACAATATTTTGAAGAGAGGGAGGGGTATCCTGTCCACAAGCGTCTACGGGATAAATTTTGTAATCCATAAGCCCGGCTGAAGCTTCGGTTTCGACACATTAAGGTTTTAATGAAAACTAAAACCAAAATAAAAATGGGCAATTTTTCATATAAAACTATAAAAATTTTTCCAAAAATTTTTGGTAACTTTTTATATGAAATACTAGCGTGCGCAGTGTATTTCGTTGCCGTAAATACAGAAAAATTTCATAATGATAATAAATGACCCATTTTTGGAACTTTTCGCTATGTAATCTTTATATATCGTCACCTGAGAATTGGTTTGATCCATGGGGTTTTTACCATTCTATAGAGCAAACCAATTCTCAGGTGACGATATGTCTTAATCCTTTACAAAAACTGTGCTTATGATGATAACAACACTTACAATAAAATACCAAATACATCAGTTGATATAATAAGTACTACGTCAACCTTAAGACGGTCTTACGTTGTCAAAAAAAAAAAAAACATTGATTTATTAATTTGAGCAAAAAAAAAAATGAGTAAATAAAAATTTGAGTCAAAAATTGAATGAAAAAATTTTTTAAAAATTTGAACAAACATGTATGAATGAAACAAAAAAATTACTGAAAAATTAATTGAAAAACAAATTTTAGTACAAAAAAAATTTAGTAAAAAAATTAAAAAAAAAAAATTTAAAACATTTTCATTTGAATTCGTTCAAAGTTTCATTCCATTTCGTTCTCTGTTCTATTCCATTTGGTTCCCTGCTCCATTCAATTTCGTTGGTGTTCATTCCTTTTCGAATAGTATCCGAACAAAAGAGTTTCTAGGGATAAGATCATTAAATAAAAAAGAATCATTTTGCCCCTTATTTTGTTTCAGGCAATTTAAAAAGTACCCCTTTAACTCCTTAGAAATCAGAATTAAAAAAAAAAAATCTTCTGGGAACGTTTTTTTCGCTACATTCCAAATTTCCAGTTTTCAGTACCATTATTTCAAATAATATGAAAAGTACCAAAATGCTCGTTTTTACTCCCTTACACCCTTAAAAGTACTTTTTAAAGATTTCTTTTCTGTTGTTGGATCCTACATTCCTAATTTTAAGTTTTTATGACCTCTATTTAAGAAAATATAAACAGTACCAAAAAGTAATTTTTTTTTTCCCGTTAGATGATGATATATTCCAAATTTCAAGTTAATATGCTCATTATTTAAGAATATATAATTCACTTTTTTAATTAATTTCCGGAGGAATCAGAATTTCCAAAAGTTATCCTTTTGGGAATATTTTATTTCGCTAGACAATCTTACATTCAAAATTTCCATTATAATTATTTCAGAAAATATAAAAGGTACCATAGTACTCGTTTTTATCCCCTTGGATCGGAACCGGAATTTCCAAAAAGTACATTTTTCATAGTTCTTTTCTCTTGTTGGATCCTACATTCCTAATTTTAAGTTTTTATGACTTTTTTTTAAGCATGGGATGCTACATTCCAAATTTCAATCTAATAAAACCATTATTTAAGTATATATATAAAAAGTACCAGAATACCTTTTTTACCCGTTTTACCCCCATAGAATCATTATTTCAAAAAACCCAGCCTTAGTGGATCTATATTCCGGGAGATGCAGTTACATTCCAAATTTCAAATCTCTAGCTTCATTGGTTTGTGAGACTATAAAAAGTACTAACGTACCTGTTTTTAACGTACCTTAGAATCAACATTTCCAAAACCCAAGCCTTTGCGGACCTATTTTCCGGGAGGTGCATCTGTATTCCAAATTTCAAGTCTCTAGCTTCTGTGGTTTGTGGAAATATAAAAAGTACCAAAATACACTTTTTACCCCTATTCCCTAGAATCAACATTTCCAAAAACACAGCCTTAAAGGATCTATATTTCTGGAGGCGCACCTACATTCCAAATTTCAAGACCCTCAAGTCCCTATTTTATTTCATTTGATTCCTTGTTTCATTCCGATTAGTCCTATGTGGCTTTCATTCCGTTCCGAATATGCGCTTACATGCGCTAAAAAACAGAAAAAAATCTTTGCCTTCTTTAGAAATCTTTTTTCACTAAATGACCCAGCATTCCAAATTTAAAGTTTCCAGGACCATTATTTCAGGAATTATAATAAGTATCAAAATACACTTTTTTATCCCCCTTAGAATTGGAATTTCGAAAAAGTACTTTATCAAAATGTTTCCCGTAGTTGGAACTAACATTTTAAAATTTTTTTGTAGGACCTTAATTTCAAAAAATTTAGAAAGTACCAAAGTAAATTTTTTTACCACTTTTTACCCTTAGGAGTCCGAATTTCCAGAAAGTACTTTTTTTGGAAATGTTTTTCCGTTAGAGGATCCTACATTCCAATTTTCAAATTAATAGGATTTTTTTTTTCAGAAAAAGTAAAAAGTACCAAAGTGCTCGCTTTAGCATCAAAAAGCATCAAAGTACAATTTTTTACCCTTAGGAATCAGAATTTCCAGAAAGTACTTTTTTTGGGAATGTTTTTCCGTTAGAGGATCCTACATTCCAATTTTCGAATTAATAGGATTTTTTTCAGAAAAAATAAAAAGTACCAAAGTACTCGTTTTTTTACCCCCCTTAGAATCGGAATTTCGAAAAAGTACGTTTTCAGAATTTTTTCCGTTGTTGGAACCACCATGGCAAATTTTAATATTTTTGTAGGACCTTAATTTAAAAAAATATAAAAAGTACCAAAGTACCATTTTTTACTACTTTTAACCCTTAGGAATCCGAATTTCCAGAAAGTTCTTTTTGTGGGAATGTTTTTCCGTTAGAGGATCCTAAATTTCAAATTTCAAATTAATTGAATTAAAAAAAAAAATAAAAAGTACCAAAGTACTCGCTTTTTCCCCTTTTTCAACCCTTCGTTTTTACCCCTTAAATCAACATTTCCAAAAACCCAGCCTTAGCGGATATGTATTCCAGGAGATGAAACTACAATCCAAATTTCAAGACTCTAGCTTCAGTGGTTTGGGATGATGCGTGATTAGTATGTCAGTCAGTCAGTCAGTCAGTCATCAGTCAGTCACTCAACTACTTTATATATATAGATAGGCAAAATTTGTATAAAAAATTTTTGGGCGAATTTTCATTTTCTTTTTATAAATACGCTAATATGGCATTGTGTTCTAAAAAAAAGTTGGTCGCTTTTATTTAAATTTTTACAGTCGGACCAGTTACATTCCCTTTCCCGCAGCTCAGTTTAAAAATGTTTTCTTCCATATTAAAGCAAAGTATTCAAAACTTTAACAAATTTAAGCAAGACTCGAGCTTGATGTCATGAAATGATGACGCTTTTAGAAAAACGTATTACACGGAAAATAAAAACCTTGTGTAATAAAAAAAATATTGTAACATGCAAAAATGTAGTTTGCTGAAAATGTTTTTTAAACATTGATGTGCTGTAATGTTAAAAAAAACCCATTTTTTGCACTAATGGATTTTACCTAATTGCATTCTTTAACGCACTACTACTTCAGCAGCAAAAGAAATATTTTCTTTTTTTTTGCAAATATTCAAGAAAACTGCTTTCAGCTACCTTTTACACAAATTATGTATACAAAAAGGGTATTGAAAAAAAAAACTCTTATATATCCTGCATAATGTACTTTTATCTTTACTTCACACCATGACACATTTTAAAGAGAATAATTTGTACTCAATATATATTTTCCATTATTTAGCATAATTTTAATTTAAGGTTTCTTAACTAAAAGCATTTTTAATATCCCAGCAAATAATGTACATATGCTAAAAAAAATATATAATATCACCAGATCACAAAAAAAAATTCTGCGCCCGAAACGTGGCTATATCTTAATATGATAATGTTTTTAGGCTGGTGTCTAATTTTAAAAATGATGCAGAACGCCACCTCAGATTGACTATAAAGCTACCGACTAACAAAAAAGAAAATAAGAATTACTGTTTTCATTTTCTTAAAACCAAAAAGGTTTGCAACTTCGATTTGTAACTTGGATAATAACTCACCTGCTGGTGAATAAAAGCCATTTGGTGAATAAAACGGCTGTGGCAAAATCGCCCAAAGAAAAATGGCCCAAAAAAGAAAACGAAAATTCACCCAAAAATTTTTCATACAAATTTGGGTCATATTTCATATGAAAAGTTACCCAACATTTTTGGGCAAATTTTCATAGTTTTTGGGCAAAATTTCGAAATTAAAAATTGGGTGATTTTTCATTACGAAAAATTATATGAAAAATTGCCCAATTTTATTTTGGTTTTATTTTTTGTCAAAATCTTAAATTGTCAAAACTGAAATATGTATGTCAAAATAAATTAGTATATTATTATTTTTAGAAACAGTAAACGCATATCGTGTTTTTTATAAATTATATATTTAACTAACGAAGAAGAAGCTCAAGCAAAACCGTTCCGTTGTTGCTAACATACAAAGGCTCTGGTGGGAATCGAATGCAAAACCCCTGCTCTTACATGCAGATTACCACGCTATATATTAATCTATCGCAGCGCAGTAGAAAATGAAAAGTAATGAATTTAAAAACAGCATGCAACTCCGATGAAAGCGCCGCAGGCGAAAAATTTTACCAACAAATTTTAACAAAAAATCGCGCGATTTTTCGCCTGCGGCGCTTTCATCGATATTAGTTTCAATTTTCTTTATTTCGTTAAAAATTTAAGTTACACACTTAAAACTTGTACATCAATTACTTATGCGATCTATAAAAATAAATAATAACCAAGTAACCTATGGTCTTAACTTAAAAGTTTTTGTCTTTGTCTTAAATTTCTCCTGCGTTGCCGGCCTTCGGCCGGGCTTAGGGATTAAGAAAGCTTTTCTGTGTAGTATGTGTTTTGGAAAAAATGTGTTAGAAAAAATCTTTTTTTATTTTATTTTGGGCCATTTTTCATTTCTTTTTTGGGCTTTTTTTCGTTAATTTTGGGCGAAGTTTCGTATTTTTCTTTTTGGGTAATTTTTCATATTTTTTGGGCGATTTTGCATTTGGGCGATTTTTCATAAAATTTTTTTGGGCGATTTTTCTTTGGGCGATTTTGCCTATAGCCGAATAAAACATAACATAATTATTTTTCAACAAAAAAATTTTTTTGTTCATCAATTTTTTTTTTTATAAATTTTTTTTTTTTTTTCATTAATTTTATTTTTTAATTTTTATCCGATCTTCATGAAATTTGGATATGTTTTTCAGAACGAAAATTCATTCGACACGTATTTTTTTATAGCGGCCCAAACTTATTTTTAGGGGGGGTCGATTTGTATGGGAGGAAATTGACCTCAGATGGTGAATAAAACATAACATAATTATTTTTCAACAAAAGATTTTTTTGTTCATCAAATTTTTTTTTCATAAATTTTTTTCATAAATAATTATTTTTTTTTATCAAAATTTTTATACCCCTCACTTACACAAAAAAATTTAAAAAAAATCGAAGAGTACAAACATTTTCAAAAATGAGATTTAAATTTTAAAACTTAAAAATCGCATACTAGAGCGCTTTTAAGAATTTTTTTGATTTTTTTTTTAAAGTACGTAAAAAACACAAAAATTTTGAAAAAAAAAAAAAAAACTTGAAATTTGGACTATTATTGAAAAAGTTCTGAGTAAAAGAAGTTTGAGTAAAGGAACAAACTACCAATTTTAAAAAATTCGATATCTTTTGAACGGGTCATCAAAAAAATCTGAAAATTTACTACGAAGGAGTTTTCGAAGGGTACTAAAAACTGTAAACAAATTGGGAAAATCTAAAAAAAAAAAAAAATTTCAAAGTGTCCGATTTGACATTTAATGCCCCATATACAGTGGGCGACAATACATTGGAAACTTTTTTATAGTAGATGCAGTTTGTTAAAGACAAAGTTAACAATACTAAACTTTATTATTATCAAACGAGTATTATTTAGAAAAATGTATGTAGCTAATTTAAACTGCTTTAATTTAAGCTTAATGGCGTCCAGATTGAGTAAATAATAAATGTGCTACGACGGAACATTTTTTAAGAATATTTGCAAGTCGATTTCTTCCAAGTTCAAACATTCAAAATTAAAAAAAAAGCTCCAATAATTTTTATTCAGTGATCAAATAATTTTTCCAACAACCCAAACAAACAGTAATTTTTTAAGTACAGTAGAAAAAATCCACATTTTTTGACTTCCAATTCTTTTACCACCAATTTTTTGTAAGCAATTGTTGGTCAAAAAATGTGGATTTTTTCCACTATACTTTTACTGTTTGTTTGAGTTGTTGGAAAAATTATTTGATCACAGAATAAAAATGATTGGATCTTTTTTTAAATTTTGAATGTTTGAACTTGGAAGAAATCGATTTGGAAATATTTTTAACCCATTTCTTACCAAAAATTTAAACATTGGAATTTTTTGACAAAAATATTAGGAATGACTCCTTTTTGTCCCCTTATTCTATATAAATAAAAATCAATTGTCTTTCGTTGGTAACCGCATCAGTTGAGAACGGCTGGACCGATTTGGACAATTTTTTCTTTGAAATGTTCGTCATAGTCCAACTTAGGTTTTTACGTAATGAAAAATTGACCACGCCCACTTTTTTCGATATAGCTAAAATCCGAAAATGGCTGCACCGATTTGGGTATTTATTTATTTACATGTTCGTAGTAATCCAATTTAAGTTTTTTCTGAAACAAACATCGACCACGCCCACTTTTACGCCCACCTTTTCAATTTATCTAAAATCTGATAATGGCTGGACCGATTTGATTCTCAGTATTGGAGATATTTTTTTTTTCCTATAGAATAAAGTATAATCTAAATAATGTTTTCAGAATGTTGTCCTTCGAACCAGCTTATTCACATAACAAATATTTGTATGTGCAGAACAAGGTTAATAACATAAACTCTTATGTGCACATTAGAGTGTCCCTTATTTTGGAAATGTTGAGACGGTACCCGCTCATTTTTTTCCATTTGACTAAAAAATCACTCAGGAAAAATTTTACGCCCCTACAACTACGCCTTTCCTACGCGACGGGGCCTTAAAGAGCGAGGCCTTTAAAATAATTTTTCCATACAAACGAAAAATTTGTTCACGACAAAAAATTTGATTTTGGGCACGGAGAGCCTCAGCGATGTTTAGGTTGAACTTTAGTGTCGACAAAAAGTCTAAACGCAGTTCGATTTCTACAAGATTAAATGTCACAAAACTGTTAACAGCGAAGTCGTAGCTGCTCGCATTCGCGAGATAATGCGAAATTAGTGTTTTTGTATTTTTTAAAATTTGACATTGAAGTTTTTTAAATATTTTCAAAAACTGAGTAAACAGTTTTAATTGTAGTTTTTTAAATATTTTCAAAAACTGAGTATACAGTTTTAATTGTACTTAAGTTTTTGATGATATTTTGAGTTGTTTGTTGTTTTAATATACTTTTTGAACAATTTCTGTCAGATATTAGACATTATAAGGCGATTTTAAGACTAATCTGTAAGCATCCTTAAAAAAATATTCGTTTTGGCCAATTGGTGGCTAGTTTTAGCACACAAATTACGTATCTGCGAAATTTTTAGAAGCTAGCAATACAGCTATATTAGAATATGTGATTTCATCAAACTCCGAGCGATTGCAATGACGGGGCATTGAAATAAAATCGGCGTATATATATTTATGTAAATTTTGCTTATGTGCATTTTAGAGGTTTTTTCGATGTTCTTTGGATGTATATGTATATACTTTGGTAACTGAGTGTATATGAAGGGTTTATTGTAAAACTCGATAAACAACATTTAATTTTATGGTGGTTTTTACCTTAAAACTTTTAAAATAATGAAGAGAATATAACTTTTGCAGAACTTTTATTACCAGTATACTTTAACGAAGTGTTAAAGCAAGACTTCTGCCAAAAATCTGTCAATGGAACATCAGCAGAAAGCGAAAAACACGAAAAATAAAATGTTGCTTATCAAGTTTATGCAGTAAGCCCTTCATATCATTAAAAGAAACATAACAACTAAAACCGTTGCTTGTCAAAACTAAAAAAAAAAATATTTTTTAAAAAATGTTTACCATAGGACCCCAACGGCTCTAAATTTTTAAGAGCTGAAACCCTTATTCCACCAAAATCAAATTTTTTGTCGTGAATAAGCTAACCAAGTAATATAATAATTAATAACAAAAAAATTACAAACCCAAAAAAAAAATATTTTTTTTGGTTTGTATGGAAAAATTATTTTTAAAAGCCCGCTCTTTAAGGCCCCGTCGCGTAGGGAAGGCGTGGTCGCAGGGGCGTAAAAATTTTCCTGAGTTATTTTTTAGTCAAATGGAAAAAAATGACCGTGTACCGTCTCAACATTTCCATTATTTCCAAAATAAGGGACACTCTAGTGCACATAAACTTTACTATTGGTCATAACTCAACAAGAGTTTATTAGAATTCAAGACATGGAAAAACCACTGATTGTTTGAAAGTTAATTATGCGTGCATATATCATAGCAGTAACATCGTGCAAATATTTATGCACATAGTTGATGTCCTTCGACTACACAAATAGAAAAAACACAAAAAAAAAAAAAAACATTGAAATATCCTTATTCTCTGAGTGCGCACTTACTAAAACAACAAAATATCATATTACTATGCACATAAATCAGTGAAACAGTCAATTATAGTTGTTGTTATTGTTTTGTGTGGATTAGAGATGCTTTCGTGACACGAAGTTTTCGTGATTCACTCGTGGAAGTGATTAAAGTTTTGGTTTACTTACGTGATAGCGTGATTAGAAAACATAGTTACGTGCGAGTGCTGTCTGAAATAGAAAATAAGTAAGAAGATCTTCGTCATATTGAATTTTGTGGTTAATTTATACAAAAACTTGATTAAAATATATTTAAGAAATATGACATGCTTAGTTCGTGAATGTAAGAGAAATGTATATTACTCAGGTGAGCGTGAGTTGTGAGTCAAAATTTAATCACGCGCCCATCTCTACTTTGGATGTGTGAGTCAAAATTTAATCACGCGCCCATCTCTACTTTGGATGACTTTACTAACATTTATATAAATTTTTATAGCTGCAGTATCCTCACAAATAAAATTCTTTGTATAATCATGAGTCAAGCATACAAATGTCAACTAACAGTTAGTACTTGAGGACATCCATGGGATGATATGCATAAAACTATACGTATATTCAAGATATTTCTAGACAAGTTGTTAAACAAAAATCTTTAAAAGAATTACATCAATTTAAAATTTATGTTGGCCATTGCACAAAAGGGTGGAACAAATTTAGATTTTTTTCGGGAAAGTTGCCTTTTAGGAAAGATATTAACACAAAAAAATATTGGACCTGTGGACAATGGCTTTGGATTCCTTTTTTGACTTGAAAATCGGAAAGTTCCGAACCAAGAAAAAAAAAATTTTTTTTAATTTTTTTCCTAAAAATATTAGTTTACATTAAGACATTGCTTAAAAATGTGTTTTTATGGTATTTTTTTTTTAAGTCGTAAAAAATTAAAAAAAAAAATCATCAAAAATATTTTTTTTTTGTAAAACAAGAAACAAAAATGACTGTGAATTTTGTACTCTAGCCCAAAACATTAACCCCCAGTATCTGTTACACGAACGTCATTCGTCTGTGACGAATTTGCATGTGTTTTGTTATTGTCACAAAAACAAAATACATGAAAATTCGTCGCAAAAAAATGACGTTCGTGTTACAGAAACTAGGGATTAATAATGATAATGTGTTGCTGAAGATTTGGGTGCACTTACCAAAGTAAAGTTTTTTTTAGAAAAAATAATGTTATTTACCATTCCATGCAAAACGAATTCAGATATCGGTCGAGGACCCCATTATGTTTATATACTGTTTATCAATTTCTAAGACAATCTAGCTATATACATCCATCTATCTGTCTGTGGAAAGTAGAGATGGGCGAAGTGTGATTTTTGACTAACACTCACTCAAGCTCACGACAGGAATTTTTGAATCACGCACACTCGCTCACGAGTACATTTTTTCTACTCACAATCATGTGTAAATTTAAGGTACTGCGCAATAACTCCCAAATGAAATAACTCCCAATGAAATAATTCCCAATGAAATAAGTTCCAAGAAAAATGAAATAACACCACACTTTAAAAAATGAAATAACTCCCAAAGAAAAAATTAAATATGTCCCAATATTTGGGAGTTATTTAAAATCAAAATAATAACTCCCAAAAAAATGAAAGAACTACCAATGAAACCCACCCTCTCTGCAAAACAAAGCCATTTTGGTTATAAGGCCTTTTTGAGGCATAACAAGTTTGATAGCGTAAAGGCCTGCTACCCTAGAAAACTTTACTTTGGGGAGAGGGTGGGCTTAATGCATGGATTTTGTAATCCCTAAGCCCGGCCGAAGGCCGGCTACGCAGAAAAAATTTTAAGAAAAAAAAAAAAACAATTGCACAGAGGTATATATTGTTTTCAATGAAAATGAAATAAGTCCCACCATTGATGAAATAACTCCCAATGCTTAACAAGAAATGATATAACTCCCAATCTATTTTTTGTTGCGTTTTTTTTCATTTGGAAGTTATTTCATAATGAAATAAATCCCAACAAAATTTGTGCAATAAGTCCCACTACACTGGGACTAATTTCATAATGAAATAAGTCCCAAATCGTATGTAAAATTTTTGGGAGTTGTTTCTTTTTTTTTTTGGGAGTTATTTCATTTGGGAGTTATTGCGCAGTACCTAAATTTAAAACAACTCACACTCACGTGCACTCACGCAAGCTTCACTCACACTCACATTGAATCACACTCACGAAATCGGGACGAAATCTTAAGTTAAGCCAAATTTTACAATTTGTTTGTTGCTTTTTTTGGTTCGAAAGGAAATATAAAGAGAAAATAAATCACCCAAAAAATCGACTCACGCACACTCACTCACACAAAAATCTTACACACGCACACAATTGTTTTTCTCCACTCACACTTATTCACAATCACGTGAGTAAAATTGAATTCAGCCACACTCACGAGTGATCACGCGTGATTCACGTGAATCACGCTCTAATCTATTCATGTGCTTCACACTCACGAGTGATCACGCGTGATTCACGTGAATCACGCTCTAATCTGTTCATGTGCCCATCTCTAGTGGGCAGTAAGGTGCAGTCTAAGCCAAAAGAGCTATAAATTTGGTAAATGAGTGTAATAATTTAGTGCGAAAAAATGATGAATGAAAAACATTTATTGATGAAATGAAAAAAAAATTTTTGATGAACAAAAATTTCATAAAAAAAAATTTTTTGATGAAAAAAAAATTATAAAGAAATTTTTTTGATGGAAAAAAAAATGATGGAAAAAAATTTGATAAAAAAAATTAATGACTTATAAATATGTTGATTTATTCATATTATAGTGAAAAACGATTTTTTTACCAGCTGGTGAGTAGTTATCCAAGTTAAAAATCGAAGTTGCAAACTTTTTGGCTTTCAATTAAACAATTTAAATGAAAACAGTAATTCTTTTTTTTCTGTTTGTCGTTAGCTTATTGATGAAAAAGCATTTCATAAAAAAGAAATTGTGATGAAAAACAAATTTTTGATGAAAAAAAAAATTGATGGAAAAAAAGATAAAAAAATATATCGATGAAAAAAATTTGATGCAAAAAAACAAAATTGTCAAAAAAGTTTTTGATGAAAAAAATATATTGAAAAAAAAATTGATGAAAAAGAAAATTTGATTTGAACAAAAATTTTATATAAAAAAAAATTATAAAAAATATGTATATTGATGAAAGAAAAAAAATTTGACAAAAAAAAAATTATAAAAAAAATAATTAATGAAAAAAATTGTTGAAAAAAAAAATTGATGAACAAAAAAATTTGATGAAAAAAATGTTTGTTGAAAAATATTTATGTTTTGTTTTATTCACCATGAAAATGGTTTTTATTCACCAGCAGGTGAGTTATTATACAAGTTACAAATCGAAGTTGCAAACCTTTTGGTTTAAAAAAAAGGATAACAGTAATTCATGTTTTATTTTGTCTTAGTCGTTAGCTTATACAGTCAAACTGAGGTGGCGCCCTGCATCATTTTTAAAATTAGACATCAGCCTAACAACATTATCATGTTAAAATGAAAAAAAAATACAGACCAAAAAATGTTTGATCATAAAAACACTTTTTCAGTAATTTCACTTTGTTCGGAACTTTCCTATTTTTAAGTAAAAATGAAACCACAATCCATTGTCCTACAGGTTCAATATTTTCGAGTGTTAATATCGACCCTAATTACCGGTTGTACTAAGGTTTGGTCGCTCGACTCCACATGGTTAATAGAGACACCACTAGGGGCCTCTAAAGTAGGCCACCCTTAGCATATCATCAAAATTTTAAGAAATTTCAATTTTTATAATATGCTCGTTAATGCCTAAAACAAACATGCTCAGCGGTAGTAGATATCTCTTATACTTTCCGAGATATTGCCATTTGAATGAGTGAAATTTTAATTTTTCCCGGTCCCGTTACATTTTTTCGTAAAACCTCAGATTTTTTCAAATCTGAAAAAATCGGGGGTTATCGAGTTAACCTTTAAGCTAATTTTTAAAACGAAGCTAATTTTTAAAACGAATATTAATGAAATATCTTGTTTTGCAAAAAAAAAAAACACTATTTTAAACTTGAAAATACAAAAATGGGGATTCTTTCCCCAAAAAGTACCAACACACTTTTGCCTCCAGTTAAAAAGTGTTGTTCAGAACCTCACGTAGTCATGAGTTTAAAAAAATATCGTGTCAAAATTTTTATATTTTATGCTCCCTAGCCTCGTCCAAAATTTGACCCATTTTTAACACAAATTTCAACTTTTACCTGCTAGGAAAAAAAGCACTCCCCTGTACCAAATAATGCATAAATACATTTCACCTCTTTATAGGCCCTAATGTGTGTGTTAGTAGCTGATATCGTAAACATAAAATATCGTGAGTAGGTTTATTTTAGCTCGAGGTCATTATTTCTTTTACAATTTTTTTTTTCTTTTCAAAATTTTTTTTTTCTGTATTTTTTTATTTTTTAAAAAGTTTAGATGTTTGTCTATCGAAGCAAAAAAAATCAGGAGGGCATTTTTCGTATTTTCAAGAAAATTGCATTTGAATTTCATAAAAAATCTGTAATTCTCTCGCATTTTATTGTGTCAACACCGCGTATGAGTAACGAAAATTCGTTCTTTTTGCAAGTATTCGTTACTCATACGCAGTGTTGACACAATAAAATACAAGAGATTTACAGATTTTTCATGAAATCCATTATTTAAATGCGATTTATATTCCTAGGAAAATTTTAAAAAATAACATGATTAAATCTAGATCTTCCTTTACATTTTTAGGCTACGAAAATTTAGAACAACCCTCGAATATATCTAACATATAATTTCTGTCATGGTGATACTTTAAAACGATAGTTTTCAGAATTTAGAAAACTTCTTGCGTTTTTCTTTCTGTTTAAATTTTGATGTTAACTCATTTTTTATATTTATGCTAAAATAACAGAATAATTCTAATTAAATATTTTAGTTGTTGAACTTATTCTTTTATAACTTCGTTATAATCCCGACAAATAAGAAAAATACTTTTAGATTTGTGTGCAAAAAGGAAAAACAAAAGAAAATTACATATAAAAATAAAATAAATGTCATCAAAGAACTTCAGATATTTAAGGAGCAGCTTGGTAAATATCCGGTCTTCAAATCACTTGTACAAAGTGCACCAATAAAAAGAACAAAACTAAAGGACACGACAGCGAAAAAGGAAGCTGAAAACATAAAAATTCCAAATGGAAGCAATGAAAATCAACTGATAACAAGATAAAATTACAAGTAAAATTTTCAAATAAAAAAAAAATTCTTCTACACATCAAACACCATAATAATATTAGTATACGCTTGTAATGGAAGAAACGGTAACGGAAAACTATTACACTTAACTCAATATTACTTGTGGAAAATGTGTGCGTTAGAGTTAAAACATGTTAATTCAACGGAGAAAAGTTACACTTTTGATTTTTAATCGGTTTCGAATTTGATGAACTTTGCAACTAACTGATAGTGCCAACATTTTTCACGTCCGATACTTTTTCTTTCCGAAATATTGGATCTTAAAAATTGAAAAAATCTTTTATTTTTGTTAAATATGTTCTGACTTAAATATGTATCTCGAATACTAGAATTTCTAGAAACTTGAAAAATTTGCCGCCATATTTTTTTTGTGAAAGTTAAACCACAACTGAATTTCATTAAAATTTTGAACGGTTGAGGTCTACTCGTCGGTTGAATTGAGGTTTTTAAACTCGTTATTTAAATGTTGTATTTTAACAATTTTATTGCACGTTGACTTTAAATAAAAATAAAATGAATGTAAGTGCGCTGCGTTATAAAAAAGTACTTGTGCTTTAAGGTATTTATTAAAATAAGTGTCATGTTTAAGAGATGTCAACAATAAAAATAATAAAGTTTTATTAAAGTTAGAAAACGAACACATTCAGTACGTTTTATATGAATAACGGTTAATAAGACATAACAGTGCACTTTATTAGAAATTATTTTATATAAGGGTGACACGAATAATGGCTTTTTTCGAATTTATTCGATTACTGCGTAAATTATGGTTCCTTTTTGGCTGAAAATATTTGTTTAAATTTTTTGTGCAATCGGGAAATTTTAACCCGTGGCCTGGGGGCTAACATTTTATGTATAACCCTAACCATTTTAGGGCCAAACTTTAACCCCCAGCGGCACGGGTTAAAATTGTTCGATTCACCTAAAAATAATTTCTCTGTTTATTTTATAATAGTTAAAAATGTTTTTTACAAACCCAGAAAAAATATATATTTTTTTTCACAAGGCCAGCATTACAACCACTAACAATATTCAATTGTAACCATTAAACGCTTTGATATTGTCAGCACAATAAGACAAAAATAACGAATTGATACGTATTTGATTAAAAGTTATTTGTACAAATATGGACTTAATACATGGGCTGAAAAGTCCGTAGGTGTCACTAATGAAAAATCCGATTAATTTTTTGGGAAAACACATGGAAAATATTGTTTTCAAAAATATTTTTAGTTTTCTTTCACACTAACCAACTTTAATAATACAAAAATGTAAACCTTCAGATAATACCTTTTAAAATTTCATGACAACTAGACCCAACTAGAGGTCTATTTTGGGGCCAAATATAAATCATTTTATAAGTCACTGAAATGTCAGAAAGGCGTTAGAGTGATTTTATCGCTCTCAAAGAAGACTATGTTGACGACTCAAGTCGAATTTTGCCAAACAATTTTTTTATTGGTTATTTTATGGACTTTTCAGCCGATGTGTTACATATAAATTACAACCTTGAAGTAAACAAAAATATTACAAATAACAATTCATTAAATTGCGTTTAAATTGTTGTATTGTTTAACTAGATTAGAGTGAGAGAAAACCTAAAAAATATTTTTGAAAACAAAAGTTAACAGATATTTTGTTCAACGACATTTTACATTTATTTTCCTTGTAAAATCGGGCAGCTGAAACCCAAACTGAAGTCCAAAGTTAAAAAAGAAGAACAGTTTTTGAGTTATGGTTAACAAATTTTTTAAAAAGTGGTTTTAATAATACTAAAATACCTCCGGACTAAATAAGTGGATTTAAATTTTTTTAATCTTTATTTAAAGGTAACTAAACGCTGTATTAGTATTTCCTACATCATTTTTCAATCTGATTATCGCCTTAGAAGCAATTAGTCGAAATATCGAAAATTTTACCGAAGTTTTGAAAAAAGATCTATTGTACATTTCAGAAAGAAAACTAGTTTTTTTAAATTCATTTCGTTATTAATGGTTCAAGTCTGGTCGATATAAATATTTGTATATTTTTCAAATTTGTTTCAAAACTCAAAATTTACTTGTGGTTAAGCTAATTTTTTGTTAAAATCATCGTTTAAACAACGTTTTTAGAAAAAGTTTTCAACAATCAACTACAAAATTTAACTAAACTAATATTTTTTTACATTTATTTAACAAAAAAAAAATCTTAAACATTTGCTTGTTGCCCCCCTGAAACATTTAAATTGCCCCCAAGTGGGGCGAGATTCAAAGGTTGGGAACCATTGCTCTTGTACTTACCGTAGCCATTTTTTGAAAAGTATTGATTTTTGTTTAAATTAAGGCAATATAAACATAAAAAATTAAAAAAATTACTTTTATTCTTTCATACACTCAAAATAATAACTCTGTTAAATACTCTGTAAAATGACTGTAATCTCAATTCGACAGATATTTGACAAAGTTATCTGCCGAAATACAGATTTTTAGAAAATACTAAGTATTTTCTTGTGACCGAAAATCAAAATTTTTTCTGTAATTTTACTTTTTAATCTTTATTTAATATAGATTTTAGAAAAAAACATTGCTTTTTTCTCGTAACCAAAATACTAAATTTCATCTGTAATGGTAATACCGATCTGTAATACAGTTTTCAAATAAAAATCTCTTCAAAAAACTTCGAAATATTTCAACCCCTCTTTCAAAAGCGTCTTAAATTACAAAAAAATCTGGTAAATTTTACGAGGATGTTGTGTAAAATTGGAGGTACTCTTGCACTTTAGGAAGGACAAATTGATCTGGAATGAAATAGTGACCGTTGTGTAAAAGCCATATCAAGCGCATTAAAAAGATATATAAGGAAGTCCAGGCATTTTTAAACGAGTTCCCTTTTATAAAAGTGTTTATTGGAATGAGCCTGCTCAAATGTGGAACTTAAAATAAGAATTTTATGAAAAAAAAACGTGAGAGCATCTAGCGAGTTTATAAATAATTTCTACAAAGTTAAACATTCGCATGCGAAACATTTAAGCGGGCGCATTTAAATGATGCCATTTCTCTTTATTTTGTGTAAATTTATTACTTATCCATGCTTCTTGGTACAATTCCGGTCGATTTCATAAACATTTTACAGATAATTCTGTAAATTTACAGTTTTTATTTATCGAAATCATTTTACAGAATTTTTTCGTAAAATAACAAAAAATCTTGCTGGTTGGAAATCTATGGTATTTTCTGCTGGTTTAGCAGAGTATCTTTGTATTTTAACAGATTGATTATTTTGAGTGTAAGAAATATAATTAGGTCAAAATTTAATAGTTTACAATTCAAAAAAAAAAAAATCATCAAAATCGGTCCAGTACTTTTAGCTGTACAACTGCAGCTCATGTTTTCCTTAAAAAAAAAAGCATTCTACAATACAGTGGCAATTTTAGTTCACCAAATTTTGCGTTATAAAATTTTAAAAATATTTCAGTAATTTATCTTTCAAAAAAAAAAAAAC
Organism: Pegoplata infirma; assembly: GCA_963921195.1. Lineage (NCBI taxonomy): Eukaryota > Metazoa > Arthropoda > Insecta > Diptera > Anthomyiidae > Pegoplata > Pegoplata infirma. The sequence goes on from OY992537.1 coordinate 83,776,737, forward strand.
AGAATTAAAAAATATTATTTATTTTTTTATAGCTGTAAAAAAAAATCACATGAAATCACACGGCTGTTTTTTTTAACCCCCTTTAAGTAAAACCACTTTCTTAAAAATTTGAAAATTTGAAAAATTAGGCACATCTCGAAAACTGTTCTACTTTTGAACCTTTGGACTTAATTTTCGGAAGCAAGATGTTACATTTAAAATAAATGCAAAATATGGTGGATTGCAAAATTTGGTTACAATTTGTAAACTGGTGTAATTAAGAACACAGAAATGAAAACTAGGTGGTGGTGGCTGTTTCCATCAGTAGTATAAAGGTGTTTTGACATTCGAGAGATTTTCGATCAATATTTAATTTTTTTTTTGTAATTTTATATTTTTTTTGTAACTTTTCAAATTTCCAAGGATTTTTTACAAAAAAAAAAAAAATAGTAAATTCACGTGATTTCCTTGTAAGTTTTATTGCGCCAATAAAGTTATAAACAGGGAAACCAAAAATATGCAGTATCATGTTTTTTCCTGTGCATTTTATTGATAAATAGGTAAGGTATTTATCCGTTTCAGAAGTTTTTAAGAAATCTGGCATCGATTTGTTAGAGCATATTTTTGCATATTTTAGCCTTAAGAGCATATTTTTGCATATTTTAGGTTTAAGAGCATATTTTAGCATAAGAGCATATTTTTAGAGCATATTTTCAATTTTTAGAGCATTTTTCCACTTTTTAGAGCATATTTTTACATTTTTAGAGCATTTTTTTTTTTTTAATTTTTAGAGCATTCTTTTCCAATTTTTTTTTTATGACATGTATTTTTAAATTTTTTATCCAACAAGAATGTTTTTTTTTTCAACAATTACGGAATTGTGACGATTGATTCCCATTTGGTCTGTTCTTGCTTCATATCGGTATATGAAACTATGTTTTCTTTAGATTCAGCAACTTGGCAGAAAACATTAAGGAAAATATTTTTGTAGAGCATATTTAACCCTCTTACTATCGGTATTTGGAGGGTCTATTCTCTAACAAATTGTAAAAAATACAACAAAAAAGTGGACATAATTTTTTTAAGAGCATATTTTTATTGTTTTTAGAGCATATTTTCCGTTTTTATGGGAATTTTTTAAGCGCATAAAACGTGTTTTTTAGAGCATATTTTTGGTTTCCCTGGTTATAAATTTACAATTTTATTGGCAAAAATCTTGAAAAATTACAAAAAATCTCGTAATTTTTGCTAGGAATTACACTGCGGAACACTAAAAAATAAACAAGAGTAACGACCATCATTTCTATATATTTCGGACATGCTGAATCGAATGGCGTACTCCGTTTTTCGATGTATGGTACAGTTTTCTTGTAAAATGTCATTAAAGATTGGCTGATTTTCAGCTGCTTTTTTAACAAAAAAAATTCCAAAGCTAATGATTTTTAAATTTTATGGCATGGAAAACAAAGATATAACTTGTAGCAATATTTCTAATATAAATTTGGTTTAAAGCTTTTCATCTTAACCCCTTTAATTCGCGGATTTCTTCATTTTTTTAAGTTTTCGCGAAATTAACCGCTAAATTGGTCTCTGATAAAAAACTTGCATTTTGTGGATCATAAAGGCGTCCATGACACTACGAATACTGGACAAAAAACATCTATGTTATATGGACCACCATGAAGAAAATCGCGAAAAACCGTTTTTTTGTATATGGCAGCATCACTTTAGGAGATGATTTGAGGCTTCATCTTTTAGTATATAATGTGGGAACCTTAAACAATAAACTGACCCAAAATTTGTCCAAAAAAGTTTTCATTTGCAAAAGTTATCTTAACAAAAACTGTTATTTCAGTGTTTGCGATACAATAATTATGGTTTTTGTTAAGATAACTTTTGCAAATGAAAACTTTTTTGGACAAATTTTGGGTCAGTTCATTGTTTAAGGTTCCCACATTATATACTAAAAGATGAAGCCTCAAATCATCTCCTAAAGTGATGCTGCCATATACAAAAAAACGGTTTTTCGCGATTTTCTTCATGATGGTCCATATAATATAGATGTTTTTTGTCCACTATTCGTAGTGTCATGGACGCCTTTATGATCCACAAAATGCAAGTTTTTTATCAGAGACCAATTTAGCGGTTAATTTCGCGAAAACTTAAAAAAATGAAGAAATCCGCGAATTAAAGGGGTTAAGATGAAAAGCTTTAAACCAAATTTATATTAGAAATATTGCTACAAGTTATATCTTTGTTTTCCATGTCATAAAATTTAAAAATCATTAGCTTTGGAATTTTTTTTGTTAAAAAAGCAGCTGAAAATCAGCCAATCTTTAATGACATTTTACAAGAAAACTGTACCATACATCGAAAAACGGAGTACGCCATTCGATTCAGCATGTCCGAAATATATTGAAATGATGGTCGTACCTCTTGTTTTCTAAAATAGTGGTTAGTTTTGTCACGCAGTGTTATCGTAAAATATGAGGTAGTAAAAAATCTACACCATTTCCAATTGTATTTCAGAAATTATCAATTGTATTTCTGAATTTATCAATTGTATTCAGTGTTGCCAATTTAGCTATTTTCCGGCTAGATTTAGCTCCTTTTGAACTCGTTTAGCCGGAGAAAAAGGCATTTAGCTCTTAGCCGTTTTTTTAACCATTTTCGAAAATATTTGAGCAGTTTTAGCCATTTTTGAGTTTTTGGTTAAAAAGTAATCTTTAGTGTGTTTTTTATACTAAAATAGAGAATTAATTGGGTTTTAAGTTTATACAGATCGATCACAGACCGTAATACTATTTGTTATAAAGGTTTAAGTTGAAAAATTTGGAGAAAATTTAATTTCTAAAAAGTATAGACATTTCTGGTATTCCCAAACCGGTTCCAAACACTTTTGTTTAGTGTTTTCATCAGAAGGCTTTTAAATGTTGGTTTGTTTTGTTAGTAGGTAATTGTTTTTCATATATTTCAGTTTTTTTTAACACTAGTCTGGAATAAAATCACGTATATTTTTTTCATATTCATACCATAAACATTATACAAAATTTTAGACGATCTAGCAATGCCCGTTTCTCTATCTTTTAAAAATACGCTAACGTCCAAAACTTTACTTGAAGGCTGATTGCTGAATCTTGGCATATATATTTTTGGAATTCTTCAGGTCAGGTTTCAGCGAAAACAGTCCCAAGAGTAAAAAGTTTCCTCTCGAATTCACGTGTTGAAAAGTTTTTTTAAGCCAAAATAACTAAAAAAAAATTTTTAATTAAATAAATTTTTTGTAGTCAAAATTTTCATATATATTTTTATAAAAAATTTTAATTTAAAATATTTAAATCATTAAAAAAGTGTTCTGAACACTCTTCATTTTACCTAAAATATGCCAAAACAGTAACAAAAGATCTCCTTATTTTAATATATGTATCAAAAACGGTACAAAATATGAATTTACACTAGTTTTTCTTAAAAAGTAAAATATATATTTTAGCCTTTTTTTAGACATTTTTTAGCCGTTTTTTCGCCGTTTTTTCAAAAGGATTTAGCCGTTTTTGATAACCAAGTTCTGGCAACACTGATTGTATTTTAGAAATTATCAATTGTATTTCAGAAGTTATCAATTGTATTTCAGAGCTTATTAATTGTATTTCAGAAGTTATCAATTGTATTTCAGAAATTATCAATTGTATTTTAGAATTTATCAATTGTGTTTCAAATATTATCAATTGTATTTCAGAAATTATCAATTGCATTTCAGAATTTATAAATTGTATTTCAGATATTATCAATTGTATTTCAGAAATTTTTAAATTGTATTTTAGGAAATATCAATTGTATTTCAGAAGTTAGTAATTGTATTTCAGAATAATCAATTGCAAAAAATTAAACAAATGTTAGTTTCTGAAATACAATTGATTATTTCTGAAATACAATTGATAATTTCTGAAATACAATTGATAATTTCTGAAATACAATTGATTATTTCTTAAATAAAATGGATAACATCTGAAATACAATTGATATTTCATAAAATACAAATAAAAATTTTTTTAAATATAATTGATAATTTCTGAAATACAATTGATAAATTCTGAAATACAATTGATAGTTTCTGAAAAACAATTTATAATATCTGAAATTTAATTGATAAATTCCGAAATTCAATTGATAATTTCTGAAATACAATTAATAATTCTGAAAAACAATTGATTATTTCTGAAATACATTTGATAAGTTCTGAAATACAATTGATAACTTCTGAAATACAATTGATAATTTCTGAAATACAATTGGAAATGGTGTTGTAAAAATAGGAAACCTTTCGAAAGTTACAAACTTTTCTTTTCGTTAGATTTTTTTGGTTTTTTGAGTGTACAAATGCAGAGATAATGTTAAATGCCCTTACCTCCTCTGAGTCTAAAAAAATATTCTATTCAAAATTTGCATATTTTTTACAATCACTAAAATACAAAAAAAAAAATATTTTCAGTTCACTATAATGTACTAGATCTTTACAAAACTAAATACGAAAAAATTTCATTTTTATTATTTTTATTATGGTTCAGACAAAACAAAAATTTGCAGACGCCTTAGCAAATGGTTTAATAAATTACAATTTCTCTAGTTTCTTTATTCCCTTAAAAACAAAAGAATACATGATACACATTGATGAGGGTGATGACGATGATGCTGATAATGATGAAATCATCATTGTAATCATCACTACCACAAAACAACACATTGAACATCAATGTCATCTTCAATAACATTTGCTATCAGTCTGTGTTTCTTCGTTTTTTTTTTTTTATTTTTTTGAAAATCAGTTGGGTTTTCATAAATGTCAATCTCAAAATACATGTTAGTGTTAATATGATGAAAACAAAACAAAAAAACACATTTTTAATGAAAAATATGAATAACAACAAAACACTAGTGAAAATAAAAAAATCGACTTCACCGAACCCATGAATACCCTTCACAGTAACCAAGATATTATTAATACAAATAAAATTGATTTCAAAAGCACTTTTTTAGTAATTGCAAATTGTAATTGTATATATCTACATTAAAATCTTGGTATTGACGTCACCATTCATGGGGAATTTCCGGAAACAAAATTGGTTCACACATTACAGAGAACACGCATTACAAGCACTTCGCAATAAATTTTAACGAATACACACACAAAGAACGTGTTCATATAAAAACATCTGTATTGACGTCACCTTTCATGGGAAATTTACAGAAACAAAATAGGTTCACGCATTATAGAAAAAACAAATTACGCGGGCAGTATACTAAAATGCATATAACTCATGAACAAATACACATACATAGACTGTATATAAAAAAAACTTGGTATTTACGCCACCTTTCATGGGAAGATTGCAGAAAAAAAATCGTTTCACGTGTTACAGAGAAAACGCATTAGAAACACAATGTAACTTATTTTTATATATAGGTTATTTTTGCGGTCCTCGACCGATATTTAAATGTGGTTAATATTTTAAAAATCCATATAAATTTATTTCATAAAAAAATGTCGTTTGGCGAAAATAAAAAATTCGCAATCATTTTGAATTACTTAATAATCATAAGCCACTGTACGAAAAAAAGGTTTTTGCAATAACATCAATCATACGCCACATATATCAAATAAACTGGTTTTTGGAATTATTCAATAATCATACGCCACATGTGCCGAGCTGACTTTTGCAAAAATATGAATCATACGCCAGATATGACAAAATATTTTTTTTTAAATATCAATCATACGTCACATATGATAAAAGCCCAGAAGAAATAAATCGAGATTTTGGCGACACAGCATCTGTTTATAGCATACCGTAGCGCATCCAAAGAGCGCTCTTAGGGATGCAGTAAAAGGAAGGGAAAAAAATTTTAATTTTTTTTTAAGATTTTTTATATAAAACTTATAATGTGTAATTATTTTTTGATAAAATTTCACACTTGCTTTCCTTTTTAATATTTTTAACACTTTTTGAATAAAAAAACATGAGTTTTAGACAAAGACACATGATTTGACTGCATCATTATTGCGCATTAATCAGCGCTGCAAAGAGCGCTTCAATCATAGCATCTTTGACCGCTGTTCCCAAAAAAAATCCCATAAAAAATGTGAAAATGAAAATGTCCGATATTTTTTTGATGTTCACTTCCGATTTTTTTTTTTTTTTATTTTGTTTCACATAAATAAAGTTTTGTAAAGTAAAACGAATGAATTTTTTTGTTATATTTTTTTAAATTTTAGTTATTTGATTTCAACTTTGAATTTACAGCATCTTTATTCTGCTTAAATCAGCTCTACAAAGATACATGAATTCACTGCATCTTTAATCTGCTTAAATCAGCGCTAAAAAGATACATGAATTTACAGCATCTTTATTCTGCTTAAATCAGCGCTCTAAAGACACGTGATTTCAGTGCATCTAAAGAGCGCTGTTTCTGTGTATCCAACTAGCGCTCTAAAGTGGGACATCGCCTTAGGGAATCATGCATGAATTCAGCGCAATTGGATGCGCTCCTTTACTCAAGTTCCCCTTCCAAAAGCTGCTGAACGTTCAGCAAAATTTCTGCTGGGAGATTTTAAATTGTGGGACTCACTTTACTAAAGGTCATTTTACATCTGGTATTTTTAAATTTACAAAAATTAATAAAAAAATCTTTTACTCAAAATTTAAAAATTTGTAAACAAACCTGATAAATTTTTTTTCACGTTAGAAAATTAACTATTACTTACAAATGACATTTTTTTGGATTCGGCTTCTACTAGTTTTTTTTTTTGTGTTAAGTAGGATGGGCCGTTTTTACACCTTTTTCTCTGATTGGAAATACCCAGGCAGAAACTGTCAACCGTTCCAAAGAAAAAGTCTCGGCAAAGCACTTTACTTTTAGTGTAGAATGTAGTATGAATTCGAAAAAGTGCTTTCCATTCGCTTTGCCAATGTTTTTCTATTTAAATCCGTTCGAAGTATACATTTTTTTATTAAAATTTATTAATTTTCATAACAATTGGAATATTGATAGTTCTCGTGATATGTCACTTAGACACAATGACCTACATATTACAAACTTGACACCTTTTATATAAAAACACCTGTTTCTTTCGTGATGAAGTGTCTTAAACTCCGGATACATCACATGTGAAATGTCAATGGGGTATCCCTTTGGAACACTATCCGATTCGGTTCAATACACCACTTTTTTCGGGACTTTTATTTGAAAACGCAAAGAAAACTCCAAACAAATTTTTTCCGGGACTTAGAAAATATTTCAAAGTTTGCCCAAAATTTTCTTATCCTAATAAATTAGTCAATAAATTTTTTATCCTTATTTAATAAATTTCTTTATTTAAATAAACACCAAAAAAAGTTGTGTCTTATGGACTTATACAATTTTGATTCGCCCATTTTTTTGTTCTAAAAGTGCTATAATAGTACCATACCGTTTACCGCGGTTATCATTTTGGACGCTGGGGGAGTACTAAACTGTGATGCTTTCCCAGCACACAAGCGACCATAAAAGGTACTTTCCCCTTCGTATTTTTCTGCCTGGGTAGTTATCCGGGAAAGTGGGCCCCACTCACTTTTTTAAAAGAAAAAAGAGTTGTTCAATGTTCAGTTTTTTTTAATGACTATATCTGTTCTTTGTTTCAAAAATAACAACATAAAAAATAATGATATTCATTAGCATTCAATTGTAAAAGACATTTATTTTTTTCTGTAAGTAAAAATAAGTGATTCTTCTTTAGTTTATAATGATTTGTGTACGTTATTTTTTTTAATTATTGGCATTTTTTAAAGAGAAGTTATTAGTTTTTACCTACTTGTGTTGGTTAATTTTTTTTAGACAAAAAATTCAAAAAAATTTTTACAGAAATATAAAAACATGTTTGTATTAAGTGACTTTGGCACGATAGGTAGAATGTCTAGCCAGAATGTAGTTGATTGCGGGGACGATTCCCCAAAAATTTTATTTAAAATTGTTTAAAATAAAATTTAGTAGAAAATTTGTAAAAATAACCAACGAAATCTTTAATTTTTAATGTTTCGTAGGCATTTTTTTAATTTGTTGGTAAAAATAACACAACAATCAGTAATATTTAATGTTTTCGTATGTTTCTTTTTTAATTTGTTTAAAAAAAAAGAGACGTTTTTTTTTTTTATTTCTTTATCTTTTTAATTTCTTTATCTTTCTCAATAATCCATATTCATAAAAAAGGGTTTTTTCTCTGTAATATCTGTATCATGCATAGAAATTGGTCCAAAAACAACAAAATTGAGTTTTGGTTCTATTTAAAGACAGGATACATTGTCATTGAAAGGTAAAAAATTTATTTATGAATAAAGATTATCAAATAATAAAGATAATCAAATATAAAAACTTATTTTCCATGCTTGCAAAAATTAAAAAAAAAAAAAAAAGACGATATTGTTCGATTCCAAAAACGGTTTGCAGGTATGTTTCTGGTATGGGTGGGCCATTTTTAATGAGTAGCCGATCAAAAAAAGTCTAAAAACGGGCCATCTTTTAAATCGCCACTTCGGTGCTTAGTTACCGTTAAAATTAAATACCGAAAAATAAGAGTAACACGAGTAAAAATAATTTAATATGTACTTTTATATAGTCATATTATTTCATATATGTTCATTAGGGTGTCCCACAAAAAAAAGTTGTCCGGGCTCAAGCATAATTTGAAAGCTTATAGGGTAAAGTATTTTTGAGATTTTTTTCATTTTTAATGAGTAGCCGATCAAAAAAAGTCTAAAAACGGGCCATCTTTTAAATCGCCACTTCGGTGCTTAGTTACCGTTAAAATTAAATACCGAAAAATAAGAGTAACACGAGTAAAAATAATTTAATATGTACTTTTATATAGTCATATTATTTCATATATGTTCATTAGGGTGTCCCACAAAAAAAAGTTGTCCGGGCTCAAGCATAATTTGAAAGCTTATAGGGTAAAGTATTTTTGAGATTTTTTTCAGATTTTTCGGAAAAGGTTATAAGGTCGCGCAAATCGATTTTTTGCAAAAAACCGGCTTTGCCGACCGTTTTTTAACTTTCTTTATAAAATCGTTAATAACCACGAGTTTCTTCAATCCTGAGGAAATATTTTTAAAGAAAAATGTCCAAACTTTATTTTTGTGTGCATAACCTATAAGTTTTGGCAACTCTTTTGCTCATTTGGGTACCCTACATTAGATTTTTTCGTAAAATTTCCATAAATTTTGAAAATAACGCTTTCTAACTTTATAATTTAGCAACAATAATTTTTTAATTCGCTCTTACCGCTCCAAAGTAATACCATTTTAAAGCTTTCAACCCATTGTATAAAACTAATAATAAAATAAAATATTGAATTTAAAAAATATATTGTCTTCCACTATTTAATATCTTAGGGTAAAAACTTGTAAATAGGTTATATATGATGGGTTTAAAAGCTGAATACCGGGACTCTGAGATGCAGCTTTCAGAAATAACAAACAAGAGTGTTAAATTCGGTTGTGCAGAAAATTTTATGCCCTACAATATGTAAAAAAAATAAAAAAAAATAAAAAAAATATTTTTAAAAATGTTTTTTGACAAGGCAGTCTTGGTGGTCCCAAGCGGCGGCCGTAAGGGGAGACCTTCCCCCTCGCGATAAATGTTACCAATACATTCATTGTGCTTTTTCCATTGAAGTAATCAAATTTTCGTCATTATTTGAATAAATCCGCGCCCACAAAATGGGGCGGGCCGAAAATAAGCATTTTCTTATTTCCTAGGCGCAGGTACATGACTTTATATATCTTCTTTTACAAAAAGTTTTATTTTTTTAACAAAAATACAAAATATAATGTAAAAATATACGTTATTTGTTGATTCTTCAAAGGGCAACTTTTTTCCCCCTTGACCGATTTTTCCCATTTGTGAAGATAACCTTCCTATGACCATAAGACATATTCGTGCCTAATATCAGGAGTCTATCTCTTTTATTTTTGACTCCATCGTGTCTTATACTGCCTGAAAGACGGACATTTTGACCTACTATCCTAAATTTCCACCAAACGTGACTTGTTAGGGAGTTCCTAAAAGCAGTTTTATGTTCAGCATAAAAAAATCTTAAGAATCCAACTTCTCACATTTCTGTTACTGACCAAAACTCGAATTTTTTGAGGTCTTTATTGTACAATGGATTGAAATCTTTAAAATGGTATTACTCTGGTACGGTAAGAGCAAATTCAAAAATTATTGTTTCAAAATTATTTAGAATTATTTGATCTTTCAAACTGCATTGTTACTTTTTTTGACTTTCATAGAAATTTTAAAAGTTACAAAACGTTACTTTCAAAAATTGTGGAAAATTTACGAAAAACCCTTATGTAGGGTACCCAAATGAACAAAAGCATAGCCAAAACTTTTAATTTATGCACACAAAAATAAAGTTTGGACATTTTGCTTTAAAAATGTTAACTCAATAGTAAAGGTGTCCTAACGACTAAGGTAATTTTTCAAAATCACTTTTTAATACGTGGTAGGGTCCTAAATTGTAGTTTTGTATCTAAAAATGAGTGAGCCAAAATTTGGAGACAATCGGATAAAAATAACTCGTGCCGAAAATGGATTGAAGTTTTGGGACACTCTTATCTGATGAAAAAACACGTTTTTTCTAGTTTTTTTTAAAATATTGGTATATGGTATTTTTTGTTAATTTTTTTGTTAAGTAATATGAAAATGGTAATAAATTACCTTTTCAAAAAGCTTAAATAAATTCAAATCGGATAAAAATAAGCATTTTACGCATACATGCCCCAGACCATTGCATGGTTTTTAAAGCCAAAATTTGAAAATTTTCAAAATTTTTAGGCAAAAAAATAAAAAAAATTAAATTTTACTTTATAATTATATTAAATACATGTTATAGATAAAAACTAACAGATATGGTAGTCTAACTTTTTTTTTTCATTTGGCGTGGGTAGTGATATAATTTCCGCGGATTCCAAAGAAAATGAGTTTTTCTAAAATAATTTAGCAAATATGGGAAACAATTTTCTGTATTGTATTATACGAAGTGAAATACATAAATTCTGTAAATTTTTTGAGAATTCGGGCATCTTTAACCCCTTTTCGTCGAGGTGAAATGACAAATTTGAGACGTTATACATTTCTATAATACAAAATATCTGCATATATCCGATTTCTCAAAAGTTACAGAATTTACGTTTTACACTTCGATCCGCACAATAGAGCACAAATTTTCAAAAATTTGCTTAATTATTGTAGAAAAACGCATTTTATTTGGAATCCGCGGAAATTTTATCACTACACGCGCCAAATAAAAAAAAAGCTTGACTACCATATCTGCTATTTTTAATCTTAAACATGTTTTCAATTTGATCATAAAGTAAAATTAAATTTTTACTATTTTTTTGCCTAAAAATTTTGAAAATTTTGAAATTCTGGCTCTAAAAAACATACAATGGTCTGGGGCATGTATTCGTAAAATGCTTATTTTTCATCCGATTTTAATTTTATTAATCGTTTTGAAAAGGTAATTTAGTACCATTTTCATATTATTTCACAAAAAATTTAACAAAAAATATCAAATACCAATGTTTTTCCAAAAACTAGAAAAAACGAGTTTTTCGTTCTTATAAGAATGTCCCAAAACTTCAATCCATTTTCGGCACGAGATATTTTTAGCCGATTGTCCCCAAATTTTGGCTCACTCATTTTTAGATACTAAAGAACAATATAGGACCCTACCAGGTATAAAAAGGTGATTTTCGATTTTAAGGACACCTCTACTCAATAGTAAAGAATATCGTGTTTATTGGCGAACTTATAAAGAAAGTTAAAAAACGGTCGTCAAAGCCGATTTTAAGCACAAAATCGATTTGCGCGACCTCAAAAACTTTTCCGAAAAATCCGAAAAAAATCTCAAAAATACTTTACCCTATAAGCTTTCAAATTATGCTTGAGCACCCAAGAAAATCGAATAAAGGTTTTTTTTTTGGGACGCCCTAATGTTCATGTGTGACACTATGTATTGCGATATATGTAAGTTTATATCATAAATATTGATGTGTGAGTTTTTTAAGATATCGCCATACATAACTATATATAAAAATATCTGGTCCCATGCATCATTCCAAATTTTTTGAGTATTTGATATAAAATTTTTTAAGTATTTTATTTGCCTCCGTTTTTTTGTTTTTTTTTTTTAAGGTTTTTTCCAAGACCATTTTTTGTATAGCGAATATTTTCAATTGTTTTATATAAAATTTCATATGCCTCCAAATTTCATTTATTTTTTTAAGTTTTTTCCAAGCACAACTTGTTGTATCACGAATATTTTTCAAGTGCTTTATATAAAATTTAATACGACTCCATTTTTAAAACTTTTTCTAGTTTTTCCAAAAAAAATTATTGCAAATATTTTTTTAAGTATTTTATATAAAATTTTACATGACCCCATTTTTTAAATATTTTTCCACGAATATTTTCTAAGCCTTTTATATAAAATTTTATATGACTCCATTTTTAAAAAAATTTATAAATTTTTTCAAGGCCAAATTTCATTATGATAATATTTTCTAAGTGTTTTATATAAAATTTTACATGACTCTATTTTTTGAAATTTTTTTCAAAGAACAACTTATTTTATTATTTTAATTTTTATTAAAAACTAGCTGACCCGGTCCGCGTTGCCGGCCCTAAAAAAATCTGTTTTGTATTGCATCTCGATTAAAATATACAGCGACAAACAAAACTAAAGCACGGCAGCAGATCCAGCTAGTAGCCTGTATCAATTAGCACTATCTATAGAGACATTTTAACAAAATTGATTCAGCCGTTTGCGCGTGATTTCGAAATAGGCATATTTTATGCATCTTTCATTTTATGCATCTTTATCGAATCGTGCTTTAATATAGCATAAAGTTTCAAGTTGCGTCCACTGTTAGTACTATCTGTGCTGCTTATTTCATTCAAATCGATTAAGCCGTTTTTGTGTAATTGCGGAGGAAGAAATAATTTAATTTAATACAAAAAGAGAGTAGCGTTTTATACCCCTTTGCCGAATCGGGCTCTTATATGACCTATAGTTACCGCTTGGATAGTATTATTGGTAGTGATAGATTCGACTTAACCATTTTTAAGTGATTGCAAAACAGATAGACATAACGTTCAGTATAGCACAAAGAGGAATGGCAATTTACGCCTAATTGTCCACGCGTGGTCTTATATGTCTTGTAGTTCCACCATCGTTAAGCACTATCTGTGCAGCAAATTTTATTGGGATCGGTTTTACCGTTTTTGCAAAAATATGTTTTTATTTAACAAAATGGGGTGTGGCAATTTTCGTCCTTTTCCCGATTGCGTTTCTATAGTTTCCGCTCAGTTAGTACTATCATTAGTAAAAACCTTAACGAAACCGTTTTATCCGTTGTTTCGTGACTGCAAAACTGGCATATGTATGTATATAAAGTTCAGTGTAGTACAGAGGAAAGTGGTAATTTTCGCCTCTTTTTCCAATTATGATCTTATATGGCCTAAATAAGCACTATCTGTAGTGAAAAAATCTAGAGAATCAGTTCAGCTGTTTTTGCGTGATTGCGAAACAGGCAGACAACCTTCAACATTTCCAATCGTAGTCTAATATGACCCATAGTTCCGCTCTCCGTCAGAACTATCAATACTGAAAATGTAATTAAAATTGGAGCAGCCGTTTTTGAGTTAATGCGGAGCAAGCAGAATTAACTTTCAATCCAATAAAAAGGGGCGTGGTATATGACGGCCCTTTATCCGATAAGGCTCAAATTTTGCACATAGTAAGTACTCGGTTAGTACTATCTTTGGTTTAAATCAAAATCGGTTCATTGGTTTTTTATATATAGATGTCATTAGTGGTGGAATGTAAAAATTTGATTTTGCCACGCCCCTCCGCCCACCGACAGAAAATCAAAAATCTGACCGCACAGTGTTACTCCCCAGGCTATTCTGAATATTCCCTGAAAATTTCATCAAGATCGGTCCAGCCGTTTTCGAGTCCATACGGAACATACATACATACATACACACATCCATTTTTATATATATAGATAGACTAAAAAAATCATCCGATTTATAAAATTGTATAAATTTTTATATAATTGGATATAATTTTATATAAATGGATAAGACCAAGACTCCAAAACTAAAAAAAAGTAATGCTGCGCCATATATCATTTGATCCCAAAAATGGAGGATCCAAAATACATATGAATATATTATTAGATCAAATTTGATACAATTAGATATAATTTTATCCCAAAAATGGAACGGCCAGAGTAAAAAAGTTTTTATATAATCATATAGTTTTTAATTAAATAAATAGATCCATTATTTGATCCCAAAAATGGAGGATCTAAAAATATATGTTTATATCTTATTAGATAAATTTTGAAATAATTAGATATAATAAGATCCCAAAAATGGAACGGTTAATTTCATATGATTTGATATTGAAGATCATATTATATCTAAGAAGACATAATTAGATATTATAAGATGTTATTGGATCTAATTTTTTATAATATCAAATTAGATACACATTGTCCTTAAACCAACTTTTAATGAAGAGTCTTATCACATAATTTTTTTTTAATGATTTGGATTATTTGCATTCTAAAACGTGTGTAAAAAAATTATAGCACATAACTTGTCGAGCCGTTTTTGAAAAAAACTCATTTTGAAAAATATTACCCGTTTTCAATTAAAAATTTCAATATTTAAATTTTTTAAATGAAAAAAAAAAATCATCAACGCTAAAAATATGTATCGTCCATTCGATAAGATATTGCCCATTCCATTAGATATATCCCATTCTTTAAGAAATTTTACATAATGCCTTTAAAATTGCATGGAAACTCCCTTAGGAAGTGAAGATAGGTTGTTAGTATGTTCCAAAAAAATGTTGGCGAGTAAGAGTTAAGGGGGGGTCGGTCTTAGTTTTTTATCCCTCAAGAAGCCCCCTTGGAGCGGTAGGAGCGGATTTATAAAAAAAAAAGTTGAAAAAATAAATAGCATTGGGTGGGGACCACTTTAATGATTGAAGAAAGATGGTAAGCATGTTCTGAAAAAATGTTGGGGTTGAAAAACTATTGGAGGTCGGTCATACATTTGACTCCTCCAGAGCCACCCTTAAGATAGTTAGAGGTACGAGCAATTTTATCGTTGTAATCCTTGTATGGAAGCCCCCTTTCGAATTGGAGATGGGGCTTAGGTATGTTTGGGAAAAATATTAGGGATGGAAAATTAATGGGGGTCGGTCTCACATTTTACCTCTTTTTAAGCGACTCTAAGACAGTTGTGGAGCTTTTTGTGTTGGGCGTGTAAGTGTAAGAATTCACAAAAAGCCACACAAGTGACCCAGAGTCGCCAAAAACGAGGTAAATGTAGGATTTTTTCACCCTAACAATTTTTTGTTCCATATAGGGGCTTCCATACGAAAACAACATTTTTATAAAAAAAAAAATCCTACCGCTAGAGGCATTCTAGAGGCATTCTACCCCTCCTTGAGGGGTAAAAAGTAAGACCGACCCCCCTTAACTTCTACACCTCAACATTTTTTCGGAACATACTAACAACCTATCTTCCCTTCCTAAGGGAGATTCCATGCAATTTTCAAGGCATTATGTGAAATTTCTTAAAGAATGGGATATATCTCATGGAATGGGCAATATCTTATCGAATGGACGATATATATTTTTAGCGTAAGTCTCCTTGTTGATGAATTTTTTTTTTATTTCACCAATTTAAAGCATTTAAAAAAATTAAATATTGAAATTTTTAATAGAAAACGAATAATGTTTTTCAAAATGAGTTTTTTCAAAAACCGCTCGACAAGTTATGGGCTATAATTTTTCACACACTATTTAGAATGTAAATAACCCAAATCAGTAAATAAAATTAAAAGTTGGTTCAAGGACACCGTGCTTTATATAAAATTTTATATGACTCCATTTTTAAAAAAAATTAATAGTTTTTTCAAGGACAAATTTTTTTATGAGAATATTTTCTAAGTGTTTTATATAAAATTTTACATGACTCCATTTTTTGAAATTTTTTTTAAGAACAACTTATTTTATTATTTTAATTTTTCAACTTTTTATTAAAAACTAAAAAAAAGACATCCGATTTATTAAATTGTATAAATTTTTATATAATTGGATATAATTTTATACAAATGAATTAGACCAAAACTCCTCGACTAAAAAACAGTAATACAGTGATATATATCATTTGATGATCCCAAAAATGGAGAATCTAAAAATATATGAATATATCTTATTAGATCAAATTTGATATAATTAGATCCCAAAAATGTAATGGTAAATGTTATCTTATTTGATATTATAAAAAATTAGATCTAATAAGATGTAATAATATATAATTATATCTTATTATATCTAATATGATCTTCAATATCACATAAGATTAAATGTACCGTTCCATTTTTGTGATCTAATTATATCTAATTATAAAATTGATCTAATTAGATATAATAATATATTTTTAGATCCTCCACTTTTGGGATCAAATGATGGATGTATTTATTTATAATTATATTAAATTATTATATCAAAACTTTTTTACTCGGGTCGTATCAAATTCGATATGAAATTATAAATAAACTGATATTATTAGATTATATTCCAACAAATCTAAAAAAAAATTAGCCAAATTTTGAAAAATTTTACAAGTCCTGAAAAAGTTTTGTAGAATTTTCTAAGTCCTGGATAAAAAATATTTTTGGTAAATTTTTTGCGTTTTGAAGTAAAAACTTATTAACAAAGTTTTAAGAAAAAATTTTTTAAATTTCGATTTTTTTTTAAATTTCTAAGTCCCAGACAGAATTTTTTTTGCAATTCCCGAAAAAACTTGGGATAAATTTGTAAATTATGAGATAAAAAAAAAATATTTTATGCAAAATTCTACATATTTTATCTTATGATATAAAATTATATACAATTATATCAAATTAGATAAACCCAATATTCGGATCAAAAACCATCATATTTAATCTAATATAACAAATTTTGAGCTATTTTGATCCACCAATTTCATCATCTTATTTTATCCAAATACGTGTTGGGCCATATCAAATTATATATGGCTCAATTTCAAATTATATATGGACCTGTATACTTATTTTTAGTCGGGTAAAATCATTATTAAGGGATTTAAATTTTACAAAAAATTTTTGTGTCTTAGAAAATTTAAAAACATTTTTTCGGAACTCAAAAACTTTTCAAAAAAATAAAATTTCTTCTAAAAACATTTTCAATGGTTTCTTTACTCCAAAAAAATTGCCAAAAAAATTTTGTGTCCGGGACTTTGGAAAATTTTCATAAAATTTTTTAGGACTTGAATTTTTTTTTAATTGTCCGGGACTTAGAAAATTTTGAAAAATTTTTTCGGGATATAATAATAAATAAAATCATATATCTTTGTATCTGCCATATCTAAAAAATCCCGACCTTATATCCCGAGCAAAAAAAAGTAATATGACGCAAAATTAAATTAAATATGAACAGATATGCTTTTATGTAAATCATATTAATTTTGATCCGAAAATTGGCGGATCGAATACGATTATATCAAATTCTATTATTTTTGATAAAATATTATCAAATTTGATTAAGTTTGATCCCAAAAATGGGTCTATCTAATTGTATTAAATCATATCTTATCTGTTAAAATTAGATAAAATTTATATAATAATATAAAATTTGGTAAAATTTTTTGGAATTTTAAATGTGAAATTAGAAATATTTATATCAGATTGGATACATTATCAATTAGAATAGTTTTTATTGCATTCTTCGAAATTTTTTTAGGGACTTAGCAAATTATTAAAATTTGTCAACTATTTTTTTTCTAAAATCATTTTTAAATCCCAAAAAATGTTTGTGTCTTAGAAAATTTAAAAACATTTTTTTGAAACTTAAAACTTTAAAAAAAAAAATTCTCCTAAAAATATTTTCAATGATTTTTTTACTTCAAAAAAAAAAAATTTCCAATAAAATGTTGTGTCCTGGATTTTGGAAAATTTACATAACATTTTTTTAGGACTTGCAAATTTTTTATTTATTTTTTTTAATTGTCCGGGACTTGAATTTTTTTTTCGGGATATAATTATAAATAAAATCATATATCTTTTTATCTGTCATATCTAAAAATTCCCGACCTTAAATGTCATATCTAATTTCATATAGATCGGTATATCAATAGATATGAATATGTATGTTATCATATTACAAAAAAAGGAAAAATACAAAGCTATATATAAACTTATATGTCCATATCAAAGTTCATGCATAACCATATATAAATATAAATAATTATATAATAGCATATATGATTATATCAGATCTTTCTTACTCGGGCTAGTAAAAATAATCATATATAACAATATATAACTTGATGCATCGCGTGAGATATTTTCTAAATTTTTTAAATGCAGTCATATGTAGTTATATATAATTTAATCATGATTCGGATTAGAAGTGTACGGTTGATATAATTATATAAAATTATATGGGGGTCAATACAAAATTTTATTTTCTGTATAATTTAACATAAAATTATATATAGCTTATTCTGTTCCATATAAAACTACCCGAGTAAAAAAAAGTTATATGACGCAATATTTAATTTTATATGAACAGATATGCTTTTATGTAAATCCATATTAATTTTGATCCGAAAATTGGCGGATCGAATATTATACGATTATATCAAATTCTATTATTTCTGATAAAATAATATCAAATTTGATTAAGTTTGATCCCAAAAATGGGCCTATCTAATTGTATTAAATCATATCTTATCTGTTAAAATTAGATAAATTTTTATATAATTAGATGAAATCTGGTCAAATTTTTTGGAATTTTAAACGTGAAATTAGAAATTATTTTATCAGATTGGATACAGAATCAATTAGAAGAGTTTTTATTGCATTCTTCTGAATTTTTTTCGGGACTTTATTAAATTTTTTTATTAAAAATTTTTATTTTTTTTTTTAAATCAGTTATAAGTGATTTAAAATTCTAAAAAATGTTTGTGGCTTAGAAAATTTAAAAACATTTTTTCGGAACTTAAAAATTTTTCAAAAAAAAACAAATTTTTTCCTAAAAACATTTTCAATGATTTTTTTTACTCCAAAAAAAATTGCCAAAAAAATTTTGTGTCCGGAACTTTGGAAAATTTTCATAAAATTTTTTAGGACTTGAAATTTTTTTAATTGTCCGGGACTTAGAAAATTTTAAAAAAATTTTTTCGGGATATAATTATAAATAAAATCATATATCTTTTTATCTGTCATATCTAAAAATTTCCGACCTTATATGCCATATCTAATTTCATATAGATCGGTATATAAATAGATAGGAATATGTATGTTATCATATTAAAAATAAGGAAAAATACAATGCTATATATAAACTTATATGCCCATAATAAAGTTCATGCATAACCATATATAAATATAAATAATTATTTAATAGCATATATAATTATATCAGTTCTTTTTTACTCGGGTACATATGTTTCCAATTAACCAAAAATTTTCTAAGTTTTTTAAGCCAAGTATAAGAAACTTTTTAAAATGTTCCTACCCGAGTAAAAAAGATCTGATATAATCATATATGCTATTATATAATTATTTATATTTATATATGGTTATTCATAAACTTTGATATGGACATATAAGTTTATATATACCCAGCAAAATTTTTGGTTGCAAAGAACCGATTGTGGAACAACTTATACTTCCCTAGAACCTGTTCTAATTCTTGTGCAACACCGATTCTTTTTACATAGGGATTGTCCCAAAAGCAACAGGTGTTTGTAAGCAAAATTAGAACATATTATTGTTCTTCGGAATCGGTTCCAGAAGTAAAATTTGGAACTGAAATGAGAATTAAAGAAATATTTTATATTGCATTAATTTATTAAACAAAGATAAATACAATTATATCTGACATGAAGTATTCACAGTTTTTAACACACATATATCCTTTTGCGCCTCCAAAATTTCATTTTGGGCCTTACAATAATGACGTACCAGAACATGAATTTTCTGCAAACTAAAATAAAAAACATAATATTATTAGTATTTGGCCCTACCCATACAATGAAAATTTAACTTACTCAACTTTTTATCAATAATTTTCACGATTATCAGGATATTTTAAGCGAATTTCTTGTTTTTTCTTTGTTAACAAAAAAAGAAATGATTTAATTTTTTAATTTTTTTGACACATAATTTTTTTCCCAATTTCTGAGAACCAAAATGTAATGAAACTTTGATTGCAGAGAACATGTTTCAGAACAACTTTCACTTAACTTGTTCTGAATAATAAAAGTGTAATAGTGTATGATTACCGAAGAACCTGTTCTAGAACAAGTGTTGTCAGAATCGGTTCTGAAAAATTTTCCTGGGTAGCATTGTATTTTTCCTTATTTTTTAATATGATAACATACATATTCATATCTATTTATATACCAATCTATACGAAATTAGATATGACACATAAGGTCGGGAATTTTTAGATATGGCAGATAAAAATATATATGATTTTCTTTATAATTATATTCCGATTTTTTTTTTTTTAATTTTCTAAGTCCCGGACAATTAAAAAATAATTAAAAAATTTTTAAGTCCTATAAAATTTTATGAAATTTTTCCAAAATCCCGGACACAAAATTATTTGGCAATTTTTTTTTGGAGTAATAAAATCATTGAAAATGTTTTTAGGAGAAATTTTATTCTTTTGAAAAATTGTTAAGTTCCGAAAAAATATTTTTAAATTTTCTAAGACACAAACACTTTTTGGAATTTTTAAATCCCTTAAAAATGATTTTAGAAAAAAATTGAC
Organism: Pegoplata infirma; assembly: GCA_963921195.1. Taxonomy (NCBI): domain Eukaryota; kingdom Metazoa; phylum Arthropoda; class Insecta; order Diptera; family Anthomyiidae; genus Pegoplata; species Pegoplata infirma. The sequence goes on from OY992537.1 coordinate 83,797,643, forward strand.
AAATTTTTAATACTTTGCTAAGTCCCGAAAAAATTCCGAAGAATGCAATAAAAACTCTTCTTAATGTATCCAATCTGATAAAATAATTTCTAATTTCACGTTTAAAATTCCAAAAAATTTGACCAAATTTCATCTTATTATATAAAAAATTATCTAATTTTAACAGATAAGATATGATTTAATACAATTAGACAGACCCATTTTTGGTATCAAACTTAATCAAATTTGATATTATTTTATCAAAAATAATAGGATTTGATATAATCGTATAATATTCGATCCGCCAATTTTCGGATCAAAATTAATATGGATTTATATAAAAGCATATCTATTCATATATAATTAAATATTGCGTCATATAACTTTGTTTTACTCGGGTAATAAAACCATTTTCGTATAAGATAAGATTAAAATAGACACGAACCCATATTAAATTTTATATATTCTAAATATGATTTTTTTTTTAATTACACCGTTAAAAAGAAAAACTAAAAAAAAATATTTTACAAATTTAAGTTTTTTGTGTTATTTTTCTTATAAACCGGAAGATATCTTTAATGGGTTTAAGAGTCTATAAGAAAGAATGGACTTTTGCCTAAATTTTGAGCGCATAACAGTTAAGATTGATCATCCGGTTTTTGTTTTAGAGCCTTTTAAAAATTGTGCTTTTTCTAATTATTCACAGTGTTTTTTTAAAATACATGTTTGGCCAATAATAGTCCAACAACTTAAAATTTTTTTGATCATATATTTGAGATCATAGTTCAATTCTACTCTAACGCTTTATACCAGATTTTTATTCCTCCCAGTGGCTGCTGTGCAGGCTTTCAAAAAAATGCAAAAATCGCGTTTTTTCGCATTTTCAACCGCGAATAATTAAAATTCTAGACGTGATGGAAAAATTTGATGCACTGATTTGGAATCAGCGAGTCAAAATCTTTAAAAATTTTATATCAAACTTCAAACCGGAGTCAAAAACCTTCGATTTGTTGAGCGGTGTTATTTAGAAAAAAATCTATCTTTTAAACTGCATCATTACTTTTTTGTCTTTTATAGAAATTTTTAAAGTAACAAAGCGTTATTTTCAAAATTTATGGAAAATATAAGAAAATAAAGATTGGACATTTTGCTTTAAAAATGTTACTCCAAAAGTGAGGAAAATCGTAGTTATTGATGAATTTATAAAGGAAATTCGAAAAAGGCCTGCAAAACCGATTTTTGTATTTTGTGTTTTTTTTAACTGAAAAAAAATCTAAAAAAAATGCTTTAAAACCTTTTAAACCTATGGAACCTATGAAAATCGGAAAACAACTTTTTTTGTGAAAAAAAAAAACTTTTCGTCAAAATAATTTTCTATTCTAAACAAACAATATCGTTTAAGGCATTACAGAGAACATCAATTACAAACACAATAGAGGTATTCAGAGTCTTGCTTGCCAGCCCTGGCACTGGTGGTAAAAGAGCACTTTTCAAAACTACTTTTCAAAATACATGTATTTTTTGAAAGAAGTACTCTTTTGCTACATTTCCAGGGCTGGCAACAAGACTCTGAATACCTCTAATGTATCTAATTTTTTTTTTATTATAAATAGGTTAATAATTTAATCTTTAATATAATTTCTCATTTCATATATCAACCAACGCCTGATACTGACAATATTGACATTTTATTAAAATGCCGCATATAGTGGAGTAAATTACAAGTGACATGCCAGCAATTGGATTGTATGCAACGTCATGCCGAGGGGCATGGAAATTTGTGGCATAAGCAGGCAATTGTCTTAAATGAAAATCATCATCAACAACAACTACATGAACAGCAACTACAACAACAATTACATCAACAGCAACAACAACAACAAAAGACTGAAACACACTTAACATTAGCAAACCAACTTATTTTATCAACATCATCATCAACGGCAACAAATGTAACAGCATTAACCGATACAACAACGACAACCAATACTACGACAACAACGGAAGAGGAAGTTGAAACGGAAACATCGTCAACGGTGTTAAGTGCGGTTTCTTCTCATGAAGAATCGACAACATCATGCGGCTCATTAGTAATAAAGGGGGCAACACCATCGCCACCGCCGCCACCACCACAGCAATCAACACCATCAATATCGCCATCAGTAGTGACTTCAGAAGATATTACAAAGTCCCTACAAATGGGAATTACAGCAAAACATTTAACAATTCTAACATCATCGAACTCTTCTACCTCTACTTTATTACAAATACCAACAACACTATCAACATCAAATGCATTAAATTCCTACACCTCTTTGCCATTAACATCAACATCAACAACTACAACATCAGCCGCAGCAAAAGCAGTTTCAAATTCTTCATCTACTATGACGAAACCTAATGATTGGGTTGTAATTCCGGTGTTTGCGGATATTGTTAAATTAGCACTGGCAGGACGTGAAGACTGTTTGCAACGGTAAGTGAATCATTATTAACACAAGCAGTACCCAAAAACTACGAGATATGATAATGGTGATGATGATAATGATGATGATAATGGTTATGATAATGATAATAAGTATTACCAACCATATGTAAAACACAAACAAACATAAACTTCAGCAAAGGAATTAGTATCCTGATAACCACCTCAAAATAAACATTGCAATAATTTCAAAGTGTATATATTCTCATTTGAGTGAATATATGTGTATACCAAGTATAAACACAACAATTTTAATTAAAAAGACAAGGATTGATGTAGATATGTTGTATAATGTGTAAGGACTTGTATGTAATTGAATACGTGTAACAGAAAGCCTGTCAAATGAGAAAAAAAGAACTTAATAAAAAAAATAGTAATAGTAACAAGAAACTATATGGGGCATTCATTCCATGCCAAATCGCACACTTTCGGACCCGACCCCCTTTGATTTCGCTTGCATACAAATAAACTTTTCAATTAATTTTGATCAGTAAAAATATCAAAAGCATAAAAAAAATTGGACAACATTTTTTTGGTATTTAAATGTAGGTTTAGAAAAAAAACATGAAAAAATTATTTGATGTAATTATCACAGAAAAAACTAATTTTTATATTGACCCCAATATTTGTGAATACAATTAACTTTTTCACTGAAAGTGCTCCTATACGGAAATTTGTAATATCGAATAATGTTTGTAAATATTAATTGTTGAAAAAACAATTGGAAAATGAGTTTGTAATAGTTTCAACAAAGAAATTCAACAAACACAAACGCAATTTGTTGATCTAACAAAAGAAAAAATAAATTTTGTTTTCAACAAAGAAATTCAACAAACACAAACGCCATTTATTGATAAGGTAAAGGAAATCAACAAAGGGATTTGTGATTTAAACTAACAGTATTAGTTGTATTGACAAATAAAATCAATGAGATATTTTGTTGGGGCAATAAAATATTTAATTGATATGATAATTTTTTTTTTAAGCAAAAACTATAAATAAATTAATAACCAAATTGTTTTTATTGTTATGAATGTAAGCAAATATTAATATTAAAATTAAAGTTAAACAAAAGTGTTTTAATTTATTATACCATTGATATTCAATACCTTTATTATTGCACTTACGAATATATTTTACTCATATCTAGGGATGAGATTTCCATGCACTAAAAAATCAAAAATATGCGCTTAAAACATGCGCTAAAAAATTCGGAATATGCTATGGATATCTGAAAAATGGATTTGGATTCAGGAGATTAATTTGCTATAAATTTTGTTGTTACCGACTTTAGAAAATGTAACAGTGGAACAACAGAAAGTACTAAAATAGCGATTTTTGGAATATGCAAACGCGAATATCTCGAAAACGGTAAATGCTACAAAAATTTTGATCAAAATCTATTAAGTACATATATTTTAATTTTAAAGCGTGAATTTTTTTATGCAATTTAAACGCGATTTTTGCAAAAAGTGCTCTATCGAAGATCTTGGTTTTTGTTGCTAAATTATTCTTAGACTCCTAAATACAGATTCAAAAAAAATTATGGTTTCGCACTTTTAGGTTATAACTGTTTCCGACCACCCGGGTGCACCCGTGGAGGGTAGTTATAAAAATAGTACTAATTTTCCCTGTTTGCACACTTTTTTGCCCCTTAGAATCAAAATTGTAAGTTCGAAAACTGAACTTCTAAAATGCAACTTATTTTTATACCCTCCAACTACAGTATGGGGGAATACTCACTTTGTCATTCCGTGTGTAACGCATCGAAAACCGTTCTAGGACCCCATAAAGTATATATATTATTGATCATTGATCGATTCTAAGACATTCTAGCGATGTCCGTCCGTCTGTGGAAGACACGATACAGTCCAAAATAAAAGTGCTAGAGTCCTGAAATTCGGCACATATATTTCTTATGTTCATAGGCTGGTTAAGATCGGAGATGGGCAAAATCGGACCAGGGGGGAAAAAGTTCCCCTTGACAAATTAAACCAACCTATGAAAAAAGGTAACTTTTTATTCTTTTTTTTGTATTTTTGTTAAACAAATGAAACATTTTTATGCTTAAAAAAGTTCAAAGTCTTGGACCCAGGGGATTTGAAAATGATTTTTTTTTTGGTCCGCCCCCTTTTGTGGGCGTGGATATTAGCAAATTATTTATATAATGATGAAATTGTATATCTTTTGTACAAAAAGGATAGTAATTAAATTTGTAAACATTTTTGATCAGAGAGAAGGTGTCCCCAAGGACCCCGGACAAACCGCCCCCCAAAAAAAAAAACGCCCCTGCAATTTTTTTTTTATTTTTTTTTTTTAACGTTGGAGGGTATACAAAATTCGGCACAGCCGAATTTAACACTCTCACTTGTTATATTTAGTGCACTAAATGCATATAACTCATGAACCAATACACATACAAACCCCCTTTACCCATAGAAATCTTTGTATTGACATCCCCTTTCGTGGGAAATTTACAGACACAAAATCAGTTCACGTATTCACCAGATAAAAAAATATTTCTACCGATTCCAAAATGATTTTGCTTGTATGATTCTGGTAACTTTGCTTGGGTAGCTGTGTCCCATAAGAAATAAAAGTGTAAAAAGGGCCCATCCTAATGTATACATTAGAGTGTCCCTTATTTTGGAAATGTTTGAAGTTTTGAGACGGTACCCGATAATTTTTTTCCTGTTGACTGAAAAATAACTGAGAAAAAATTTTACGCCCCTACGACCGCGCCTTCCCTACGCGGCGGGGCCTAAAAAATCATATTTCCATACAAACCAAAAAAAAAAAATATTTTTAATTTTTTTTGATATTAATTATTATATTACTTGGTTAGCTCATTCACGACAAAAAATTTGATATTGGTGGGATAAGGCTTTCAGCTCTAAAAAAAAATTTCGAAAAAGTTAGAGCCGCAGGGGTCCTACGGTAAAAAATTTTCAAAATTTTTTTTTTTTTTTTTAGTTTTGACAAGCAACGGTTTTAGTTGCTATGTTGTTTTAAATGATATTCATAAAAAAATATTGTTTGTATCTGTGTCATCTTTATCGTGTTCTAAAGAAATATATATCATTAAGAGCAACACAACAACTGAAACTGTTGCATGTCAAAACTAAAAAAAAAAATATTTTTTAAAATTTTTTTACCGTAGGACCCCAAAGATTTTTTTTTCGAAAAAGATAAAGATGTCACAGATATGAATAATATTTTTTTTTAATATTTATTATTAAAAGCAATTTTTTTAGAGCTGAAAGCCTTATCCCACCAAAATCAAATTTTTAGTCGTGAATAAGCTAACCAAGAAATATAATAAATAATAACAAAAAAATTAAAAATCAAAAATTTTTTTTTGGAAAAATGATTTTTTAGGCCCCGTCGCGTAGGGAAGGCGGGGTTGAAGGGGCGTAAGATTTGTCCTGAGTTAGTATACATATAAATAAATTTTTAATACAAAATTTAATTTCATTAACATATTATTAACTAAATATGCATATTACGCCAGAGCGATTTAAGTTCCTTTACAAAAGCTGTCAGTTGGAATAGTTGTTGGTGATTGTGAAAGTATGTTTATGAAATAGTTTTTACAGGAAAAAAACGGATTTTTCTACTGACCCCCATTTTTGTCACTACGATAAACTTTTTTTACTGAAAGTGCTGCTATAGCGACATTTTTGTTTGTTAATGTTTATGGTTAAAAAAGTAACACCAGTTTACAACTAAACTGCGCACTAACCACGAATATTTTTTTTTTCATGCAATATGGACCTCAGATCAACTCGCTGTAAAAACCGAACTTGTAATAAATCCTATACACATTATTTTCCCATAAGCTGATCATAAGTCTACCCGCGAAAGACCAGAATACTATAAAAATGCGTTTTTTTTTATTAAAAAGCTCATTTTAATTTTTTTTAAATAAAAATCATTGACAACGATTACCATTTTTTTTTTTTATTTATCTTAAAAGCCTGACCCATAAGAAAGTGGGTTTCATAAAAATCTATGGGCAAACACCTAAGTTATTAAGAATTTCATGAAACTGAGCATAAAATTTGCCTTGCATTTTTTTTTTTTTGTATTTTAATTACAACAAAAAACAAATTGGTAAAATATCTTAGTGTTTTTTGTCTGTTTTTTTCCTTAGTCATAACTTCGGTGCTAACCCATAGATTTTCATCCAACCGACACACAGTGCCACATTTGGCCAACCTAGGACGACAAAAATCCAATTTTAATTATATTGACTTGAAATTCGGTTTAAATTATCGTTTTGACTTCGAAAATAACATTATGAAAAATGTGGGAGGCCGGTTAAGGGCCACGCCCCCTATGTTTAAAATTTGTTATTTTGGTTATTATTTCTTTAAATTCAGTATATATACTCTCAATCACTGTATAAATAATATCACAAAAAAAGGGGCGGTCAGACAACTGCCACGCCTACTTTTTAAAAATATGTTTAAAAAATATGTAAAAACAAGGTTTACATATCGCCCCACTGTAGTACTATGTACTATGGATATTGGTCAATATATCTGAAAAAGTCCGACGACCAATACGGACCAAAAACAAAAGTTCTATTCCATCAAAAAAAATAAATATATAATTTTCTTTTCAAAAATTTTTATTTTGTTAAAAGCTTAATGAAAAATAGAAAAATTTGTTTAAAAAAAAAGAAAAGATATGACTTAAAGCATTTAAATATCCTTTAAAATTACCAAAAAAGAGTGGATAAATATCTCTTTTTGTTCAAAAGTTACAACAGTTTAAACTAGACTTAATTTATGCGAAATTATGTACACTAGTTACAGAATTTTACAAGATGCAAATTTATGCACCCACCTATTAGTAACGAACAGAATTATCGATCTTATATGATTATTTCCGTGCTATTAGGAATGTTGTATAATACATACAAACATATCATGAAAATCGGGGAACTTTTTTTTTTGATTTTTGTCTTGCTAGATTGGCCAAATGTGGCACTGTGCGACATAAAAAAAATTATTTGTTACGATTTCTATTTTTGCCGATCACCCAAATTTTGATTTTCCTAATGAAAAAACGTTTTTTCACATGTATGTTACTTTCAAGTAATCTAATGAGTTGATAAGAAAACAATGGTTAAACGATTTGTTGCAAATATGATTCTCTTTAAGATGGTTTTTATCGCTAGTAGATCGGATATATACAACGCAAGATATAAGGAGAATAGTCCAAAAACCTCCAAAAAAAAAAGTTAAAAAATTCAAAAGGGTGGAAAATGCACTCAAAAAAATACATTTGCATTTAGAATAAAATTTTTTAAATGACAAAATTTTTTTTAACTTTTACGTTTAAAGTAGAGGACTTTAGCTTTAATCTTCCATGTTGATAATAAAAATCCGATATTTACTTAAGAAGTTATAGCTCTTCAAACTAAACTTCTTTTTAATTTTTTTGTGATTTAAAAAAAATGAAAATCGCGAATAAAATCGCCAATTTTTCGAATTTAATTAAACTGTAAATGGAAATGTCTAAATGGCTCCATAGGGTATCTTTATTAGGGTTCGTTTTCAATTTTTTTTTTTTTTGATTTTGATTTCTGGATATTATCACTTTTTAGAAGGTTTTTGTATCAATAATCCAACTCCTTCCCGTGCCTATAGGCGACTCAAATCGCGGATTTTGGGTCCCTTTTCACACACTACAAAAACGGCTAAATGTATGTCAAATCTGACTTCAGTATTCGATTCTACGGGAAAACTTAGGCCCATAAGCTTTTTTATAGTTTTTAGAATGCACCAGAATGCATAATTAGAGTGGTCCAGAAAAATATTTTTTTAAAAAAAAAATTTAAATAATTTTTTTGTTAATATACAATGAAATAATACTTACATCTGAGAAAAATGGTCCAAAAATTTTAATTTTGTAGTTATCCGTTCATAAGTTATTAAAGTTTAAAAATTTAATTTTTTAGTGAATACAAAATAATTTATTGGTTTTGTAATTTCTATTTAACAGCAATTCTAATTAATTCTATTCCTTTCGACAGCATATAAAGCTAAACAATTTAAATTATCTTTATTTTTAACTAAACACGAGTTGTTCAGGCGCGAAATTTTACCAACAAGTTGTTCAGTGGTAAAATTTCGCGCCTGAACAACTCGTGTTTAGTTAAAAATAAAGATAATTTAAATTGTTTAGCTTTATCTGCTATTGAAAGGAATATAATTGATTAGAATTATTGTTATTAAAGAGAAATAACATAACTAATAAATTATTTTGTATTCACTAAAAAATTAAATTTTTAAACTTTAATAACTTTTGAACGGGTAACAACAAAATTAAAATTTTTGGACCTTTTTTCTCAGAAGTAAGTATTTTTTTATTGTATATTAACAAAAAAAATATTTTATTTTTTTTTTTTAATTAGTTTTTTGGACCACTCTAATCATGCATTCTGGTGCATTCCAAAAACTAAAAAAAAGCTTATGGACCTAAGTTTTCCTGTAGAATCGAATAGTGAAGTCAGATTTGACATATTTTCAACTGTTTTTGTCGTATCGGAAAAGGGACCCAAAATCCGCGATTTAAGTCGCCTATAGGCACGGGAAGAAGTTGGAATTTAAAACAAAAAAATACGCCATTATTTTTATTGATACAAAAACCTTCTAAAAAGTGATGATATCCAAAAATCTATTTTTCAAAATTAACTCTAATCTTTATATACAATTTAAAAAAAATCTGAAGACACCAGGTCAAAAAATACCCATAATTTTCTCGTGCTGTTTGATGGAAAAGGCAATATAATAATGTTAAAATAACACAATTATGTTTTTTAGATCCACCATTTTTATACCCTACACCACACTGTGGTACAGGGTATAATGAGTTTGTGCTGATGTTTGTAACTACCCGAAATATTGGTCCTAGACCCACTTTTAAGTATACCGATCGACTTAGAATCACTTTTTGAGTCGATTTAGCTATGTCCGTCCGTCCGTCCGTCCGTCCGTCCGTCCGTCTGTCTGTCCATGTAAACGGTGTAAACACGATACAGGCAGGGTTGTCAGAATTTTTGGGTACAAAATCGTCAAAAATGTACGATTTTTATAAAAAAAATCGTCAAAATCGTCATCCCATTTGCAGAAATCGTCAAAAAATCGTCAAAATAAAAAAGGAATATTTATCATTGATTAAAGATTCATTTAAGCAATGTCCGCCCGTTTGTTGAAGACATGATGCAGTCCAAACCAAAAAAGGGCTAAATGCATGCAATTTGGCTCAAATATATCTTATGACCATTGGATGGTTCAGTTTGAAAATTGACAAAACAAGGCCAGGGAAAACAAAGTTCCCCCTGGTTAAGCTGAACCTACCTCCGAAATTTCCTCTTTATATTCTTTGTTCACCTTCCTAAACATATTTTATAATTAACTTGTAGTTGGGTCAAGTTAATTGGAAAATGTATTTTTTTCCGTCCGCCCTTTTCTGTGGACACTTCCATAACAAAATAATAATGATAAAATTGCGACAATATCATAATAAATCAATTTGTTAACATTTATCACGAAAAGAAAGGTGTCCTCTGCCAAAAAAAAACCCTATAATTGTTTTACCTTTTGGAGGGAAAAAGAGAATGTGACTCTCACTTGTTCCCTTTGTCCCTATTTGTATAAAAATATTTGTGGATACTTTTTTAACTAACAATAAGCAAAAAATATTCATTGAATACTAAAGTTTCATTAAAAAAATGTTAAAAAGTTTACAAAATTGACAGTTTTTGTTATTTTTAAAAATCGTCATTTTTTGGGTAAAAATCGTCAAATCGTCATTTTGCTATTTTGGGGAGTAAAAATCGGCAAAATGCAGAGAAATCGTCAAATCTGGCAACAGTGGATACAGGTCGCAATTCTCGATCAATTGACTTGAAATTTAAAACTTAAGCCTCTTTTGGCCCAAGGACGAATTGAAATTGGAAAAAATCGGTCCATAGTTAGACCTAGCCCCCATACAAAGGTCCTCTTTAGTTTTGGCTCAAATGAATCTAATAGTCGCATTTTAATAGGTATCTTTTCAAAATTTGGCAGGAATTAATGTTTTATACACACAAATCACCATTCCGAATTTTAAAGAAATCGAACCAGTTCTTCTAGTAGCCCCCATACAAACCACCTTCCCGATTTTCACATAAATCTCTCAATTATCATGAAAATAGAAAATATTTAATTAAAATTCTGTTTGTGTATGTTAAACGCGTACTTTAATAACCTTATCAAATCTAATTGTCATCGGACCATTTTGGACTTAGGTCCCATGTGGAAATTTCGCCCGATATTCAGTTGAAGCGATTTATTGTTAACAAAAAGAAGCCTATTCCACTCAAATTTGATAAGTGATTGCTTTTTACACTTATTAAAGATTTGACAAAATATAGATCTAATCAGTCCATGTTTGAACTTGGGACCCATGGTCCGAGAAACTCTGGTGTAGGGTATTATATGGTCGGTCTTGACCGACTATAATTTTCTTACTTGTTTTAATATATAATTGCTCCTATCTAATGGGATTTTATGTCTTATTTATTTTCAAAATATGCACATTATTACAGATTTAAAAGCACAAAAGCTTCACAATTTAATTTTAATGCCAAATTAGTTATTTTTTGTTTAACCATATAATAAACATTAAATTTATAAAACAGAAATTAATTTTATTTGCTAAATATCTGTCAATTAAATACATATAAATGGAAGTAATAATTGCAGAAATAAATATATATAGTATATTATATACATATAATTAAATAAAACAATTGACCACAAACGTCTGTATTAAAGCAATAAATAAATATGGTATTTTCAAAAAACAACCAACATTTTAAAATTAAATTCAAAATAATCTTTTACATCATGCTTTTCTACAGAAAACATAAGAAATATTAATTTCCTGACCTAATATCTTTCAATTTTCTTAATGCATTTGAATTTTTTTTTTTATTTTTAAAAAATCTGGATTTTTTTTTTATTTTCTTCAAAAATTACAAAAAAAAAAAATAAAAAAATATGTTACCGTGAAGAGCCATATTTTCACACAAAGCACTCGACTCGAAAAAAGGATATTTTTAACGAATGCAGTCAAAATTGTTCGTATTATTTCAACAAACAAAAAAAAAACTTTGTCAAATTACTAGGAAAAGTCTCGTAATCCCATTTTACCAATATTTGACAGTTTTCCTTGTTTTTTAACAAATCGAAATTTACATTTTTTCTGTAATTTTACAAATTTTTTTTGTAATCTTGTTAATATGATCAGAATCTTAGGCAATCAGCGTGTTGGTTTTAAAATATGTCACATAAACGCACAAAGCTTAAGAAATAAAATAGATGAATTTAGATACATATTTGAAAATTCTGGAATTGATTTCATTTGCGTATCGGAAACGTGGTTCGATAAAGATGTCACTGATTTATCTGTCCGTCTAAGTGGTTATAATCTTTGTAGGGTTGACAGGGAAAAATATGCTGGTGGTGTTGCTGTTTATGTCAGGAAGGGTATAATGTTTAATGTTGTTTGCTGTTCCGGCGTTGCGGAGGCTAATGAGGTAGTTGAGGATGAAGATGAAAGTGAGAATCTTCCAGTTAATTTGGTTGAATATCTATTCGTAGAAGTAACTAGTGAGGGAGGTAAGTTACTTGTGGGTAGCGTTTATAGGCCAAATAGCAGAATATGTACTAAACGTTTTTTAAGAAAGCTCGAAACACTTACAGCTTCCTTTGATAACATTATAATTGCAGGTGATTTCAATTCAGACCTTATATCTGAATGTACCTTTTCCAATACTATGATATCTCTTGGACTTTATACCCCTAACAGTTGCACGCCTACACATTTTACATCAACAAATAACTCGTTACTTGATCTGTTTCTTGTCAGCAATCTGTCTGATGTTTTGCTTTATGATCAACTCTCAGCATCTTGTTTTTCCAGACACGATCTTATATTCATGGCATATGATTTTAGATTACAGGTACCTGAGCAATTGATAACATATCGTGACTTCAAACATTTAGACTATCAAATGCTTGAAGACGAATTCATCAAAATAAATTGGAATAGTTTGTATCATATGGCATCAGTTGATGACCAACTTTTCTTTTTTGAGTTCAACCTTACTAGTCTTTTTAATCTAACTGTTCCACTCAGAACGAAATCTTTTGGTAAATGGAAGAAACCATTGTTTTCTTCGGATATTAAACGTGCTATTCATCGTAGGGATTTGTGTTTTTCACGATGGAAACGTTTTAAAACTGACCAATTACATGAAGAATATCGTATTGCCAGAAGGGAAACTAACAGATTGATTAAAAGGGCTAAATCCGAATTCTATTCTGCCAAATTTTCTTCTGCTTTAGGTTCTAGGAGAACATGGCAAACTATTCGTGAAATTGGTATTGGTAAAGTCACTGGTCAGGAACCGATTAATGTAGATGTTGATTTAGTTAATGAGAATTTTCTAAACATACCCATGGTCGAGGCCGACTACAACTACTACCGTGACTATAATGTTGTTCATGAAAGGGAAGAATTTGTGTTTAACGTCGTCGACCAATGTGATGTACTGTCTAGTTGTTTATCTGTTAAGTCCAACGCTGTTGGCGATGATGGTATGCATCCAAGATTCATAAAAATCCTTCTTCCTAGTCTACTTCCTTTTATTACACTTATTTTTAATAATATTCTTACCTCCAGCTCATATCCTACCAAATGGAAAAATGCCAAAATAATTCCTATTCCTAAAACGAAATCTGAATATCGTCCCATTGCGATTTTGCCATACCTCTCTAAAGTTTTTGAAAGGCTTATTCATACACAAATAAGTACATTTTTGGACAATAATAATTTGTTAACTGATCGACAGTCCGGCTTTCGTAAAAAGAATAGTTGCACAACTGCTCTAGTAGATGTTGCTGAGGAAATTAGAAAAGAGATTGATAGTAAGAATATTTCTCTACTAGTACTTTTGGATCATTCAAAAGCGTTCGATACGGTTGACCATAGCTTGTTATGTTTCAAATTAAGAAGAATGTTTAATTTCTCCCGAACTGCTACGAATTTAATTTCTACGTATCTTGGCGGTAGATCTCAATATGTTGAATCATCCAATGTTAAATCTAACTCCCTCCCGGTAAGTCGGGGTGTGCCACAAGGGTCAATTCTTGGCCCACTTCTGTTCTCAGTCTACTCAAATGACCTTCCGGATACACTTGAGCTATGTAAGTGTAGGATGTATGCGGATGATGTCCAACTTCATGTTAGTTGTAAGGTCACTTCTATTGAGTTATGCGTTAACAATCTAAATCGTGAATTGCATCGAATTTTTATATGGGCCTCGGCAAATGGTCTCAGCATAAATCCAAGGAAATCTAAATGCCTAGTTATTAGAAAGCGTTTAACAATTATTAATGTTGTACCTGCCATAACTCTAGATAATCAACAAATTGAAATTGTTGACTCCGTGAAGAATCTTGGAGTATATTTCAACAATACTCTCACGTGGTCAGACCATATTAATTATGCTTGTGGTCGTAGTTTCTCTATGTTGAGAACACTCTGGCAAACACAGCACTACACACCAATAAACATTAGGAAACTCCTTGCTAAAACATATTTAATACCTATTCTTTTATATGGGTGTGAAATTTTTGCTAGTTGTGACACAGATAGTAAAAGAAAACTTAACGTTGTTTTTAATAATATCGCTCGTTATGTTTATGGTTTGAAACGATTTGATAGGGTTTCGGCGTTTTCAATAAAATTGTATGGTATAAGTTTTGACAGTTTGCTTAAAACTAGAATTTTACTATTTCTACATAAGATTATTTACACTCAACAACCACATCATTTATATGAACGTTTGAGATTTTCAAGATTCACAAGAGGGAAAAGATTAATACTCTTTAGACATCATAGTTTGGTATCTGAATGGCAATTCTTTATTTACGCCACCCGTCTCTGGAATGATCTTCGATATGACTATCAAGTTATAAGTAATGCACTTCAGTTCAAAAATAAAATTATGAGCTAATACTAATGATGAAACTGTATTCACTTTTTTGTTTTTTTTTTTTCTATGAAAATTAATTATATGATTTTTTTATGTATTCAATTTGATTTCATTTTGATAGATATTATAAATTTGTTTCACTATTTTATTTATAATAGTTCATAAGTTTAAATAACAACTTTTGTAATTTTACGAATAATCAGTTCTGTACTGCAATATGAGGCTCTAAGTCTTGTGTACGGAACTTCAAATAAATAAATACAAAATACAAAATACAAAATACAAATCTTACAAATTTCTAAGATAATTTTACAAAAAAAAAATCTAGTAACTTCACGAGAATTCCTTGTAATTTAAGTTGCGAAAAAAAAAACTGAAAATTTACAATTTTATTGGTAAAAAGCTGGTAAAATTACAAAATTATTGGTAAAAAACTTGCAAAATTGCTAGGAATTCTCGTTAAATAGGAGATAGCAAAAAATCTAGTAAAATTACGAAACATCTTTGTAAATTTTGTCGTGTCAAAAAATTTGTAAATGTACAATTTTATTGGTAAAAACCTTGTAAAATTACAAAATTATTGGCAAAGATATAAAATTACTAGGAATTTATGTCAAATAAAAGGAGACAACAAAAAAGGTTACAAGTATTTCTTGTAATTTTACAAGGCTTTTTAACATGATAATGTTTTTAGTCTGGTGTCTAATTTTAAAAAAGTTGCAGGACGCCACCTCAGTTTGACTATATAAGCTAACGACTAACAAAAAAGAAAACAAGAATTACTGTTTTCGTTTTCTTAAAACCAAAAATTTTACTAACTTGGGTTTGTAACTTGGATAATAATTCACCTCGTGGTGAATAAGAAAAATATTCACCAGCTGGTGAATAAAATGTAACATAATTATTTTTCATCAATATTTTTTTTTTTCATCAATATTTTTTTTTTTTTCATCAATATTTTTTTTTTTCATCAATATTTTTTTTTTTCATCAATTTTTTTTTTTTTTCATCAATATTTTTTTTTCCATCAATATTTTTTTTTTTTCATCAATATTTTTTTTTTTCATCAATATTTTTTTTTTTTACATCAAAATTTTTTTTTTTTCATCAATATTTTTTTTTTTTCATCAATATTTTTTTTTTTTCATCAATATTTTTTTTTTTTTCATCAATATTTTTTTTTCATCAATATTTTTCATCAATATTTTTTTTCCATCATTTTTTTTTTCATCAATATATTTTTTTTCATCAATATTTTTTTTTTTCATCAATATTTTTTTTTTCATCAATATTTTTTTTTTTTTCATCAATATTTTTTTTTTTCATCAAATTTTTTTTTTTTCATCAATATTTTTTTTTTTCATCAATATTTTTTTTTCATCAATATTTTTTTTTTTCATCAATATTTTTTTTTCATCAATATTTTTTTTTCATCAATATTTTTTTTTTTTCATCAATATATTTTTTTCATCAAAAAATTTTTTTTTTTCATCAATATTTTTTTTTCATCAATATTTTTTTCATAATTTTTTTTTCATTAAATAGTTATTTTTATCAATAAAATTTTTTCATTAAAAGCCTTTTCTTCATCAAACACTTTTAGTTATCGAAAAACATAGACAAACAGATAGATGGATATCACTAGAATGTCTTAGAAAACTTTACGGATCAATAATATATAAACATAATGGCGTCCTCGACCGATATTTCAATGCATTTTGCATATAATGACAAATTAATATAGCGTTATTTTTCCTAGAAAAATTTTGCTTTGGAAAGAACACCTACTTGTACAGCAAAACATTATCATGATTCAATGGTTTGGGCACGAGTACAAACTTCGCAGACATTTTTTTGAGTGAAGTTTTCGCTTTTTTAAATTTGTTTAAAATTACTTTTTTTATAATAATGTTTATAATTATTCATAATTAATTAATGTATCACAAGAAATCATTTTATCGCTAAAAAAATAACGTTTAAAAAAAAAACAGCATGAATGAAATTTGTGCACAGACATATTTACAAAAATGTTACCCAACAATTTTTTAACATGATACTGTTTTTAGGCTGGTGTCTAATTTTAAAAAAGTTGCAGGACGCCACCTCAGTTTGACTATATGTATAAGCTAACAATTAACGAAAAAGAAAACAAGAATTACTATTTTCATTTTCTTAAAACCCAAAATTTTAATAACTTGGGTTTGTAACTTGTTTTTCACCAGCTGGTGAATAAAAAGTAACATAATTATTTTTCAACAAAAAAAATAAATTTTTTTCATCAAATTTTTTTTTATTTTTTTCATCAATTTTTTTTCCATCAAATTTTTTTTTTCATCAAATTTTTTTTTTTTTTCATCAAATTTTTTTTTTTTCATCAATTTTTTTTTTTCAT
The DNA here is from genome assembly GCA_963921195.1 of Pegoplata infirma. Classification (NCBI taxonomy): domain Eukaryota; kingdom Metazoa; phylum Arthropoda; class Insecta; order Diptera; family Anthomyiidae; genus Pegoplata; species Pegoplata infirma. Next base: position 83,814,557 of record OY992537.1, read on the forward strand.
AATTTTTTTTTTTCATCAAACTTTTTTTTAACAAATTTTTTTTTTCATCAATTTTTTTTTCATCAAACATTTTTTTTATCAAATTTTTTTTTTCCATCAAATTTTTTTTTTCATTAATTTTTTCATAATTTTTTTTTTATCATTTTTTTTTCATAAATTTTTTTTTTCATCAAATTTTTTTTTCATCAAATTTTTTTTTCATCAATTTTTTTTTTCATTAATTTTTTTTTTTTTAATTATTTTTTTTTTCATCAAATTTTTTTTTTATCAAAATTTTTTTTGTTGTTTGATACTATTTCTAAAATGGGTCTGGATCTGGTCTCAAGCGGAGAACCGACATTACGATCTGACGGCCAGATCGTAATAAGGTTCCTGATCTTATCGACTTTTGTATGACTAGAAATATAGAAAGAAATTTCGTTAGCGTAGAATCTTCTTTGGAACTCTCTTCAGACCACACACCCACTATTGTTACTCTCCTTAACCCCCGAGAAATTGTATCCCCCACTGGTGACTTAGCACTTACAGGCAAAGGAACAAATTGGCTAAAATATAAAAAATTTCTCAGTACTCATTGCTCAGAAAACATATCGCTAAGAACACCAGATGAAATTGACCTTTCGCTCAGGAATTTTGAATCCAATCTCAGACTTGCTGCTCGACTTGCTACTAAACCCCCCCGACAATCCAGACAAAACCCAGTTTTTTCTGTTGATGTTGAACGACTCTTAAATGAAAAAAGAAGAGCTCGTAGAGAGTGGCAACTGCACAGATCTCCACAACTCAAATCACGATTGAAAGAATGCACAAATAATTTACGAAGACTACTTGAATCCCAGAGAGTCGCATCACTAAACAGATTTTTAGAAAATCTGGAGCCTACATCAAAAACGGATTACTCGTTATGGCGTGCTACCAAGAATTTGAAAAGACCTGTCATATGTAAGCCTCCTTTGCGAAAGCAAAACGGAGGTTGGGCTAGAAATGATAATGAAAAAGTAGATCTGTTTGTTGAACACATAAAAAATGTTTTCACGCCAAATGAATCAAGTGTTATAGTAGAGTTGCCACCAATTTTACCCCAGCGCAGAGCAGAACCCATCCGGTTTGGGATGCGAGAGGTCGAAAAGGCAGTTGTTGATTTAAACCCCAAAAAGGCATTTGGTATTGATGTGATCAGTAACAAAATGCTTTTGGAGTTACCCCGGATAGCATTACGAATAATTCTATTTATTTTTAATGCTATATTACGCCTTGAACATTATCCCCCAGAATGGAAAGTTTCACTCGTTAAAATGATACCCAAGCCAGGCAAAGATCATACAAAAGATGAATCATATAGACCTATCAGTCAGTTGTCCAGTTTATCCAAACTTTTCGAAAAACTGTTAGTAAGCAGCTTAACTATAGCTGTAACTCAGAACAACTCTATTCCGGATCATCAGTTTGGATTTAGAAGAAAACATGGAACTATTGAGCAAGTTCACAGACTTGTTAGTGAAATTAGAAGAGCCTATGAGGAAAAAAAGTATTGCTCCGCACATTTTATTGATGTATCACAAGCATTCGATAAGGTCTGGCATGAGGGTTTACTCTATAAAATTAAAAATGTGTTACCACCAAATACGCATAAATTACTCGAAAGCTATATAACAAATCGAAAATTTACGATCAAGGAGAACGATTTTGTTAGCAAACCTCAGTTTATACAAGCTGGAGTTCCACAAGGTAGTATCTTGGGACCGCTTTTGTATATTCTATACACTTCTGACATGCCAACAAATTCCAATACCCACACTTCCACATTTGCTGACGATACTGCTATTTTAAGCATCCATGACAACCCGATTGAAGCTACACGAATACTGCAGAGTCACATTCTTCAGTTAGAAGAATGGTTACAAAAGTGGAAGATACAGGTAAATGAGCAAAAATGTGTTCACGTAACTTTCACGTTGAGAAGAGCAACTTGTCCCCACATTCAGATCAATAACCACAATGTACCCCAACATACAAATGTTAAATACCTCGGTATTCATCTTGATCGTCGTCTTACGTGGAAAACACATTTAGATGCAAAATTATCTCAGATGAAATTAAAGACTATAGAAGTTAATTGGCTGATTGGAAGAAACTCTAAACTCAGTTTAGATTGTAAGCTTTTGTTGTACAATTCAATTCTAAAACCTATATGATGCTATGGCATTCAGCTATGGGGCACTGCGTCATCATCTAATGTGGAGAGAATTCAAAGAAAACAGAACAACATTTTACGAATGATAACATGCGCCCCTTGGTATGTTAGAAATTCAAACATACACAAAGATTTAAATGTTGCTTATGTTAAGGATGAAATTGTAAAACATACTCAAAATTACCTAAGAAAACTGGAAACGCATCCAAACTATCTAGCAAGAAATCTACTTAATAATCGTGGCCACCAACGCCTTAGAAGGAGGGTGACTGCTGATTTAGCTAATTAACTGGAAGGAGAGATGCATTTGAGAACATTTATAAACAAACAAATTTAAGAAATATTTGAGAAAATTAAATTTTGTCTGGCACTGGCTGGACTTAATATTAAGAATATTTAGACACAAGATATGAACACTTATTGTTAGTTCACGGAATTAAAGTGAAGATTCAATAAATAGGTTAGGTTTTAAGTGGCTGCTGACGTTTTACGTCAACACACGTAGACTAGACTGGGTCGAAATCCTACAAATTGTAAGGATCGATTGTCCTTAGTGCGGGAAAGTAGTAATGGGGTAATATAAGCATTTTATGGAAGACAACTTTTTAATCGGTCAAAAACTCTATTAGCGCATCGGTGGTCAAAATTTAGATTTTGGTCAAAATGGCCAAATTTTCCAAAAATTTTTAAAAATATAAATTTCATTTTGTTGTTTGGTACAAAAATTTTTTTTTATTTCATTTGATACTGATAACTTACGTATTAAATATTGGAATTTTATGTCATCATTAACATATTTTTATTTAAGATACAAAAAAAATCATATTTTTGGCGCAGTTCTCAAAACCACTTTTTTTAAATTAATTTTTTTTTATTTATTAAAATTGCAAAATATTTTGATTTTATTATTCAATGTTATTACAAACATCATAAAGACTAAAGATTTAAATTTTTGTAAAAATCCGTTCGGTAGTTTTTTCTGGGGAGCGATTTCAATTGAGCGGATTTCAAGGAAATTGGATTTTTTGCTCTTTTTTTGAGTTTTTATTTTTTGTAAACTACATTATTGTGCAAATTGACCAACATTATGCTCTATCTTGTTCCATTTGATCATGGTAATATAGTTTTGAAACGATAGATTTATAGGACATCTTTAACTCTAATCGGTCAGCGGCCAAATGTGTCCCGTACTGAGTTTTTTTAGGTTTTGACTACGGTTTTTTTAAATAAATGGTTGCAAAATCTGTTTTGATATGAATATTGTGTTTTATGTTCTTTTATTTAATCATATTAACTTAATTCTGAAACATAAACTTTTTTGGACATCTTTAACCCGTATATGCATGCAACCAAATATGTCCCCTACCAAAGTTTTCATGTTTTTCATAAATTAAAAAAAAAATACATTTTTGTATTCAAAATAGTCATAAATAAATAATTAAATAATTTTGATATTGCCGATAGCGTTAACCCTTCTGAACTATAGGTCTAAAGTGGCCCACTAACAGATTTTTAAGCCAAAATGATAATATTGAATTAGGATTACGTGCGGATTAATTTTGTCTTAAAAAAACTTAAATTTTTTGATATTATATCATACGCAATCATTCATTTCATATATTTCTTAATGTCAAAAAAAAGTCATAAATGTGGAGCCGCAGAACAAAACGTACTTTTTCGCATTTTAAAATTGTCTGTAAAATTAAGAGTTATGTGTTTATAAATCTAGAGTTAATAACAAGTTTTTTACTTAACACTTAATTAACAATAAATTTCTTATAAATATATAAATAAATTTCTTATTAAAATACGGAATAAATAATACTTATTAATCCAACAATTTTAAATTTGCGAAAAGTACATTTTGTTCTGCGGTTCATCAAATCAAATAATCTCTAAATTAAAATTTTAAAACTAGACTAAATGCCTATTAGTTTTCACACTTAGCTTTACCCCATTTAGTCTAGTCTTAAAATTTTGATTTAGACATCATTTGTTTTATAGCTTTTTCTAGAAATTTGCGTTAAAATGGCATCTATTTGTTTTTGCATATTTTGGTCAAAATGCATATTTTGCATATTTTGGTTTTAAATGCATATTTTGTGCATATTTAAACCTTTTAAGTGCATATTTTCGCATAAGTTAGCAAAAACACAATTTGTAATTTATTTGTTTCAACAACTTTTTTAAAAATTTATTTTAAAAATTAGAAAAAATATTTTTGTTTTTTTAATTTTTAGATTGCCTTAATTTATAAAAGAAATATTGCTTACATGAAGTTAAAAATGTTACTATTTAATCCGGCGTTATTTTTGTTTGATTTTAAAGAAGTTTTTCGAATTAAAACAAGATTTTTATTGCACACATTTTATTTTTTAGTGCATATTTTAAGATTTTTTAGTGCATATTTTGAATTTTTTCGCACATATTTTAAGCGCATATGTTCGGTTTTTTAGTGCATGAAAATCTCATCCCTATTTATGATGTGTGTTTTTTTTAGTTTTTGAACAACATGAAAATTTTGGTAGGGGACATTTTTGGTTGCATGCACATACGGGTTAAAGATGTCAAAAAAAAAAGATGTGTGTTTCAGAATTAAGTCAATATGATTAAATAAAAGAACATACAACACCATACGTAACATACGTAATTGGAACCATTAATTTCATAAAACAGTAGTTAAAACCCAAAAAAACTCAGTACGGGACACATTTGGCCGCTGACCGATTAGGGTTAAAGATATCCTATAAATCTATCCTTTCAAAACTAAGTTACCATGATCAAATGGAACAAGATAGAGCATAATATTGGTCAATTTGGACAATAATGTAGTTTACAAAAAATAAAAACTGAAAAAAAGAGCAAAAAATCCAATTTCCTTGAAATCCGCTCAATTGAAATCGCTCCCCAGAAAAAACTTCCGAACGGATTTTTACAAAAATTTAAATCTTTAGTCTTTATGATGTTTTTATTAACATTGAATTATAAAATCAAAATATTTTGCAATTTTAATAAATAAAAAAAAAATAATTTAAAAAAAGTGGTTTTGAGAACTGCGCAAAAAATATGATTTTTTTTGTATCTTAAATAAAAATATGTTAATGATGACATAAAATTCCAATATTTAATAAGTAAGTTATTAGTATCAAATGCAATAAAAAAAATTTTTTGTACCAAACAACAAAATGAAATTTATATTTTTAAAAATTTTTGGAAAATTTGGCCATTTTGACCAAAATCTCAATTTTGACCACCGATGCGCTAATAGAGTTTTTGACCGATTAAAAAGTTGTCTTCCATAAAATGCTTATATTACCCCATTACTACTTTCCCGCACTAAGGACAATCGATCCTTACACTTTGTAGGATTTCGACCCAGTCTAACGTAGACTCTGAGGTCCATTGTGATACCACGGGAAAATTCAATAAATAAAATATGAAAAAAAAAAAAATCTTTTTTTTACCAAAACTATTTTTTCACCATGTTTAACCCTTATGTGTGTGGAAAAAAACACCTTCTATAGGGTGGATAGGTACCTGGGTACCTTCATGCAAATTGTATGAGAAATCTAATTTTTTGTCTTGTATTGTACAAAAAATCGATGGCTAATGATATAATATTAGAATTTTACTCTGGTTTTCCCCTTTTCATATATTTTTTAAAATCCAACAACCAAAAAAAAAAAATTGTAATATCAGCAACTTTTTTGCTGGGAGTCAAATAATTTAGATTATCACACGTTAGTAAAGCAACTAATTAATTTTTTTCATGTGCCTCCATATAAAACGTATACAGGTACCCCGGTACCTATTCACCCTATTAAGGGTGCAAAAATCAAATTGATATGCCACGCCTCCCCCAACTGATATTGTATATAAAGACCTATGAAAATATAATAATAACAAAAAGTTAGGAGTTCTCATTAAATTGTAGAATTGTAGACTAAAATCTTATATAAAAAATTTCGATTTGAAAACGCAATAGGTACACAGGTACGTGTCCACACACATAAGGGTTAAGCTTTTTGCATAAAAATGTTCCATTTGTTTATCAAATGTACATAACACAAGTGAGAGTGTTAGAGTGTTATATTCTTTGGTGCCGAATATTTTATACTCTCCAAAATGTAAAAACACTTTTTTGCACTTATTTTTGCACTCACTTACGAAATGTACAGCCCTTTTGGTTCTTTAATGGGGTCCTCGACTGATATTTCAATTCATTATTTTTTATAAAAAAAACTTTGCTTTGATTTGCTTTGATTTAATGTTTTGGGCAAGAGTACAAAATTCGCAGACATTTTTTATGTTCACTTTTAATCTATTTCAATTAAAATATCAATAGTTAAAAAAAAATTTAAATAAAATCAAATATAGCCAATAACATAATTGTTTTATTGTATATGCAAATTACACAATTTCGTTTTTTTTTTTATTATTTAATAATAACTACTAAAACAAATGCACTCTGCTCCTATTAAATAAACACACAAAAAATGTTTTTACATGCAAAACATATAAACACTAAAAGCAATCAAAAAAAAGTGTAATAAAAATAAATTTTATAACCAAAAAAAAAAGTTTAGATCCCAAAATTATGCAATAAAAATTTAATTACAACAATAAAATACGGTTGTTAAAATTTGTCTAAATTTACATCGATAAAAAAAAATGCAAATAATTTTTTAAATTGAGACTGTAACGAATATTTAATACGCTCTTTTTATATTTCAGTGTGTGGCATCACACACAATTACATGTCGATATAAATTTTTTAAACAAAACAAGTAAGAAATTTATAATCGGTCAAGACCGACCATATGCTACCTTACACCAGTGTTTTCCGGAAAATGAGCCCAAGTCCAAACATGGACCAATTAGATTTATCTTTCGTTATATCATTAATTAGTGTAGAAAACACAAGCAAACAAAATCTGAGTGAAATTGGCTTATTTTAGTTACCAGTAAATCAATTTTACTGATTATCGGGCAAGATTTTTATGGGTCTAAGTCCAAAAATGGTCCAATTATATCCAGAATTTATAAGGCCACTAAAGTACACATTTAACAAAATTTTGATTTAATATTTACGATTAAACGGTTTTTGTGGCTTTTTTAAGTTTTTTTATACTTTTTTTCAACTTTTTTCATTAAATATCAATGTAAAAAGAGAAGAAACATAAATTTTTAATAATATATGTGTTTTTAATAAGCTACACTCAAAAAATTATGTAGGTAAATTCCAGTGAATATGCACTTAAAACAAATGTAATTTTATTTCAAAACCATTCCACTGATTTTTCATTTAAAATAAAATCATATTATAGTCAATTTTTAATTCTAATTTAATGACTAACAAAAACATTAAAAAACTAATGAATATTCTATTTTTTTTTTTGTATTGAAAAACATTAAAACTAAAGAAAAATTTTTGTACTGACGAAATTGAAGGTAACGGAAAATTAATTTTTAAAGCAGTATTTTTTTTTTTTTTTAACTAGAGAAATAGTAAAAAAACAAGAAATCAATAATAAAATAAGTGATTTTTCATTTAAAATAACTTTAATGATTACTTTTTTTTTTAATAAATTACAAACGACACAATTTTATTAGTGTAATAATTCCACCAGACATTTGGTGATTTTAGTCATTTTTTGACCGAGGGTCTTCCGATTTTTTTTATTTGTTCATACAAATACTGTATGGAGCCAATTTCAAAGTTCATATATCAGATCGAAAATATTCGAAAAACTCGCGATCTTATTCACGATTTTCGTTTTTAAAAAATTCAAAAAAATGCAAAATCTTTGTAACTTTAAGCAGCTGTATTTTTCTAAACTACTTATCGCATTTTACCAATCTATAGCGCATACGAATGGTATGTAAGTCTATTTAAGTATCAAATAAACTGAAAAAATATCGGTGGTTTAAAAGTGCATTTTATATGCAAATGCAGTTTTTAAGTGCATTTTGCGAAACTTTTACCCCTTTTATTTTTTTTAATACGCATATTTGGAAAATTTAGAATTTTTGCTACAAAAAAAAATTTTTCGTTACAATGCACCAAAAATGTATGATATTTTAATATTTTTTTTTTTTTTTAAATATTTCCTTAAGTTTCCCTTAAAAATTTTTATTTTTTAAATTATACCAAAATCATATAAAAAGACATGTTTTTAAACCGTTACATTTTCAAAAGTGCTAATCGTATCTTATTGTTTTTACGCACATTAGAAAGCACACACAGTGGGTCCAATTTTAGGAGGACATTATTTTGTAGTAAAGATTGTAAACTTTTCGAATATGATAATTAAAAAAAAATCAAAGGGGTTAAAGTTTTGAAAAATGCACTTCAAAACTGCATTTGCATTTAAAATGCATTTTTGAAACACTAACATTTTTGCGGTCATTATATGCAAAAAATAGGCAAAAACACCTTTCTAATGTACATAAAAACAATAAGATACCATAACTACTTTTGAAAACATAACGGTTTATAAACATGTCTTTTTACACACCCAGAAAAGTTTTACAGTAACTTTTTTACGGTTATTCAAAAAGTTTTTAGTTAAAGTTGTTTTAAACGTTTTATCGTTTGTTTTTCAAAGAAAATAAAATATTGAATGATTTACACAGTTGTTAAAACAATAAACTACAAAAGTTACGGAAAAATATTTTTATCAGTTAAATTATTTGTGACTGATAATACCGTATAATTTTACAGAAGTACGGTTTTTGTAGTTTGTTATTCAAAAAATTTAATTTTTACTCCAGAAAATGAAATATTGTAAACAGTTAAAATAACTGAAATATCGTTTGTTTTTACGGAATGTCTAGTCATTTATTAACGTTTAAAAATAACTGAAAAAGTCTGTTGTTTCAAATGAAATATAAGTAGTCCGTTTTTTAAAAGGAAAAACGATTGTTTTAAACGTTTTTTCAGTTGAATTTACTTACAAAATATTTTTAGTGCATGATTTTGGTATAATTTAAAAAATATAAATTTTTATAAGGGAAACTTAAGGAAGTATTTAATAAAAAAAATATTAAAAATAGCATACATTCTCGGTCCATTGTAATGAAAACATTTTTTTGTAGCAAAAATTCTAAATTTTCCAAATATGCTAATTAAATAAAAAATTAAAATTTTTAAAAGTTTCGCAAAATGCACTTCAAAACTGCATTTGCATATAAAATGCAATTTTAAACCACCAATATTTTTGAGTTTATAAGATATTAAAATAGACTTACATACCATTCGTATGCGATATAAATTGTTAAAATGCGATAAGTAGCTAAGGAAATACAGCAGCTCAAAGTTACACAGATTTTGCATTTTTTGTTTTACTTTTTTAAAAAAGAAAATCGTGAATAAAATCGCGAGTTTTTCGAATATTTTCGATCTGATGGATGAAATTTGAAATTGGATCCATAGAGAATCTGTATGAAAAATACAACAAAAATCGGAAGACCCTCGGTCAGATTTTTTAAAATGTCTCATGGAATGGACGATATACGCTTACCTACAATCAAAAAAATGTCTGCGAAGTTTGTACTCGTTCACAAACCATTTGTTGTATAAATAGGTGTTCTTTCCAAAGCAAAATTTTTTTAGAAAAACTAACATTATATTAATTTGTCATTCCATGCAAAACGCATTGAAATATCGGTCAAGGACCCCAATATATTTATATATTATTGATCCGTGAAGCTTTCCAAGACATTCTAGTGATATCCATCTATCTGTTTGTCTATGTTTGTCGATAACAAAAAGTTTTTTGTGATAAATGAAAAAATATTTTTTTTTAATGAAAAAATATTTTTGATAAAAAAAAAACAAATTGATGAAAAAAATTTATGAAAAAATATTGATGGAAAGTAAATATTGATGAAAAAAAAAATTGATAAAAAAAAATATTGAGGAAAAAAAAATATTGATAAAAAAAAAACAAGTAAGAAAGTTATAGTCGGTCAAGACCGACCATATGATACCCTACACCAGTGTTTTCCGGAAAATGGGTCCCAAGCATGGATCGATTATATTTGTCTTTTGTTAGATCTTTATTTAGTGTAGAAAACACACACAGATCAAATTTTAGTGGAATTGGTTTATTTTTTTGTCAATAGACCAATTTATCTGAATATCGGTCGATATTTTTGTATGGGGGACTAAGTCCAAGAATGGTCCAATTATATTCCGATTTGATAAGGTTAGTAAAGTACATGTTTAACACCTAAAAATAAAATGGAGGGCGGTTTGTATGGGGACTACCAAAAGGACTGAACCGATTCCTTTGAAATTTGAAATGGTGATTTCTGCAAAATTTTATTACCTGCTGAATTTCAAAGCGATAACTATTATAATACGTTTATTAGAGTAATTTAAGCCGAACCAAAGGGTGCGTTTGTATGGGGGCTAGGTCTTAACATGGACCGATTTTCTCCAATAGGCTTCGTCCTTGGGCCAAGAGATGCTTAAGTTTCAAATCTCAAGTCAATTAATTGAAAATTGTGACCTGTATCGAGCTTAAACCGATAGATGCGCAGACGGACGGATGGACGGACATCGCTAAATCGACTCAAAAAGTGATTCTGAGTCGATCGGTATACTTGAAGGTAGGTCTAGGACCAATATTTCGGGTAGTTACAAACATCAGCACAAACTCATTATACCCTGTACCACAGAGTGGTGTAGGGTATAAAAATTTGGTGAAAAAAAAGTTTGATGAAAAAAAACAAGTGAGAGAGATAAATTCGGCTTTGCCGAATCTTTTATACCCTCCAACATTAAAAAAAATAAAAAAAAAAAAAATTGCAGGTGCGTTTTTTTTGGGAAGGGGGGGGGGGCGCTTGCGGGGGTTCTTGGGGACGCTTCCCTCTGCTAAAAAATGTTTACAAATTTAATTATTTTGCTTTTTGTACAAAAAATATACAATTTCATCCTTATATAAATTATTTGTTAATATCCACTCCCACAAAAGGGGGCGGACCAAAAAACAGGTCATTTTCAAATCCCCTGGGTCCAAGTCCGGGGCTTTTAACTCTTCAAGCATAAAATTGTTTTATTTGTTAACAAAAATACTAAAAAACATATAAAAAGTTACATTTTTTCAGAGGTTGGTTTACTTCGTCAAGGGGGAACTTTTTCCCCACTGGTCCGATTATGCCCATTTACGAACTTAATCAGCCTATGGCCATAAGACATATATGTGCCAAACTTCAGAAGTGTAGCTCTTTTATTTTGGACTGTATCGTGTCTTCCACAGACGGACGGACGGACGGACGGACGGACGGACGGACAGAGGGATATCGCTAGAATGTCTTAGAATCGATCACTGATCAATAATATATATACTTTATGGGGTCCTAGATCGATATTTCGATGCGTTACACACGGAATGACAAAGTGAGTATACCCCCATACCACTGTGGTTCCAATTCCAAAACTAGGTGGACAAAAGTATTTAACCATGATATTTTATGTTTTTGGGGTCGCTGATTTCAAAAAAATGCTTTAAAAAATTGTAGCTTCAATATTTTTGAAAATACAGTGGGTTTCACTAAAATAGCTTCAACTTAATTGGACTTTTCGCTACAACTGGAAAAAGTAAATTACTTTTTGCTACTTTAGGGCACTAAATTTAAAGGAAGTATTTAAAAATGATATAAAAAGCTTTTCTGATCATTACAGTAAAGCCCAGCTATGTCGAATTACTTTTAATGTGTAGTTTTTTTAGAATGTTCGAATTAAATCCTTTTTGTGCTTCTAGAGTGGCGGGAAAAGAAAAATATGTGATATAACAATTATAGAAAATACTGTAGAGGTATTTGTTGCAAAAATATGTGCAGAAGATCCTGAATATTATAAGCATTTTCTTGAGAGTTATAAAAATTGCAGAAAAAATGACTCTTTTAAAAACGCTATAAAAAATGCAGCTGGATGCCGCTGGATGAGATGAAAGATGAAACATACTTTCTGATAGTTCCTTTAAGATATGTATATAGTGGCTTGCCCGCAACTTGGAGCGGTTTTTTTGGCAAGCTTTGAAATATTGAAAATCTATTTTTTTTTTTTAATTATGACCCTAACTTTAAAAACCGATATTAAGAAATCGCGAAAAAATTTCGAACCCATGAAAATTTGTTTGATAAGTATATACCCATGGCTATATAAAAAACAATTCACGGCAATCTCCTGCAAATAATTCACTTGGTATAAGCTACTTAGTTTTGTATTGATTTGCTTAGTTTTTAATTAAGTACAAACATTTTCGTGAACAAACATTGATGTTCTAGTGCTGCGGGGACAAAGTTAAACCCCTTATTTAATCAAAATATTTTGCGTCTAGTCTAGGCATGTTGTTAGCTATTTAAAACACCTACCGTTTTTTAATTTAGAGGTTCAAACTTTTTAGACTTTTGTCCACCTAGATTTGGATTTGGAACCACAGTGCATACTGTGGTTGGAGGGTATAAAAATTGGTGAAGAAAAAATTTTATGGAAAAAAAATATTTGATGGAAAAAAAATTGATGGAAAAAAAAAATTTATGAAAAAAAAAAAATAATTTGATGAAAAAAAAAAATTTTGATGAAAAAAAAGCTTGATGAAAAAAAAAAAATTGGTGAAAAAAAAAATTTTATGGAAAAAAAAAATTTGATGGAAAAAAAATTAATGAAAAAAAAAAAAATTATAAAAAAAAAAAAAATAATTTGATGAAAAAAAAAAATTTGATGAAAAAAAAATTTTTTTTTTTTGATAATAATAATTATGTTACTTTTTATTCACCAGCTGGTGAAAAACGGGTTTATTCACCACGAGGTGAATTATTATCCAAGTTACAAACCCAAGTTATTAAAATTTTTGGTTTTAAGAAAATGAAAATAGTAATTCTTGTTTTCTTTTTCGTTAATTGTTAGCTTATATAGTCAAACTGAGGTGGCGTCCTGCAACTTTTTTAAAATCAGACACCAGCCTAAAAACATTATCATGTTAAAAAAATATATAAAAGCTTGTCAATATAAGAGATATTTATGTGTAAGAGACACAACAAAAGTTATGACCTTTTGAGTGGAGTCCCTATGCCGCAAATTCCAAAACTTTAAAGCTTATGAGTTGCCACACTTTTCAAAAAAAATACATATTTTTTAATACATGTGTGCACTGCCACACACACTAACAAAATTTTATAAAAATTTGATACCATCTAAAACTTACTTGTTGATGTTAAATGTTTTTGCTATATATACGCTTACCTACACTCAAAAAAAAAACTTTGTAAAATTCCAAGAAAAAATTGTAATTTTTTTTGCTACCTCCTATTTAACAAAAATTCCTAGTAATTTTACAAGCTTTTTAAATATTTTGTAATTTTACAAGCTGTTTACCAATAAAATTGTAAATTTACAGTTTTTTTTTGGCGCAATTAAAAGGAATCACAAGGAATTCTCGTGAATTACAAGGAATTCTCGTGAATTAACTAGATTTTTTTGTAAAATTATCTTAGAAAGTTGTAAAATTACAAAAAAAAAATAAAATTTGATCCAAATTTGTTTGTTTAAAAACAAGGAAAACTGTCAAATATTGGTTAAATGGGATTACCAGACTTTTCCTAGTAATTTGAAAATTTTTTTTTGTGTGCAAATTTTAAAGATACAAAATCGAAAAAATTAAAAATCGAAAAAAAATTTTGGTTTGTAGAAAAAAGTTTTATTTCATGGTTAGACTTTAACCCCCATGCGGAACGGGTAACAACCAGATTAAAAAATATTTTCCTGAATCAAGCTAAGATGTTATTACAAACGAAATGAAAATCCTAAACATACTCTCTTTTATTAAGTAGAGATAGAGGACCTTTGTAAACAGTTGTATTTTTATAACTTGACCCTTTCACTTAAAAACACATAAACATTTTTTAAAACCGCAACTGTTGTTGAATGTTAATATAAAGAATTATTTTTATGATGTATTTTTTTTTTTTGTTAAATGTGTGAAGATATTGCATTCTGCTACTTTAAATACGTGAATACATGTTACTTATTTTTTAAACATTAAATCATAAATGTATTTAAATGAATTTATTTGTATATAGTTAATATTATCAACCAAATTTGACAGTATGGAGCTGTGAAAAATATATTAAGGTGGAAGTTATTCTTTTGCTTTTCGTAAATGACTTATTTTAGGAATTTCACGTACCATAATATTTTATTATAATATACAAATTTAGAAAAATCTTTAAAAAAAAATCAAAAAATGTTTTGAAACTCAAAATTTGTTGAGTTTAATTCATCATTTAAATTTCAAAACAATTTTGTTTTAATATGGCGGAACATTAAAACAAACTCAAAAAAAAATTATGTGTAGAGGGCGAATAATCAAAACTTGCTATCTGCAGAACGAAAAATGTTTAGGAGATAAAAGAGAACTGTTATTTTTAGGTAATTCTTATACACATAGAAAAAAATTTCCAACCAAAATTTTAAGTTGTATCAACTCATAATTTGGTTGTCACGATTATTCTTGAACCGAGTTTAGTTGAGACTACCGATATTCAATTGTGACAACCTAAATGCAAGTGTATCAACCGATTTTTAGTTGTATAAACCGAATTTCAGTTATTATTAATCTTTTTATAGCCTCCACTCTAGTGATAGAAGTAATATATAAGTTTGTCATTCCGTTTGTAACACCTCGAAATATTGGTCTAAGACCCCATAAAGTATATTTGGCATTCCATGTCAAATCGGACACTTTGAAAATTTTTTATTTTAGATTTTCCCAATTTGTTTACAGTTTTTAGTACCCTTCGAAAACTCCTTCGTGATAAATTTTCAGATTTTTTTGATGACCCGTTCAAAAGTTATCAAATTTTTAAAAATTGGTAGTTTGTTTCTTCACTCAAACTTCTTTTACTCATAACTTCTTCAATAATGGTCCAAATCTCAAATTTTTTTTTTCAAAATTTTTGTTTTTTTACGTACTTAAAAAAAAAAATCTCAAAAAATTCTTAAAAGCGCTATAGTATGCGATTTTTAAGTTTTAAAATTTGAATCTCATTTTTGAAAATGTTTGTACTCTTCGATTTTTTTGAAATTTTTTTGTGTAAAACTTCTATCGATTCTACAAATTTTTTGCCCAGGAGGATCGTGGGATAACGTTTATTACTATTTTTTTAAATTTTTTGAAAACATTTTATTGTAATTTTTCAATCTTAAAAACATTTCTACTGCTCTATTGGTGCGTCATAGAGGGGTCATTTATTAGACCGACCCCCATTAATTTTTACGTCTTAACATTTCTTTGGAACAAATTAATACCCTATCTCCAATTTCTAAGGGGGCTCCCACACAAAACGACATTTTTTAAAATTTGCTCCAATCCACAGTATTTTTTTAATCCACACATTTTTTTTTGAACAATCCTACCCTCTATCTCTAATTTTTAAGGCGGTCCCCATACAATATTTTTTTATTTTTTGTAAATTTGTTTTATTTAATCAGCTTCTACCGGTCCAATGGTGCGTCCGAGAGGGGTCATTAGTGAGACCGACCCCCATTTATTTTTACTCCACAATTTTTTTTTAAAACATACCTACGCCCTCTCTCCACACCCTAAGTAGGCTCCCATTAAAACAGCAATGCCCACACACATACTATAACATTTATGCTTGTGTGGGTAGTAGCAAGCGAAAAGTCAACAAATTTGCTCAAGCAACAGAATTTTATAGTGTACGTGTGTCGACAGCGCTGCTTGTGCGGGAATAGGAATTACAAAAATGCGCATGACTGCATTAAAATAACAGTTGGAGCAAATTTTATAAAAATGTAATTTTAAATGGAAGCCTACTTAGGGAGTGGAGATAGGGCGTAGGTATGTTTTAAAAAAATGTTGTAGGGTAAAAATAAATGGGGTCGGTCTCACTAATGACCCCCCTCGGACGCACCATTGGACCGGTAGAAGCTGATTAAATAAAACAAATTTACAAAAAATAAAAAAAATTGTATGGGGACCGCCTGAAAAATTAGAGATAGAGGGTAGGTGTGTTCAGAAAAAATGTTTGGACTAAAAAAATATTGTGGGTAGGTCATATATTTAGTTGGTCTAAGGGCAGTATTAGGGCAGTTAGAGCAATTGGAGCAAATTTTAAAAAATGTAGTTTTGTGTGGGAGCCCCCTTAGAAATTCGAGATAGGGTATTAGTTTGTTCCAAAGAAATGTTAAGACGTAAAAATTAATGGGGGTCGGTCTTATAAATGACGCACCATTGGAGCAGTAGAAATGATTTAAAGATTGGAAAATTAAAATAATTTTTTTTTTTAAATTTTAAAAAATAGTAATAATCGTTATCCCACGATCCTCC
Organism: Pegoplata infirma; assembly: GCA_963921195.1. Taxonomy (NCBI): domain Eukaryota; kingdom Metazoa; phylum Arthropoda; class Insecta; order Diptera; family Anthomyiidae; genus Pegoplata; species Pegoplata infirma. The sequence continues at coordinate 83,831,111 of OY992537.1, forward strand.
TGGGCAAAATATTTGGAGAATCGATAGAAGTTTTACACAAAAAAAATTTGAAAAAAAAAATCGAAGAGTACAAACATTTTCAAAAATGAGATTCAAATATTAAAACTTAAAAATCGAATACTAGAGCGCTTTTAAGAATTTTTTTGGGATGTTTTTTTAAAAAGTACGTAAAAAAACAAAAATTTTGAAAAAAAAATTGAAATTTGGAGAAGTTATGAGGAAAAGAAGTTTGAGTAAAGGAACAAACTACCAATTTTTAAAAATTCGATATCTTTTGAACGGTTCATCAAAAAAATCTGAAAATTTACCACGAAGGAGTTTTCGAAGGGTACTAAAAACTGTAAACAAATTGGGAAAATCTAAAAAAAATGTTTTCAAAGTGTCCGTTTTGGCATGGAATTCCCCATATATTCATGATTCTCGATCGATTTTAAGACGATCTAGCTATGTCCGTCCGTCTGTCTGTCTGTCCGTCTGTTTGTTGATAACACGCTTACTTTTGAAAGACCTGACGGAGACTCCGGAAGTTTGGCACATATCTTAGGTATTTGCCTGATCAGGTTAGTGTTGCAATCCAGCGAAATCGGTCCAGTGGTTCAAAAGTTATGAGCAGAAGACAGAATTTCGGCAAGGGTTTTCGTGAATTTACGAGATAAAAAACACGCTATCTTTCGAAAGGCAAATCTAAGGATTCTGACGCTTAGCATATATATTTGTCGTTTACTTGGCCTAGTTCATGTTGAATTTCAGCGATATCGATTTAGTGGTTCAAAAGTTATAAGCAAAACCATAAATTTCAGATTAGATCTTTAAATTCACGTGAGAAAAGCCATTATGTTTTAAAAATATTAGTAAGTCACAAAAATATTTAACAACGTATTTTTGTCACCCAAAAATATTTTTACACTAAAAAAAAAAATACACTCGAAAAAAATTTTACACTCAAAAAAAATTTAGTAAATTATTTTTTTTTGAAAATTACTAAAAAAAAGTTATTTTACAAAAAATAAAATATTTCTAATCAAAAATGTTAACTTTTCACGTTAGAAAATTTACTATCACTTAGAAAGGGCATTGTGGAGGGTATTCATAGATTCGGCCAATTCGAACTTAACTCTTTTTGAAATTTGGTCTGAGGCGGAATATTCCCCTTCCCCCAGCCCCTCTTGTACCCACGCATGGTTGTATCAACCCATAATGACAACCTATTTGTTTTTTGTTTGAACTTAATGTCTGTTGTTTCACTCGAATTTAGTTGAGACTACCGATATTCAATTGTGACATATATGAAAATGTATCAACCGAATTTTATTTGTTTTATTTCAGTTATTATTAATCTTTTTCTACAATATATTTAAAAACAATTGTTTTTTAAATAAAATTTAAGTTAAAAATAAATATGATAGATTACAACTTATTCAGTGAACAATTTTTTATTGAAAACTTTTTTTCGAAATCATTCCAGATAGCAAGTTTTGAAAATTCGCCCTCGATAGACATATAACCCTAATATTTATCACAATTTCCAATTTTATCCTGGTGTGGTTATCATTTTCATGTTTTCATTTTTTTTTTTTTTCACATACTATATTTGCTACCCACACTGTTGCAAAAACCATAGTCAATGCAATAAGCGTTAATTCATATGGCATTATTTCTGATTACATATTTTATTATATTTCAGCGAATTTTTAATGTTTTTATTGCGTGTGTATTGGTATGGAAACAAAATTACTGAAATGTTCACGTTTTGTTTGTACAAAAAAATTTTTTTTTTGTTAAATTGGTTTATATTTTCATTTAATTGTTTGTATTATATAAAAACCCACAAGCCGAGGTTTTAATTTTAAACACTGCAGTGGTATTTAATTTTAAGATTTATAAAATTTATATTTATTATCATTGCAGTTGTTGTTATGCGATAAGTTTTAAACGGATGTGTAGGTATATCTGTACATTAGACCGAACTTTTTTTTTTGTATTGCAATACTTTTTTTCTTCGAGTTTTCGACGTCCCGTTTTGATGATTTTGGTTTAAAAATGCTTGTATTACATTGATCCCACTTTTCCGCACTATTATTAGTTTATCTGATTACTTTTTTGAAATACGCACCACCCTAGTATACGCGTATAAGTAATAATAACATTCACAATAATATACAAATTGTCATACTTTCACACCACACCTGCACTTTTTTCTACGAATTATAAAATGCAGCGTTGTTTGCTGATAAAAGAGCTTTTATTACTATGGCATCGTTTTTAAAATAATTCATCACACGAAATATTTTGAAATTTCATTACGCCCACTTACATGAGAAATATCACAACTGTTATACAACGATTTGCTAGAAACTTAAAATACATATAAAAGAGACGATTTAAATGTTGGGGATTATACGATATCGCCCAGAGCCAAAACAGCTGTCGACTCTAATTTAATAGAGATTAATTCATAATTTCACGACACTCGATTTCGCTCATTTTTATACCCTCCAACAACAGTATGGGGGTATACTCACTTTGTCATTCCGGGGACCCCATAAAGTATATATGAGGCATTCCAAAACAAATATTGGAAAAATGGACAAATTTGTGGCGAGTTGCCTTGATTAAATATTTATCACATTAAAACGGAATGCACCACAATCTCAAAAATTTACATTCTAATATAGTTTTGTATGGACTATCGATTAAATTTTTTTTTTTGGAAAATATTCAGAACCTGTTCTGAAATTTTCCATTTTTAAAAAAAAGCCAATTTATCAAAAATCCGGCCACTTTTTTTTTTTTTTTAAATATTTTTTTTTTAAGTTTAGACGTTTGTCCATCCACACAAAAAAATTCAGTCACACATTTTTCTTTTTTTCGAGAAAATCGCATTTGAATTTTAAATTTCATAACAATTTAGTAATTTGCTTGTATTTTATTGTTGCAAAAGAGCGTATGAGTAATATTTATGTAATTAATAATACTAATTCGCAACGTTAAATCAATAAAATACAAGCAAATTACAAAATTGTTATGAAATTTAAAATTCAAATGCGATTTTCTCAAAAAAAAACCAAAAACGTGTGTACGATTTTTTTTGTGTGGATGGACAAACATCTAAATTAAAAAAAAAAAAAATAATTTAAAAAAAAAAAAATTTGATAAATTTACTTTTTTAAAAAATGTAATCTTTCAGTACGGGTTCTGAAAATTTTTCAAAAAAACAAATTTTAGTCGATAGCCCATACAAAACTATATAAGAATGTAAATTTTTGGGATTGTGGTGCATTACGTTTTAATGTGATGAATATTTAATCAAGGCAACTCGTCACAAATTTGACCATTTTTCCAATATTTGACCATGCCTCCTAAGCCAAGTTTTTGAAAATTTAAAAAAAAAATGAAATTTTCTTAGTTCCATATAGGGCTATCCAAACAACCTATTCAGAAATTTACGGGACATATGTTTTTCTGTAGCGAGACAATTGATGTGGAATGCCTCATATATTATTGATCCACTATCGATTCTAAGACATTCTATGAATGTCCGTCTGTCCGTCCGTCCGTCTGTCTGTAGAGGGCACGATGCAAACTTTACCAAATATATTAATTCCGTAAAGACAAAGTCACTTACAATTAGACAATTTTATAAAGTTGATTATAAACATTTTATATACATATACATAAAACTATAAACAAAATGAGAATTCAAAAAAAACGTTAAACAAACACTTAATACTTTTGTATTTGTTTTTGTGTGTAAAACCATGCAAGAGAAATCCACATACTCGCACACACACGGAAAACAAAACAAAAAATAGTCAAGCTAAAAATTTAATTAAACAATTAACTATATTAATTAAATATTTAATTAATATTAAATTTGAAAACAATTAAAATGTTAATTTAAATAAACTTAAAAATTTAATTAAACAATTAGTTATATTTATTAAAAATTAAATTGATATTAAATTAAAAAACAATTAAAATTTTAATTAACAAAAAATTTAAGATATTATTTTCTGTGTATATCCAACCAAAGCAGACGTTTTATTTTGTATTATAGTTTTTAAAACTAATTATTGCATGTGTTTTCATTAACTATTTTGTAATTTACTTGCACACCTTTAGGCGTTTAATATTTTGTGGTTGGGAAAAGCTTTTTAGATTAAACTTTTAATGCTTAATTAGATTCTTTCTTAAAGTAAATATAAATGTTAATTGTATGCATACATAATAACATACATGAACACTAGACTGGCATTTTTCTGTATGGCAAAATTTTTTTTCTCCGATTTTCAAAGTCCAAACATTTTTTTATTCTACTAGGCATAAACATTATGTGTTACCAATTTGGGGCGAATCGGATTAAATTAACCCGTGGCGGTCAAATTAACCGTGGCGGTTAAAATTTTTGAAAAATTAGAAAAACAAGTAGAAAAGTTAAATTTGACTTGGCCGAATCTATGAATACCCTCCACAATGCCCTTTTTAAAGGATAGTAAATTTTTCAACGTGAAAAAGTTAACAATATCGATTAGAAATATTTAATTTTGAGAAATAAACTTTTTTTGTCATTTTTGTAAAAAAAAAAAAAAATACTAATTTGTTTTTTTTAGTGTAAAATTTAGTGTAAAAAAATACTTTGTAAAGTAATTTTGTGACTTACCAATGTTTTTAAAGCTTGGTTTTTTAAAGCTTGGTTTTTACAACACGTGAATTTAAGGTGAACCCAAACTTAAATTCTGGGTTTTGCTTATAAATTTTGAACCACTTGACCGATTTGGCTGAAATTTAACATGAACTAGACTAGAGGAACAGCAAATACATATGCCAAGCTTCAGCACCCTCAGAATTGTCGTTCGAAAGTTAGCGTGTGTTTTATCTCGTAAATTCGCGAAAAACACTTGCCGAAATTCAGACTTTTGCCCATAACTATTGAACCACTGGACTGATTTCGCTGGATTGCAATACCAAGCTGACCAGGTAAATGCCCAACATATATGCCAAACTTCAGGAGCCTCCGTAAGGCTTTTCAAAAGTAAGCGTGTTTTCAACAGACAGTTAGACAGACGGACGGACATCGCCAGATCGTCTTAAAATCGATTGAGGATCATGAATATATATATTTTATGGGGACTAGACAAATATTTCGATGTTACAAACGGAATGACAAACTTATATGTATATACCCTCTATCACTAGAGTGGAAAATATCTTGCGATACATTACTTTTATTAAATTTAGCTGAATATGAATATCAAAAAATTTCTAAAATCGGTTGAGCGGTTTTTGAGATATCGCCATTTAAAATTTGTCAAAAAATTGGCAAAAACGGCGGTTTTTTTCCTACGTTCAAGAAATTTTTTAAAACAAAATCTAAAATTTCTTTTTGTCGTAGCCCTTTCATAGAGCTTGGTATAAACTTTCATTTAAGCCCAATTTGAGCCTAATCCGATCATTTTAACCCGTAGCGCCCTTTGAACAAAGTTTATCGTTTTTGGTGAAAAGTTTCTAAATCCGATTGACCTATAATTTGTACCACACAAGTTTTAGATCTAGGACAATAAAAATTTGCCCGGAAATTTGGGAAAATTGAAAGTTGAAAAAAATTACAGTCTAATGAACACCCATCTCTTGGGAAAATCGAAAGTTGAAAAAATTGCTAGTCTAATGAACACCCATCTCTAGTTTTACCGGTATTCTTTATATGCGTTTTTAATTTCACAAGAAATTTTATTCAGATACATACTCAAGAAAATTTAGGTATGCATATTTGTTTTATCATATAAACTTCTCAATGTACAAAGTTTATCAATAATCTGGGCAGTTGTGTAAATCGATGGAAGGGACTAAATCTATATATTTCTTTAAAGCATTTTACAGAACTATTCAACGTTAAACACAAGTGAGTGGGTGGGGCGCATTTCTCCCATTCGGTAATTGTTGACAAATAGATAAATTATTGCTTTTGCACATAATAAAATTGTTTCATTATCTTAATTATATTTTAATGCTCAATCCACCAAAATGGGCGGGCAGAAAATACCAGAGACCAAATATAACAGTTATATGTGTCTTTTTGCTTTAAAAAAATCATTAAACGAATGTTGTCCAAACTAAGTATTTTATAAATGAAAGGTCGTCTAGAGATGTCCCGTGTTTAAATTTGCGATAACTTTTTTTTTTATTTTTACAATAACAGTAAAAAATAACAGCCCAGCAAAAAAAGAGCTTACCATTCACTACAAAATTCACCACAACTTATGAACCAGATGTACTTCTTCTTCAGCTGAAACACTGATGAATTTTATATGGGCGTGACACACAATATCACTAGTGTTTAGTATGTACATATATATTAACATCTTTATCACAACTTCTGAAGTAGTGATCGGGATGTTAATATAACTTGACCTTTTGGAAGTGCTTTTTTCATCACTTCTTTAGAAGTATATATTTCTTGGCATTTTGGATGTGATTATGTAATTTTTATATGGTGATTTAGAAGTGATTTTTTCATCACTTCTTGATAAGTACATATTTCATGACTTTGTGGGATTGATTTTAAGATTTTTTTTTTTAGTATTTACACTAATAATAATTAAAACCAAAACGATATTTTTAACAATGTATAATATTTATTATGTAATATTTAGACTTGAAATTGTTAAGATTAAATCGATGTTTTTAATAATTTAGTTTAGCTAATAGGAATTATTAATTAAATGTGGATGTATATATTTTTCTAATAGTTTTTCATGCGCTTAATCCGAATCTGGCCTTAGAAGTGATTTATCTTATTTTGAGATATTTAGATTTTCGATTGACAGTACTGCATAAACTCAGATATTCGCAATGTTCGGGACCTTATAAAACCGAGAATTATTTTATGATGTATAATTAGTTCAGCACATCTAAAAATACTTCACTTATTCTTCAAATTACTTTTGCAATCCTTAAGATATCTTTTTTCATTACGGAGATATCGACCGATAAAATTATTGCAATTTCGGCCCTAAAAAATAAAAGAAAACAAATTTGAAAACCAACCAATTTGTCTTGTTGATATATAATAGTACCGAATTCGAAACTCTATTAGAGGTGCATCTATCAATCTATCAATTTTAGGGTAAATTTTCAGGGTGCCATACAAAAAATCGTTATTTGGGCTAACATTATAGAGCTTCGCCATATCGGATAAAGATTTATTTTAAATAAAATTAATAAAATTCTTAAAAGTACATAGAGTTCTTAGTTTTATATTCAATTAAAATTTTTATTATTCGGTTAACCGAATAATTCAAATTTATCCGATTATTAACCGATTAAATCTCAACCCCGCACTCAGAAAATTATGTAAGTTACTACATGTTAGTTATTTGTATATTTTACAGTAGTTAGTTGTTTTCAACTACAAAGTCAGTTGTTTTTGTATGAAAAATATCAAACAACTATTTCTGTTAGTTATTTTAAGTCGTTTTTTGAACAACTAACAAAAAAGTACTGTGATGTAGTAACAGTTATTTAAAGTAGTTAATTTTATTTATTTTATCTCTGAAAAGTTTTAAAGTTTTTTTTCCAAAAAAAAAAAAATTTCGTTATTTTTATTTTTCACAACTTTTTTTTAAAAAAAAAACTTGGAAAAAATTTGGTCTTCAATTTTTTTTTCTGAAAAATATTTTGAAAAAAAAATTATATATTGATTTTTTTATTTTTACTACATTTTAGTTGTTTTGACTACAAATGTAAGTAGTTTTTACTACATAAGTCAGTTGTTTTTTGTCAGTTAAAATAACTAACATTGTTAGTTGATTTAACTGAAAAAGTAGTTGACCCCAAAACAACTTACACAGTAGTTATTTTAACTGACATTTTCAGTTGATTTTACTAACATAATTTTTTAAGTGCGATTAATTATTTGCCCGATTAGCCGATTAAACCAAAACCTCAATTAATTGAATACCCTAATGTTTAGAAGAGTTTTTAGTCATTTTGTGGCTATAATTCAGCCCTTTTTTTTAAAGGCTACCACCTTTTTTTGGTTATCTTTTTTAGCCCTTTAAGCACTTTTTAAGTCATTTGATTTTTACCATAATCTGGAAACTTTTTATTGTTTTTTTTTTTTTTGTACATAATTTACAAAACAACTCCAAAAATTATAAAAAAAATGTTTTTATACATGTAGTTAAAAAAAAACATCCAATAAATAAAATGATGAGATAAAAAAAAGTAATTCTCTCATTTTAAATCAGATATCGTATATTTTTAGAAGAGTTTTTATACCTTTAAACGGCAATACCAACTTAGCTCTTTTTTGGTTATATTTAACCCTTGTCTTTTTTAAGGGCTAACAGTTTTTTTGTTATCTTTTTAGCACTTCTTGAGTCATTTGGTAATTTTAACAAAAATCTGGAAACTGTATTTTTTTATAACATAATTTACATAACAAATTCGCTTTTGCGGCATATCAAGTTAATTCATTTATAAAATTTAACTTTTTATTAAATCAGATAAAATTATAAAAAAAATATTCAACAAAACAAATCCAATACTTAAGTGCCACAAATTTGTACTTTTCAATTGCATTTGTAAACACTATGAAAATGGTACTTCTAAATCATTGAGGAAAGAACTGGTGAAAGTTGTTATTATTGGCATTTTTTTAGCAGTTTTGGAAGTGCTTATAAAAGTACTTCTTATGGAATATGAAGATCGGCACATATAGCTACTATGTATGTAGTGAATCACTTATTCTTTTTGCACCACTTCGATTTTTTTTTGCTGGGAGTTATTAAAAACTTTTTGTTCGAACAATCTAAAATAACTTTTATTTTTTATTTATTGGAGTAAATAACTGTTATTACAGTTATTTTTAAAAAAACCAATCAAAGTTTATATCTCTAAATCAACAATTGAAGTATTAGCTATCAACAGGATTCTTTTGCATGCGTTTATTTTAGTTTTTCTTTTATAACTCAAGTTTTTTAAGGCTGAAAGAGTTTTTGATAACAGTTATAAAAAATAAAAGTTTTTTAATTCTGTTATTTTGAACAGATATTTATATAAATCATTTTAAACTGTTATTTTTAATTTTTATTTAAAAAAATATTTTTGAACAGTTTAATTTGATTTTTTTCAATAAATCACATAACAGTTTTGGTCTCTGGAAAATACATTGATTTTCCTTATCACACTCAAAATATTTTGTATGCAAAAACAAATGAAAAACATATTTGAAAGTGATAAAACATTTGAAAACCAACCATTCATTTGTTTTAACAAACATCAACATTTCTTATTTACTGTTAATAAAATTTCGCAAAATTAATAATATTGAACATTAAAAAATAACGTCACTTTCATATTTTTTACCAACAAATTCGAAAAAATAACCTACGAAAACATTAAAAATTAATGATTTCGTAGGTTAGTTTTACAATTTTGCTATTGAATTTTATTTAAAAAAAAGTTAAATAACATTGCGATCCCGCAATCAACTATATTCTGGCCAGACACTCTACCAGGCGTGGATCCTGGAATTTCATTTGGGGGGGGGGGGGTTGATTTTTTTTAAAAAAAAAATTACCAAAAAATATAAAAGTTTGGTTGGAAGCGGGGGGGGGGGGGGGGCGTTTGTGTAAATTTTTGTTAATATTTTTAATATTAAGTAACAAATTGAAAACCAAAAAAAAATTTTTTTCTTAAATGCGGATTCAGCTTATGGATTTGGGTGAAATTTTTGTATATCCAAAAATTTTTTTAAGATTTACTTCGTAAATTCAAACATTTTAAATTTTATTTGCAAATTTTAAGACCTGCTCTCGAAACGATCATAAAATTGCCAAATTAAATGTGGAGAAAAATATTGATATTGTTACTTTTCAGTCATTAAAAATTTATATTATGACTTTTCAGTCATAAAAATTGCCTTGTGACAATCATAGGCATTCACAACTGTGAACAGACTTGTAAACTTTTGTATGTATAAAAAATCTTATTTCTCAGAAATTATGCAATTTTTATACATGTTTCCTTCACAAAATTTAAGACATTTTTACTACAGAAAATCTCTTAGATTCTCAAATACTTTCATATAGAAAAATAACCCATTTTTGAGATATTTGCCTTTAAAAAAATGTTCAGATTCTAAAACCCTTTGATATAAAAATGTTGTTTTATTCTCAGATCGAATTTTCTATAGAAAATATTTTAGATTCAGCAAAATTTCGCATAGAAAATGTCTCACAATCAGATTTTTAAACTTTATTTTATGGAAATAATCTGAGATTCTGTGACATTCTTTTTATAAAAAAATTTTCCAAATTCTGATATACTTTTCTTAAAAAAACCTCTTAAATAATTCTTATATTTTTTGTATACAAAAATTTTCAGATCCTGAAAAATTTTACGGTTTTAATGCCATCTAATGTGTTCCATGGCAATTTCTTAGATTCTCAAAAATTTTTCATATAAAAAAAATTTTTATTGTAGGACACAATTTTAAAAGAAAAATTTCCATATTCAGAGACACATTTCCTTTAGAAAAATTCTTAGAATCTGCCAACAGAAAAATTTTCAGATTCTGAGAGATTATTCATAAAAAATTGTTTTCTATAGGAATGTTCTAAAACATTTTTCCTATAAGAAAATCATAGATTTCGAAAAATTTTTCTATAGAAGTATTCGTAGATTCTAAAAGATTTTTCAAACAAAGAAATCCTCATATTCTTAAAAATTTTTCCGTAAAAAAGTCTAAGATTCGAAAATATATTTCTGCATAGAAAACTAAGATTCTAAGACGTTTTTCCTCTAGAAATGTTATCCGATTCTGAAAAATTTATTTGTAGAAAAACTCTTTTCATATTCTTAAACCTTCTAAGTTGCTGAGGAATGTTTTTATATAGAAAAGTTATAAGATATGTTTCCTAAAATTTGTGATAATTTTTCAATCAAAAATTCTTACATTCAGAGTCAAATACATAAGTATCAAGATATTTTCTAAAGACAAAGTCTTAACTACTGAGACATTTTTCTATAAAAAATATTTGAGATAATACTCTTTCCTTAGATGATAAGAAAAGTTATTCGGTTCGAAAATGTCCACGACTCTATTGACATTTAAATTTCTCATATGAAATTTCATAAATTCTGAAACAATTTATCCTGAGGATGCAAAATTTTTTTTAGGATTGAGGCTATGTGTGCTGACTTAAATCACCAGCACACATATAACTCTTTTTAGGGTTTTTTTTACCTTTTTTCGTTCTATGGTTTTTATCTTTTTCTCTTTCTTTCTTCTTTCTTTTCTCATTCTTTCTTTTTTCCCTTTTTTTTCTTTCTTTTTTTTTTTTTTTTGAAATCGTTTTGGGGGGGAGAAATCTCATTCTCCCCCCCCCCTGGATCCGCGCTTTCACTCTTCCCATTCTGCCAAAGTCACTTGATACAAACAAATTTTTATATTTCTATAAATAATTTTTTGAATTTTTTATCTACAAAAAAATAACCCCCACAAGTAGGTAAAAAAAAATAACGTACAAAAATCATTCAAAATTAAAGAAGAATCACTTATTTTTACTTACAGAACAAAAAATAAATGACTTTAAAAATGAATGCTAATGAAAGTCTTTATTTTTTATGTTGTTATTTTGGAAACAAAGAACAGAAATAGTCATGTTAAAAAACTGAACATTAAACAAATGTTTTTCTTTTAAAAACGACAAAACGTAACACTTTTTAAATAAAATACACGAGTAATGACATAATTTTTTGAGGTTAGTGCATTTTGTCAAAAAAAAAATATTTGTTTTTGGAAGCAATTGGTGTCAAGATTTGCGAATAGGGTGTACATTAAGCGAAAAATATTTGCATGATAAAATTTAATCTACCTGCTAAGTTTTGTTGCAAAAACCAGTAAAAAATATATTTTTTGAATTTTTAGTTATAAGTGGTCAATATGAAAATTTAAAGTTCAATATTACCAAAAACTGCGATTTGTTTATACCATCCACTGTGGTACAGGGTATATAAAAGTTTGTCATTCCGTTTGTAACACCTCGAAATATTGGTCTAGAATCCCATAAAGTATACATATTCATGATCCTCGATCGATTTAAGACGATCTAGCGATGTCCGTATGTCCGTCTGCTGTTGAAAACACGCTAACTTTTGAGAGACTATACAGAGGCTCCTGAAGTTTGAAATATATGTTGGGGATTTACCTGGTCAGATTGGTATTGCAATTCAGCAAAATCGGTCCAGGGGTTCAAAAGTTATGAGCAAAAGAGTGAATTTCGGCAAGGGTTTTTCTCGAATTTACGAGATAAAAAAACACGCTAACTTTTAAACGACAATTCTGGTGCTGAAGCTTGGCATATATATTTCGCCTGGTCTGGTTTGTATTGACTTTCAGCCCAATCAGTCCAGTGGTTCAAAAGTTATTAGCAAAACCGTGAATTTCAGATTTGTTAACCCTTAAATTCACGTGTTGAAAAACACGAGCATTAAAAAAACAAACTTCAAAAACATTACTTAGCTACAAAATTACTTTACAAAGCATTTTTGTCACTCAGAAATATATTTACACTAAAAAAAAAAAAATACACTCGAAAAAAAATTTTACACTCAATAAAAGTATTAGCTATTTTTTCATTTTATACCCTCCACTTAGTGATAGAGGGTATATACTAGGGTGTCTCGTTTTTGGGCTTTTCTGTCTGATCAAATTCTAATACCCGCCAAAAGTGTCGGTCCCCTAAGGGTAACTCACGTGCAAAATATCACTCCGATCGGAGTTTATCTTCTGTCTTCACTTTGAGCCTCAAAATTGGGGTTTTTGCAAAAAAGGACTTAAAAAAATAAAAAATGTAAGTTTTTTTATTAAAATAATTAAAAAAATTTTTTTGTATAATATTTGATCGTAAATACCTAAATATGAAATTTAAAAGTTTTACGGTATCATTAACCCGTTCAAACTTGATACCAAAAAAATGGCATGATTTTGGGGGTGTTCTCAAAACACCTTTTTTCAAAATTTGAAAATTTTGTTAAATAAAAATTTTAAATATACCATTTTTTCTTTCTGAATTCATTAAGAACACCTTGGGGAAGAAAAATGTGAAATATGGCGGATATCCGTCGAGCCACTTTTTGGGAATCGCGGGGGGAAGTTAGCGGATTTCAAGGAAATGTTGGTTTTATCAATAATTTGGATTAATAATATTTTATAAATTTAATTTTTGGGCAAATTAACTGGTTTTTGGTGTCGTGGCATTCTATTAGATAACTTTAAGTCTGTCATGAAATCTTACCGATCTAGGACGTCTTTAACCCACATTGGCTGGGGGTCAAAAATTACCCCCGCAGGAAATTTGAAGTTTAGAGCTTAAATTTTGTGCTATAAGCAAGTACAAAACGGCTTTTGTGCTTTTTACCCCAACTATTATTTCGTAGTAATATATTATCTTTAAAAAAATCGTTAACCCTTCTTGGTAGGGGGTCAAAAATAACCTATTCAATAAAAAATATAAATTTTGTTGATATCAAAACCCCTGGCCAATGTGGGTTAAAGATATCTTAAATAGGTGAAAATTTATGGCTGATTTAAAGTTATCAAATAGACTGCCACAAATTAATTTTCTATAAAAAATATATACTTTTTATTAAATGGGTCATTTTTGACCCCCTACCAAGAAGGATTAACGATTTTTTTTAAGATAATATATTAATACGAAATAATAGTTAGGGTAAAAAACACAAAAGCCGTTTTATACTTGTTAATAGCACAAAATTTAAGCTCTAAACTTCAAATTTCCTGAGGGGGTCATTTTGGACCCCCAGCCAATGTGGGTTAAAGACGTCCTAGATCGGTAAGATTTCATGACAGACTTAAAGTTATCTAATGGAATGCTACGACACCAAAAAAAAGTTAATTTGCCCAAAAATGAAATTTATAAGATTTTATTAATCCAAATTATTGATAAAACCAACATTTTCTTGAAATCCGCCAACTTCCCCCCGTGATTCCCAAAAAGTGGCTCGACGGATATCCGCCATATTTCACATTTTTCTTCTCCAAGGTGGTCTTAATAAATTCAGAAAGAAAAAATGGTATATTTAAAATTTTTTTTTAATAAAATTTTAAAATTTTGAAAAAAGGTGTTTTGAAAACGCCCCCAAAATCATGCCATTTTTTTGGTATCAAGTTTGATCGGGTTAATGATACCGTAAAATCTTTAAACTTCATATTTAAGTATTTACGATCAAATATTATACAAAAAAAAAATTTTAATTATGTTAATAAAAAAACTTAAATTTTTTTATTTTTTTGTAAAAAATTTCCTTTTTTGCAAAAACCCCAATTTAGAGGCTCAAAGTGGAGGCAGAAGATAAACTCCGATCGGAGTGATATTTTGCACGTGAGTTACCCTTAGGGGACCGACACTTTTGGCGGGTATTAGAATTTCATCAGAGAGAAAAGCCCAAAAACGAGCCACCCTAGTATATACATATAAGTTTGTCATTCCGTTTGTAACTCATCAAAATATCGGTCTGGGACCCCATAAAGTATATATATTCATGATGACCAATCGATTTTAAGACATTCTAGCGATGTCCGTCTGTCTGTGGAAAATGCTATCACGGACAAAATATTGCACAGAGATGACTGAAACTTAACATATTTATTGGAAGTTCTCACGAGAAGTTTGGTATTGCATTTGAGCGATATCGGTTCAGCGGTTCAAAAGTTATGAACGAAAATGTAAGCACACTTCAAAAATTTCAGCACATTCAACATAACCTAAAAATACAAAATGCTTTAACTCGGCTTCTGGTTGACATATGTGAACATAATTGAACACAAAATGATATTTAAACAAGTACGAACATATTTTTTGACAAAGAAAGAAAAAAATCTCGGATTTTTTTTTTACCAAAATTTTTTTTCGCGGAAATTTTTTTTCAGAATTTTTTTTTTTCAAAAGTAATTTCCTTTTAAATAAAGTTTTTTGCAATAATCTTTTTGAAATTGTGGAGGGTATCACTACATTCGGCAAGGCCGAATTTAACTTTTTTAATTGTTTTTTTACAAAAATGGCAAAAAAAAGGTTTTCAATTAAAATAAAATATTTCTAATCAAAATTGTTTATTTTTTCACGTTAAAAAATTTACTATCCAAAAAAAAGGGTATTGTCGAGGGTTATAATAGATTCGGTCGAATTTAACTTTTCTACTTGTTTTTTTTTTTTTAATTTACATTTTCGTAAAAAACATTCTGCGAATAAGTCTTGCCAAATGACCGTACCTATCAATTTAAAACAAACAAGCTTTATAAATAGTTTCTGGGAAAGTGTCACTTTGAAAATATCATCGTAAAAATTAGTAAAGAAACGTGACCTCGAGCTGGAGTAATCTTTCTAAATAAATAACTGTCTTAAACCTTAATTTTCTGTTACATTCAATTTCGACAGTAAAAAGTTCTTTCTATCGTTTTAATGTTTTTATACCCTCCAACTACAGTATGGGGGGTATACTCACTTTGTCATTCCGTTTGTAGCGCATCGAAATATCGGTCGGGGACCCCATAAAGTATATATATTATTGATCTATGATCGATTCTAAGATTTTTCTAGAATGTCCGTATATCCGTCCGTCCGTCCGTCTGTATAAGACACGATGCAGTCCAAAATTAAAGAGATAGACTCGTTAAGATTGGCAGGAATATGTCTTTTGGTCCTAGGCAGTTTAAGTTCGTAAATGGGCAAAATCGGACCAGGGGGAAAAAGTTCCCCCTTATAGAACTTAACTAACCTCTGAAAAACTCCATATTTTCACAGGTTTTTTTGTATTTTTGTTAAGCAAATGAAATAATTTGATGTCAGAAAAAGTTCAAGGTCCTGCACTTGGACCTAGGAAATAAAAAAAAATGTTTTTTTCCCCCGCCCCCCTTTTGTGGGCGTGGATATTAAAAATGTTTTTAAAGAATGTTAAAATTGTATTACTTAAGCTGAAAAAGCATAATAAATGTATTTGTAAACATTTTCCGCATGAGTTTATGTGTCCCCCAATGACTCCTACTGACCCCCCCCCCCCACAAAAAAAAAACAAACGCCCCTGCAATTTTTTATTTTTTTTTTTTTATTTTTTATATGTTGGAGGGTATTATAGATTCGGCACAGCCGAACTTAACACTCTCACTTGTTCAGTATAAAATAAGAGAATATTCATTCGATTTTTAATGTTTTTATTAGTCATTAAATTGACATTAAAAATTGACCATAATAGGATTTTTTTTAAATGACAAGTCAGTAGAATGGTGTTTAAATAAAATTTCATTTGTTTTAAGTGAATATTCACGGGAATTTACTTATATAATTTTTTGAGTGCATAAATGAAGAGAATTGGACAAAGAGAGGTATTTAAACAAGTAACAAAATATTTTTTTTTAAGAATTTCTTTGTTATTAACAATCAAATTTTTTTTCGAGATATTTTTTTTTTGCATACATTCAACAAGGCCGAATTTAACTTTCTAACTTTTTTTTACATTTTGGAGTGTATAAAAGATTCGGTACAGCCGAATTTACAACTCTCACTTGTTTTTTTTTTTTAATTTTCTTTTATTTTAATTTACCACTCTCACCTGTTTTTTAATTTTTTTTTATTTTAAAAATAATACTTAAGTTTATAATTACAAAACTTCACAATTTAATAACCATGTCTGCCATAACCTCCATGGCCACCGTGACTTCCATGGCCCCCATGGCCCTGACCATGCCCTCCTTGATTTCCTCCATATCCACCATTGGCACCCACAAAACCACCTTGGTGACCAACTTGATTGCCACCAGGATGACCTCCGTATCCACTTTCGTGTCCTCCGAAACCTCCAGTTTGACCACCGTGTCCACCACCGTGTCCACCACCGTGTCCACCACCATATCCTCCTCCTACCTGTGGACCGCCATATCCTCCTCCTACCTGTGGACCGCCAAATCCTCCTACTACCGGTGGACCTCCACCTTGTACGAGAGGGTAATATCCTTCTCCTAGTTGAGAACTACCATATCCGCCTCTTACCCGATAACCATCATATCCGAATCCTGCATGTGGAATACCCCATGCGCCTCCCAGTTGACCAATTTGGGAACCACCTTCATTGCCATGACCGCCGCCACCATAACCTCCAGGAAACGCCAAAGCTATGCCAAATAAGGCAACAAACACAATCTGGAATTAAAAAGAAATTTTATTTTTAACTCTTTATACTCGACTAAATTAATATTCAATCCTTCTGTGATTGTGACTGACATCAAATTTAATTACCGTCTACTACCCAACACAAGTTGTATTACCTTTTTGATTACTTTTCCCATTACATTTATACGCGAAAGTGCAAAATGTAAGTACTTTAAGTCAAAACAGATTACTTTTGGACATTTCCCGTACATTTCCACACCTACATTTTTAGGGTTTGAAAAAATATTCCAAAGAAAGTACCTGAGATTAGAAAATTTTTAGACTTTAATGATTTTTAAAATTTTTGGAGGCAATTTTCTAGATTCTGAGACATTTTTCTATTAAAAAAGATTTGTTTTCTGAGAAACTTTTCGCTAGAAAAAGTCTAAGATAGCAAAGCATTTTCTGAGAAATATTTTCATAACAGAGTCTAAGAAATGTTTTAGTTTCTGAGTCATTTTTTCCATAGAAAAAGTCTCGGAGTCTGAGTCTCCGAAATTTTTCCTACAAACATTTTTCAAATTAAAACAAATTCGGAATCTAAGGCCTTTTTTAAATTCTGTGATTTTTTTTCTAAAATTCTCAGAATATTTTTTCCAAAATTCTTGGATTCTGAGGTATTTTTCCCATCGAAAATCAAACAAAGAAAAAGTCATAGATTTTAGAATATTTTTTTAATTGTTTTAATAAATAAATATTCGAGCTCGAGGCCTTGCGATTTTTATTTGTAAATAGTTTTTATTTTTATTTAAGCTCAATATTTCGTCTTTCTTTAAGAGGCATCATCACGGGAATATTAATTGTTTACTCAAAACCAAAAAACAAAAAACTTTAAAATATGCGTTGAGTATCCACCATCGTCTGTTATTGCACTGATGATGGATACACAGCGTATTTTTTAGTTTTTTGGTTTTACGTAAACATTTTTTGTATAAGAATTCTCAAATTTTCCCTGAAGAAAATTTTCTTATTTTTCCTACAGAAAAATTTTATTTTAATTTTACTTTTTTCTGTAAAAAAAAATTAAGATTCAAAAACATTTTTTCTAAAGAAAACTTATGAGATTCAAGAAAAAAACTCTCACTCATGATTTCATTTCCTCTATTCGTTTTACCCAGAAGAATTGTCAAAATTTCAATATAGAAAATTCTCATATTTTTCCTATAAAAAAACTATCAGATTTTTCCTATAGAAAAACTGTTAGATTTTTCATATAAAAACTGTCAAAGTTTTAAGATTTTTACTATAAAAAAATTCTTGGAAAAATTCTCAACTTTTTTCTATAGAAAAATTCCCAAATTTTTCAATTCCCAAATATTTCGTCTATAAAAATTTTTGTATTTTTTATAAAGAAAAGTTTTGTCACATAAGCAAATTTTAACATTCAGAAACATTTTAGGATTCTTAGATATTTTTCATAGAAGAATTTCTGCAGAAAAAAATTTCTCCTATAGAAAAATTTCCAGATTTTTCCTTAAAAAAATTCTCAATTTTTTTCATATAGACAAATTTAAACAATCCGCGACATTTTTCCTCTAGAAAAATTTTAAGATTCTTTTTCATCGAAATTTTTTTTAGATCCTTGGACATTTTTTATTGAACTTTTTTCAGATTATTTCCTTTTCACTTTCCTTTTGCCCTCTCTTTTCTTTTCTTTCCTTTCTTTTCTCATTTCTTTTTTCCTTTTCCCTTTATTCGGTTTGGGGGGGGGGGGGTGAATTTCCTTTTCCCCCCGTGGATCCGCGCCTGGTGAAAGTTAATTCGAGTATGCTTAAATTCAATGGTGCAAACCATTTTTCGAAGTTAGCGCTCTTATTCGCGACATTCGAGAATTAACATTTTGATGATTAAGTGCAACAACAACGATGTTTTCAAACTTTTGCGATAATTTTTAAATTTAAAACCATTCAACTCTGTTTATTTAACACTACACTGATAGAAATTTGTACATGACAATAATGAAAATCTACATTAACGTTATGAAAAATGACGTTAAAAAGGAACCTATGTAGGGTTTCATAGAATTAATGAAATAGGTATCATAAAATGTAATTACAAGAACAAGTTTCATTAAATTAATGAAAATTGTTCATACAAAGTATAAATTGTATTTATGAAAATTTTGTATTACTTTAATGAAAAAAGTATTTAATTTTTATGAAATACTTTCATTGAACACATCCTATTTTTTATTTTTGAAATGAAATACTTTCATTCAATAAATGCTACTTTTATTTTTAAAATGAAATATATTTATGAAATTGTAAAGATGTTTTTATAAAATTAAAAATAATAAAAATGGTTTTCACTTTGTTTTCTCGCACAAAATTTTACTCCAACCTTAAATTGTAATACGTAATTAAAACCACGAACTAATATAAGACACACGGTGTGATATTCGTGCGCATTTGGGTCAAAAAAAAAAAAAAATGCCGATTATTTTTTTTTTAGGTGCATACTTAATTTTGACACTCTGGAGACTAAAAATCAGTTTCCGTTACATCAATGCGACTCTTAGTTTGGCTGGGGCACAACTCCAAAGTATAGAGTTTTTCACATTTTTCATAATTTATTTTTTTTGTAAAGGACATTTTTTTAAAAAAATTTTAAAAATTCATCTTGTGGAGTAATCCATCCAAATTTTTTGCAAAATGTTTCCAAGATCCGTTATTTTATTATTCATTTTTTTTATAACAAAAAAATAACACAACAAAAAGTTATATTGAGTAAAAATCCATGTTTTTTTTAAATATCTTTAAAAATCTAATTACATAATAGACTGCAACTTCTGCAGATAATGATGGATAATGCAAAACGCTAGTGCGGGTTATACTAGAGGTATTCCATAACATTTCGTATGTTATAACTTTTGCCAGGAAGTGCCAAAGCTCTGTCAATTCGAGGTTAAAGTTAAGGTTAAAAACAAAAATATTAAAATTATTTGTTAAATTTGTTTAAAAGTTGTACAATTTGATTGTTTTACATAACATGCTTTTTATTTCTCCGGCGTTACCTAAAAATATGTATGTCAGGTTCAATCTCTAATGTACACAGAATCCATTTTTCACGATTTCGCGGTAAACACTTTGCGACTCGAGAAAGTGGATACAAAATCAATGTGTTTTTTGTAACTATATTATTTTAATTATTAGAAAATTAAAGAAGTGTATTTTTATGACAATTATCAGAGGAAGCACTTGAGAGGTCACATAAACATTTTAAGAATTTTAGAAATAATTTCATTCGTAAAAACACAAGATGTAACAATCTGGAGGATATTTTTCATATGTTTATGATTCAAAGTGACCCAAAAATGTCAATAAAACGAAATAACGAACTAAATCCAAAAGCAAAAACGAATTATCCACCGGAAGTGTTGGAATTGCTAGAGGTGGAGTAATTAATTTAATTTTGTTATCTATACTGAACTTTCTTCTTTTTTCATAATTAAATTTTTATTGGTTAATTTGTTTTATTTTTGTGTGTATTAAATGAGTTTCCTGAAGGCAAACAAGTTTTAATTGCCGGTTCTTTAAATGTAGGGTGTATTATTTGTGTGCAGATAAATAATCCCTCTTAAAAATATTTTAAAGAGATCTACATTGAATAATAAAATCGTTATTTCTAAATCGTAAGTAGTTTGATTTTTTTCTGGACTATTTGTAATATATTCTTCAAAAAGCTGGTCGTGAATTCCGATTTTTGGGTTTAACCATAAAGTTGTAATGCACATCACAAAAATTCGGTGGTATAAAGTATAATTTTCGAGGAAATCGATTTTTTTTTTTACTTTTTTTTTGTTGGTTAGTTAACCAAGTTTACCTTCCCGTTTAAGGTAGGATATTGACAGTAGATCTTTGAAACGACATACAAAAATAGGTCTAAGTTTCTAGTTTCCAAAACTGTAAAAATTTTAGAAATAGCCCAATCCGTTCAAAAGTTATAATGAAAAAACTTCGATGCGCGCCTTTTCCATACAAAGGACACACTGTGAGACAGCACGAATTTAGTAAATAGAAAAATAATATTTATTTTTTTTTTTTTTTTTGATTTCATAAAAAAGTCTGAAAAAATCACAAAATCACCAAGTTAAAAAAACACTTTCACATATTTTTTATTTTATCTATAGATTTCACTTAGTTTTCTCACACAAAATTTTACTATAACATTTACTTTTAATAAGTAAAACCACAAAGTAAAACAAAAAAAAATCACGCTGTGATCAGCTGTTTTTGCGCGCGTAAACAGACTAAACAGACGCGACACGACAGGTGTCAAAAAACAAAAAAATTTGTAAATAAAACTTAATGAAATTTTTTAATGAATCTACCAAATCTAATGAATCAAAATTAATGAAAATCTTGCACTATATGTATGAAATTTCATTCAGCATATGAAATATTTCATTGTTGTAAAGAAACAACGTTAATGAATTCCATTCATTAGCGATATGAAGCGTTTTTCTATCAGTGTATAATCCATAGTACTGTAAATTTTTTCGCGACAAATAATTTTTGTTCTAGAAAAATCAGTTTTTTTTTCGTGAAAAATTGGCGCAATACAATTATTTTTAGTTTGATTTGAATTTACGAAACCAATCTGGTAAAGCTAGTTCGTGTACACAAAACCCATTTTAATATCATTTTTTTTTTAGTTTGCGTTAGCGATATTCGCGAATATTATTTTTGTTGTTATTTTTAAGTAAAAAGACATTTTTTTATATTATTTAGACAATTGCAGAATTTCTATCATCTAAGCTCTATTGATTATACACAAACAAAATTATAGCACTGAAAATTTCATTCGCGGATTTTTTTTCGTGAAACCTTTTTTCCAATTTTTTATACCCTACACCACTCTGTGGTACAGGGTAAAATGAGTTTGTTCTGATGTTTGTAACTACCCGAAATATTGGTTATAGACCCACTTTCAAGTATACCAATCGACTCAGAACCACTTTTTGAGTCGATTTAGCGATGTCCGTCCGTCCGTCCGTCCGTCTGTCCGTCAATGTAAACGTTGTGCGCGCGATACAGGTCGCAATTGTTAACCGATTTGTCTGAAATTTGAAACTTAAGCTTCAACGACGCTATTGAAATTGGAAAAAATTGGTCCATGTGTTGACCTAGCCCCCATACAAACGTCCGCTTTAAATTTGGGTCAAATGCCCCTAACAGCCGTATTTTAACAGGTATCCTTTCAAAATTTGGCAGGTAAACGTTTTTTGTATTCACAAATCACTGTTCCGAATTTCAAAGGAATCGCACCAGTTTTGCTTGTAGCCCCCATACAAGCCACCCTCCCGATATTCACATAAATCTATAAAATTTGATGAAAATAGAAAACATTTGATTAAAATTTTGTTTGTGTGTGTTTAACGCATACTTTAATAACCCAAAAATCTGATCAGACCACTTTTGGACTTAGACCCCATGTAAAAATTTCGCCCGATATTACGGTTTATATGCAACAAATATAAGCCAATTTCACTCAAATTTGGAATGTGAGTGTTTTCTACACTTATTAAAGATTTGACAAATGATAGACCCAATTGGTCCATGTTTGGACTTGGTACCCATTTTCCGGGAAACACTGGTGTAGGGTATTATATGGTCGGTCATGACCGACTATAATTTTTTTATTCGTTTTAATTAGAGATTAATTTATGAAAATGTATAGAATACATTATATTACAGACACAAAAGTTAAAAAAAAAAATTCGAGGAGTTTTTTTTTTTTTTGCGAAAAAAACAATGCATTTTCTAAATTTATATTTTTAAAAAACAATCCCAAACGCATAATAACTCGATACATTACATACACAAAAGTTTTCAAAAAAAATTTTTTCGAAAAATTTTTTTTCGTGAAAAAAAAAAAAAAATTAAAAAAAATTTCTCGGAATTTATTTCGATACTAGCTGTTTCGCACCCGGCGTTGCCCGGGTTGAAAAAAATATTATATAATGAATAACAGTTTGAAATGCCCTATGGTTGCATCCTCGGTTAGCACTACATCTGGTGAAAATTTCAATTTCGCATTACTTTACACCACCTCTGTCTGATCGCGCGCTGATATGACCCATTATTCCCGCCTTGTTTAGTACTCGACGTTTAAGCGTGATAACCGAAAAGGCAGAAATATCCAAAGTTATAAAGTAATCCATCGACCCTTTTATAGATCTGGCATCACCAAAGATAATTGGAAAATTCTGGCAATGCCAAACTAACGTAAAGCAAAGAGGGACAAAAAACAATCTGCATTCTCACTGTAATACTGGTATCTTCCATCTCGCTCTTATTTCGATTTGTGTTAAAATATCGTAAGCAATACCATATGGTTTTTATTTACTACTTTTTCAAACGCCATTTGTTATCCTACTCTATGACTCCTGAAATATCTTTCAATCAGTGACGGTCCGTGAAGTTGTCACTAATTTTTAAAAACAGCAAATTTAAGTATAAAATTCATGTTTTCCTGGACCTAACGCATGTTCGAGAGAGATAAAGACCCGATGTTATTTGTTTTGTATAGTTTGAGTAAGATGCAGCCCAAATTCTTTTTTATTGCCGTTTTGTTGCCTCACCACATCGACAATTAACAAAAAGCATTATTTCGCAAATAAATGGAGCACAAAAGTGAATTTTGACTGCATGTCAATAAAAAATAATAAAACTGAGACTTTGTTAATCGCGGGAACGTGTTACCTCCAGAAAAACGTACATTATATCCGTAATTTTGATATTTTAAATAAGTAGAGGACACCCAGTGACAACTTCACGGACCGTGACTGCTTTCAATATATTATAAATGGGTGTGGCAATTTACGTCCCTTTGTTCGATCGCACACTGATATGAGCCCGCATCGGTTAGTCAGTTATTAAAAATTGGATTAGCCGTTTTTGCGTGATTGCGGAACTGGCAAAAATACACGCCTTTGCCCAATCACGCGCTAATATGGCATATTGTTTCCGCCTCGGTTAGTAAGTAATATATGTGTTGAAATTTTGTTAAAATCAGTTAAGGCGCTTAAGCGTAATTACGTAACAGACAGAAAATAACTTTCAGTGTGTTCCAAAGGGGCGTTACAACTTACGCCCCGTGGTCTAAACACTCTCTATTATGGTTCCCGTTTCGGAAGTACTATATGTGGTGAAAAATCCATTAAAATCGTTTAAGTCGTTTAAGCATGATTATGGGACAGGCAGAAATAACTTTCAATGTAATACAAAAGAGCGTGGGATTTTACTCCCCTTTGTCAAAGAGCACTCTTTTGTGGCCTATAGTTCCTGCCTCGGTTAGTACTATCTGGGGTGGAAATTTCTTCAAAATCAGTTAAGCCGAATAAGCGTGATTGCGAAAAATGCAGAAAGGAGGTGCAATAAATTTAACAGGGCGTGTCATTTTATGCCCCTTTGTCCGATCGCTCATTTTATGTTCTATAGTTCCCGCCTCGTTTAGTACTATCTGTTGCGAAAATTTCATGTTAATTAATTCAGCCGTTGATGCGTAATTGCGGAACTGACAGACACGGATGGGAAATGTGGCACAATAGTGTCATTTTTGGCACTATTCAATGTTCAGTGGCACCATAAAAAACTGTTTTGGCCCTTTTTCATTCTCACCTAATATTGGTAAATTTTTTTTTAAATAAATTAAAAAATTTGTTTTAGGAAAATTGAATGAGTTCCCAAAAGTCAAAAAGTACCAAATTTCCCCCATAGAATCCTACTTTTTATTTTTCTTTAACCCTTTAACGACCACTTGCGAGTATACTTGATTGAGGGTTTTAGCGATTAATATTTTTCCGGTAAAAGATAAGTTCCAAAATAGGAATTGTGAACGGTGTTAGTAAGAAGTGTTCAGAAAGTCTCTCATTAGATCCCCTTACCCACTCTAAGTCCGCAAAGTTTGTAAACTAAAATCGATACTTAGGGACAAAAGGATCATTACTTGTCAAGCGAAATTTAGCTCAAGAAGCGGGTTAAGAGATCCGATATTTAAAGAATAACAATTTTTGAATAGATCTTAATAACAACAGCGAAATAAAAAGAAAAACAAACTCGCTTTGGCCAAAAATGTATGGTAAAATTTGTTTGGCCCTTTTCAATCCATTTTGGCCCTTTTTAGACTTCAACTTGGCACTAATCAAAAATTCTCAAATACCAACACTGCTGGCAGAAACAACTTTTAGTATATTACAAAAGAGCGATGCAACTAATGCCTCTTTATCCAAACGCTCTTTATTATGGCAGTCAAAAATAATTTGAAATTAATACAAAGAGCGGCATTTTAAAACGCCATTGCCCAATAACGTACTGATATGGCATATTGTTCCCGCTTCGGCTAGTACTATCTGTGTTGAAAATTGCAACAAAATCTGTTCAGACGATTAACAGTGATTACGGAACTGGCAGAAATAACTTTCAATGTAGTACAAAGGGGCGTGTGATCGCCGCCCTATTATGAACTATATTTCCCGCTTGGATTAGTACTGTATGTGATGAAAATTTCTTTAAAATCGGTTCAGCCGTTTAAGTGTAATTGCTGAAAAGGCAGAAATAATGTTCAATATAATATAAAGGGGCGTGGCATTTTACGCCCACTTGGCCGATCGGTCTCTCTTATGGCCTATAGTTCCCGTCTCGGTTAGTACTATCTGTGGTGAAGATTTCTTGTAAATCGGTTCAGCCGTTTATCCTCGATTGTGGACAGACAGACAGAAAACCAAAGGATGCCACGCCCCTTTGTAAGGATCTTAAAAAGAGGTGTGGCTTCCAATCAAGATGCGGGATGGCATATATTTCCTTGCAATAAACGCCCTATTAGTATGCCAAATTGCATGTTTCTCGGTAACAAACATCCAAATATAGTATAACAACCAAATATATTGAAAAATCTGAAATTCACAAAAAGTGGGCGTAAAAGGAGGCGGGGCATCCAATCGAGATGCCATTGGTGCCATTCTACTATCTACGTGCCAAATTTCATTTGAATCGGTTCAGTAGTTTTTTTCTGAAAGCGACACAAACAAACAAACATACAAACAAACAAACAAACTAACATGTCATTTTTATATATATATAAGGATTTATTTATGAAAATGTATAGAATACGATACATTACAGACACAAAAGTTAAAAAAAAATTGTCGAGGAATTTTGTTTTTTCGCGGATTTTTTTTTTTTTTTTTTGCGAAAAAACAATGTATTTTCTAAATTTATATTTAAAAACAATTCCAAACGCATAATAATACGATGCATTACATACACAAAAGTTTTTAAGAATTTTTTTTTCTCGAAATTTTTTTTTCGCGAAATTTTTTTTCGTGAAAAAAAATTTATATTTAACAAGTAAAAAAGTTAAATTCGGCTTTGCCGAATGTAGTGATACCCTCCACAACAAAAAGATTATTGCAAAAAACTTTTTTTAAAAGGAAATTACTTCTTAAAAAAAAAAAATTTCCGCGAAAAAAAATTTTTGGTAAAAAAAAAATCCGCGATTTTTTTCTTAAATACCATTTGGTGTTCAATTATGTTCACATAATACATACAACGCCTTTTACGCATGCAAGAAAATGTTTGGCGCAACTTGGGGACTGGAACCAAGGATCACTTACTGGATTTATACTTCTGTAGTAAGACCAATCTTACTGTATGGAGTTATGGTCTGGTATAACGCACTGGAGCGTAATGCGACGCACTTAAAATTTCAGAGAATTCAACGTCTCATGGGTTTATGCATCACAGGCGCTCTGAGAACAACATCAGCTGAATCTATTGACACGCTACTGCACCTGATACCAATTGACATCTTTGCTAAGGGGGAGGCTTATAAGTCCTGCCTTCGTCTCAAAGAGTCAAATTTATTCAGGCAACGCAATTTTGGACACAGTAACATGGACAATTTAAATGATATTGCCACCGATTACAGAGTGCCCAAACTTATTTTCGACCGGAAATACGACGTAGAATTTCCGACTCGAGAATTTTGGTCAAACTGGCAAAACCCCCCAATGAACGCTATTAACATATTCACAGACGGCTCCAAACAATCCATGGGAGTCGGTGCAGGTTTTTCAACGAGTTTGCGAGATTTAGAGAAGACTTTCATCCTTCCATTGGACTCTAGCATTTTCCAGGCCGAAATAGTTGCCATAAGCAGGGCGGCTTTACAGTTCGGTGATGAGACAAACAGAGAATTTAACATTTACGTTGACAGCCAAGCTGCTCTAAAAGCTCTCAAAAGCTTTTACATCAAGTCGAAAGTAGTTTTCGAATGCTTCGAGAACTTACAAAGTTTAGGGAGTATGAACAAGGTGAAACTAATATGGGTACCAGGTCACATAGGTATTCAAGGAAACGAGAGAGCGGACGAGCTCGCGAAACAAGGTGCTGATGGTATTGGTATTTCTGTGCATATTGATCCACCAATCCAGCACTTTAGATCGCTACGCGACATTCAAAACACTGCAATGGCTAATAGAAAGTGGAGAGAGCTAACGACGAGTGCGATCAGTAAAAGATTGTGGGCATGCTACAATCTAAGAAAAACTGAATACTTACTCTCACTCACTAGATGGAACTGCCGTGTACTTACTGGAGTGATCACCGGGCACTGCCTAATAGGTTATCATAGAAAGAAGATGGGACTTATTTCTGATGCAAGCTGTAGAAGGTGCGATGAACCTAACACTGAAGAAACGGTCGAACATATTCTTTGCCAATGTCCTGCTTTGGCCAGAACCCGACTGCACATTTTAGGCAGACATGACTTCGAGAGCTTGGAAACCGTTTCGAATGTCGACCTAAGGCAAATAGTACAATTCGCGATGAGGACAAACGCGTTCTATCAGCGTCGCTGAGGAATTATTGTGGTTTCGCTATGGACCATCCGGTCTATGTGAGGAGTCTTTGACTCCGCCACCTCTAACCTAACCTAACCTCAACCAGCAGCCGAATTAAAGCATTTTGTATTTTTAGGTTATGTTGAATGTACTAAAATTTTTGAGGTGTCCTTACATTTTCGTTCATAACTTTTAAACCGCTGAACCGATATCGCTCAAATGCAATACCAAACTTCTCAGGAGAACTTCCAATAAATGTGTTAAGTTTCAGTCATATCCGTGTAGTATTTTGGTCGTGATCACCATTTCCACAGACAGACGGACAGACGGACAATCGGACAGACGGACAGACGGACAACGCTAGAATGTCTTAAAATCGATCGGGGATCATGAATATATATACTTTATGGAGTCCCAGACCGATATTTCGATGAGTTACAAACGGAATGACAAACTTATATATACCCTCTATCACTAAGTGGAGGGTATAAAAACAATCCCAAATGCATAATAATACGATACATTACATACACAAAAGCTTTTAACAATTTTTTTCTCGACATTTTTTTTTCGCAAAATATTTTTTCGTGAGAAAAAACAATGCATTTTTTAAATTTAGAAAAAACATCGCGAAATTTATTTTTTTTTTCGAAAAAAAAACAATGCATTTTTTATAAACAATCCCTAAAGCATACAAATTTAATTTGAAATCACAAATATCGCGAATACAAGCGTTAACTTCGAAAAACTTCTAGCACCATTGAATTCAGCATACACGAATTAGCTTTACCAGTCAGGTGACCAGCTTGTTAGTTTTTTCCACTAGCACAGTGTAATCAATCGTTTTTATTTGATAACGTAAAAAGCATAATATTCGGACTACGATTTAGTTATTTTTCTTACCATAATTTTTGACATTTTTTTTTTAAAGAAAATAATAAAAATAATATTTTTACTTGCTACAGCTTGTTTTTAAAATTTCGTACTATTTCAAAATTTTACCGATAATGAGTATTTATACCAAAACAAAAAACAATTCTTGTTGTTATACTAGCTACACAAATGTAGATTTCCATGAATATAAGACCTAGACCAGACTTAACAGCTGTTGCTGCTACAGCGGCTTATCAGTAATTGTGTTCAGTGCGTGGTGCTATTTAAAAACAATTTTGAGATTAAAATTCTGTTATGAAAACAAGCTTAGCATAGATTAAAATTTGTTTTCTAGGAATGACCACAAACAAAATTTATAATTTTTAATAGATGTGCATAAAAAATATTCACAACTAGCCTACTTATACGCACATTTGTATTAGACATTGACATTAACATTGACATGCGTATGTTCAGTAGATGATGTTTGTTTATACCCTCCACGAAATTCTATTGTTTTCGTTTTTAGAATCTACTTAAAAATGTTGTATGAGATATTTGAAATTTGAAATAACACTTGGAGCAATATTTTAAATTTATAAACTTTTTATGACAGCGCTAATAGTTTCAAACTTGCAATGCAAATAAAATCATTGAAGACATCTATTAACATTATTTAGCTCAAAGAATTATAATACTTTTTTTGGGGAGATACAGGGTTAATAACACATCGGAATAGTCCGTAGGATGATGTATAGGGGGCACCACTAATAGAATGATTTTTTAAAAGTTCCAACATACCTGTCAAAACTTCATGACAATTTATTCATTAGTGATCAAGTTACAGCCAGTTTCATGACGCTATACAAGCAGAAATTGACGACGCACATTGGGTTCAAATGGTACCAAAGTGGCGATTAATTGAAATTTATAAATGAAGTTTTTGTTATAAAATTTGGTATGGGGTAAAAGTAGATAAAATTCTGCAACACTAGTTATCAAAATCAATCAATCGGTGAGCTGTCAAAGTTAGCAAATTATTGCAGTCTTTGAAAAAACTGAAAAAATTGGAATTTTTACAATTCAAGCGATTATTATAATGGAATCTTCAAGCGATTATTATAATTGAATCTTCTTTTATAATGGAATCTTCAACATCAGGTATTAAACTAAATTGTGAATGTTTTATGTTTATTAAAATTGTGTCTTAACATTTTTAATAATTTTTTTAAAAAGGGTCCGAAATTGGGATATTTTCAACATTTAATGGGCCACAAATATTAGGTTATTAATAGTTGGATTTAGTTTTGTGGATTTTAAAAAAGTATAGGATATCAGCTTTTATTTAAAAGAAAAAAATGTCCAGACAATGCCCGGCCCTTTTTTTTATTCCCATTTTTGTGCAAAAAAATCTGGGTATCATTTATTTAACAAGACCATTTTATGTGTGTTTATACTAGAGTTGTCAATTATTCGACTTTCAACTTTATTCGAATAATTCAAATAATTGTTTTTCCTCGTTCGATCAAACGATTAAAGATCAAAATTTATTCGATTAATCGAAGAGAATAACGAATAAAAAAATTATTTTAAAAAATATTTTTATTAACAAAAAAAATAAACGATTCATATAAAATAACTTAAAATAATAAAGTTAAAATTTTTATTAACGAAAAAATGCATAAAAAACTTAAAAATAAAATATTTAAAAGTTAAAAAAACTTAAAAATTGAATAACTGAGATCACTTTTAATTAACGGATGTCGATTTTAATACTTGTTGAGAAATAATTCAAATACAAATTATTATTTGAAGACAAAATATATCATAAATGATTTTAATTTTTGTCAAATAAGACAATTTAAGTTGTTCTTAAGAAATAATCTTTTAAAAATAAAAGTTGACTAAATTTGTTTGCTTTCAAACGATTCTTTCGCTAATTGTTGAAGTAGGTGATATAGTAAGAAGAGCATACAAAAGTTTATCTAATTTTTCTGCTCTTTTTTTCAGATTTTCCCAAATATACCATATCGTCTGATATATCGCTGAAGTCCTTTTTATTTTCTGAATTTTTAATATGTACTTTGAATTGAATTATTTAACTAGCATAAAAGATTATTATTTTCATTACTAATAACTTCCTCTATTTCAATACTTTTATCTGAATTATTGTGATTACTTTCAACATAAAATAATCTGGAGTATAATTCATTTGCATATTATTTTGTTTCGCTTTTTGGAGAATATTTTAAGAAACTTTCATTGCTCGGAAAATTTCCAGAATTTAGAAAAATTATTACCGTATTTAACATTTTTATACGTCTCTCATTAATTCTTATTTTAATACGTTTAAGTCTGATGCAAAAGAATTATTAATTTTTCCTAATTCTATAATGGATGTGCTATCCAGGGCTGTGGCTACAATATATTTTAACTTTCCTACATTTTGTATATAATCTTTCAAAATTTATGCGAATAAATTAAATTCTTAGCATTTATTTAATTTTTTAATTAAAAAAAAATTGTTCGATTAATCGACATTAATTAATCGATTTATTCGTTATTCGAAAATCGTCATTTTTGAATTATTCGAACAAGAGTTGGGTTTTATTTGATCGATTAATCGAATTATTCTTAATCGACTGACAACTCTAGTTTATACCCTCTAACTACAGAATGGGCGTATACTCTCTTTGTCATTCCGTATGTAATGCATCGAAATATGGGTCTACGAGGCTATAAAGTGTATATCATTGATCACTGATCGATTCTAAGACATTTGCTGTGTTTTTCAATAAGTGGACTTATTTTCTGATTAATCTTATTTAGTTAAAAAAAATATTTTAGCATACCAAAACAAATTTGGAATATTTTTTTCCGCAATCTACGATAAATTTGCAATTATAATCCGAAAAAATAATAAAAAAATTTGGAAAATGAAAAAAGTTATAAATAAATCAAAATTAATCCGAAATGGACTTAATAAATCCTAAAATTTAGTTGGATTAATTTTGATTTATTTATAACTTTTTTAATTTTCCAGATTTTTTTATTATATTTTCGGATTAAAATTTCTAATTTATCGAAGATTACGGTAAAAAATATTCCAAATTTGTTTAGGCATGTTAAAATATTTATTTTAAACTAAATAAGATTAATCCGAAAATAAATCCACTTATTGAAAAACACAGCAATTCTGTGACTGACCGTGTGTCCGACCGTCTCTTGTGGAGCACTCCATAAAGTACAAAAAACAAGAGCTAGAATCCTGAAGTTTGTCACAAATATGTATAATGGTCATAGGCTGGTTAAGTTCTTGAACGAGCAAAATCGGACCAGGGGGAAAAATCTCCCCCTTGAAGAACTAAAACTACCCCAGAAAAATATTTTTTGTATATGTTTTATTTGTATATTTGTTCAATAAATGAAATATTTTAATGCCATATAAAGTTCATCGACCTGAATTTGAACCAATGTAATCAGGAAAGGCAATTTTTTCGGTCTTCCCCTTTTTGGGGGCGTGTGTAAAAAAAAATCATTTAAATAATGATATATTTTTATTAATTAGGTGCAAAAACTGACATTTATTTATTTGGTTTATGGCGAGGGAAAGGTGTCCCCCATAGTCTCCCCGCAAACCCCTCCCCCCTACGCCAAAAAAACGTCCCCTCCATTTGTTTTTTGTAGCTTTATTACATGTTCAAGGGATTCACGTTTTTTTTTTTTCGAAAAACAAAAAAAAAAAACGACTAAAAGATTAAAAAAACATTTTTTTATTTTTCTAAAATGCTGTGTTTTTATGTATTTATAATAATTCGTTAATATAAAACTATAACATTTCCTTAAATCACTTTTTTTCAGATAAATTAGTACATTTACGAGATTTTGTGAAAAAACAAAATTGGACTTCAAATAAAATTTATTATAATATAAATACATATCATGCTTTTTTTCTTTAATTATTTTGATAGCACATTAGGTATGCTTTAATTCACATTTTCTTTTATTAATTTCTCGCTTTTCATTCCAAAGTTACAGCAAAAATTATGAACTATAACCCTTTTTTCCGAAAAACAAAAAAACGCCTAACAGGTTAAAAAAAAAATCCAAATTTTTTTCCAAAATGTGTATTTTTACGTGCTTATATTAGTTCATCAATAAAAAAATATAATATTCTAAAACTACTGCTTATCTGAATTAATCGCCATTTTGGGTACCATCAAACCCACTGTGCGACGGTTCAAAAAAAAGCGTTCTGAAACTTCTGTAACAAAAAAAAATCATTCTTAAAAAGCTACATATATGTTTATTCTGTAATTTTATCAAAGCATTTTTAAAAAAATATATATTTTTTTTAGTACATTTATATACAAAAGGACAATTGTTATAGTCAAATGCTTTTTGAATCGTAAAAATCAAATAAATACTTTCAAAGGTATGGCTCTTCAAAGTTAAATACTGTTTTGATAAAATTACAGAATAAACATAAAATTTATTTTTTGTGTGGAAAAATCTCATAAGTAGTTTTTAAAAAAATTACGAAGGATGGGAACACCCAAAGGCCCAAAAAAATCTGCACTTAGTTTTATGTAAAAAATGTCATTCTTTCGATTTATGCAGGTTTCAGAAAAATCGAAGGGAAATAAAGTTTTGAAAAATGCATCTAAAAATTGCATTTGCATCAAAAACGCACTTTTTAAAAAAGGACGATTATAAGAGTCGAATGCTTTTTGAATGGAAGAATTCGGATAAATACTTTCGAAGATATCGCTATTCACACGGTGAGCCTCAGCGATGTTTAGGTTGAACTTTAGTGTCGACGAAATGTGTAAACGCAGTTCGAATTCTACTAGATTAAATGTCACAAAACTGTTAACAGCGAAATCGTAGGTGCTCGCATTCGCGAGATACGCGAAATTAGTATTTTTGTATTTTCTAAAATTTTGAGAAATTCCCAAATTACTGTGTAAGTTTTTATATTAATTAATTTATTTTTTCTTTAGTGTCTAAAACAAAGGAAAAAAAATCAAGAAACAACAAATATATTATATGCAGTTTTAATTTTACGTGGTTGAAGGTAGTAAAACTGCTCAAATCAATATCTTGACTGCTAATTTACGCGAAAAATAAAATTTTTTCCAATTTTTTATTTTTTTTTAATTTCGGGATTTCTCGCGAAATAAAGAAGAAATGATTTCGATGTTAACTGTTTTGTGACTTGTAAATAAATACAATTAAAACTGTGTACTCAGTTTTTGAAGATATTTAAAAAACTTCATTGTCAAAATTTTAGAAAATACAAAAACATTAATTTCGGGATATCTCGCGAATGCGAGCAGCTACGATTTCGCTGTTAACAGTTTTGTGACATTTAATAAAGTAGAAATCGAACTGCGTTTACACTTTTCGTCGACACTAAAGTTCAACCTATACATCGCTGAGACTCACCGTGTTCAAAGTATCATACTTTTTAGATTTTTTCAATTTTTGAAAAAAATAAAATTCGCAAAAAAATCGCAATTTTTTTTTTAATTTAAGAAACTGAAAATGGATATGTTTAGTTGGCAAAGGGAATGCATGCTGCACAGTGTGTCCTTTGTATGGAAAGGGCGCGCATCGAAGTTTTTTCATAATAACTTTTGAACGGATTGGGCTATTTCTAAAATTTTTACAGTTTTAGAAACTAGAAACTTAGAGCAATTTTTGGATGTCATTTCAAAGATGTACTGTCAATACCCTACCTTAAACGGGAAGGTAAACTTGGTTAACTAACCAACAAAAAAAAAGTTTAAAAAAAATTCGATTTCCTCGAAAATTATTCTTTATACCACCGAATTTTTGTGATGTGCATTACAACTATATGGTTAAACCCAAAAATCGGAATTCACGACCAGCTTTTTGACGAATATATTACAAATAGTCCAGAAAAAAATCAAACTACATACGATTCATAAATAACGATTTTATTATTCAATGTAGATCTCTTTAAAATATTTTTAAGAGGGATTATTTATCTGCACACAAATAATACACCCTACATTTAAAGAACCGGCAATTAAAACTTGTTTGCCTTTAGGAAACTCATTTAATACAAACAAAAATAAAACAAATTAACCAATAAAAATTGAATTCCCGAGTAAAAATTATTAGATATAATTATATCTAACAAGATATGATTGTATATATTTATATCTTATACAAGATCAAATTATACATGACCAGATATGTTAGATCTGCTGCTATGTATAACGATATCTTGTATCATATCTGGTTATGTCTTCTATCATATCTGTCACTAAAGCAAGATTTATATCCATATCAAATATAAACTTAATCAACTTTTTTAGAATTCAATTTTAAATGAATACCCTCTATAAAAATCTTTGTAATTTTTTATTTGTTTTGAAACCAAATGAAAACAAAATAAAAAATGTAAATATAAAATACAACGAAAAAAAAAAATAATTCGAATTTTATGTCAAATAAAATAAACAATATTTTAAATAAAAAAATATTTTGTAAAAAAAAATATAATTTTATTTTAAAACATGAAAAAATTGATTTGAATCCAGCTTTCTCATGTTTTTAACGGTGATGTAAGTATTTTGGCAATAATCAAGAAAATTTAGAAAAATATATTAACTTTTTTCTCCAATTTGCAGATTTTTTTGAAATATGGAAAATCGGTTTAATTTATGTGTTGAATTTTATGAAGATGCAGATTGCACCAATTGAGCGAGCCTTAAAAATTCTCCCCGAAATCCGAATATTACAAATGGATCCGGTTGCTTTAAATTTAATCAATTTAAAGTGTTATTTATACAGATGCAGATTGCACCAATTGAGCCAGCCTTTGAAATTCTCTCTGATATCAGAATATTACAAATGGATCTGGTTGTTTTAAATTTAATTATTTTAAAGTGTTATTTTTTTATTAAATATCCACGAATATTACTTACGTATCGTCGGTGCGCCAACCAAAAACCGCTATGTGTTTTTCAACATTTTTTGTAGAGGCTTACAAATCAGCTTTTTTTATCTTTCGCGGTGATTTAAAACAATATTTCTTTCATAAATATTTTAATAATATTACAAGTTTTCTATTTTACAAAAGTACCAAATTTAGCTGTTATAAAATTTTTTGAAATGCACAAAGCGGTTTTCAAAATAATTAAATTTAAAACAACCGGATCCATTAGTAATATTCTATTTGTATTATTTTATGTCCGGAGTAAAAATTTTCTGGTCTAATCATATATAGGTTGTAAGTGGCTGCTGACGTTTTACGTCAACACACGTAGACTCTGAGGTCCATTGTGATCATATATAATATATAATTTGATACAATCTTATATGAGTTAATATGCTTCCGTATAAATTTATATACAATTTTATCTATCACTTTGATACGGTTGATCCACTTTATATGGTTAGATATTGCTCCATATATGATTAGATTCGTATTTTGGTTTTGCTCATCAAATTATATAAAAATAGATATTATAAGATCAATTTGACCTAATTAGATTTGACCAAATTCAGAATCAAATTGTATCAATTTTTATATTTTTTGATCTAAAGTAATATAATTAGATATTATTTGATACAACCATTTTACGGATCAAATTAGATCTATTTAGTAAAATTAGCATAATATTTTTACTAGGAGTATGTTAAAATGTTATTATCATTAATAGTACTCAATAAAATTGAATTATTAACATTTTAAATTAAAATTGTGATTATTTCTTCTTAAAAAGTCAAATTTTGTAAAAATCAATGTTATTCCTATATTCTACAATATCAATTCTTATCAAGTCTGATCTAATAAGATCAGAATATATATGGGACAAATGTCGGATCCAACGAGATCTAAATTGATCAGTTTGTATCAGAACTGATCTGAACTGATATTATTAGATCGGGTCAATTTCCGGATATAATAAGATCTGGTTATATCTTCGTCCAGATCTAAAAAGATATTGTGCAATATCAAAATTTTTACTCGGGTTATGAAAAAAAGAAGAAAGTTCAATATAGATAACAAAATTAAATTATTTACTCCATCTCTAGCAATTCCAACACTTCCGGTGGATAATTCGTTTTTGTTTTTGGATTTAGTTCGTTATTTCGTTTTATTGACATTTTTGGATCACTTTGAATCATAAACATATGAAAAATATCCTCCAGATTGTGAAAAATGGATTCTGTGTACATTAGAGATTGAACCTGACATACATCTTTTTAAGTAACGCCGGAGAAACAAAAAGCATGTTATGTAAAACAGTCAAATTGTACAACTTTTAAACTAATTTAACAAATAATTTGAATATTTTTGTTTTTAACCTTAACTTTAACCTCGATTTGACAGAGCTCTGGCACTTTCTGGCAAAAGTTATAACATACGAAATATTATGGAATACCTCTAGTATAACCCGCAGTAGCGTTTTGCATTATCCATCATTATCTGCAGAAGTTGCAGTCTATTATGTAAATGCATTTTTAAAGATATTTAAAAAAAACTTTGATTTTTACTCAATATAACTTTTTGTTGGGTTATTTTTTTGTTATAAAAAAATGAATAATAAAATGACGGATCTTGGAAATATTTTGCAAAAAATTTGGATGGATTACTCCACAATATGAATTTTTAAAATTTTTTCAAAAAATGTCCTTTACAAAAAAAATAAATTAAGAAAAATGTGAAAAACTCAATACTTTGGAGTTGTGCCCCAGCCAAACTAAGAGTCGCATTGATGTAACGGAAACTGATTTTTAGCCTCCAGAGTGTCAAAATTAAATATGCACCTAAAAAAAAAAATAATCGGCAAATTTTTTTTTTTTTACCCAAATGCGCACGAATATCACACCGTGTGCTGTTAATACAAAGAAAATTGAAAGACCAAAGGTCAGAAAATTACATTTTTTTTGTGTTCTTTGGTGGAATTCATGATATAAACCAAAAAATTCCAACCTTTTGTTAGTTTGATAAACATGGTTGCCACACATTAAAAAATATTTATGGGAGTTCGTTATAAAAAGGAAAATATATATGAAATTGTGTTCGTGGGACCATAATAAGCAGTTCGTTTTAACCGAGGATTCGTTATAACCGAGTTCGTTATAAAAGAAGTATTTTGTGTGAAAATTTATGCTAAAACGTCGGGACTTTAGAATAACTTTGTTA
Organism: Pegoplata infirma; assembly: GCA_963921195.1. NCBI lineage: Eukaryota > Metazoa > Arthropoda > Insecta > Diptera > Anthomyiidae > Pegoplata > Pegoplata infirma. Next base: position 83,869,242 of record OY992537.1, read on the forward strand.
TAACCGAGAATTCGTTATAACCGAGTTTAACTGTATTAAGTTTATTTTAATTACGTATTTGGTTGACTGCACTTACTTAAGATATAAATTTGTATGGTTAAAAAAAACACATTTTATTTTAAACAAAAATTAAAACAGAATATATATTTCAAAAATAATTCTTAAATTAAATGTAACAAAATTGTGAAGTTTAATAACCGTGTTTGCCGTAACCCCCTTGACCACCTTGACTACCATGGCCACCATGATCTTTGCCACGACCATGACTACTTTGATGATTACCTTGTTGACCACCATGATTAAATCCATAACCACTTTGCTGGCCTCTGTGCTGACCACCATGTCCCTGATCATTATAACCGCCATGTTTGCCGAATCCATAGCCGTCACTATCGGAACCTGCAGTGAAGGCTAAAGCCATTCCAATTAAGAAAATACACAAAATCTGGAATTATACACAAAAAAATATTTTTTTAACAATTGTCAGAAAACTTGTTTTTATTATATTTTTATATATTTATTATATTATGTATATTAGAGCACCCACAAAATGTATGGGATGTGCAAAAGTGTATTTTTTATCGCTCCCCGCTCATTTTCGGTTGAGTTGGGAGTAAAAAATAATATCTATCCAGAAATTGGACTTCTATATTGCAAACAGACCAAGCGGTTTGAACTTTTGACCTCAAAAATGGGCTAAAAAAACCTTTATAGATTAATTTGGCTGTAACTCTTAAAATACAAGTTTTTCGCACTTAACTTTCATAACAATTTTTTTGTAAAATCAAAATGCAAAGATTTTTCTCTCATACTGTTTTGACCTAAATATGTCCGATCGCGGTGTTTTAAGCGGTTAAAGTCGAAATTTGGGTTAGAACTTTTTTTTTTTAAAATTCTCGTAAATTTTTAAATTGGGAAAAATTTGAGCTCTTTGCACAATTCACTAGGGTATTGAATGTAGTTTCCCAAAATTTTTTTTTTTTCTAAAATATATCGACCCTTCCATGAAAAAGTTCCAAAGTTCTACTCTGAATCTAATTTTTTTACTATTCAACCTCAATATAGGCGAATACTCACTTTGTAATTCCGTGAGTTTCGCACCAAAACATCTGTCAAGGATTTCCCTAAATACATATGGGGTATTCAGTGCCAAATTGAACACTTTGAAAATTTTTATTTTTTAAATATTTTTAATTTTTTTTAAAACCCATTAAAACCCCCATCCAAATTAGTTTTCAAATTTTTTAAATTACCCGTTCCAAAGATATCGAAATTTCAAAAAAAACTATCTTTTTCCGTATTTTTATCACAACAAATTCAAAAATTGTCAACATTTTTTTTTTTATTTTTGTTTTTTTATTAAAAATTTCTTAAAGTGTTCTAAAATGCGATTTTTAAATGATTGCTCCATTTGTTTTTTTTTTCAGTCTTTTCCTAAAATTTTTTATTTGATATTTTTATTTGATTTTTTTAATTTTTCGTGGTAAACTTAATATTTTCTTGAAATTTGAAGATTAAGTAGATCGTGGGATTATGGTAATTAATATATTTTTTTTTTTTTTTTGTTGTCTTCCAATCTTTATTAAAACACTTTGAAGAAAAAACTAAAATTTCAACAAATTATTTCGGATTTTGACCATTTCTAAGAAGTGATTAGTAAAAACAGAAAAAAAAGTGTTTTTTGTTTTTAATTCGATATTTTTTGAACGGATTATCAAAAAAGAGCTCAAAATTTACTTGGAATGGGATTTTGAAGGGTACTAAAAAATTGAAAAAAATAAAATTAAAAATTTTCCAAGCAGTCGATTTGGCATGGAATACCCCGTATATACTATGTGGAATCCTAGACTCATCTTTCGATGCGTAAAACACGCAATGACAAAGTGACTATGCTCCCATAACGTGGTTGGAGGACAAAAAATTGTGGCTCAGAGAAGGATTTTAGCAATTTTTCATGAAAGTGTCGATATATGTATATTTTTGAAAAAAAAATTTTTTGGAAAACTACATTCAATACCCTATTAAATTATGCAAAGAGCTCAAATTTTTTAAAAATTTACTACAAATTTTTAAAAAAAAGTTCTCACCCAAATTTCGATTTTAATCGCTCAAAACACCGCGATCGGACATATTTAGGTCAAAACAGTATGAGACAAAGATCTTTGCATTTTGAATCCAAAAAAAATTGTTATGAAAGTTAATTGCGAAAAACTTTTATTTTAAGAGTTACAGCCAAATTAATCTGTAAAGGTTTTTTAGCCCATTTTTGAGGTCAAAAGTTTAATCCGCTTTGCCTGTTTGCAACCTAGAAGTCCAATTTCTGGATAGATATTATTTTTTACTCCCAACTCAACCGAAAATGAGCGGGGAGCGATAAAAAAAACAATTATGCACATATGGGTGCTCTAATGTATATATACAATCCTCACTTGAGAGATTTCCGTCAAACCCCACCCATATATTGGCCATTCCACCAGACATTTGGTGATTTAATGCATTTTTTGACCGAGGGTCTTCTAATTTTTGTGATATTTTTCATACAGATTCTCTATGGAGCCATTTACAAATTTCATTCATCAGATCGAAAATATTCAAAAAACTCAGTATTTTATTTACGATTTTCGTTTTTAAAAAAAGTGAAAAAAAATGCAAAATCTGAGTAAATTTGGGCAGCTGTATTTTCTAAACTACTTATTTGTAGATTTAAATAAATCACCAAAAGTCTGGTGGAATGGACGATGTAAGATACTTTAGTCCATCATACACTTATTGTTACTTTTTGGGTAGATAAAAGAACACTCAAAATAGTTTGTAAGTAAATTCAACTGAAAAAACGTTTAAAACAATCGTTTTTCCTTTTAAAAAACGGACTACTTATTTTTCATTTGAAACAACATGCTTTTTCAGTTATTTTTAAACGTTAATAAATGACTAGACATTCCGTAAAAACAAATGATATTTCAGTAATTTTAACTGTTAACAATTTTTTATTTTGTGAAGTAAAAATATTTTTTTTTTTAACTAACAAATTACATAAACAGTACTTGTGTAAAATTATACGATAAAATCAGTCACAAAAAATTTAACTGATAAAAATATTTTTCCGTAAGTTTTGTAGTTTATTGTTTTAACAACTGTATAAATCAGTCAATATTTTTGTTTTTTTGAAAAACAAACGATAAAACGTTTAAAACAACTTTAACTAAAAACTTTTTGAATACCCGTAAATAGTTACTGTAAAACTTTTCTGGGTGAATGTTCCTCACTTGAACTTAATTTTTTTCTAACTTGAACATTATAATTTACTAATAAATTTTTTAATTATTTTTTTCTTAAGTTGAAATACCCAGCAAAACTTAGATTACCAAATATGGTATAAAATAAGGTATAGGATCTCTTATTTTATACATTGCAGCATTGATGATTTTAACAGGCGATGAGACTCAAAGTAATGCATCCACATTATCACAAAGAACACCAGTAAGGTATAAAATAAGTCATAAATTTATAACGAAGAATACGAGTAAGGTGTAAAATATATGATATTTTATAGGTTACGAGAAATTAAATAATATAGCATACCAGAAGATAATATAGTGAAAAAGTAATTTTGTATTAAATTTACTCACATGATTGTAAGTGAGTGTAAGTAGATAAAATATGCTCGTGAGTGTGTGTCGTTAGAAATTTCCTGTCGTGAGCCCATCTCTAGTTTATGCATCCAATTATAAATAATACATTATTTCAAACTTTCAAATAATGCATAATGTAACCAAATATAAGACATCCATGATTTAATGTTTAGAAATAATAAATATGAAATACATTTTTTCCAATAATCATGCATTACGTAGCAAATTATTAGTAATGCATTATTTTTCACTTGAAAATAATACGTTGTGGAACAAATGTTTGGTAAGACATCCTAAAATAATGCTACAAATAAGGTATATACATTACCTGGTAATGTGTTATATAATCACTACCAAAGTTTTGCTGGGTAGTATACGAATTGTTTGAATCATTTTAAAACTTGTAAGCTTACCATTATTTTTGACATATTGCAATACTTTTTTTTAAATTTTGAGTTGTTAAAGCTTGAATTATTAATTTTGTACTATTTAAAAAAATACCAATTAAAAGTATTTATAACAAAAAAATATATTTTGTTATTGTACAGTCTGCAGTAAATGGCCTTCAATTTAAGGACGTTATTAAAGTTCGGAAAATAATGTAAAACTATATACAAAAAAAAAAAATAACGTGGAATCATCAGTAACTAACATATTGTTAACGATATTCCAGTTCAACAAAGTTTTTAATTGAATCAACAAATTAAATAGTTAATGTAGAAAAAATCAATTTTAAACTTTTCCTTGCCACTCGCATAAGTGAAAAGGGATTCATTCGTTGTAAAAAATGAATGTATTCAATTACTTAAGACTGGCTTCGTGTCTATTACACAGGTTTCTTTTTTTGGTGTAAGCTTTTTAAAATCTTTTCAAAAACTTATCAAAAGTTTGAATTAAAAAAAAAAATATTATTTGGGCCGATACCATACATATTTATAATTTTATTTTTTTCTACCCACAGTCAAACTAAATTTGAATATTAAACAAGTTAGTCCATACTAAAAGGGGTAGATACTGTAACTGCACGTAGAACTGCACATAGAACTACATCTAGAAGAAACTTAAAAGATATATAAACTCACAGACATTCAGGCGCGTATACAAGTGGAGGATAATTCCCCAAAACGATTTCGAAAAAAGCTAATAAAGAAATAAATTAATGCCCCCCGTTTTCCGGTTCTCGGTATTCCCGGGAATACCGGTACTCCCGGTTCTGGTACCGGTTTCTCGGTTCTGGATATTTCCCGGGAATACCTGTATTCCCAGTTCTGATCCTGGTAACGGTTCTTAAAAACCAAAAAAATGCTATACCATAAAATATTTAAATTATAAATTAAATTGTGTTTGTAAAATTATTTGAAAATCATGTAACAATGTTTTCTTAAATTCAGAAAATAAAATGGAAATGGTATTTTCACATGTTATGTATTTTTTTTTTTGGTAAAAGAAAAGAAAAAAAATTAATTATACAAAATTTTACAAAACATACATACCGGTAGTCCCGGGAATACCATCAGAACCGGAACCGGGAGAGAAATAAGAACCGGGAAACCGGTACCATTTCCCGGTAATACCGAGAACCGGGAACACCGGCATTCCCGATTCTACGGTACTGTCGCACTAAAATAAATAAAAAAAACAGAAAAACCAAAAAAAAATTCCTCCAAAGGCAAAAACTGGATCCGCGTCTGCAAAAAGATAATGTTGTCGCTCATTGGTCTTATCAGCACTTCCATTCTGAGTACGTTTTTAAAAAAATAAATAAAATAATAGGGGTAATCACTCACTTTGATAGAAAACTTTTAAGTAAATTTTCTTATTACACTACGTGACAGTTTTTTGACAAATGTATCTGATACCTAATTTATGTAAAATTGTCCGCTGAATCCGAATATGAAGCCAGAATGGTCAAAAGTAGAACAGTTTCCGAGATATTCGAAAATAACCGTTATTTGTTTTTTTAAAAAAGATGATGTCACTTAAATGCAAATATCTTCAAAAATATTCGTCGATTTAGTTATTTCTTTTTTTTAATGAAAAATAATAAAATTACTAAAATAACCATGGGTCGCTTGTGAAGATTAGTCAAGAAATGACAGAGTTAGAGTGGACAAAAGTTCAAACTTCATGAAAAATTTTATGATTTTTTGCAATTTTGCTCTTTTCAAGTTATTTTTTTTTAACCAAACAATTAAAAATTATAATGTTTTATTATATAGGACATTAGTTTATTTCAATACGAGCAAGACCCAGATTGGAGCAAAAGTGACAAAGCTACAGGAGATTTTGTGAATTAACCCAATTTTCACTTTTTATCAAATTAAACACAGAAAGGAAGGAAGTAAATACGTAGGATTTGAAAAACGAACACTGTTAATATTAGAAACATTGAATTTTGAAAAAAAATCACTAAAAAAGCTTATGTTAATAAAAATAACGCGGGAGAAAATATTTTTAAAAATGGAAAAGGGTAAAAAACTCTATTCATTAAAGATTTTTGACAACACTGCTTTTGTGTTGACAGGTTTGTTTTATTGACAGTTCATAATTTCAAATTGTTTGCTAAACGTTTTGATTTTCATAAAACGCAGAATTCGTGTTAATAAGAACAAAATGCATAGTGCAAAACGTGTATTTATCTGCAAGAACAATTCTAACAAGTTTTGCTATGCTTGTGGAGTGTATAGTTTTGCGCCGACGTCAAATTTTTCAAGCCAATTACAAAATGCATTTTGCCTGTATTTTAAAGTCAATCCGGAAAACATTTTCAAATCATGGACCCCAAATACTTTATGCAATTCATGCAAAACTCGTTTAACTATGTGGATGACGGTCGCAAATTAAGTATACATTTCTTAATTTTGTGTTTAAAAAATATGCCTTCAGAATCTTAACCTAATTTGCTATACCGCAGACAGTATGCCATTTTGATCTTCCTGCAATTTGGCATTCGCACTTAAATTTCTTACCAAATAACCTTGGAAATGAAAGTGACGAGCATGGTGAGCGTTTTCACCTACAAATACAAGAAATGGAACATCGGTATCAAGGGATGTATGATAAGGCTATGTTGGGCGACTATTGTTGGTTTCTTGTGGGAGAAGCAGAAAATAATCACAATAGGCAAAGCAATTCAACCGTTTTAAATATTTATTTGTTAAAATCGAAAAATGGGGTAATTCAATTAATCTTCTTTAACATTGTCATTTTTGCACCGATCTGGATCCTATTGGGCACAAAATATTCGTATTGAAATAAACTAACGTTCTAAGTGATAAAACTTTAAAAAATTGTATTGTTTGGTTTTAAAAAAATTAGTTGAAAAGAGCAAAATTGCAAAAAATCCTTAAAATTTTTGCAAAATTTGAACTTTGATCCACTGTATTTCAGTCATTTCCTGAGCAATTTTTTCACACGAGCCGTGATTGTTTTAGTAATTCCATTATCTTTCAACGAAAAAAAGAAATAAAAAAATCTGTCCCATATTTTCGAAGATACTTTTATTAAAGTCTTTTTCAACGACTTTGTTGAAAATTTGTGACACAGTGTTATTATTCTCTCAAAAAATAATGGGGAAAAAGAAATCACGCGTACTTTTGTCGAAAAAATGGAATGAATGGACCAAAAAAACGGGCCGTTTTTGTTTTTTTTTCAGGTTCTGGCTTTATATACATCGTACGTGTTAAAGCCAATTACTAAACATGAAGTGCAACTGAATTGGGTGACCTTAATATCTCGATTTACAAGCTGAATTTGCGCCGTTTCGCCTTCGATTTGCCTCGTAAGACTCGAAATAAAAATTACTAAAAAAATGCCAGTCAATGTACTTTGTAGCTGTGTCTGTCAAACATATTCTTGTTTTCTTTATTTTTCCGATTGTTTTTTTAATTTCTATTAAGTGTGATTGTCCTTAGTATTAAACTTTAAGCAAGCGAAGAGAAAAATGTTCTTTCTAGAAACAATCATAAAATATTATTGATACTTAAGTATAATAAACACCAGTAAACTTACACACACATACAGTTGACTCAAAAATTGAGGGCTCACTACGACAATTTACTTTTAAATCATTTGTTTTGTAAGAAATTATGCTTTTTTTGTATGTCCTACTAATGATTTTTGATTGACTTTGGAATCCAAAAATATTTTCCATATTTAAGCTATAGTCAAAAAACCGCCAATTTACAAAATTGTGGGTTTTTTAACGTTCAAGAAATTTAAGAAAAGTTTTTAAATATTTTTTTTTATTGACTTCTTCATAAGTAAATCTCAAGGCAAACTTTTATTTAAACTTAATTTAAGCCAAATCAGCTTTAAATGTGTTAAAAGCATACAAAATTTTGATCGAAGGGCGCTTCATGTTCAACTGTTCAGATTTAGCTCAAATTTGGTTTAAATGAAAGGTCGCCTTTAGTTTTGTGAAAAGGTCAAGGAAAATACTTTTCAAATGTTTGGATTTACTTCAAATTAGGTTTAAATGAAAGTTCGTCTCAAATTCTATGAAAAGTTTAAGGGAAATACATTTTTAGATATAATTTCGTGGACGTTGGAAAAAAAGCGTACTTTATTGAAAATTTCAAATAGCGATAACACGAAACCCGTTCGGCCGATTTCATTTTTTTTTTTGATTTTCGTGTTCGGCGCAATTTTAAATATGATTTATCGCATGACACACTTTTTATTTAATTTTTTTAATTTGAAAAAATCTATCTGGTAGAGTAATTTACTCTTCCATCCATGACACGGGCTAATTTCTTCCTATTGGGCACTTTTCAAAATAAAAGTTATTTTTTGATATTCGTGTTAAGCTCATCAAAATTTTCAATATGATGTATCGCTAGGCGTACCTATGTTATTTACTGACTATTTCATAAAGCTCTAGACAAATGTTCGTTTAATCTTAATTGAGCCAAATCAGATATTGTCCATATAAGTAAAATGAGGGCATCTGCCCATATATGACATACGTGGACATTAGGGTGGCAGCTATTTTGCAAAGCTTCGAATTTCAAGGAGTGCACCCCTATTTTTTTTACATTTGGCCTAAAAATGCTATGCTAAAAATTTCAGCCAAATCGGACAACGTTAACACGAGGCGCATCAAGGTCAAAGGTCAAACACACGAAAATAGCCATATTTTGATGAAAAACATTGAATAAATGGTGTTTTTTTAATATATTATTAAAAAGTGGTACACGAGTAGTTTTTAGTATAAGCAGATATATTTAACATTTTTGGGTTTTCAAAAATTAACCCTTGTAAGCCATTCGGGGTCAAAACTACCCAATTTTTACAAAATGACCCCCAAAACACGAAAATCCGCCCCAATTTTTTAATTTTATAGAAATAAACCAATGAAAAACGATATTTATATTCTATCCTATCATAAATACTAAGATATAAAATACTGTCTTTCTAGGATGTCATTAACCCGTTTCATGGTAAGGCCAAAAATATGCATTATATTTGGTGTGGATCTCAAAACTGATATTTTGATTTTTTCAAAATTTTCTTAAACAAAATTAAGAAAAATGCTGAAAATACCACAGAATCTTATAAAATATATGTTAACATATAAAAAAAAAAATTTTGGGGGATATCCCTCGGATAGTTTGGCGGAGGCATCGATTTAAACTCAGCGGATTTCGAGGAAAATGCCTTTTTTGCCCACAATTTACTCAATATGGAAAAACTTGGTAAATATTTTAAAATTTCACAAAATAAGGACCATAAATTATTAAAAACAATGTTAGACTCTAACCCTAAACGTTTTAGGATAATGGAATAATATTAACCCGGTTTTTATTCGGGTCAAATGTAAAATTTTGGGATATTTAGAGTTTTTTAAGAAAAAGGAACCTAAATATGAAATATTTATTTAGATTTTTTATAAAACTTGGTATAATTATTGTACGAGTTCTGAAAAATATTTATTTGATTTTTTTTTAATTAACCCATAAATGAACATGGGGTCAAAATGGCTCAGCACGTTAAAATTTCTTAAAATAGTTTTTTATTTTTTTCGATTTCTATAAAACTTGTTATAATTATTGTACGAGGTCAGAAAAATAATTATTTGATTTTTTTGATTAACCCAAAAGTGAACATAAGGTCAAAATGACCCAGCACATTAAAAATGTGCTGGTTATACCAAGATTTCTATAAAACATGGTATAACCATGTTTTTTTAATTAATTTTTTTTAATTAACCCATAAATGAACAATGGGTTAAAATGACCCAGCATGTAAAAAAAATCTTTGCATAAAATATTTTTTTTCGACTTTTTATAAAACTGAATGAATATAACTATTGTGCAAAGTCAGAAAAATAACTCTTTTGAAAAATAAGACTTTTCATAAAAAAATCGAAAAAAAAAATATTTTATGCAAAGATTTTTTTTACATGCTGGGTCATTTTAACCCGTTGTTCATAATGTTTTTAGGCTGGTGTCTAATTTTAAAAAAGTTGCAGGGCGCCACCTCAGTTTGAATATATAAGCTAACAATTAACGAAAAAGAAAACAAGAATCACTATTTTCATTTTCTTAAAACCAAAATTTTAGTAACTTGGGTTTGTAACTTGGATAATAATTCACCTCGTGGTGAAGAAAACCTGTTTTTCACCAGCTGGTGAATAAAAAGTAAAATAATTATTTTTCAACAAAAAAATTTTTTTTTTCATAAAAATTTTTTTTTTTTTCATAAAAAATTTTTTTTTTTTCATAAAATTTTTTTTTTCATAATTTTTTTTTTCATCAAATTTTTTTTTTATCAATTTATTTTTTTCATCAAATTTTTTTTTTTCATCAAATTTTTTTTTTTTCATCAATTTTTTTTTTCATCAAATTTTTTTTTTATTCATTTTTTTTTCATCAATTTTTTTTCATCAAATTTTTTTTTTTCATCAATTTTTTTTTTTTCATTCATTTTTTTCTCATCAATTTTTTTTTTTCATCAACATTTTTTTTTATCAATTTTTTTGTTTTTCCATCAATATTTTTTCATAATTTTTTTTTTTTTCATCAATTTTTTTTCATAAAATTTTTTTTAACAAATTTTTTATTATCAATTTTTTTCTCACCAAAAATTTTTTTTTTCGTATTTTTTTTTTATCATTTTTTTTTTACATCAAAAAGTTTTTCTTTTCATAAAAAAAAATCATCAAAAACTTATTTTCATTAAAATTTTTTTCACCAAAAATTTTGGGTTCAATAAATATTTTTTAACATAATTTTGTTTTTTGTGAAAAAAAATCATTATTTTTTACCAAAACTACTTTTTTACCAAGTCTAAGATTTTTGCATAAAAATCTTCTATTTGTTTATCAAATGTACATAAAACAAGTGAGAGTGCTATAATTTTTTGTACTCTCCAAAATGTAAAAATACATTTTTGCACTTATTTTTGCACTCACTTACGAAATGGTTTTTTAATGGGGTCCTCGACTGATATTTCAATTCGTTTTGCATGGAATGGCAAAGTAATATAACATTATTTTTAAAAAAAAAACTTTGCTTTGGCAAGTACACCCAAATCTTCCGCAAAACATTATCATGATTTAATGTTTTGGGCAAGTGTACAAAATTCGCAGGCATTTTTAGATTTTAGGATATGTTTGCTATTCCTATGTAGTGTACTAAATTTTTTTTATGCAAAACAAATTGCGATGCTGTAACAATGTTCGGTTTTCGATGTTTTTGAAAATTGCCCTGTTTCCCTCTTTTTTTAAATTTGGTGTGGGGGGTATTTTCTCTCCTCCCCCTAATATGTAACACTGTCTGATTTGTAAATTACTTTATCACTTTCTTTACTTGTTTATATAAAAAATTACATAAGTAAATTTTAGTTTTTTTTTTTTATTTTCTTATAAAACTAAACATCACAGTCAACTTATTTGTTAAGTTTTTTAATATCCACGACCATGGTGTCCTTGTTGGCCACCATAACCGCCTTGTTGACCATGACCTTGTTGACCATGACCTTGTTGGCCATAACCGGATTGTCCTTGTTGACCTTGTTGGCCATGTTGACCACCGTATCCTTGTTGGCCGTGTTGACCACCGAATCCTTGTTGGCCATGTTGACCACCGAATCCTTGTTGACCATGTCCTTGTTGACCATATCCTTGTTGACCATGTCCTTGTTGACCATGACCTTGTTGTTGGCCACCACCATAACCGCGTTGAGCCAAAGCAACGGCGAACAAGGCAAAGAGAACAATCATCTAAATTGAAGATATTAAAATTACAAATTTATTTATAATTCCGTGTTTCAATTTTAAGATTTTTTTTTTTTCATTAATTTCACTCACAAAGAATTTAGCCATTTTTGTTTTTAGTTTGATTTTAAATTTCGTACTACACTTAAATCATAATATTTTCTAGTTTTTATACAAAATTTTTTTGTAATTTCTTAATCAAATAATCATTTACTTATATTTGCCTTCAGATTTCTGTAGAAATATTTAAATACTATATTGATAAACTTAATCTTAATTTTGTTTGCACAGAAAAAAATATGGAGGAAACAAATTTGAGTAATCACTTGTTTAAATTTAAAAACAAAAATTGAGTAATTTTTTAATTGACGCAATTAAAAATTTACTTAAAAATTTGAATAACAATTTAAGTTAATAATTTAATAAAAATTTAATAGTTTTTTTTTAACTCTCATAGTTTTTTGAATTCTCGTTTAGTTTATAGTTTTTTGTGTATGTATATGGAAGTTTGTAATCGTATTTATAAAATTTTCCTATGTTTTTGAGACATTAATATGTTTGGTAAAGTTTGAAAAAACAAGTTTTTTGATTTTTTTTTGCAAAAAAATTTAAAACTTTTTTAAACTTAAAAATAAATAGGTACATTTAGAGTAAATTTTTAATTGTGTCAATTAAAAATTTATTCATATTTTTTTTTAAAACATTTAATAAATTTTTATTAAAAATTTACTCAATACTATTAAATCGTTTACTGGTGCAAAATTGAGTAATTTTTTACTCAATAGTATTAAAAATTTACTGAAATATTTTTTTTATTTTTTTCTGTGTGCTTTTATTTTCAAATACAGTAAAAATTTATTCTTATCATACATTCGTCAAAAATACATAAAAAATTAAAAAACAATTTTTGGAATTGTTCCACATCGATATCAGCAGCACTTATAAAGCTTAAGGTCAAAAAAATATTCATATTTTTAAAACTGGATTTTAGGCTTGTTGTTTTAAGATTTTTGTAAAATAGCGATAAAGACTGCGGTTGAAACTCAAAAGTTTCACTAATTTTTTTTAACAACATTATCAAAATTTACATGTAATACATGATCATAAGGGTGGCACGAATAATGACTTTTTAAGATTATGGGGTTTAAGATTTGCCCAAAAATAAATTCCCCATACAAACCAAAAATTTGTTTTCGATTTTTTTTAAATTATTATTTTACTTGGTTAACTTATAAATATGTGCGGGTACAAGGAGGAGGAAAAGGGGAAATTCCCCCGTAATTTAAGTAATTTTTGAAAAAAAATAACTTACTAAATTTTTTTTGGGTGGAAAATTTTTTTGGTTTTAAAATTTTTTTCGAGTGTATTTTTTTAGTGTAAAAATATTTTTGAGTAACAAAAATACGTTCTAAAATATTTTTGTGACTAACCAATGTTTTTAAAACTTGTTTAACGGCTTTTTAACACGAGAATTTAAGGTGAAACTAATCTGAAATTCACGGTTTTGCTAATTACTTTTGAATCCCTTTAGACCGATTTGGCTGAAATTGAACAAGAACCAGGCCAGGCGAACAGTAAAAATATATGCCAAGCTTCAGCATCCTCAGAATTGTCTTTCGAAAGTTTGCTGTTTTTTATCTCCTAAATTCACGAAAAACCCTTGCCGAAATTCAGTCTTTTGCTCATAACTGGACCGATTTGGCTGGATTGCAACATGAAGCTGACCAGGTAAATGCCCAACATATGTGCCAAACGTCAGGAGCCTCCGTAAAGTCTTTCAAAAGTTAGCGTGTTTTTAACTGACAGACAGACGGACAGACGGACAGACGGACGGACATCGCTACTTAGATCGTCTTAAAATCGATCGACGATCATGAATATTTATACTTTATGGGGTCCTAGACCAATATATCGAGGTGTTACAAACGGAATGACAAACTTATAAATACCCTCTATCACTAAGTGGAGAGTATAAAAAATAGAAGGAAAAAATAAATAAAAAAAAATTAAAAAAGGAAAGAAGGACATTTATTAAAAAAAAATCCAAAGGAAAAAAATTAAACATTATTAAAGGAAAAATCTGAAAAGCTTTTAAGGGAAAATCTAAAAATTTTTGAAGGAAAAATGTGACATAATCTAAATAATTTTTGTGAAAAAAAAATCTGTTCATCTGGAACTTCTTATTATGAAGAAAAAATTTCTTTGTGAAGAATTGTTGTGAACGTGACAATTTTGGTATAAAACAACTGAGAGTGTTAAATTCGGCTGTGCCGAATCTTTTATACCCTCCAAAAAGTAAAAAAAAATAAAAAAAAATTGTCAGGGGCTTTTGTTTTGGGGGGGGGGGGGGTGATGGGGGTCAGTGGGGGATGTTGAGAGCACCTTCCCATTCCGATAAATATAACAATTCTTCAAGGGGAAACTTTTTTCCCCCTGAGCCGATTTTGCCCATTTACGAACTTAACCTGCCTAGGGCCATAAGACATATTCATGCTAAATTGCAGGAGGCTTGCTCTTTTATTTTGGACTGTATCGTGCCATCTACAGACAGACGGACGGACGGACGGACATTCACAGAATGTCTTAGAATCGATCATGGATCAATAATATATATACTTTATGGGGTCCCCGACCGATATTTCGATGCGTTACAAACGGAATGACAAAGTGAGTATACCCCCATACTGTGGTTGGAGGGTATAAAAATTACTTACAAGGAAGGTCTTTCACAGGGCACCCACCGATTATCCTGAAACTACAATTTAGGAAAGAGAAGAGCAAAATAAAAGTTACCTGTTTTTTATAGCTGCCCAATCACATATTTATCGGGTCAAAAGGGAGGGGGAAAACGGGATTTTTTCGTTTTTTGAGGTTTTTTCCCATTTCTTCAAAAGAAACTATATAAACATTTTATTCAGGTCGAAAGGTTTTTTGAAGACCTATTCAATGGTTTATAGTGGTGTCCAAATTCGGCTTTTTAAGTTTGTTATTGTTAAAAATGTATAATCGCTTTGGTAGTTTTTATATGTACGACCGCAAAAATCACTTATATTAATTTCTATCAAAATTAAGCTGACCCGTAGTTTTTCGTTTTGCGAAATTCTTGCTACTTCGGCTTTTATACGGATTTTCCCAAAAGCCGTTATTTTTCATAAGGTGTCAACCCTTTTTAAAATTTGAGAGTGAGCTACTAAAAAAATGTGACTCTCTTTACCCCCCCCCCCTCATTTCCATATTAAAGTTTCAGGACAATCGGTGGGTGCTCTGTGAAAGACCTTCCTTGAAAGTTAAATTTACAAAAAATTTATTATTTTTTCTAAATTTCGTTTCAATTGAAGTAAAATTGTCTATATATCTTTGAATAGATTCTAAGTCGATTATCAGATTGCAAAATATTGTATAGAGAATTGATAAAGTATTTATTAAACTTTAATTTAAAAGTAAAAAAATTCAAATCCTCCGATTTTGTTCGTAGATATTTTTATTTATGTAAAAACTTTCATTTTCGGATTCAGCGCGTGATTTTACATGGAAAATAAATGTAAAATATCGTGAATCGAACAATATTTTAAAATTTGTAAACTGGTGTTACACTCAATAAACTAAAAATGCATAAAAACTGAATTTCGAATTTTTCCTCAAATGCATGTAACTTATACAATTTTTAACGGATTTTTTTTTTATTTCTAAAATTTACAAAAGAATTTGTTTCCCCAAATTTCGCTAAAATTGAAGAAAAATTGTCGATATATCGATTAATAGCTTCTAAGGAAAAAGTCAGTTTGAAAAATGTTGTGTGTAGGGTTGATAGATAACTAAATTACAATTAATTTAAAATCACAAACAGTCCATCCTGGACTGGAGATATTTTAATTTAATTAAAACCACTTTTTTAAAAAGATGAAAATTTGAAAAGTTGGCAATATCTCGAAAACTGTTCTATTTTTGAAACTTTGAAGTGCATTTTCAGATTCCGCGTTAGATTTTAGATGGAAAATGAATGCAACATGTCGTGGATCAAAATCTCTAAAAACTAGTGTTGTTGTAGGGCAAAACACTCTTAGTTCTGCAGTTGGACCCATTAAAATAATGATAAAACTGTAATTATTCAGTGAAAAATGTTATTATATATTTTGAAGGGTAAAAAGGAATCGGCACAGCCGCATTTAATACTCCTACTTGTTTTTTTATACCCTCCAACTACAGTATGGGGGTATACTCACTTTGTCATTCCGTGTGTAACGCATCGAAATATCTGTCGGGGACCCCATAAAGTATATATATATTATTGATCAGTGATAGATTCTAAGACATTCGAGCGATGTCCGTCCGTCCGTCTGTAGTTAACACGATACAGTCCAAATTAAAAGAGCCAGACTCCTCAAGTTTGGCAAGAGTATGCCTTATGGTCCTAGGCAGGTTAAGTTCGGAAATGGGCAAAACCGGACCAGGGGGAAAAAGTTCCCCCTTGAAAAACTAAACCAATCTATGAAAAATATAATTTTTTTACATGATTTTTTTGATTTTTTGTTTAAAAAATGCAATATTTTTATGCTACATTAAGTTCAAAGTCCTGCATTTGGACCCTGAAAATTAAAAAATGTCGTTTTTTTGGTCAGCCCCCCTTTTATGGGCGTAGAATATAAAAACAAATTTAAGTTATGAAAAACTTGCATTTCTTTAGTGCAAAAAGCATAATAATGAATTTTTAAACACATATTCGAGAGGAAATTTGGGCCCCCCTCCCCAATCACCACGACCGCCCCCCCCCCCAAAAAAAAATAAAACGCCCCTGCATTTTTTTTTTTTTTTTGGATGTTGGAGGGTATAAAAGATTCGGTACAACCGAATTTAACACTCTTACTTGTTTTTTTATACCCTACACCACACTGTGGTACAGGGTATAATGAGTTTGTGCTGATGTTTGTAACTACCCGAAATATTGGTCCTAGACCAACTTTTAAGTATACCGATCGAATCACAATCACTTTTTGAGTCGATTTAGCGATGTCCTTCTGTCCGTCCGTCTGTCCATGTAAACGGTGTAAACACGATACAGATCGCAATTTTTAACCAATTGACAAATTTGAAACTTAAGCCTCTTTTGGCCCAAGGACGGAGCCTATTGAAATTGGGAAAATCGGTCCATATTTAGACCTAGCCCCCATACAAAGGTTCTCTTTAGTTTTGGCTCAAATGACTATAATATCCGCATTTTAATTGGTATCTTTTCGAAATTTGGCAGGAAATCATGTTTCATCCACACAAATCATCATTCCGAATTTCAAATCTGTCCTGTTCTCTTCTTGTAGCCCCCATACAAACCACCTTCCCGATTTTCACATAAATCTCTCAAATTTCATGAAAATAGAAAATATTTAATTAAAATTCTGTTTGTGTATGTTAAAAGCGTACTTTATTAACCTTATAAAATCTGATTATCGTCGGACCATTTTTGGACTTGGGTCCCATGTGAAAATTTCGCCCGATATTCAGTTGAAACGGTTTATTGTCAACAAAAGAAGCCTATTTCACTCTAATTTGATTTGTAAGTGCTTTTCACACTTATTAAAAATTTGACAAAATATAGATCCAATCAGTCCATATTTTAACTTGGGACCCATTTTCCGGGAAACTCTGGTGTAGGGTATTATATGGTCGGTCATGACCGACTATAATTTACTTACTTAATTTTGTTGTTCTTTTGTTTAATAAATAAAACATTTTCATGTCTGAAGAAGTTCACCCTTCGTGAAAAAGTAATTTTGGTGAAAAAGAATTTTGGGGAAAAAGAATTTTGGTGAAAAAAAAAATTTGATAAAAAAAGTTTTTGATGAAAAAACGTTTTTATGAAAAAACATTCTTGACAAAAAAAAATAGATAACAAAATTTTTTATGAAAACAAAAAAAAATTGATTGAACAAAATACGTATGAAAAAAAAACATTTATAAAAAAATTGGTGAAAAAAAATATTTATGAAAAAATTGGTGAAAAAAAATATTTATGAAAAAAAAATATTGATAAAAAAAATATTTATGAAAAAAAATATTGATGAAAAAAAATATTGTTGAAAATAAAATATTTAAGAAAAAAAAATATTAAAGAAAAAAATTATTGATGAAAAGAAATATTTATGAAAAAAAAATATAGATGCAAACAAAATTTTGATGCAAAAAAAATATTGATGAAAAAAAAAAAAAAAATTGATAAAAAAAAAATATTGATGAAAAATAATAATGTTACGTTTTATTCACCAGCTGGTGAATATTATATTTATTCACCACGATGTGAAAAATTAGTGTATTTTTTTCAGTGTATATTTGTTACTGCATTATCGAAATTACTTGGCATTAACTTTTAATAATTATTTTCAAGAATCCATTATAATTTGGTCATTTACTTTCCTCTTATACTAGAGATATTCAGTGGTAATGTAATTTCAAATAACAAGGTGCTAGAAAAACATTTAACATTAAATCAACAACGACCTTAAGACCATTAAGTTGTAAATATACTCACAGATTATATATTATATAAACATACTGTTTTTCACCAGGTGTTCTCTACTTTTCATTTTCATTTTATTTTTTAACAAGGAAGGTATCCCATGACTTTTACTCCGAATGCAATTTATAAATGTTAATAAGTGCCGAAATCTAAATTTAATATGCTTTTTGTTGTTATCTTGGCGGTTGTAAAAATTATCTTACGAAAAATAAGATAATTTTTCTTTCGGAAAATTCCCAGTTAAAACCAAAATCTATCGAGAACTTCGCCAAAAAGCAAAAATACATCTCGTTTTTATCTTAATGGAGATTATAAGATAAGTATTTGGCGGTCGTATGTAAATAAAATATGAAAAATTTCCAAAAAATTCAAATCTTCTGTATATGCCTCAGTGGGGCATTGTTCCACTTTCCTTCCCCCCTTTATCCTCCAAGATAACACCTAAAAAACCCGGTAAACCTTAGACATTATTTAAATGTCATATTTGGTACCAAAAGTTAAAAAGAAACAAAGATGCATTTTTTCGGTCTTTGCATAAGGTGTTTATTCAAGGCCAATAAATTTCTATTCATGACATTCTTATAATTAATTTTATATTGCTTTAAAAAAGTAACTCATCATAGAACAACTGTTTAGATTCGTTTCACCCCTACTAAGGGATCATCAGCTGATTTTATCATTTGCTGTGTTTTTCAATAAGTGGATTTATTTTCGGACTAATCTTATTTAGTTAAAAATAAATATTTTAACATGCCAAAACAAATTTTAAATATTTTTTTCCGTAATCTACGATAAATTAGCAATTATAATCCCAAAAAATGATAAAAAAATTTGGAAAATGAAAAAAGTTATAAATAAATTAAAATTAATCCAAAGTGGACTTATTAAATCCTAAAATTTAATTGGATTAATTTTGATTTATTTATAACTTTTTTAATTTTCCAAATTTTTTTATCATGTTTTTGGATTATAATTGCTAATTTATCATAGATTACGGAAAAAATATTTCAAATTTGTTTTGGCATGTTAAAATATTTATTTTAAACAAAATAAGATTAATCTGAAAATTAATCCACTTTTTGAAAAACACAGCAATTGTTTGCTAATCAGGCATAAAACCAAACATAATATTTAATATAGTATTTCACAGTTTAAATGAGATATATTATTAAAAATTAAATTTTGGGTCATAGAGCTCAAGTTATGTGTGACTTATTTATAGCTCCCTACTCAAATTCGATTGAGAACCTCTGCTTTATGTTACTTGAGTTTTGTGTATGCAGCTGATATAAGAAGCGGATTTTGATATTACAATTTTTTTCAGTCTTAATATCCTCTTTTACAACACAGGAATGAAAAAATTCAAGTAAAAAATAATGGTGTTAAAAACACAAAGAATCTTAAGACTAATGAAAATGCTGCTAACTTTTGTTCTTGTTCGTCTCTTTTTATCAATACCAGTTCTTGTAATGATTGCTGTTAATAATAGGATACAGTGGTTAGTGTTAACGAAGGTGCGTTGTACAGCAATGGAATGGACTTTAGAAACGCAATTGATGAAGTCGCATATGAATATAACTAATGGCGTTTTCTTTTCTGAAACAAAATGTTGCACCCTAAAACAGTATCATTTGTAAAATGTAGCCACAACCCTTTTAATGTGTTGCCAGTTTTGTGATTACAAAAAAACAAAAAATTGAGAACATTTTTCTTTCAACCAATATATTGGCAATCAGCTGTTTTTATAAGGCAATTTTGCTACCCCGTCATTAAATGAAAGTGGGAAAAGTGTGACATTTTGAAACTTTAAAAATGCAACATTTTTAGAAAAAAACATAATAAATTTTTAAAGTGTTGCCAGTTTTTTAGAAAAGAACAAAAAAAGTGCAATATTTTTTGAAGGGACGGTAAAATGTGACATTTTTTGCCAGAAAAGAAAACGCCATAATACACAAGTTCACAATGAAAATGCGGACTAGCAGCTACTATTTTTATACCCTCATTCCGTGTGTAACATATCGAAATATCGGTCGTGGACCCCACAAAGTATATATAATATTGATCCATGATAGAATCTAAGACATTCTAGCGATGTCCGTCCGTCTGTAGAAATAACGATGCAGTCCAAACCAAAAGAGCTAGACCCCTGAAATTGGGCAAAAATATCTCTTATGTTGCTGGTAAGGTTAAATTCGAAGATGGGCAAAATCGGACCAGGGGGAAAAAAATGTCCCCTGGAAGAGCTAAAACGACCCCTGAAAATAAGATATTTTTACGAGTTTGTATTCCATATTATGTACATTTGTATTTATATTATGTTCATATACCTACGCTTGGACCAAGGGGGTTAGGAAATTCGATTTTTTTCAGACCGCCACCCTTTAGGGGCGTGGTTATAGAAATTAACTAAAAATAACGACAAAAATTAATTACACAGCTCAACATGAAAATGCGTATTGGATTCTGGTAAGTGGATTAGGTAGTGTTTGTTGCGCTGATTCCAAATCTGCGACCCAAATATGTCTATCACATCAGGATTTTGAGTTATTCGCGGTTAAAGTGCCGAAAAAGGCCATTTTGGACCCTTTTTGAAAACTTATAATATAAGATCCTGACATGCGATTGACTTGGTATCAAGCTCATTCAAAAGTATATAATTTTCTCTATAAGACAAGATAAAATGTTCTTGGAATTTAATTTTTTAAAATGGTAAAAAAATCATTTACAAAAAACCTTCCATTTTTTAAATATTTAGTTTATTTACACAGTGTTTTTTAACAAATTTCCATACAAATACATACGTAAATATTAGATTTAAAACACTTGTGGCTAATGATTTTTTCCCCATTATAAAAAATTAAATTCCAAGAAAATTTGATTTTGTCTTAAAGAGAAAATTACGCCCTTTCGAATGAGCTTAATATCAAGTCGTTCGCATGTCAGAATCTTATCTTATAGGCGCTCAAAAATGGCCAAAATGGGCCTTTTTTGACACTTTAAACGCGATTTTCTCAAAATTGTGACGTGATAGAAAAATTTGAGTGACGGTTTTGGACTCGAGAGACCAAAACCTATAAACTTTTTTTGGGTTCATTCAAAACGCAGCGACAAACCTCAGATTTGTAGAGCGGTGTTATTTAAGCGTAAATATAATAAACAAATAATATGTAAACATATAAAGCGGGGGAACATGTGTCCCGCACCATTTTTGGTTTTTCAAATTTCCAAAAACTGGGCTTAGGAGGCGTGGTCAAATATTGGAAAAATGGTAAAATTTGTGGCGAGTTGCCTTGATTAAATATTTATCACATTAAAACGGAATGCACCACAATCTCAAAAATTTACATTCTTATATAGTTTTGTATGGGCTATCAATTAAAATTTTCAGAACCCGTTCTGAAATTTTTCATTTTTAAAAAAAAAAAAATTTTTATCAAAAATCCGGCCACTTTTTTTTAATTTTTTTAATTTAGATGTTTGTCCATCCACACAAAAAAATTCAGAAACACGTTCGTCGTTTTTTTTTAAATTAAGATGTTTGTCCATCCACACAAAAAAATTCAGAAACACGTTCGTCGTTTTTTCGAGATAATCGCATTTGAATTTTAAATTTCATAACAATTTTGTAATTTGCTTGTATTTTTTTTTTTAACGTTGCGAATGAGTATTATCAATTGCATAAATATTACTCATACGATCTGTTGAAACAAGAAAATACAAATTACAAAATTGTTATGAAATTTAAAATTCAAATGCGATTATCTAGAAAAAAATCGACGAACGTGTTTCTGATATTTTTTGTGTGGATGGACAAACATCTAAATTTAAAAAAAAAAAGTGGCCGGATTTCTGATAAATTGACTTTTTTAAAAAATGAAAAATTTCAGAAGGGGTTCTGAAAATTTTCGAAAAAAAAAAATGTAGTCGATAGCCCATACAAAACTATATAAGAATGTAAATTTTTGAGATTGTTGTATTCCGTTTTAATGTGATAAATATTTAATCCAGGAAAAAAATTTTACCATTTTTCCAATATTTGACCACGCCTCCTAAGCCCAGATTTTGAAAAATTTAAAAACCAAAAACGCAATTTTCTAAGTTTCATATAGGGCTATCCATACAACCTATTTAGAAGTTTACGGTACACATGGTTTTTTTCGCTGGACATTTGGTGTCTTGCGATTAATTTTGATGCGCTGAACAATAATAAGTATCAAAAAAATATAAAATCGGTCAAAAATTATTTATAATTAAAACGAACTAACTATTGGCAAAAAAACTGGAAGAGGATCGGTGAAAATATAAAAATGCCACTTTTTAAAATGGCTTTGTTTGGAGCTTCCTTGTTCTTAGTGAATGCAGCAATAACAAGTAAAAATTTTAAATTCGGCCTTGCCGAATGTAGTGATATCCTCCACAATATCAAAAAGATTATTGCAAAAAACTTTTTTGAAAGATAATTACTTTAAATAAAAAATTTAAAAAAATTGGAGAAATCCGCGATTTTTTTTTTTTTGTTTTTTTGTCAAAAAATATGTTCGTTCTTGTTTAAATACCATTTGGTGTTCAATTATGTTCACAAATGTCAACCAGCAGCCGAATTAAAGCATTTTGTATTTTTAGGTTATGTTGAATGTACTAAAATTTTTGAGGTGTCCTTACATTTTCGTTCATAACCGCTAAACCGATATCGCTCAACTACAATACCAAACTTCTTCCAAGAACTTGCAATAAATATGTTAAGTTTCAGTTATCTCCGTGTAATATTTTGGCCGTGATCACCATTTCCACAGACAGACAGCCAGACGGATAGACGGACATCGCTACCCAGTTGGCAACGTCCTCGAGCCATCCTCAGTGACGGAGCGGTGACATGTCAGAGTCACACCTGACATCCACAAGACATCTCTATGTACTGGGTTGAGGACAGTTTCATACAAATTTTCAAAATGTCCTCACTCAAAGTCAGCGGTGGTCAGGGCTGACCTTCTGGGGACTTGTCACCTAAGACTTCTTTGGGGAAATGTCTGACATAGGTCATGCGAAAATACAAAAAAAATTCGTATTTCCTTTAGTTTTTACTTTTATCCATTTTCCTTTATAAATTATCTTTCTCATATTTAGAAAAAACTTTTCGCCTTTTTTAGTCCCAACTGGATTTGAACCTGGAACCTCCAGTTTATTAGTCCCACACCTAACTGCTTGTTCCAAGCGTTATTTTCAAAATTGTTTGTATATTTATTACTTTTATTCTGCTTGTTAGATTTTGATTTTATTTTAAATAAATCGATAATATTGCCATCATTTTCTTGGAAATTGAAGAGTTGCCCAGATTTAAAATTCTAATTATAAAAAATTCTAATATACTGCTATTCTAAAGACATTTCCTTTTAGACGTCTTAGAGGAATTGTCCACACTCTTAAAGCAAACATTCAGTGCTGACAATGTTAGGACATGTCATCAAGGATTACCCATGATTTGTCAGAACCTGAAGACATTTCTTCAAGGAATCACTGTGGAAATTTCCTTAGTGACACATTTTCCAACTGGGTAGAATGTCTTAAAATCGATCGAGGATCATGAATAAATATACTTTATGGGGTCCCACACTGATAAAAAAGCACTTCATATCAATAATGAATGGAATTCATTAACGTTGTTTTATTACAACAATGAAATATTTCATATGCTGATTGAAATTTCATACATATTGTGCAAAATTTTCATTAATTTTTATTCATTAGACTTCCTAGTTTCATTAAAAAATTTCATTAAGTTTTGTTTACAAAATTTGCTGTTTTTGACACCTGTCGTGTCGCGTCTGTTTAGTCTGTTAGTTTACGTGCGCAAAAAACAGCTGATCAGAGCGTGTTTTTTTTTAGGTTTTTTATACGAAATTTAAAATGAATTGTTGTTGATTAATAATAAGTATTTATTAAACTCGCGTTGTTTTTTATAATTTTTCGTGGTTTTACTTACGTATTTAAAGTAAATGTTTTAGTAAAATTTTGTGTGAGAAAACTGAGTGAAATCTATAGATAAAATAAAAAATATATGAAAGGGTTTTTTTAATTTGGTTATTTTGTGATTTTTTCAGACTTTTTTATGAAATTTGAAATAAAAAATAAAATATTAATTTTATATTTACTAAATTCGTGTTGTTTTATATTAGTTTGTGGTTTTAATTATGTATTACAATTTAAGGTTGGAGTAAAATTTTGTGCGTGAAAACTAAGTGAAACCCATTTTTTATTATTTTTAATTCTATAAAAAGATCTTTACAAGTTCATACATATTTTTTTTTTTTTTTTTTATTTTATTATGAATTACCATATAGTTACAAATTACATACTAATTTTACCTAACCGAGAACTGGTAACAATGACCTTCGTCTCGTTGTAGCGAATCAGACCAAGGCCTCTGCTGGAATCGAACCCACGACCCCCAGACTCATAGGCTAGCACGCTACCAACTAGCCTACTGGGGCGCCTAAATTCATACATATATCTCATTTTAAAAATAAAAGTAACTTTTATTCAATGAAAGTATTTTATTTCAAAAATAAAAAGTAGGATTTATTCAGTGAATTTAATACTTTTTTTATTAAAGTAATAAAAAATTTTCATAAAATACAATTTATATTTTGTACAAACAACTTTCATTAATTTAATGAAACTTGTTCTTGCAATTACATTTTATGATACCTATTTCATTAATTCAATGAAACCCTGCATAGGTTCCTTTTAAACGTAAGTTTTCATAACATTAATGTAGATTTTCATTATTGTCAGGTACAAATTTCTATCAGTGCAGGCCGATATTTCGATGAGTTACAAACGGAATGACAAACTTATATATACCTCTACCACTAACAATAACTTGAGGGTATAAAAATTATATTTAAATTTTTTTAAATAAAATTTTTTAAATTTTGAAAAAGGAGTTTTGAGAACTTCCCCAAAACCATGTCATTTTTTGCTATCAAGTTTGAACGGGTTTATGATACCGTAAAGTCTTTAAATTTCATATTTTAGTATTTACAATCAAAAACTATACAAAAATAATTTTTAATTAATTTTAGTAAAAAAAACTTTTAGCTATTTTTTGCAAAAATTCCAATTTTGAGGCTAAAAGTGGAGACAGAAGAAAACTCCCATCGAAGTGATATTTTGCATGTGAGTTACCCTTACACTGAAAAAAATAGCTTCGTGAAATTAATGAAAATTGACTTAACCTTAATGAAAAATGACTCACGTTTTCAACCGAAGACAGGTTTCATTTGATTAATGAAACTGGTGTCATTAAAGTTCCTTTCAATGAAAACTTGCATATAAATAATGAAAATATTCGTAGAACTTGTTTGAAACGTTTTATGAAGTTTTTCATTAAATGTATGAAAATATCCATTGATTAAATGTGGAATAGTAGTTGGTAATGAGCGTATGATAATTGCTTTTTACAAGTAACTAGTTGCTAACTTTATTAAGGTTTTGATATGGGAATTACGATAAATTCATGTTGGTTAAAGTTATCAAAATTTCCATAGAAAGCCCCTAATCAAGTTAGGAACAAGTTACCTAAAAACGTCACATGTAACCATCACTGTAACCGTCACTGAAATTTTATTTAGGGGCATGTCACAGACTCAATTCCGATCGGATTTGAAAAAAAGTTGTTACTCGTAAAACGCAAAGTGGAATTGAATTGCTAAAAGTGGTTTTATTCCGAAAAAAAAGTATTTGCTTTGCGTTTTACGAGTGAACCACTTATTCCACTTCCGAACGGAATTGAGTCTGTGAGATGACCCTTAATTGCACACTTTTTTATGGTTTTCACCTAGTTTTTACACACAACAAAATTTTACTCCAAACTTAAATTCATCACAAAATTTTACTGACTTAAAAAACTATTTTTCTGTTGCAAATTATATTATCTATATATATAAAAGAGTAATGTGACTGACTGACTGACTGACTGACTTATTGACTGATTCATCATCGCCCAGCCCAAACCGCTGAAGCTAGAGACTTGAAATTTGGACTGTAGGTTCACCTCCCGGAATATAGATCCACTAAGGCTGGATTTTTGCCAGTGTTGATTCTAAGGGGGTGAAAAGGGTAAAAAACTGTACTTTTGGTACTTTTTATATCTACTGAAATAATGCTCATAGAGACTTGAAATTTGGACTGTATATTCACCTCCCGGAACATAGATACACTAAGGCCGGATTTTAGCCAGTGTTGATTATAAGGGGGTAAAAAGGGTAAAAAACTGTACTTTTGGTACTTTTTATATCTCCTAAAATAATGGTCATAGAGATTTGAAATTTGGTTTGTATGTTCACATCCTGGAATATAGATCCAGTAAGGCTGGATTTTTGCCAATGTTGATTCGAAGGGGGTAAAAAGGGTAAAAAACTGTACTTTTGGTACTTTTTATATCTCCTAAAATAATGGTCATAGAGACTTGAAATTTGGACTGTATATTCACCTCCCGGAATATAGATCCAGTAAGGCCGGATTTTTGCCAATGTTGATTCTAAGGGGGTAACAAGGGTAAAAACTGTACTTTTAGTACTTTTTATATCTCCTGAAATAATGGGCACAGAGACTTGAAATTTGGACTGTATGTTCAACTCCTGGAATATAGATCCAGTAAGGCCGGATTTTTGCCAATGTTGATTCTAAGGGGGTAAAAAGGGTAAAAAACTGTACTTTTGGTACCTTTTATATTTCCTTAAAAAATGGTCACAAAAACTTAAAATTTGGACTGTATGTTCACATCCCGGAATATAGATCCACTAGGGCTTGATTTTTGCCAATGATGATTCTAAGGGGGTAAAAAGGGTAAAAAACTGTACTTTTGGTACCTTTTATATAAGTATTCTTTAATAATAGTACTAGAAACTTGAAATTTGCAATGTAGGTTCACCTCCCGGAAAAAAGATTCACTAAGTCTGGGTTTTTGCCAATGTTGATTCAACGGGGGTAAAATGGGTAAAAAAAGTGTACTTTTGGTAATTTTTTTTATATACTGAAATAATGGTCATTCAAACTTCAAATTTGGAAAGTAGGATCCTTTAGTGAAATAAAACATTCTGAAACAAGTACTTTCTGAAAATTCTGTACCGTTTATAAAAAGTAACTTTTATAAAAAGTACCTTTTATAAAAAGTACCTTTTATAAAAAGTACCTTTTATAAAAAGTACCTTTTATAAAAAGTACCTTTTATAAAAAGTACCTTTTATAAAAAGTACCTTTTATAAAAAGTACCTTTTAAAAAAAGTACCTTTTATAAAAAGTACCTTTTATAAAAAGTACCTTTTATAAAAAGTACCTTTTATAAAAAGTACCTTTTATAAAAAGTACCTTTTATAAAAAGTACCTTTTATAAAAAGTACCTTTTATAAAAAGTACCTTTTATAAAAAGTACCTTTTATAAAAAGTACCTTTTATAAAAAGTACCTTTTATAAAACGTACCTTTTATAAAAAGTACCTTTTATAAAAAGTACCTTTTATAAAAAGTACCTTTTATAAAAAGTACCTTTTATAAAAAGTACCTTTTATAAAAAGTACCTTTTATAAAAGTACATTTTATAAACAGTACCTTTTAAAAAAGTACCTTTTAAAAAAGTACCTTTTAAAAAAGTACCTTTTATAAAAAGTACCTTTTATTAAAAGTACCTTTTATAAAAGTACCTTTTATAAAAAGTACCTTTTATAAAAAGTACCTTTTATAAAAAGTACCTTTTATTAAAAGTACCTTTTATAAAAACTACCTTTTATAAAAAGTACCTTTTATAAAAATTATCTTTTATAAAAAGTACCTTTTTTAAAAAGTACCTTTTATAAAAAGTACTTTTTATAAAAAGTACCTTTTATAAAAAGTACCTTAATAAAAAGTACCGTTTATAAAAAGTACCTTTTATAAAAAGTACCTTTTATAAAAAGTACCTTTTATAAAAAGTACCTTTTATAAAAAGTACCTTTTATAAAAAGTACCTTTTATAAAAAGTACCTTTTATAAAAAGTACCTTTTATAAAAAGTACCTTTTATAAAAAGTACCTTTTATATACCCGAGTAAAAATAATCATATATGACAATATATAACTTGATGCAAACATAATAAATCATATATGATTATACATCGCGTGAGATATTTTTTAAATTTTTTTAATGCAGTCATATGTAGTTATATATAATTTAATCATGATTCGGATTAAAAGGTGTACGGTTTATATAATTATACTAGCTGGCCCGGTCCGCGTTGCTGGCCCAAATATAAGATCAGTGTTATATTTCGTCTCGATTCAGACATATAGCCCTGTAAAAAAGTCATGAATTTCTTGCCTTAGAAAAATTGGTGGGCATGGTTTTAAACGACCCGATTATGTCGATAATCATCCTTAAATTATATTTTAGGATCTAAAAAAAATTACCATGTCTTCGACTTTGCGAACTGTACAAAATTAAAACTTCTTTAGTATCATTACGAAAGCCACAAAAATAATTAGCTATTGTCTTGAGTTCAAACAACCATTAATAGTTTTCCCGAATTTTCCATTTTTCTGGGACACTTTTCTCATTTATATGTCATTCAAAACCTAATTAGAACTATAATTAACATAAAAAATCGTTCCGCTCATTAGTAGGCGACATGTTTAGACAAAAGTGGGCGCTAAAATTTGTGTGGTATATTAAACTTGTGCATATGGTAACAATACCCAAGGATTTAAAATCATGTGTACCAAGTTTAAGCGGAATCTATTAAGAAATATTTTTTAATATATCGAATTAGAGAAAAGAATATATTTTAGATAAATCGAAAAAAAGTTGGCGAGGACAATTTTTCTTTCCGAACAATTATATGGACTATTACGAACATTTAAAACCAAAAAATAGCCAAATCGGTCCAGGCGTTCTCAAGTGGTATAAACTTTAAGGATATTGAAAAATGTGGACTTTGAAGTGGGGGAGGACAATAAATATTTCCGTAAAATCCTTATTTGGACTATAATGATCTTTAAGAAAAAATTTAGTCGTTCTCCGATTTTAGATGTATTAAAAAATGTGGGTGTGAAAAATTTTTATTTCCGTTAAAACCTAAGTTGGACTATGACGAACATTTAAAAAAAAGTTTAGTCAAATCGATCCAGCCCTTCTCCGATTTCAGGTGTATCGAAAAAAGGAGGCGTAAAAGTGGGCGTGATTAATTTGTTTTCCGAAAAAACCAAAGAAAAACATTAAAAAAAATAAGACGAACATTTAAAGAAAAATATTATCCAAATCGGTTAGTTTTCATGTGATGCGATTACCAACGAACTACATTTGATTTTATTTATATTTTATTTTTCTATGAAGCAAATTTTATATATATCGAAAAAAAGGACAACTTTTCTTACCATAAAAACCTTATTTGAATTTAACCAACTCGGTCCATCCATTCAAAAGTGGGCATAGAAGTGGAAAATTGTTCTTTCCAAAAAACCTTTGCTGGACTATGACGAAGATTAAAAAAAAAAATAGACAAACATTAAAAAAAAAATAGACCATTCTATGAAATATGTTTATCGGGAAAAGTGATCGTAAAAGTAGCCGTGCACAATTTTTCTTTTGCGGACTATAACCAAATCGGTCTAGCCGTCTTAGATCTTTTGATACATAGAAAAAAGTGGGCGTGGGAAATCCTAATACCCATAAAACCTTAGTTGAATTATGACGAACATTTTCAACAAAAATTAGCCAAAGTGGGAGTGGTCAATTTTTTTTTCCTAAAAACCAAAGATGATGAAAATTCATTTTAAAAAAAATTTCAAATCGGTGCAGCCATTCTCAGATTTTATATAAATTGAAAAAGTGGGCGTAAAAGTGGGCATGGTCGATTTAGCTTTCAGTAAAAACTTAAATTGGATTATTACGAACATTTAAATAAAAAATTACCCAAATTGGTACAGCCGTTTTCCGATTTTAGATAAATCGAAAAAAGTGGGCGTAAAAGTGGGCGTGGTCAATTTTTCTTTACGTAAAAACCTAAGTTGGACTATGATGAACATTTCAAAAAAAAAATTGTCCAAATCGGTCTAGCCGTACTCAACTGATGCTGTTACCAACGAACGACAATTGATTTTTATTTATATAGATAAAATTATATGAGGGTCAATACAAAATTTGATTTTCTGTATAATTTAACATAAAATTATATATAGGTTATTCTGTTCCATATAAAACTATATATGTTTCCAATTAACCGAAAATTTTCTAAGTTTTTTAGACAAAGTATAAGAAACTTTTTAAAATGTTCCTAAACATTTCTTTGTTAGGGTTATGTATATCACCTATCTGGTTCGAAGCGTACCCAAACATTTTTTTGTTTTAGAAAATTAAATGTTTGGTGAATGTATCGTTGACCTGTGGTGTATCTCAACCCAAACCCAAAAACACCAGGATTTTATAAGTTTTTATGCAATTAGATCTAATTAGATCCACCAATATATGGGAATGTCTGGTCAAAACTCGGATGAAATCAAATCATATTTTATACAATTTGATCTTTTTTAATGCAAAAAGATCCACCATTATTCGGATCAAATTGCGTATAAATATATATTGTGTTACATATCATTATATATTGCATCATATAAAAATTTTTACTCGGGTAAAGTACCTTTTATAAAAAGTACCTTTTATAAAAAGTACCTTTTATAAAAAGTACCTTTTATAAAAAGTACCTTTTATAAAAAGTACCTTTTATAAAAAGTACCTTTTATAAAAAGTACCTTTTATAAAAAGTACCTTTTATAAAAAGTACCTTTTATAAAAAGTACCTTTTATAAAAAGTACCTTTTATAAAAAGTACCTTTTATAAAAAGTACCTTTTATAAAAAGTACCTTTTATAAAAAGTACCTTTTATAAAAAGTACCTTTTATAAAGAGTACCTTTTATAAAAAGTACCTTTTATAAAAAGTACCTTTTATAAAAAGTACCTTTTATAAAAAGTACCTTTTATAAAAAGTACCTTTTATAAAAAGTACATTTCATTAAAAGTACCCTTTATTAAAAGTACCGGAAGTACAATTTTTGATACTTTTTCATTTCCTAAAATTATATTTATAGAAACTTTTTATATTTCCTAGAATCTTAAAATTTGTAATGTAGGCAAATTCGGTAAAAAAAACATTCTGTGAGAAATGCGTTTTTCCGCTTCTTAGTGGGGTAAAACGGCTAAAAAAGTGTATTTTCGGTACCTTTGATATTTTTTGACGTATATTTTTGACGAGAAACTTATAATTAGGAATGTAAAATCCTCTTTGTACTTTAAATATTTGCTAAAATAATGATCCTAGAAAATTGAAATATGGAAGAGGATGCTTCGGTGAAGAAACAAACATTCTGTAAGAGGTTCTTTTTCGAAATTCCGTTTGTAACGTTGGGTAAGAAAGTGTGCTTTTGGTACATTTTTTTTTGTTCTTATAATAATGAAAAAGTGTATATTTTGATTATTCTTATATTTCTTGAAATATTAGTTCAAAAACTTGATATTTTAAATAAAGGATCACCTAGCACAAAAAAAAACAGTTTTTGGAAAATTTAATTTTAAGGGGAAAAGGGGGCAAATGGTTATTGTTACCTATCTAAATATTAAACTCAAAGCCCCAGAAATAACACCCAAGAGAAGGACGTATTTCAAAATTTAAACTTTTAGGACGGGGAACGAAATGGAATAGAGCAGGGAATAATATGGAATGATACTTTTTACTCAAATTTTTTTCTCTCTGTATGTTTTTTCACTCAAACTCATTTTTATTACAATTTCTTTATTCACTGAAATATTTATTCACTCCAAATCCAAAATCCCAATATTAGGGCTTGAAAATTATTAAAATTTTATTGTTTAAATTTTTAATTGAAATATTATTCTATAAAAGACTTAAACGTGCACAAGTAAATAAAACAAAGACTACGTAGGGGAATTTTCTTGAAATCGGTAGAGCAATTCTGATCCTCCTATTATACGGTATTCAATGCAACCGGTAACGAAGTACCGGGATGGTAAGCTAGTAATTTATAAGAAACAGTCAAAAGAAACATATATACGGAACCTTTCACTTGTAATTTCAATTAGATATAACCAGCATAACACACACACAAGTTTCAAAGCAAAAAAATATAAAATTATTTTATTTTATAAGGAACAAGTTAACACACATGTAAAAATTACAATTAGACTAAACACGCGTGGTGTAATAAAACGTCGTATGTTTTTTCTGTTTTCTTTCTCTTATTCGCAACGCAGAGTTGTATTTAGTTCTAAAAAATCTTATGTTATTTTTTAATGAAATTATGAAATCTAATGAAACAAGTTTCATAAAATTTGTTCATAACATGCATGAAATTTCAATCAGCTTATGAATTCCTTCATTTAAGTAATGAAAACAAAATAATGAATCCGTTTCATTAATATCAGGAAGGTTATTTTTTTCAGTGTAAGGGACCGACACTTTTGGCGGGTATTAGAAATTGATCAGAGAGAAAAGCCCAAAAACTAGCCACCCTATTGCACACCCTAAAACTAAGTAACATTAACTATATATACTGTGGTTTGCAAACCCTTGCAAACCACTGTACATTATTTACAAATTTTACGATGCTAATTTTTATACTTTGTTCTATCACTAAAAATATATATAAGAAACGGAAAAAAACGATAATAAAGAATAACGTTAAGCAGATAAGCTGAGAATTATAATAAAAAAATACGAAGAAATATTTAGCAGCCAAAGCAGCAACAGCAGCAGCACAAAAAACATTACAACATCTATACAACAACCTAAATCCCAACATATAAACCAACACGAAAAAGATGAAGACAATGAGTACGACAAGAAAAGAACTAACAGCAATTAAGCTTTAGTTCTTCAAACTAAAATGCATGAATGGTGAATTAATTAAGTTTGTTGGCGGTTGGAGCGTTAAAATTGCTATTCAATAATTTCTTCATGATAGGACACAAAACTTTTCTTTTCTTTTTTCGTTTGTTTTCGTCGTCAGTCTGTCAGAGAATTTTATTATTTAATTCTTTTAATGTTTGAATACATGTATGCCTATATTAACGCGGTGAATCGGTTTTTTAGAAAACAACCAACAAAAACAGGTCGAGACTACTATATAAACAATATGCTAAAAATCGGCATTTGACTGAAAAGTTCAAAGGTCGATTAAAAAAAAATCTAACTAACATAAACGATAGTCCATTGGACTACAACAATATGTTTTTTGTGTTGTTGTTGTGAGAAATACTCCATATTAGTGTTATTTATCACATGGCGTGCCAACCATTATGTTCAAATTCTGATTAATTTTTATTAAAAAATAAAAATTGTTTTATTCGACCATTAAAATATTATATTTTGAGGATGTTTATTCTGGCTCGAGGTCATTATTTTCCTTACTAATTAAAACCATGATATTCTCATAGCATAATTTTCAAGAAAACATATATATTGTTGTAGTCCAATGGACTATCGTATGTAAAATTGTTTTAAATATTTTTGTTGGTTATTGACAATCGTTGCCTTATTAGTATGGTACAATTTCTTCGTCTTTCTAATTCTCATTGTGAATAGAGGCGAATATGTATTAATATGCTAGTTTGTGCACAAACGATTTGTCATTAGACTCGTTTGCTACTTTGTGGTAAATCGTTTCTATTTTTGTTAAATAATCTTGACAATGCACTATAGGAAATTTTACCCTTTTTTTAGCCAAAATTATTTACAGCCAAACGGCTGGACCGATTTGAATGATTTTTTTTGATTTGACTTTTGGAAGACTCTTTAGAGGGAGGGAGTGACTTTTAAAGTTTTTCATACACTCAAAAAAAAAAATTTAGTAAAGTTACCTAAAAAAATTAGCTAATAATTAGTTCCAAACAGGGTTCACGGGTTAGAAGTTTCCGCATATAAGATTTTTTAGATCCTTGATAGATTATATGGTTTTATAAACTGTTTTTACTATTTCTTTTTTTTTTTAGTGTACACTAACTTTCGAAGATAACAGTAGAAATTTATTTTAACAATTTTAAGAAGTCTCAAACAAATCTACTTTTTAATAAGGATTTTAATCAAAAATTTGATTTTTGAGTTCCAAGTCGTCAACTACATTTCAAAATGCCACTACGGGCAGCCGTAGATGAAGCAAGAGCTAGGGGCTCAACTTCCCTATTTAGTTCTTTAGATATTTCTGCTGTAACTCGTATTTTTGTTCTTGCAGATTTTGACAAAAAAGTTAATTACGGTCGCCCATGTTTCGATTTAGTGGAGGCAGGCTGCGTTTCAAGTTTTCTTAGCCATGTATTGCCTTTAAGCCAAACAGCATGCTGTCTTTCAAAAATTTTCAAACTCCTACAACTTTTAATCCTTTTCATATTTATATTTGAACAAAATATTCTTAATTCCTCCTTTATATATTGTTTAAAGTTTTCGAAACATTCACTCTCAGCAATGCGTGAAAAGAAATGGCCAGAAATAGCGGCTCCTTATCCACCTTTGTTTTATTTCTCTCGCCATGTATTAAATAACTCTGAATTTGGCACTCAGTAGTCACCTGGAAAAATGCGTTTTTAAAAAAAGCTTGCACATATCCGACCTTGAAATTTAATAAATTCGGAAGGTAATTGATTGTCCTAGAGAACTTTTATGGTTTTATAGCTAACATATGCTATCATTTTTTTAAAGTCAAAATAAAATTCCAATTCATACTTCAATAAGTTCATCTTAAGGTCACTTCAATTTTTCCAATTAAATCGATCTAATAGATGAGTTCACCAACATTTCACTATTTATCATTAAAGTACTCACCTTCGACATTATTTTCCATTTTTTAGTTTTTAAAAACTATATTTTCTTAATATAAAAACTTTTGTTAGAAGCTATCACAAAATTCACTGCACTCAATCGTTATTTTATAACTAAGTAAGAAATTGCAAGAAAAATTACTGATAAAGTGACAGTACATCAATTCTGTCGAAAAATTGAGAAAGAATTGTTTACTTTGTTAAGTTTTTTTTTATATTAATGTAAAAAAAATAATGTTTGCAAAAATTTTAATTTTGACTTTTGGCCAAAAAAATGGGTAAAATTTCCTATAGTGCAATGGAATCTTGACAAATTCCGAAACACGTGTCGATTAAGTCTTGCAAAAATGGCCAACATAAATAAATTTAAAACAAAAACTAATTTTCTTGAAAATTATGCTATGAGAATATCATGGTTTTAATTAGTAAAGAAAATAATGACCTCGAGCCAGAATAAACATCCTCAAAATACAATACATATTTTAAAGGTCGAATAAAACAATTTTTATTTTTTAATAAAAATTAATCAGAAGTTTAGAAATAATAAATATGAAATACATTTTTTCCAATAATCATGCATTACGTAGCAAATAATTAGTAATGCATTATTTTTCACTTGAAAATAATACGTTGTGGAACAAATGTTTGGTAAGACATCCTAAAATAATGCTACAAATAAGGTATATACATTACCTGGTAATGTGTTTTATAATCACCACCCATTACCTGGTAATGTGTTTTATAATCACCACCCATTACCAAAGTTTTGCTGGGTATTTTCACCCCTCACTCTCAGAATCGACCTAACTTTTGCTAGCCTGAATTTGTTCTACAGTGTTATGTAAATCGAGCTTGAGGTGTATTGTTTAAAGTTGAGATGGGCACGTGAGTAAACAAAAAGTTTATTTTTTGCATCTAACCGTGAAGGTATACAAAATTACAGTTTCATCGTTTTTAGATATTGGTACTTAACAGATGACAGACAAATCAGATCCATCTAAGTATGTTTCCTGTGAATAAAGAGCAAAAACAAAATAAAATTTTGGTTTTTTAAAAAATTTTAAAAAAAGTATAAATTTTTTTCAAAATATTATGTTTATAAATTCTGATGAGCTGCACTTTAGGTCTGATACATTTTGTTTTTGAAATTGGTTTATCGTTGGGAAACCTAAAGTCTTTCAATATCTTTATCTACGAATTTCAATGCGGACATCTACAAACATTAATTTTCTTAAAATCATATTTAATACATTTTTTCGACTTATTTCCCACTTCTTTTGTGAAACACAATTCAGCAATAATTTTTATACCCTCCACTCTAGTGATAGATGGTATATATAAGTTTGTCATTCCGTTTGTAACACCTCGAAATATTGGTCTAGGACCCCATAAAGTATATATATTCATGATCCTTGATCGATTATAAGACGATCTAGCGATGTCCGTCCGTCTGTTCGTCTGTCTGTTAAAAACACGGTAACTTTTGAAAGACTAACGGAAGCTCCTGAAGTTTAGCATATATGCTGGTCATTTACCTGTTAGTATCGCAATCCAGCAAAATCTGTTTAGTGGTTCAAAAGTTTAGAGCAAAAGACTGAATTTCGGCAAGGGTTTTTCGTGAATTTACGAGATAAAAAACACGATAACTTTCGAAAGGCAAATCTGAGGATTGGCATATATATGTCGTTCCCCTGGCCTGGTTCGTATTGAATTTCAGCCATATCGGTTTAGTGGTTTAAAAGTAGGGCTGTCAAACGGGATCGGTTTTTTAAAATCCCGGGATTCGGGATTTGAAAATCGAAATCCCGGGATTTTTCGGGATCACGGGATTTTTCGGGATCCCGGGATTTTTCGGGATTCCGGGATTTTTTTGGATTAAATTTCTTTGATTATAAAAGTAAAAAAATAGTAGACTCTTTATGTTTCAATTTTATTGTGCATATTAAAGGGCTACTGTGTGTTAGTTGGTAGCGTGCTAGCCTATTAAGCAGGGAGTCGTGGGTTTGATTCCAACGAAAACCTTTGGTTCGATTTCGCTACAACGAAATTACTAAAAAAAAAATGATTTCTAATTATTCTTATTGTTATTTAAAGGTAATTAAAATATTAAGTATACGCCACTTATGCAGTTTTCAAGTAATTATTAATATTAAATATTTAACAATAAACTAAAAAAAACCTTAAGGGGTTTGTTATGGAAAATGACAACTTTTATTTGCTTTTGGTTTCATCCCATTCCGATTTTGGTGTTGCACTGTATAATTTTAAAACTAATTTAAAGAAAATTTAAAATAATAAAAACATTTATAGGGGAAATGTAATAATATAATACATTAGACTTGCATTTTTTTGTATAAAAAAAAGTTTTTCTTCCAATTTTGAACGTTCCGGAAAATTTTTTTTCTCCTATACCTAAAAATTTGAGGCCAATCGGATTAAATTTACCCGTAGCGCTCTTTGATCAATGTTTTGGTTTTTTAGAAAATTTTCGCCAAAATCTGCCAACTTTGGTCAAAGGGCTCCGTGACTGTGGCTTAATGGTTAGTGCGTTGGACTATTATTCAGCAAGCCTGGATAGAATTCTCAGCTCAGCAAAATTCGTGGCCAGCTACGTTGAAAATTCAAAAAAAGTTTTAGTTTTAATTTGTTGATGTAAATGTAACAATAATTGAACAAAGTTGTATTTAAAAAAAAAAAATTCTCATACATTTTTAATGTTTCAAAAATCCCGGGATTTGAGCTTAAAAATCCCGGGATTCGGGATTCATTTTATGACAAAAATCCCGGGATTTCGGGATTCGGGATTTCGGGATTGACAGCCCTATTTAAAAGTTATTAGCAAAACCGTGAATTTCAGATTAGTTTCACCTTAAATTCACGTGTTGAAAAGCGGTTAAACATTTTTTGAAAACATTGGTATGTCACAAAAATATTTTACAACGTATTTTGTTCACTCAAAAATATTTTTAAACTCAAAAAAAAAAAATACACAAAATAAAATATTTCTAATCAAAAATTTTATTTTTTTCACGTTAGAAAATTAACTATCACTTAAAAATGGCATTGTGGAGGGTATTTATAGATTCGGCCAAGTCGAACTTAACTTTTCTACTTGTATTTTTTTTATTTATTTTTCTCGAAAAACGCGAATTAATTTATTAAACCTGAGACACATCGAAATGTTATATTTATCCCCACTTTCTGACTACACTATTTACAGATGTAAATCGTGAAAGCTCAATTGTAATTCGAAGATTCTACTTATAATTCGAAGATTTCATCTGTAATTCGTAAATTCCATTTGTAATTCAAAGATTTTATTTGTAATTCGAAGATTCCATTTCCAATTCGAATTTTAATTGTAGTTTGAAAAAGATCAGAGGAAATTCACTTGATATTTTTCGAATTACAATTGGAATCTTCGAATTACAATTGGAATCTTCGAATTACAAATAGATTCTTCGAATTACAAATAGATTCTTCGAATTACAAGAGAATCTTCGAATTACATGTAGAATCTTCGAATTACAAGTATAATCTTCGAATTACAATTGGTCTTTTATGAATTTTATTTGTAAATGGTGTAGAGTAAACTTATTCTATAGCGCAAATTTTTTTTTGCATTTTTCACGAAACGTGAATTGATCAAGAAAAACTGGAATACACGGATATTTTACCTACTCTCCGAATTTTTTAGCTCGGGTCATGTATGCAGCCAACATTTAAAATTAGTCGGACGGTGTTATCCAAGTTACAAATTAAAGTTACAAACAATTATTTGGTTTTAAGAAAATGAAAACGGTATTTCTTATTTTTCTTTTCTTAGTCGTTAGCTTAGAAATTTTCGTATCACGCACACAGCTCTAGTGGACAGAAAATAAAGTTGAGGAAGATGAAATACAACAATGCTGTTTATATATGAAATGGTAAACAGATTAAAAACGAATACACACACAATGAAACGACAGTGAAAAAATTGCAAAGTAAGCTATAAATGAAGAAAAAACTTCATAGAGAACAATAAAAATTAAGCAATTAAAAGTAGAATATTTGGGTTCATAAAGAAACAAAAAAACCAACATGAGAGCCGAGTCACAATTGGAACCACATTCGGTTACCACAAAATGTTTTCATACATTTTGTATGAAAAGCAAAAAATCGCTTTGTGGTCGACCACGCTGCCGCCAGAATAGATTCTATTCTATTTTTGTCGTTCTCTCTCACCACTTTCTCATTTTTCTCAAATTTGTGTCATGTAGAGTTGCCGCATTTTAGCAAAAAATAACATACATAGTTGCATTTTTAAGTAAAAATCACATACAGAGTTGTAATTTTGCGTACTATTTGTTACTAAACAGATGTTTTTGACAGTAGAAAGCACAACAAAATAAATATAAAAAATAGTGAAATTGGCGCTTTTAATTATTGAATTATTAAAAAACCATAAAGTTAAATTAAAATAAAAAATTGGAAATATGGACTTTCAAGAAAGGTTGATTGAATTGGTGAAACAATATGATTTTCTTTATAATTTGGAGTCTGCTTATTATAAGGATACCATAAAAAAAGATGATGTTTGGAATCTTATTGGCCAGGAGCTAAATGTATCAAGTAATTTTAAATTATTGAATTATGAGAATTAAAAACAGTGTTTTAATTAATGTATGTAACTTTTTTTTAAATCTAAAGGCGAAATATGTAAAAAAAAGTGGAAAAATTTGAGAGACTCATATAAAAGGGCAAAACAAGGTAATGTCATTCGATCAGGCAGTGAGGCTCCCGAAAAAAAGAAGCCTTGGAAGTATGAAGATCATTTAAAATTTTTGGATGATATAAAAAGTGCACGAAGGTAAGCTAATACATAATTGAAACATATATATAAAAGAAGTACATATATGAATATTTTCCTTTTTCTAGGACTATAAGTAACATCATTGAGATGCCGTGTGAGGAAAGTATCATTGAAATCGACGACAGTTCGGATATGATACTCACTGATAGCTTTATGGTTCCAAATTCGTCTACACCATTACCAAAACCTCCGCCACCAAAAAAGCAAAAAAACGACAATCAAAGATTGCAAGAAAAATTTGAACAATTTTTAGAAACAGCTTCTACTTCCGTGGCGTCCGTGGCATCCGTTCCACAAAAGTTTTCAAATTCAACAACTTTGTTGTTTGAGTCATTGGCCAATAGAGTTTCAAACGCAGAAATTACATTCAAGCAAATCTGTGAAATTGAGCAAGGAGTTTGCAATTTTGTTTTTACAAAATTATCAGAATTTAAAAATTGATTTTTTTTTTTTTTGAAATTGAAAAAAAAAAAAAACGTTTAAAATTTTAAATAAACCATTCGGTTTATTAACTTAATAATTTTTTTTGCAAACTATCTACAAATCTTTATGGTCAATTATGCTTTATGGCTATACTTTTTTCCTGGCTTTTCCATTAGTAAATTAACAACTTTTAAGCCACTTGTCAAAAAAATTTTAGAAAAAATATAAGTAGTACGCTTAGTAAAACCTATACAAAAGTTTATTTTTCTTATTTTTGACAGATCGTTTCACTAAGTACTAAAGTTTGTTTTAGACTCAAATCAAAAATAGACTTAACGAAATCAACTTCTGTTTTTTAAATTTGAACTACATTGCAAATTTTTAAATTAGAATTTAAAATTACTTAATATTAAAGAATATGATGCTGAAAAACTATGAATTTTAAAAGAAACATATTGTGATATTTTTAAATTTAAATAAATTTTTTTTATTTGAATAGTAAAAAAAATAACTGAAAAATCTTGCTAGTTTTATTATGTTGTAAATAAATAGTCTTTTAAAATATTTCTTAAATCAAAAGCATAATTTGAGCTTCGATTGGGTCCAAGTCTTGGTTCGTTGAAAAGATTTCCTCTTTCAATTGTATTAAAATCATCATCATCGGTACTGTAATACCTGTATGAAAAAAAAAACATTTGACAAAATGATAAGTTTACTTATTTTGAAAAATACCTTGTTTCATCGTGAGCTATTAAAAAGTTATGGAGAAGAACTGTTGCCATAACAACTTTATCAGCGTTATCGGGCTCCAGGTGCATTGGTGCCATTAGTATACGCCATCTATTTGCCAATATACCAAAAGCTATTTCGATTCGGCACCTTGCTCTCGAAAGTGTTTCGTTAAAATTTCTTTTGTCTGGAGTTAAGTTTTTTCCTGGAAAAGGTCTTTGAAGATTTTTAAGCAGAGGAAACGCGTTGTCTCCCACAAAATAATAAGGAAAAACGATGTCAGAAGCAGGCAGTTGTTCTGGGTTGGGTGTATTAAGCTGTCCGTTAATAATTTTTCTCCCAAAAGTACTTTTCGCAAATATGCCACCATCGCTTTGGCTACCATAAGCACCAATGTCAACATAAGTAAACGAAAAATTTACATCACATGATGCCATAACACAATACTAAAAGTCTTTTTGTAGTTGTAATACAAGGATCCACTTCTTTTAGGGCAAAAAGTGGTAATATGTTTACCGTCAATAGCTCCTAAGCAATGTGGAAGACCCGTGGCATCAAAAATACGTTTGGATGTATTTTTCCAGTCTACCATGTTAGGTTCCGATACGTAAATTGCTGACAGTTCTTCCCATAACGCTTGACATGTTTCAAGAACTATTTTTCTAACAGTCGAAAACCCCATTTTATGTGACCAGGCCAGCATTTGAATACTGCTTCCATGAGCAAGATATCTAAAATGATTTAGTGTTATGTTCTTGTATGCATTTGTGTATTGCTTACTTACAATAGTGTTAAAGACAACCTAGTTTCTGGAGGTATGGGCTTTCTTTTTGAAAACTTTCGGAGGCGATTTTTCATCAGACTCAACAGCAATTCATACATGCTCACGGACATTCTGGTAGCTTTAAAGAAATGTTCTTCATCCTTTTCTTTAATATGGGTCATGCAGGTTCTGTAAAATCCTAGTTCGTCCCGTTTCAAATTTACTGGGCGAACCCACCATCTACGTCTAGATTTTTGGCTTTGAGGCAAATTGTCATATGCCAAAAAACAATTATAAACAGATGTCGCGATGTTTATAATACTGTCCAGTTGTTCTGGTATATTCGCCATGATCTTTTATTTTTAATAGAAGACAAAACAATTATTATTACAAATCAAAATCCAAAAATATAACTTACCAACCAAAACTTTGTATTTATATATTTTTTATATACCTATTAATTTTTAAATACGGTTGTAAAATAACTTTTATAATTAAATTTTTCTATAAATCTTGATTTCTATTATTTATGATTACTTATTTTTATTTTTTCTAACTGTTTTTTTTTGT
Organism: Pegoplata infirma; assembly: GCA_963921195.1. Taxonomy (NCBI): domain Eukaryota; kingdom Metazoa; phylum Arthropoda; class Insecta; order Diptera; family Anthomyiidae; genus Pegoplata; species Pegoplata infirma. Next base: position 83,911,792 of record OY992537.1, read on the forward strand.
TAAAGATTTTGTTGTTTTTTTTTTGTTCAGAGCTTAAAAGCATAATTTCTTTTTTTGGAAAATAAGTTTACTAAATTCAATTAAATTTCTTTGTTTTCGAAATAAAAATTGCACATAAATTTTTTACGTTCTTTTTATCATTTTAAACGTCAAAAAATGTGTCCTGTCGCTTGTCGTTCAATTATAATGCGTCGCTCTCTCTTTAGCTGTGGTTTGTGGTCGGTGGTTCCAATTGTGACTCGGCTCTGAAATTGAAAACACAAATATTTTATTTAAATCGATTGTTTGATACGAATAACACTTGTTTAAATGTTTAATGTTTATAATCAGGGAAACCAAAAATGTGCTCTAAGAAACAGTTTAAGTCGTTTAAAATATGCATTTTAAAACTCTATTTAAGGAAAAATTTAACATATTTGCACTTTCCAAGCAGTTTCTAAGCTAAAATCTTTTATAAACTAAAAGCAAAAATGTATTCATACATTCAAAATATGTTGTAGGTAAAAACCAAAGAAAAACACTCTTAAAACAAGTGATTGAACAACTTAAAATCATTCCAGTAATTATTCATTTGTTGTAACAAACAGCAACATTTATTTGTCACTATTCATAAAATTTTCTAAAATAACGTTTTTTTTATTTTTTGTATTACCAACAAATTCGAAAACATTTACCTACGAAAACATTAAAAATTAATGTTTGTTCTGTTATTTTTACCAACAAATACAAAATAAAATAATCTACGAAAACATTAAAAATTAATGATTTCGTAGGTATTTTTATACCCTCCAACTACTTTATGAGGGTATACTCAATTTGTCATTCCGTGTGTGACGCATCGAAATATCAATCGTGGACCCCATAAAGTATACATATTAGAGTGTCCCTTAGTTTGGAAATGTTGGAATTGTTGAGACGGTACCCGCTTATTTTTTTTTTTTTTCATTTGACTTAAAAATAACTCAGGAAAAATTTTACGCCCGTACGACCACGCCTTCACGACGAAAAATTTGATTTGGTAGGATAAGGCTTTCAGTTCTAAAAAATTTAGAGCCGTTGGGGTCCTACAGTAAAAAATTTTAAAAAATATTTTTTTTTAGTTTTGACAAGCAACAGTTTTAGTTGCTATGTTGCTTTTTATGATATATATTCATGAAAAAATATTATTCCTATCTTTGACATCTTTATCTTTATTTTTTAGAGCTGAAAGCCATATCCCACCAAAATCATTTTTTTTTTGTCATGAATAAGCTAACCAAGTAGCATAATAATTAATAACAAAAAAAATTAAAAACCAAAAAAAAAATTTTGGTTTGTATGAAAAAATGATTTTTAAGGCCCTGTCGCGTAGGGAAGGCGTGGCCGTAGGGGCGTAAAATTTTTCCTGAGTAATTTTTAAGTCAAATTGAAAAAAATAAGCAGGAACCACCTCAACATTTACAACATTTCCAAAATAAGGGACACTCTAATATATATTATTGATCAGTGATCGATTCTTAGACATTCTAGCGATGTCCGTCCGTCTGTCCGTCCATCTGTAGTTAACACGATACAGTCCAAAATAAAGGAGCTAGGCTCCTAAAATGTGGCACAAATATTTCTTATGGTCCTAGGCAGATTAATTTCGGAAATGGTCGAAATCGGAACAGGGGGAAAAAGTTCCCCCTTGAAGAACTAAACCAACCTCTTAAAAATGTTTGTATTTTTGTGAAACAAATTAAACATTTTTATGTTCGCAGACGTTTAAAGTCCTGCGCTTAAGCCCAGAGGATTAAAAAAGTTCGTGGATAAAAATATAATTTAAATAACAATTAAACTATAATACTTTAGTGCACAAAGCATAAAAAAATTGACTTGTAAACATATACCACGAGGGCCAAGGAAAAAAAATAGTGATTTGTCTATAAAAAATGCCAATTTAAAAAAAATAACATACACAAATCATTAAAAATTAAAGAAGTTGCACTTTAACAATTGAATGCTAATGAAAGTCTTTATTTGTTATGTTATTATTTTTGAAACAAAGAATAAAAATAGTCATTAAAAACTGAACATTAAAAAATGGGGTTTCTTTAAAAAACAACAAAACGTAAAACTTTTTTAATAAACTATATATTGGGATTGTACCCTTCACCACTAACAAGGTATTTTTTGAAAAATTACAAAACACAAGTAAAAAAGTTAAATTCGGCCATGCCGACTGTAGTGATACCCTCCACAATTTCTAAAAGATTATTGCAAAAAACTTTATTTAAAAGGAAATTACTATGGAAAAAAAAATATTTTTTGAAAAAAATTCCGCGAAAAAAAACAAGTGAGAGTGTTATATTCGGCTATGCCGAATCTTGTATACCCTCCAAGGTTTAAAAAAAAGTAATAAAAAAAAAATTGCAGGAGCGTTTTTGGGGGGGGGGTGCTTGTCGGGGGTCCTTGGGGACACCATCTCTCTGGTCAAAAATGTTAACAAATTTAATTACTATGCTATACAAAAGATATACTATTTCATCATTATACAAAGCTACCATTTTTCATGGGTTGGTTTACTTCGTCAAGGGGGAACTTTTTCCCCCCTGGTCCGATTTATCCCATCTTCAAACTTAACTCGCCTATGAACATAAGACATATACGTGCCAAATTTCAGGAGTCTAGCACCTTTATTTGGACTGTATCGTGTCTTCCACAGACGGACGGACGCACATCGCTAGAATGTCTTAGAATCGATCACTGATCAATAATATATATACTTTATTTCGATGCGTTACACACGGAATGACAAAGTGAGTATACCCCCATACTGTAGTTGGAGGGTATAAAAAATTTTTGTAAAAAAAAAAAATACGCGACTTTTTTCTCTTTTTTTCAAAAAATATGTTCGTACTTGTTTAAATATCATTTGGTGTTCTATTATGTTCACATATGTCAACCCGCACCGAATTAAAGCATTTTGTGTTTTTAGGTTATGTTAAATGTACCAAAATTTTTGAGGTGTCCTTACATTTTCGTTCATAACTTTTGAACCGCTAACCCAATATCGCTCAAATTCAATACCAAACTTCTCGGGAGAACTTCCAATAAATATGTTAAGTTTCAGTCATCTCAGTGTAATATTTTGGCCGTGATCACCATTTACACAGACAGACAGACAGAATGTCTTTAAATCGATCGGGGATCATGAATATGGGGCATTCCATGTGAAATCGGACACTTTGAAAAACTTTTATTTTAGATTTTCCCAATTTGTTTGCAGTTTTTAGTACCCTTCGAAAACTCCTTCGTTGTAAATTTTCAGATTTTTTTGATGACCCGTTCAAAAGATATCGAATTTTTAAAAATTGGTAGTTTGTTCCTTTACTCAAAATTCTTTTAATCATAACTTCTTCAATAATGGTCCAAATTTCAATTTTTTTTTTTCAAATTTTTGTTTTTTTACGTACTTTCTAAAAAAAAGTCCCAAAAATTTCTTAAAAGCGCTCTAGTATGCGATTTTTAAGTTTTAAAATTTAAATCTCATTTTTGAAAATGTTTGTACTCTTCGATTTTTTTTTAATTTTTTTGTGTAAAACTTCTATCAATTCTACAAATTTTTTGCCCAGGAAGATCGTGGGATAACGATTATTACTATTTTTTTAAATTTTTTGAAAAATTTTTATTGTAATTTTCCAATCTTAAAATCATTTCTACTGCTCCAATGGTGCGTCATAGAGGGGTCCTTTATAAGACCGACCCCCATCAATTTTTACGTCTTAACATTTCTTTGGAACAAACTAATACCCTATCTCCAATTTCTAAGGGGGCTCCCACACAAAACGACATTTTTTAAAATTTGTTCCAACCGCTCTAACTGCCTTAATAGTGCCCTTAAAGCAACAAAATGTATGACCGACCCACAATATTTTTTTAGTCCAAACATTTTATCTGAACACACCTACCCTCTATCTTTAACTGTTAAGGCGGTCCCCATACATTTTTTTTATTTTTTGTAAATTTGTTTTATTTAATCAGTTTCTACCGGTCCAATGGTGCGTCCGAGAGGGGTCATTAGTGAGACCGACCCCCATTTATTTTTACCCAACAACATTTTTTCAAAACATACCTACACCCTATCTCCATTCCCTAAGTAGGCTCCCATACAAAATTACATTTTTATAAAATTTGCTCCAACTGTTATTTGTATGGGAGCCTACTTAGGGAGTGGAGATAGGGCGTAGGTATGTTTTGAAAAAATGTTGTAGGGTAAAAATAAATGGGGGTCGGTCTCACTAATGACCCCTCTCGGACGCACCATTGGACCGGTAGAAGCTGATTAAATAAAACAAATTTACAAAAAATAAAAAAAATTGTATGGGGACCGCCTTAACAGTTAAAGATAGAGGGTAGGTGTGTTCAGAAAAAATGTTTGGACTAAAAAAATATTGTGGGTCGGTCATACATTTTGTTGCTTTAAGGGCACTATTAGGGCAGTTAGAGCGGTTGGAACAAATTTTAAAAAATGTCGTTTTGTGTGGGAGCCCCCCTAGAAATTGGAGATAGGGTATTAGTTTGTTCCAAAGAAATGTTAAGACGTAAAAATTAATGGGGGTCGGTCTTATAAAGGACCCCTCTATGACCCACCATTGGAGCAGTAGAAATGATTTTAAGATTGAAAAATTACAATAAATTTTTTTCAAAAAATTTTCAAAAATAGTAATAATAGTTATCCCACGATCTTCCTGGGCAAAAAATTTGTAGAATTGATAGAAGTTTTACACAGAAAATTTTAAAAAAAATCGAAGAGTACAAACATTTTCAAAAATAAGATTTAAATTTTAAAACTTAAAAATCGCATACTAGAGCGCTTTTAAGAATTTTTGGGGATTTTTTTTTAGAAAGTACGTAAAAAGTCAAAAATTTTGAAAAAAAAAATTTGAAATTTGGACCATTATTGAAGAAGTTATGAAATAAAGAAGTTTGAGTAAAGGAACAAACTACCAATTTTTAAAAAATCGATATCTTTTGAACGGGTCATCAAAAAAATCTGAAAATTTACCACGAAGGAGTTTTCGAAGGGTACTAAAAACTGTAAACAAATTGGGAAAATCTAAAAAAAAAGTTTTTCAAAGTGTCCGATTTCACATGGAATGCCCCATATATATACTATATGGGGTCCCAGACCGATATCTCGATAAGTTACAAACGGAATGACAAACTTATATATACCCTCTATCACTAGAATGGAGGGTATAAAAACACAAAAATTACCCCCTAAAATGGTAGAATTTTGTCCAAGAAAAGAATCACCTTAAAATTCTAAATTAAACTTTACACTATGAAAATTAAATCATTAACTCTTTGTTGTCCCCCTATGAAATAATGTTGACCTTCGGGAAAATTTTGATAACTCCCGAACTAACAGGAATATCGTCTAGACTCTAGAGCAAAAAAATGTGTCGACTTAAATTTAATAAAGATTATTTCTTATTCATATGGATATCGTTGGTCTATGTCTTCATATAAAGACCCCCCCCCCCCCAAAATTTTCACATTTTTATGAAAAAAATATTTAAAAAAGTTGAATTTTTACAAGGTTATGCCACCGTTGAGGAGGCATTAAAAAAAATTCTTCTCATATGGAAACATTATATAGTTTCTTAGAAAGAAATGACTGAAAAATCGAAAAAAATATTTTTTCGCCATTTTTTACCCATTTTTTGAACCCATAAATCCCCGATATGGCCGATAAGATGGGACACCACAACCATAGAATTGTCTCTTTTATATATATTTTAAGTTTCATGCAAATCGGTTCATAAAGGTTGAGATACTTCCCTTGTTAGAGATGTACAAATTATTAATTTTTCTTAATCAGAAAATCTAAGAAAAATTTGCGAAATGAATGCAGGAAAAACAAAACGGTGATTTCAGCTTAAAAAATGCTTTAGAGAAAACTTAAAAATTAAAAATTACTAACTCAAAATTTTTTAATAATGTCTCCAAACTGGATTAAAATTTTTAAATGGCAAAAAATTCACCAACAGCAAAAACAAAAAAAAAAAAATAATCGGGGTATTTCAAACTTTCAATTTAGAGGTAAAGGAAAAAGGTTAGGAAATTTCTGTAAAATTTTAAGAACTGTAATAAAAATGTGGAGGAAATTTTAAAAATTAATCAGAAAATATAAAGAAAAATGCTGAAATATGCAAAAAAAATATCGTGTTACTTTTGATTAGTTTTTTTTTTCACAACAGCAAATTGCAAATTGTACACTAGCCGTCACGAAAAATACAATTTAAGGAAATAGCAAAAAAAATTATGCTCTTTTAAGAGCTGATAATGGGAAAATTAATCCAAAAAAAAATTTGGAGTCTGTCTTTGCCTCCCTACAACCGATTTAATTTCGCAATCGTAGTGTATTTTGTCAAAAAAAATATTTTTTGTTTTGGCTGCCAAAATTTGCAGAATGTGGAGTACATTAAAGGACAAATATTTGCATGATGAAATTTTATCCCCTTTTTGTTGTAAAACTAGTAAAAAAATAAATTTTTTCGCCTTTTTCTTAGCCATTTTTTAAAGTGGCTTAAAATTGTACTAAAAGAACATGGACGATTTAAAGTACCTTTTGAACTTGATTGAGTATCATGCGTGTCAATATAAAAATTTTAACTTCAGTGTTGTCAAAGACGTAGATTTTTTTTTAAATGCTCTTGTGGACCAAAAGTATTCCATGAAATCTTTTAAAATATTTTTCCCTTAATGTGCTAAATTTTTCGATAATTTTGACACCAATCGCGGTCAAATCAAAAAATATTTTTTTACACTAATACTGCGAACTTTAACCGGTTGTAGGGAGGCAAAGACAGACTCCAAATTTTTTTTGCATTATTTTTCCCATTATCAGCTCTGTAATACCCATAATTGTTTTGCTATTACCAACCCAGCCGGCAAAAAAATCACCCCTGATATTGCTGACACTCCCTTTATAAAATTGCTGACATCTTCATAAAGTTTTTCAAAATGTCATCAATGACATGTAAGCAGTTGGTCAGCAGTTGTTTAAACGAATTGCTGGTGGCCACCGATACTGGTGGAAATTTTGAAAAATTGTATGAAGATGTAAGCCATTTCATAAAGGGAGAGTCAGCGGTATGACAGAGGTGATTTTATTTTGCCAACTGGAAAGCGAAATTCCAAAAAGAGGCTATTTTTGGGACGGGCTATTGTACACTATGGTTGAGCAAATTTTCCTTTTTTCGAATTTTAAAAACGTCGGGGTCGGAAAAGTTGCATTTTAGGGTCAGTATTAATGTCGAAAAATATTGGACCTATAACGCAATGTCTTAGGATTTTTTGACTTGAAAATCGGAAAGTTCGGAACAATGTGAAAAACAAAATTTTTTGCAATTTTTTTTTAGCTAAAAATATTAGTTAATATTCGAACATTACTGAAAAAGTGTTTTAGGGTAAAACAAAATTTTTTTTGTTTCTGTTTTTTTGCTAAACAATTGTTCCATCCTATTGTTTATAAATACACTCAAAAAAAAAACCTTGTAAAGTTACCAAAAAATCTCGTTATTTTACAAGGCTATTCTCGTAAAATATGACGTAGGTAAAATTCTCGTAAAATTACAAGGATTTCCTCGTAATTTTGAATGCGCCAAAATTTGGTAAAATAACCAATTTTATTGGTAAAAATATTGGTTTAAAACCGGAAAAATAAAAAAAAATGGTAAACTTACAAGAAAAACTGGTAATTATGTTTAAAAAAATGGTAAATTTACAAACCAAAATGGTAAGTTTACAAAAAAAAAAATTGTTAAACAACATAAATCCTCGAAATAAAATCATTTTTGTAAAATAACTGTTTATTTTTGTAAATTAACTAAAATCCTCGTAATAAATTTTTCAAAATATTGTCAACTTTTTTTTTTAATATTTTTCAATAACAAAAAATACAACAATATAAATCCTCGTATAACAAAATTTTTGTAAAATAACAGTTTTTTTTTGTAATTCAACTAGAATCCTCGTAATAAAAACTTTGTTGTAAAATTACAGTTTTTTTTGTAAAATAACCTTTCAAAATGGTAGAATACAATTACGAAAATAAACTTGTAAAATTACCAATAAAACTGTAGTTCTCGTTTGAGCAAAGTACAAGATTTTTTGTTAAAAAACAAGGAAAATTGTTAAATATTGGTAGAACGGGATTACAAGGCATTTTACCAGGCGATTTACCAGTTTATTTTTTTGAGTGTAGTTTATATATGCAGTATAAAATATCCCTTCAAGAAATTTGTTTAGTAAATTTCTTTTACAAACTTAGAACAATACAGAAAGCAAAATAAATATCTTGAACTAAATTCCAACAACATCAAAAAGTTTTGTTGTAATTCCTATAAAATTAAAGTTTATTTAGTCATAAAACACAAAACTAACTACAATATTTATACTCCTACATTGAACGTTCGAATGGCAGTCCTTCTTTCAGTTTTTTTTTTTTTGTTTTTCAAAAACTATTTTAAAATAGCTGGCAGCATGAATTTAATGACTTTGAAAATGCGTTAACCATGCGTGTGAATGCTCAACAACTAAATATTGGCAAGCAAAACACAGTTGCAACAACTACAAAGCTTTAACCCTTTAACGACCACAGGCAAGTATACTTGCCAAAGCGTTTTTGGGATTATTACAAGATTGAGATATTATTATGTCAAAAACTATTATTATGTCAAAGATCAACGACAATAAACAGGACATCACAATTCTTTCAGCAGAAAATGTATGCTCGTCAAAGGGTTAAGAGTGTGTGTGAAACACATACAACTACATTAATGTTTACATATTAAACAAGACAATTTTAGTCGGTCAAGCATGACCATATAATACCCTACTCCAGTTTTTTCCGAAAAATGGGTCCCAAGTCCAATCATGGATCTGTCTTGATCCAATCTCTTTTAAGACCTTCAATTAGTGTAAAAATACAAATATACTAAATATGAGTAAAATAGGCTTTTTTTGTTGCCAATAGACCGAATTAAAGGAATAAAGGGCATAGAAATTATAATAAGAGGGGTGCAACGAAAGAACCACCCCCATTATTTTAACACCCCAACATTTATTTTAAAGAACCTACTCCCTATCAACACTTCTTAAGGGGGTTCCTATAAAAATTCCTAAGGGATTTTATGTTGCAAACTGCAAAATAAAATCACCCCTGACATACAGCTGAATTGCCTTTATAAAATTGATGACATACAATTTTTCAAAACGTCATCAATGACATGTCAGTAGTTGGTCAGCGGTTGTTTAATCGAATTGTTAATGCCCACCGACACTGGTGGCCACTGCTGACCAACTGCTGACATGTCATTGATGATATTTTAAAAAATTGTATGAAGATGTCAGCAATTTTATAAAGGAAGAGTCAGCAGTATGTCAGGTGTGATTTTATTTTACCAACTGGGAACTGTTCGAAGAATGCCTATTGAGGAGTCAAATGTATGACCGACCCTCCAAATTTGTTTAACCCTAACATTTTCTCAAAATATATCTACCCTATATCTTTAATACTAAAGCTACTTTCACAATGTTGGAGTCACCCTTCTCTCGGTCACAGATTGAAATGCTAACTCTGCAAAATGTGGAGTGGAGTTCTGTCACATTGTGTTTGCCAGTTAAAAAAAAAAAATCAAATCTAAAATTTTAAAAGGATATCAAATTTTTAAAAACTAGGTGAATGGTGATAGAGTACTCCCAAATCGGGCACTATATTTTTTTTAAACGTTGTTAAAAATTTTTTGATTGAATTTGTGTAAATATAACTTTTTTTGTCTTGTTTGTTTCTCTTATAACGGTTAACATATGCTCTGTTCAAAAATATGAAATTGCAAAAGGGAAATTTATGTAATTTTCCACAGATTGGAGTACTCCAACATTATGAATGCGGCTTTATGATGGCCTCATAAAATTTTTTTTTTATAAACTTGTTTCGTTAAATCAGCTTTTACCGTGTCCACGGTGCCTTTTGTAGGTGTAAAATGTCCACTACCTAAGATAACTTCTATACAAAATTTACATTTCTAAAAAAATCTAGTTTTTACTAATAGGAATGTGATATCAAAAATAAATTTTACGATTTGATGCACTATATCCTCCAATTCCCAATATCCTTTCTCAAAACTTCCAAAAATATGTTTTTTTACAATTCTTACATGGACGGACAGTAATTCTGAGTTGGGTCTTCGATAAATTTTTCGGGATGTTACAAACATTAGCACAAAGTCTCTAATTCTTGTATCACAGAGTAGTGTAGGGTATTTAAAAACATGTGTTTTAGCGTAAACATTAGAAAAGGGTGAAAAACAATTGTGAAAAATTCACTTTTAAACGTTGAATTTGAAATGTCTGTTACTACTTCAGTCTAACATGTATTTAACTGATTTTACAACGTGACCAGTAATTTAGTACATATTAAACAAGAACAAAAGTGACTGACTTTTCTGAAGTAATTTTTGCACATACATGTTAGATATGGTTTTGGATTATTTTATTTTTTTATACCCTCCACTTATTTTTAGTGATAGAGGGTATATGAGGCATTCCACATCAAATGTCCAGAAAAAAAAACATGTACCGTAAACTTCTCAATAGGTTGTTTGGATAGCCCTATATGGAACTAAGAAAATTGCGTTTTTGGTTTTTCAATTTTTCAAAAACTGGGCTTAGGAGGCGTTGTCAACTATTGGAAAAATGGTCAAATTTGTGGCGAGTTGCCTTAATTAAATATTTATCACATTAAAACGGAATGCACCACAATCTCAAAAATTTATATTCTTATATAGTTTTGTATTTTTTTGTTTGGAAAGTTTTCAGAACCCGTTCTGAAATTTTCCATTTTTAAAAAAGTAAATTTATCAAAAATCCGGCCACTTTTTTTTTAACTTTTTTTTTAAAGTTTAGATGTTTGTCCATCAACACAAAGAAACTCAGAAGCACGTTCTTCCTTTTTTTTCGAGAAAATCGCATTTGAATTTTAAGTTTCATAACAATTTTGTAATTTGCTTGTATTTTCTTGTTTTAACGTTGCGAATGAGTAATATTAATTGCATACATATTTCTCATACGCTCTGTTGAAACAAGAAAATACAAGCAAATTACAAAATCGTTATGAAATTTAAAATTCAAATGCGATTCTCGAAAAAAAGGAAGAACGTGTTTCTGAATTTCTTTGTGTGGATGGACAAACATCTAAACTTTAAAAAAAAAAAGTGGCCGGATTTTTGATAAATTGACTTTTTTAAAAAATAAAAAATTTCAGAACGGGTCTGAAAATTTTCCAAAAAAAAAAAAAAATAGTGTTTATATATTGTTGGACTGTATATTTTATAACTGAATTTTTATTTAGTTCGGTTTGAGTCCATATTAATTATTTCTGAAAGCTGTCGACATCTCCACTTAGCCTGTGTTGTCACTTGATTTTTTTCAGATTTTCTCATTGTACAACAATTATTATTTCTCAGAAATAATTAATATGGACTCAAACCGAACTAAATAAAAATTCAGCTATAAAATATACAGTCCAACAATATATGTATAAACACAATTAATACACAACTCATAAGGTACATTGCAATTTAGTAATATTTCTAAGAATTAGAAATATGAAAACAAAAATTCAAACCTAACGGATATTTTTCAAGACTTGAAAAGTCCTACTAAGGGTTAACAATGGGAAAAATACAACTCTGTTAAAAAGTTAAGATGGATTAAGTTTCTGCCAAATGAATACAACACGAATTGATGGTGAATACGGGTTATTCAACACAAAGAGGAGTAATTCCAATTCTTAATTTCTTCAAAAGTTTAATTTAAATGGCTAATTTTAATCTGACACACATTAAGTGTGTGGGAATCGAAGGAGTGCTGCTGATGGAAGGGTTTTTTTTTTTTTTTTTACGTTGAACCAACACTCAGGGGATGCCCCTATTAATGCAGTGCATTGTGTTGATATCAGGAAAATAGGTTATGAGGAGGAGGAAAGAGGGAGTAGTGTTTGTGGATATTTGACTTGAATTTATCTACATTGAAAGAAACTGGGAAGACCTCTGCGGGAAGATTATTCCACATACGGCTAGTTCGACTGATGAACGAACCTTCTCTGTAATGCGCTGTGCGATCCACTGGACAATCGACAACAAACGGATGTGATCTACTAGACAACCGAGTATTGCGAACAAAAACTCGGGCTCTAGGGATAAGTTCACTTATCTCAGCAGAACACTTTCCATGGTTATATCGATAGAACAGAGTCACACAACCCACATTCCGACGATGCTCCAATGAGTCAATAGAGTTGGACACACTATTGTCATTGATTAGCATCAACGCCCTCCTTTGCACACGGTCCAAGAGCTCCAAAATAGACTTTGAAGCCCCTGCCCATATATGGGAGTTGTATTCCATCTTCGGTCGGATATAGGTGGTATAAATAGTGAGGAGATCTGATGAGGTGAAGTACTTCTTACACCGGTTTAAAAAACCGAGACACTTGAATGCTTCTTTCGACACTTGAAAGACGTGCTTATTCCAACGGACATCACACTGAATTTTCATGCCCAGAACATCAAGAGTGTCAGATTCCTCGATACTTATTCCACCCATATGTACAGATGACACTGTTGATTCCACATTCCTGTGGGTCAACATACAACATTGAGTCTTGCGTGCATTAAATTTGACCCTATTCGCAAGACCCCACTCAGAGATTGTCAACAGGTCTTGATTAAGTGTGTCATTCATAATCTGCCTTTTGCCCTCAACCTCAACAAGGCTTGGCCTACGATCAAAGGAAAATGAATGACAAATGTTGCTGTCATCTGCAAAAGAGTAGATAGGATTTGAAGTTTGACTTAGAAGGTCGTTAAGAAAAATAAGAAAAAGGGGAGGAGAAAGAACAGAACCTTGCGGTACCCCTGATTGAAGCCGAAACTCATCAGATGAGAACCCATCTATAACAACACGTATAGAACGATCCCTGGGGAAACTCGAAATAAATCGAGAGAATTCATTACCGACACCAAAGGCATTAAGCTTGGATATGAGCGCACCGTGCCACACACAATCAAATGCCTTGGAAATATCCAGAGCAACCACCTTACTCTCACCAAAATGGTGGATCGAACGACTCCAACGTTCGGAAAGGAACGCCAACAGATCCCCAGTAGAACGAGTTCTCCGAAAACCATACTGTCGATCGTTTAAAAGTAAGTTAGCCTCCAGATACCTAACAAGATGGCAATTTACCATACTCTCCATTACCTTCGAGAGCGCTGAGCATATTGCGATTGGGCGGTAATTATCAGGGTTATTAGCCGAACCCTTTTTAGGAATTGGCTGCACATTGGCAACCTTCCAACATGATGGAAAGATTCCCTTACGGAAGGACAAGATAAAAAGGTTAGCCAGTGGACGTGCTAACGTCGAAGCACACTGCTTCAGCACCAGTGCTGGTATACCATCCGGTCCCGGTGACTTATTTACGTTAAGATCCGCAAGAACCCTTTTAACTGCACGAGCTCGGAAAAATATCTTGGGCATAGTATGAGATACCCTTTCGATTTCGGGCAGTGGTTGATTGCTTTCCGGCAAGAAAGAATTTCTTGCAAAAAGGCCAGCCAACAGGTTAGCTTTATCAACCGGTTCTGTGAACACTTGGTCATCTTTTAAAAGAGTCGGGATAGAAGAACTAGCATTTTCCTTGACTCTTTTAACAAACGACCAAAAGCTCTTACTGCCCCGAGGAGCCGAAAGAACTTTTGCACGAAGTCGTTGTTCGTAATGAAGCTTTTCACGACTAAGTACTCTAGCACACTCAGATCTTGCCTGTTTGCGTAGCATATCAGTATTAGCGTTTTTATTATCACGCCAATTTCTGAATGCTTCCTCCCTGGATCTGACTGCATTCCTGCAAGTCTGGTTAAACCAACATTTATCTCTTGGTTTAGCCGAAATGAGCTTCGATGGAATGAATGACTTCATTCCAAGCACAATAACATTTTCGACCATTTTCGCCGCGGCGTCGACGTTGCCGTCGAGGAAACAGAGTTTCCAGTTGAAACGCCGGAAAAAGTCGTTGAGTTCTACCCAGCGAGCCTTCTCATAGATAAAAACTGAACGCCTCTTAGCTGTTGTCGAGACGTTACGAAGATCGGAGTACGAGAAGGATGCGGAAATGGTGCAGTGATCCGAATTGCCAAGAGGTGCTAATGTTTTTACTTCATATTTATCAGGATGTGAAGTAAGAAAAAGGTCAAGAGTATTCTGGTGTTCATTCCCAATGCCCGTTAAGCGCGTTGGCTCGTTCACTAATTGCGACAGGTGGTTATGCGCTGCGAATAACTCGACGTAATCGCCAACGGGAGTCGAATGGTTTGAATGGAGAATCCAGGAAGAGTTGTGAACATTGAAATCACCTGCCACGACAATTTCACTGTTCGGGCAACTCTCCAGGATTCTCGAAATGGAATTGGAAAGAGCGTCAAAACCATTAAAGGATGACACCCTTCCCGCATTTGGGCTTCTATACAGGAACCCGAAATGTAATGTGTGTGCCCTGATTCCGAATTTAACCCACAAGGAATTAAATTCGGGATCATTCGTGCCTAAATGTGTCAGGACAACATCATTACGTACATATACCGCAAGGCCCCTATGGAAGACAAAAAGGGATAGTAAGTGGTACCCAGGAATATGGAAATCCTGCGGATCAGCATCCCCACGTACCTGGGTCTCACACAAGGCGAAAACATCCGGCCGATGGAAGCAAATGTGAGCATACACAGAAAAAAAGTTCGCTCTCAGTCCGCGTATATTGCAAAAGTCTATGCGAAATTTACCAGTCATTAAAACGTTTCGAAATTCAAGTCAGTATTCCTTACGATAGAAGCAAGTGGCCAAAAGGTAGGTTTGATTCTGTATTGGTTACTATATGATCAGTGTTATACCTTTATCATATATCAACCCAGCAACAAACGAACAAAAAGGCACCTGCAACTACGTGAAAACAAATAAAAATAAGGATGGGGTTATTATCGACAACAATGATGCGGACAAGGAAGCATAAAAGCCCTATGCTTGGACATTGAAAAATAAAAAGTGATGATTTTGGAGCTTTCGTGTAAATTTTGTGGGAATCCCGGGATCCTGAAAAACTGATGGCTCTATTTTTAAAGATGCAGCAAAAACATATGAGGTGTTGTTGTTTTTTTTTTTTCCCCCCTTTTCTTCGCTAGTTAGTGTAGTGTAAATTTGTATGTGCAGGATGTATATGGTGTTAAATGTGAGAATGAGCGGAGAATGTTTTCTATTTTATTTTGTGCTTTTGGTTTGTTTTTTTTTTTAAATTAGAGACTTTATGTTTTGTTTTTTTTTTTGTATTTTTTTGTATGCTTTAGAGCACGACTATTTAAATTAATGTGACTTTATGTGTGTATAGTTAAATGTAGGCTTAAGATTTTTTTTTGTTTTATTTATTGTTTTTTTTTTCGACTGAGTTAAAATTATTGTATGGGGTTTTGGTTTATTTAAATATGTTTAAAATTGCACTGATATGTTTTAGAATTATTGCACTATTTTTTTTTATTATTTATTAAGTTTAGAAGGTAAACAGAACGACATAAATTATTAAAATTAATTATTGTAAATTAGAAAATAAAACACGGCAAACGCAAGAGACGATCACTAGACGTGTTAACACTTTAACGAACAGACGACTACTGACTACTACCATACAAAACTATAGAAGAATGTAAATTTTTGAGATTGTGGTGCATTCCGTTTTAATGTGATAAATATTTAATCAAGGCAACTCGCCACAAATTTGACCATTTTTCCAATATCGTCCATTCCACCAGACATTTGGTGATTTTAGGAATTTTTTCACAGAGGGTCTTCCGATTTTTGTTATTTTTTTCATTCAGATACTCTATGGAGCCAATTTCAAATTTCATCCATCAGATCAAAAATATTCGAAAAACTCGCGATTTTATTCGAGATTTTCGTTTTTAAAAAAGTCAAAAAAATTCAAAATCTGATTAACTTTGAGCAGCTGTATTTTCTAAACTACTTATCGCACTTTAACAGTCTATAGCGCATACGAATCGTGTGAAAGTCTTTTTTTAAGATCTTTTAAACTGAAAAAATATCGGTGGTTTATAAGTGCATTTTATATGCAAATGCAGTTTTGAAGTGCATTTTGCGAAACTTTTACCCCTTTTAATTTTTTTTTAATTAGCATATTTGGAAAATTTAGAATGTTTGCTTGTAGCAAAAATGTTTTCATAACAATGGACCGAGAATGTATGCTATTTTTATATTTATTTTTAAAAAAATACTTCCTTAAGTTTCCTTTATAAAAATTTTTATTTTTTAAATTATACCAAAATCATATAAAAAGACATGTTTTCAAATCGTTATATTTTTAAAAGTACTAATCGTATCTTATTGTTTTTATGCACATTAGAAAGGTATTTTTGTCCATTTCTTGAATTTATTGACCGCAAAAATGTTGGTGTTTCAAAAATGCATTTTAAATGCAAATGCAGTTTTGAAGTGCATTTTTCAAAACTTTTACCCATTCGAATTTTTTTTTAATTATCATATTCTAAAAGTTGACAATTTTTACAACAAAAAATGTCCACCTAATAATGGACCCACAGTGTGTGCTATTTTTAAAGAAATTTTAACAATTTCCTTGAAACAAATTTTAATATTTAAAATTAAACCAAAAAAATCTGAAATTACATGATTTTTTAAAAAATTCTAAAAAAATAGCACACACTGTGGGTCCATTATTAGGAGGACATTATTTTGTAGTAAAAATTTTAAACTTTTTGAATATGATAATTAAAAAAAAGCAGAGGGGTAAAAGTTTTGAAAAATGCACTTCAAAACTGCATTTGCATTTAAAATGCATTTTAAAAACACCAAAATTTTTGAGGTCATTATATGCGAAAAATAGACAAAAATACTTTTCTAATGTGCAATAATATACGATTAGTACTTTTGAAAATAACACGGTTTATAAACATGTCTTTTTACATGATTTTGGTATAATTTTAAAACTAAAAATTTTTATAAGGGAAACTTAAGGAATTTTTTTTTTTTTAATATTAAAAATTGCAAACATTCTCGGTCCATTGTAATGAAAACATTTTTTTGTAGCAAAAATTCGAAATTTTTTAAATATGCTTATTAAAAAAAATTAAAAGGGGTAAAAGTTTCGCAAAATGCACTTCAAAATTGCATTTGCATATAAAATGCACCTTTAAACCACCAATATTTTTTCAGTTTATTAGATATTATAAAAGACTTACATAGCATTCGTATGCGCTATAGATTGTTAAAATGCGAAAAGTAGTTTAGAAAATGCAGGTGCTCAAAGTTACACAGATCCTGCATTTTTTTTACTTTTTTAAAAGCAAAAACCGTGAGTAAAATCGCAAATTTTTCGAATATTTTAGATCTGATGGATGAAATTTGAAATTGGCTCCATAGAGAATCTGTATGAAAAATATAACAAAAATTAAAAGACCCTCGGTCAGATTTTTTAAAATGTCTCATGGAATGGACGATATATACTTACGTTTTATGTTTACACAATTATGTTGTAAAATAATACAAGTTTGTTATGAAAATGCTTTCAGCATGATTGCACGATTTTCACCCTTGCACAACTGCATCGAAGATTGCTTTTAAATTTCAATAAAAAACCGAATGAGAACGTGTTTTGGTTATCTACCTTATCCTAAAAGGATATTCAGACAAAGAAACAAATTATGCAGGGCAGTGAAGTCCAACAATAAAAAATTCTACGCCAAAATAATTTGATTTTGGTTTTGGTATGGGGGTATACTCACTTTGTCAGTCCGTGTGTCACGCATTGAAACGTCGATCTAAAACCCTATAAAGAATAAATTCTTTTTTAAGGGCTGTCCCTTAAATAACTAAAACTCCATTTTCTTACAGATTTTTTAGACTTTTTTTAAACAAATGAAATATTTTTATATCACAAGAAATTTTAAATCCCCGATTTGGCCCAACCTTAAAATTGTGTGATATATAACAAATCAAAAAATTATAATACATAATTATAATTAGAGCCTGAGCTCGGCTATAAAAATATCAATATGCATTATTTTTTAATTCTGTTTTTTTTTATTTGCAAGATGAATTCTTGTTTAATTTTTAAAATTTTATTACACAAAATTTGGTCAAAAAGAATTTCCAGGGTTGCCACTCATTTCTTTTTTTTTAAGACAAAATCGGATGCAGTTGTACAGCGAAAACTACTGAACCGATTTTGATGATTTTTTTTTTGATTTGTAGATTATTAAATTCTCAAGTACTTACAGTGACCATTTTAAGAAAGATATTGATTTGTGTTAAAATTATGCTAATATAAACTAAAAAAAATGTCCTTTCAAAAATGTATGCTTCAATATCATTCAAAATTTTCAGCGAAATATTTTGATAAAGTTTTCACATCCTTTTATGCTAATATGGCAAAATAAAAAAAATAAATAAATTTGGGGAGATCCTCCTCTTTCGTTTGCCATCACCAGTGTCATCTTAGGATAAGTACAAATATTTTAAAAATATTTTACAAAATATATCCTTTAAAATTATGAACTCCTTGAAAAAGGAAACATGATCACGAAATGAAAAACTGTAAATGCAGTTTTACTACATTTGATCTTTACTTTCAAACGTATATCACCCGGTTCATGTTTAATATTAGCTGTCGGACTGTGTTATCAACTTAAGTTTTGGTTTAATATAAATATTTGTTTTTCAATAACATTTTTGTATAAATCGGCTACCAAGAATCACCTTAAAGTTAATGACTTTAAGGTTATTCTCACAAAATGAACTCATGAATTTAATTTTTAAGCTATAACATTTTCTAATACCAAATCCAAACAATGGACAACAAAATCTTTGTATTTCAAAAAAATACCATAAATTTTAATTAATTTCATATTGTTTAAAGTGTTTGCAATTTAATGGTAATACTTATTATCTAATTCATGGCATACCAGTTTTCTATAGCTGCTGTATTTCGAAGTCATATCATTAAACCTGATTTTAGTTTTTTTTTGTCTATTCTCTCTCTCTCAATTTATTTTTATTGTATTTGCAGTTTACCAAATGGTCACATAAATATTAACGCTTTTGATCGTATGGCAGCCATAGTGGGTGCTTTTACCAAACACATGCAATCCGTTAAAACAACAGATGTACCCGCAGCAGTATCCACATCAACAATAGCAGCAACAATCACAATGGCAACACCAACGGCATCACTATCACCCACAGCAGCTATTGCAGCAGGTGAATATGAAATTTTTTGTCGCCATATGCAGAAAACAACGAAACTGGGTGAAAATGGTAAGTTAAAAAAAGGAAGATAGAATACGTAACAATAAAAACCAAATAAAATTTATTATCTAAAAATAGAAGAAAAACTAAAAAATAAGTTAAATGGTAATGTATAAAACACATATTCCTAAAAATACGGATAGTAGCATTCTTCGTTTTGACAGATCTGAACAATAGTAAGAGATGTTTAATTTTTAAATTTGTGATTTTTAAGCGAGTTTTTAAGAAACATAAATTATTTTACTCGCCTAGACTGATCGGCCATCATTGCTAGAGTAAAGTTGTGACTAAAAAATACTAAATAAATTAATTTTCTTGAAGCAAGCAAACAGGAGATATTGTTTTTATGTTAAAATTTGGCTTGGGGGATCCCTCTGGATTCACCACTGATTTCTGGATATATAAAACAACTAAGGGACGATGTTTACCCATTTGTACAATCTCAATTTCGAAAACTGTTCATTCACTCAAAAAATTTTGTAGGCAAAAACAAATGAAAAACATATTTACAACAAGTGATAAAACATTTGAAAACAATTCAAGTAATTATTCATTACTGTCACCACTACTTTTCACACTTTACCTAAATGATCTTCATGATCATTTAGGGGGTGGTTTGATGTTGAACGATGTAAACGTGCGTTTGCTTCTTTATGCAGATGACATTGTTTTGCTAGCAGACGATATAAAAGTTATGCAAAATATGGTAAAAAACTTAGAAAGCTACTGTGATCAATGGAACATGGAAGTAAACATGATAAAGTCAGAAATGATGGTATTCAGGACATCTGGCAGACTTGCATCGAGAGAAAAAATTATATACAAAAACCAAAAAGCAAGAATAGTTAACGAATACAATTATCTGGGTGTAATTCTGACACCAAAGTTGAGCTTTAAAAAACATGTTGAAAAAAGAAACATTTCAGCTAAAAATAGCATTACCGCGACGTGGAACAGCTTTATAAATAAACCCAATATAAACCTTAAAGCCAAGTGGAAACTATTCCAAGCTGTATGTCGTTCAATACAAGCATACGCTGCTCAAGTCTGGGGTTATTGTTTGTATGATGAAGTTGATAAACTTCAACGGTACTTTTTGAAAAGAGTTTTAAAATTACCAGAATTTACACCAAACTATGCATTGGCACTGGAAACAAAAGCAGAATGTAGTTATTTTTACACGCTTGAGTTGCATATGAATTACATATACAAAACGTTATTCCAATATAGACAAAACCGATTACCACATAAATTGTCTATGATTATGTTACAAAATAACTTATTTTGGGCAAAGGAAATAAACGAAATGGGCAGGGAATTTGGTATAAGTTTTGAGTTTGAAGATGTTTCAGCTCAAGAATGGGTTCAAAAAGGGACCATATTGCTACAAGAATTAAAATTCAAAACCCTTGAAAATATGAAACAACAAGCTTTAAACAGTGAATTACGTTTTTATAAATACTTGGACCATAACATGCCGGTAAATTATATCGATACTATAAAAAACCAACGGCAACTTGCAATAATCTTTAAAACAAGATCAGATTTACTACCATTAAACGCAAATAGATTTGGTACATCTGAAAATAAATCGTGCACATTATGTAATACTAGAGAAGACGAAAATTTACAACACTTTATGGCAAAATGTCCCATACTTAAAGAATTCCGATACAGATACTTTGAAAAACCATACCTCAATGAAATTGAACTTATAAACATTTTGAATGGTAAAATACCCAATGGGTGGAATAAGATTTATAACTATGTTGAAAATGCTTTGAAGTACAGAAAAATAATAATTGAGGAATTTGTGTAATTATATACTAAAATCTACTACAACTATATATATTTTGATCATATCTACTACAA
Source organism: Pegoplata infirma (assembly GCA_963921195.1). NCBI lineage: Eukaryota > Metazoa > Arthropoda > Insecta > Diptera > Anthomyiidae > Pegoplata > Pegoplata infirma. Next base: position 83,933,077 of record OY992537.1, read on the forward strand.
CTATATATATTTTAAAACATTTTTATACTTATTTATTGTTTAATGTTTTTCATTTTTATATAACAGACGACTATATGTCATTGTTATTTAATTTCTTTATTTGTATCAGTGTTGTCAGGTTTTTAGGGGGTTTTCACCCCAGAAAAACCCCTAAATCGACTTTGACTTATCATAACTTTTTACATAATTATCGGATTTTTCCAAAATTGGAATTTTTGGGTTCTCCAACATTTTCTTTATAAGAGCATTACCTCAGTTTGTATTATTTTTTCGAACTAATGTTTCTGTAGCCAAAAATTTATAAAAGGTCCGAAGACAATTTTGTGCATTTTTTTTATGAATGTCAAATCATTAAACGATTAATAAAGTAAATCAATTACTCGTTTTACTTGTTTAATGGATTAGTTTATTAGAAAAAAGGCTGGAGAAGCTAAATTGGCCATAATCTAAACTATCCAAAGTTTATTTTAAAAGTTATGGTAAGTCAAAGTCGATTTAGGGGTTTTTCTGGGGGGAAAACCCCTAAAAACCTGACAACACTGATTTGTATAATATCTTAATATTTTAAATAAAGAACATACATACATACATACATTATTCATTTGTTTTAACAAACATCAACATTTATTTTTTATCAACTACATTCTGGCCAGACGCTCCACAGTGCTCCGTTCCCATATAACGAAGGGACAAAAATAGAAGGAGTTGTCACATATTTTTGAAATTTGGTACACGTGCATAAAACGTCTTAGTTAAGAAAAATATGAATTTTTGGAAAAATCGGTGCAAGGACACGCCTACCGCCCATGTGTCCTGAAATTGAAAAAATTAATTTTAGCTTCAATAATGCCCACAAAATTACAAAAAGTGGTCATGCTAATACACATTCAACTAGCAACTTGTGTATAAATTTCCATTTAAATCGGAGCAAGGACTCAAGGTTCTGCCATATATCCTTTTTCTTTAAAACGCTATAACACCTACGAAAATCGTCCGATCGTAAAAAAACTTTGTAAGCAAATTAATATTCCTTAGATATATATTAATACCAAATTTGGGCAAAATCGGATTAGTAGTGTGGAAAATATAAAAACATCCTTTTTTAAAAAATTAGTTATTTTTATATTTATGTCGTCTATAAAAGGTCAAAGAGATGTATTAAATCAACTTCTGAGCTACATAATGTTTATACATGTATACAGTAAAATTTGATGGCGGTTCTTTTTTTAGAATACATTAACCCCCTATCTTCCATTTTTATGGTCCATTTTTGTCCTTTTTTTCATATCCTCGTAGAACAACACTAAAACGTGCGTTTAAATAGTTAATATCTTCTACAAAAATGTTAAGCATCAAATTTTACTAGGGGTTGTCAAATGCCAAAAGATCGTGCGATATAATAAAAATGCTTTAAAAAGTAAAATTGTTAAGTATCACATATTGTTAAATAGCGTTTACCAAAGTAGATGGAAATAAGTAGAAAAATGTACTAAAAAACTATTGAGATAAAAATATTTATACTTCTCTACAGTGAAATTTAATGGCGGTTCTTTTGTTAGAACATATTAACCCTCTATCTTTCATTTTAATGGGCCATTTTAGTCCTTATTTCAAATATTCTTATAAAATTCAATAAAACGAGCGTTTAAAGGTTAAAGCGTAATACTAAATTCCTTTTTTAATGTTTCTTATAATTTATAATTTTTCAGTAGAATACACTGTGCAACAAATTTGGGGTCACTTTCACGGAGTGTATCTTATATTGAACAAAACAAAAAATGAAAGTATGCCATTTGTTAACCAAAACCCATGAATTGTTTTGAAGTCTTTAAATAAGGCGATTGGAATGATTAAAAAAATATACTAAATGTTTGTAGAACATTTTAATACTTTAAACACACGTTAAAGTGGTTTTCATAAGAATATTTTAAAAATGGACTGAAATGCCCCCTGACAATGGGAGATAGAGGGTTAATATGTTCTAAGAAAAAAGAAACATCGAATTTTACTGAATACATCTATAACCAGTAAGCTTAGAAGTACATTTGTTACATTATTTTAAATTATTTCACACGATTTTGGTGAAATACAATTTAACAATTTAAAATATTTTTTTTTTTTTTAGGCATTTTGCTTTTATCTCATGAACTTTTGGTCTTTTACAACTAATAATGAAATTCTATGCAGAAAATTTTTGTATAACTTGCCTTTAATCGAAAGTGTAAGTGTTATTCTACGAGGGTATTTGGAAAAGGGACTAAAATGACCCCAAAAATGCGAGGTAGAGGGTTAATATATTCTTAGAAAAGAACCGTCATCCAATTTTACCGAAGACATCAAATAACCTCATTTAGCACACAATTAAATTTAATATTTTTTTTTACTTATTCTGAATGACTTCTTCTGAGCGCCTTTAAAAAAACAAAAATTAAAAACTTCAGTGGGCCATAAAAAAAACTCGAGCTAAATTTTCGAAATTCTTCAAGGGTTTTGGTCTACTAAAAATATACTTTCATTTTGCTTTTTTACCCATTTAAAACATAAATCGTGTTGCACAATGATATTAAATACTCTCAAATGCCTGAATTTTGAGTAAAAATCATGAATTTAGGCATTTAAAAAATCGCATTTTTTTTAATTTGTGGTCAAAAGTGGGCCCTAATTTTTGAATACGCTGTTAGATAAGAGTATAAACAAAAAAAATATCCACGAAAAAAATATATAATTTTATATAATTTTTTTTTAAACTCCATCAAACTTTAGTAATTTTTGGATTTTTAATAGAAAAATTTGCTTTTCTGCGCAATAAAAAATATTTTTTTTGTAAATATATGCAAAATTCTATATTTTAATTTAATTTCAAATATATCAAAGTACTTGAAAACAAAATTTCGAAACATTTTATTAAAAAATGGATTTTTGAGAATTATTTTTGTGAAACAACTAAAACACATTTTCCTGTTAAGTCATTTTTGCATAAAATTCTCTGAGTTTAGCGCCCTCTCGTGGTGGCAATAGCAATCAGAAAAAAAATATTTTTGTTAATATTTATTTGAGATACCTTATTATCTTTCAAAAAATCTGTATTTAAACACAATTTGAGACAAAATTTTTTTTTGATTTTTGTCCATGGATCGAAGCATAGTGCGCTCTACCCATCGGTCCAAAGTCACTTCATACAAACATGTTCTTATATTTCTATAAATAATTTTTTGAATTTTTTGTCTACAAAAAAATAACCAACTCAAGTAGGTAAAAACTAATGACTTTTCTTTAAAAAATGCGAAAAAATAAAAAAAAAAAATAACGTAACAAATCATTAAAAATTAAAGAAGAATCACTTATTTTTACTTACAGAACAAAAATAAATGACTTCAAAAAATTGAATGCTAATGAAAGTCTTTATTTAAATACCTTCCACTCTAGTGATAGAGAGTATATATAAGTTTGTCATTCCGTTTGTAACAACTCGAAATATTGGTCTTGGACCCCATAAAGAATATATATTCATGATCCTCGATCGATGTTAAGACGATCTAGCGATGTCCGTCCGTCTGTCTGTCTGTTGAAAACACGCTAACTTTTGAAATACTTTACAGAGGCTATTGAAGTTTGGCATATATGTTGAGCATTTACCTGGTCAGGTTGGTATAGCAATCCAGCGTAATCGGTCCAGTGGTTCAAAAGTTATGAGCAAAAGACTGAATTTCGGCAAGGGTTTTTCGTGAATTTACGAGATTAAAAACATGCTAATTTTCGAAAGGCAATTCTGAGGATGCTGAAGCTTGGCAGATATATTTGTCGTTCTGCTGGCCTGGTTTTTACTGAATTTCAGCCAAATCGGTTCAGTGGTTCAAAAGTAATTAACAAAACCGTGAATTTCAGATTAATAACACCTTAAGTTCACTTGTTGAGAACCCGTTAAACATGTTTTAAAAACATTGGTAAGTCACAAAAATATTTTACAGCGTATTTTTGTCACTTAAAAATATTTTTACACTAAAAACAACAAAAATAGACTTGAAAAAAATTTTACACTCAAAAAAAAAATTTAGAAATACATATTTTTTTTGTTTTAAATTACAAAAAAAAAAGTTTTTATGCAAAATATAATAAGTATTTCTAATCAAAGTTGTTTTTTTTCACGTTAGAAATTTACTTTAACTTAAAAAGGGCATTGTGGAGGGTATTCATAGATTCGGCCAAATCGAATTTAACTTTTCTACTTGTTTATGTTGTTGTTTTTTAAACAAAGAGCAGAAATAGTCATTTAATAAAACTGAACTTTAAACAAATGTTTTTTCTTTTAAAAACGACAGAACGTAAAACATTTCAAATAAACAGTTAATGACATATTTTTTTTCAGTATGGTTATATAAAGTCAGAAAATTATAATTTTATAATCCCCCAAAGCACTCTTTTTACCCCCCCCCCCCCCCCCCCCCCCCCCATTTCAAAAAGTCTACCTTAAGGGATGCTTGTGCCGGCTTCAAGTTTCAAGATGATGAGTGCGTGTCTAGATACTCACGTTACTACTTGATATCACACTCAAAATATTTAGTAGGCAAAAACAAATGAAAAACAAATTTAAAATTTAAAACAAGTGAAAATGGAATATGTGTACAATTAATATCACTCATTCGCACGTTAAATCAAGAAAATACAAGCAAATTACAAATTGTTATGAAATTTAAAGTTCAAATGCGATTTTCTCGAAAAAAACGAAGAACGTGTTTCTGATTTTTTTTGTGTGGATGGACAAACATCTAAACTTTAAAAAAAAAAAATTAAAAAAGAAAAAAAAAATTGGCATGTTTTTTAATAAATTGACATTTATAAAAAATGGAAAATTTCAGAACGGGTTCTGAAAATTTTCAAAAAAAAAAAATTTTTAATCGATAGCCCATACAAGACTATATAAGAATGTAAATTTTTGAGATTGTGGTGCATTCCGTTTTAATGTGATAAATATTTAATCAAGGCAACTCGCCACAAATTTTACCATTTTTCCAATATTTGACCACTCCTTCTAAGCCCAGTTTTTGAAAATTAGAAAAACCAAAAACGCAATTTTCTTAGTTCCATATAGGGCTATCCAAACAACCTATTCAGAAATTTACATGACACATGTTTTTCTGTAGCGAGACATTTGGTGTGGAAGGCCTCATATTGAATTAAGTGGAAAACTTTTACATATTATCGGTAATTAATGGAACTTAAAATATGCTTATATTAAATATTTATATATTTCAAACTTTAACTGATAAACATATTTTCATCATAATTTTGTAATAATATTATGACAAACATATGAAAAACTCTCTTACATATTAGGCATTCCATGCCAAAATACTTAGTACTAGTACCGCTGACTTCTATAGGTTTAGTCATGTTAATAAAAAATTCTTTAAAAAACGAAAACATAAAAATAAATATCACTTGATATTGAGAATGCTAATGGGTTCTACAACCCAAAATTAAATCTACGTGTCTCCGCATGCCAATTTTACGTACCTACAGTGTTATTGGAATGGAACATTTTGTAGTTTTTAAAATATTTTTTTATATGAGTAACTGAAAATAGCGTATTTGGAAAATTCGATATTTTTCAACCAGGTAATCAAAAATGTCTCAAAATTAGCCGATTTTTATAAAAAATTCAGAAAATCTAAAAATTTAATTTTTTGACACGTAATGACCCATATTTACATTCATATTTTAATGTGAAAAACAAATTGATTTTATTTTTTAATAAATTTTCATAATTCATTATTGAAATGTGTATTTATGGATTGTCATAAATCCCTGTTTATTATTTTTGCATTATTATTTTCATATATGACATTTACAACATAATTATTTGTTTGGCAAAATAATAAAAAAAAACTATGCATTTCAAACAACGACAAAAAAAAACTATAATCATAATAATTATATTTGTAAAACCTTTAATACATAACCGCATATTTGTGGCAAATAATAACATGAATTAATGCAGTTACATATACATATAGTACTTATATATAAATGCAATATGTATTCATATGTATACATATGGTGGCACTTTATTTTTTGGATCAATATTTAATCCATAGCAACGTAAAATACATATGCTTCTATAGTCTTGGGTAAGGTGCTTGATGGAAATACATATTTTTTCTTCTTTTTAATTTAAATTTACATTTCAATGGATTGCCAAATGTGTTATCTAGACTGGCATTTTTTTTAATGGCAAGAAATTTTATTAAGACAACAACTAATGTGGAACAAATTTCTGGATAATCGGATTTAACTAACACACTCAAAAAAATAAGTTAGTAGATTTACTAATTTTTTTTTGCTAATGCTAGTTAGCTAACTTTTAGCAAACTTTTAGTTGAGATTAGCATGTTAGCAAAAAATTCTTGTAAACTTCATTTGGCACATTAGCAATTTTAAACAAACGTTGAACTAATTTCTTTTGCTAAGATTTGAAATTGAGTTGACAACATTTTTACAAAATTTTTTGCTAACATTAGCAAAAATAAATGGTAAATTTTTTTTTATTTTCAGAAAACTTAAAATGGCTCTATCTCGGAAACTAAGCCAGATAGAGCAAAATGGAGGGCATTTTTGGTTCTTAGAATCTCCATACTTTCACGGGTCCTCTTCACATGTGTGGACCCTAATGGGCCCTAACTTTGGATCCAAAAAAGTTAGCATTCCCGAAAATTTTAAAATGCTCATATCTCGGTAAATATTGCCTACACAATAAAAAGTCTAAAAGCATTTATGTAGCTCTCAATACGTAGAACAAGACCGCAAAATAAACGAAAGCTCTCCGAGTAATATTTTTGAAGTTATCGAGTTTTTTAATTCTCAAGACCCCAGTGGTCCCCTATAATCACGTATCTCAAAAACTAAGCAAGGTAGAGCGAAACGGACACAAATTTTGGATCAAAAACTATGACGATTTTTAAGGAACCCAACTAGGTCTAGGCCCATCGGGGTCTGGACCTATCGGGTCCGAACCCAATGGGGTCCTCAAATGTGTCAAAAAAAAAAAAATTTAGTTAACTAATTATTGGCAAAACATTTTTGCTAACTTTAGCAAAAAAATTGTGGGTTCGAAATCAGCAAATTTTCTTGTAGGTTTACAAGCATTTTTTGCTAACATTACAGTTTTTTTTTTTTCGAGTGCAATAAGTCGTGGCGCCCTGCGATCAAAGTTTTGGAATTTTGAAATTTTTTTAAAAAGGGAAATTAAAAAAATATGTTTTGCAACAAATTATATTTAAAAATTCACAAATTTCAAAAAAAAAAAAAAAAAAACGGTCAAACGGTTTTCGAGTTATCTCTATTTGAAGTTTGCAGAGAATAGCGGTTTTTCCTACTTTCACGAAATTTTTTTAAACAAAATCTCAAAATTTCTTTCCCTTAACACTTTCTATTGACCCTTTCATAATCTTTCATTAAAACTTAATCTTAACCAAATCCTATTATTTTTAACCTGTAACGTCAATTTGTCATAATTTTGGATTTTTGGATAATGTCCACCAATATTTTGAATTTTTGAAAAATGAAAGAATAAAAAATAATGGATAATCGGAAATTTGAAATGGTACTGGTGCTTAAAAAAGAACGCTTTTTGCATTTGACGGTACTAAAAATAATAAATTGAATATACATTTTTTGTTTTTGAGAAAAACTTATCAAAGATTGACTTAAATCAAAAATTTATTTTATATAAATCTTTTTTCCAAAGAAAATGGTAGATTTTCGGGAATTCTTTTAGGTTTGGTTGAATAAATGTATGAAAACATCTGGTATAGAAAAGGTACTAAATCAGTTGCGGGGGTACTACGAGTGAAAAAGTACTGGAAAAAGTACTAAAGTACTAACTTTTCCATCCCTTATCTTGCGATGCAATATTTTCATAAATTTGGAATCGGTCGAGCGTCGATGTCTCACATTTAAAATTTGTAAAATTTATAAAAATGGCGTTTTTTAAAAAAATCTCGAATATTTTTTTCCACTGACTATTCATAGAGCTTCAAACATTTTTATAGCCTCCACTTAGTGATAGAGGGTATATATAAGTTTATCATTCCGTTTGTAACTCATCGAAATATCGGTCTGAACGATTTTAAGACATTCTAGCGGTGTCCGTCTGTCTGTGGAAATGGTGATCACGGCCAAAATATTACACGGAGATGACTGAAGCTTAACATATTTTTTGGAAGTTCTCCCGAGAAGTTTGGTATTGCATTTGAGCGATATCGGCTCTACGGTTCAAAAGTTATGAACGAAAATATAAGAGCACCTCAAAAATGTCAGTACATTTAACATAACCTAAAAATACAAAATGCTTTAAATCGGCTGCAGGTTGACATATGTGAACATAATTGAACACCAAATGATATTTAAACAAGTACGAACATATTATTTGACAAAAATATAAACAAATCGCGGATTTTTTTTTTACCAAAATTTGTTTTCGCGAAATTTTTTTTCAAAAAAATAATTTTCTTTTAAATAAAAATTTTTTTTCGCAATAATCTTTTGGAAATTGGAGGGTACACTACATTCGGCAAGGCCGAATTTAACTTTTTTACATGTTTCATTTAAATTTAATTTTAGCCAAATCAGAACATTTAAACCCACGGCATTCTTCGTCGTTTTTTTGGAAATTTTAAATGCGATATCTCGAAAAGCGCTCAGCGTAACAAACTTAATAAATATGTTGTGTCGAAAAACTATTTTTTTTTTAATATTTTTTTAAAAAATTTTAAAAATCCAAGACCTTGATCGCCGGTTGTACAGGTTAATTGATTCCGATTGGCCTCAAATTTGTAACACATAACTTTTAGGTCTACGTCATTTCCAATTGTATTTCAGAAATTATCAATTGTATTTCAGAAGTTATCAATTGTATTTCAGAAGTTATCAATTATATTTTAGAATTTATCAATTGTATTTCAGAAATTATCAATTGTATTTCAGAAGTTATCAATTGTATTTCAGAACTAATCAAATGTATTTCAGAAATTATCAATTGTAATTTAGAAAATATCAATTGTAATTTAGAAAATATCAATTGTATTTTAGAAACTATCAATTGTATTGATTATTTCTGATATAAAATTGATAAATTCTGAAATACAATTGATACTTTCTGAAATACAATTGATAATAGCTGAAATACAATTGATAAATTCTAAAATACAATTAATAATTTCTGAAATACAATTGATAAATTCAAAAATACAATTGATAACTTCTGAAATACAATTGTTAAATTCTGAAATACAATTGATAATTTCTGAAATACAATTGATAATTTCTGAAATACAATTGGAAATGGTTTAGTAGAATAAACATTTGCACATACACTTTGGAAAATCAAAAGTTGAAGAAAAAATGTCACTCTAGTGTTATGGGATATAGTGGAGCGTATGAGTGATGGATTTTTTATTTGCATATTTCTATGAATTAAATATCAATCATACGCACGTATATGATAGTTTTTCAATTTAATTTTTATATTTTCCACTTAACTATTATTGCTGTGTTTTACAATAAGTGCATTTATTTTCGGATTAATTTTATTTAGTTTAAAATAAATATTTTAACATACCAAAACAAATTGGGAATATTTTTTTCCGTAATCTACAATAAATTATCAATTATAATCCGAAAAAATAATACAAAAAAATTTGGAAAATGAAAAAATTTATAAATAAATCAAAATTAATCGAACTAAATTTTGGGATTTAATAAGTCCGTTTTGGATTAATTTTGATTTATTTATAACTTTTTTCATTTTTCAAATTTTGTTATTATTATAAATATTAAATATTTTCGGAGAATAAAAATATTCCAAATTTGTTTTGGCATTTTAAAATATATTTTTAAACAAAATAAAATTAATCAGAAAATAAATCCACTTATTGAAAAACTCAGCATATGTTAGAGATTGATTTCTATGAACTAATAGATTTTATGAATATTACGGCCCTTTGTTCCAACTTGGAACCATAGGAATCAATATATATATATAATAGATTTTATGACCGCTTCGACCGCCTTCAATTTCACTAATTTCAAATCTCCGAAAAATTGAAAATTATCAGAAAATTGAAAACAAATTTATTTTTTTTTTTTCAGTTCAGTTTTAGAAAAAAATATTTTTATTGACAGACTTGATAAATAAGTTCCACTCATAATTGAAAACAGGAATTAAATTAGCTCATACTAATTGTTGTGCATTTATTTATATTTGAACTTTTCAAAAATTAACATTTATATTTTGTTTACATAAGGCCGATGCAACAAAAACTTTTATGAGGAATTTTGGAGTTAGTAAAGCTTATTTTATAGATTTTTTTCAGCACCCCATTGCCGCTACCTTCAGTTATTATTTTTTTTTTTTAATTTCATAGGGTTTATATAAGATGTAGAATTAAAACTGTAAAATTATTTTCTAAATCATACTCTTTTAACGAAAAGGTGTGCATTGAGTTTGTTATATTTTATAAATTCAATTTGACAATTACCAAAGTAGAAATTCATGACGGTAATAAAAATAAAGCGTTTTTAAAGCACTATTAAGTAGAAATTCATGACGGTAATAAGAAAAAGCGTTTTCAAAACACCCCAAAGTATAAATTCATGATGGTTATAGAAAAAATCAAGATTTATCAAAAATAACGCAATTTTAAAGCATAACTTCAAGCGCTTTTTGAACGAGAAGCGTTTTGAGAATACTTTTTAACCAAACCTATGATTTTTTTTTTTATTTTTTTTACACTACCTGTAAAGTATGGTTTAAACCCATTAAAAGAGTTTTCAAATACCGTTTTTACTTTTCCATTTTTAATCTTTCATAAAATAAATCATACATTTTCTTATTTTAAATAAGCGTATGTGTTACAATCATTTATGTAAACGAGTTATAGCAATTGTTTAGTTACAAAATTTAGAAATATTACCCTTAACTTGTGCTATAATAAGGTTTCTTTCAATTATATTTTCACCAACATTTTCAACACATGTATATCTTTTGATGAAATTGGGTAATAAAACAAAAATTTCATTTCACTGCCATTCAAAAAATAATTATTGACAGATTTGATTTGGATTGATTTGAGCAAAAAATTGGGTTTTTTATCATAATTTTCCCATTATAAAGTATTTTCAACATTATACAGTCTTATGTCTATAGATGAAATTGGGTCATTAAAAATTTGTTCATTTCATTGAAGATATTGTCTTTCAAAAAAATACTATCAGATTTGTGTTTGGATCACTTTGTGATAACAATTTGATTTGCAATCATACAGCCTTACCATAGAAAAATAAAATATATTTAAAATTAGCTTTTAATTTTATTTCCATACAAATTGTTTTTGTTTTTAAAATCGACTTTCAAAAAATGTATTGAAAATTTGGATTTTAAAATAAAACTTTTGTTAAATTAGACCTTTTGTTAATAGTTTTTGCATTTCAAAGTGGGCATACGTTATTATGATGTGAGGCAGCCACAAGAAAACACAAATTTTGTTGCATTGGATTCCATATTCATGTAGAGTGGGCATTTTTTTTAAGAATTTGTATGAAGCATTTAGAATTGGTTTTAAGAAACTGGTTTCAAAATCTAAATCAGAAAACTAAGATATTGGAGCTTCCATATAAGTTACATCATCTGCGATGTGAATTATGTTGTGAAAATTCAATGTTTCTAATAATTTTCAAAAAATTGTCTTCGCATAAACTGCTTTTAAATTATCTATTTTGCTGGGTGGAAAAATACGACAAACTGTATAAAGAATTCAAAGTGCCAGTACACAGAAAAAAACGAATTGTTATATTGACCCCCATATTTGTGAATACAATTAAGATTTTCACTGAAAGTGCTCCTATACGGAAATTTGTAAAATCTACTAACGTTTGTAAATATTAATTTTTGAAAAAACAATTGATAAATGAGTTTGTAATAGTTCTCCTAAATTATTATTTGTATTGACAAACGTACAAAATCTTAATTTTTTTTTTTTTCAACAAAGAAATTCAACAAACGCAAACGAAATTTGTTGATTTAACAAACGAAAAAAAAATAAATTTTGTTTTCAACAAAGAAATTCAACAAACGCCATTTGTTGATACGGTAAAGGAATTCAACAAAGGAATTTGCGATATCAACTAACAGTATTAGTTGTATTGACAAATTAAATCAATTAAATATTTTGTTGGGTCAACAAAATATTTAATTGATATGATAAAACTATTTAGGAAAAACAAGTAAGAGTATTTAATTCGGCTGTGACGAATTTTTTATACCCTCCAACATGCAAATAAATAAAAAATAAATAAAATTGCAGGGGTGTCTTTTTTTTGGGGGTGGGGTCGGTAGTGGTAATTGGGGGGCACATTTCCCCTCGAATAAGTGTTAAAAAAATAATTCTTATGCTTTTTGCACTAAAGAAATACAAAATTTATCATTATTTAAAAAAAAAAAATATTTATTCCACACCCATTAAAAGGTGGCGGACCGAAAAACGATATTTTCTAATTCTGTGGGTCCAAATGCAGGACTTCGAACTTCTTGTAGGATAAAAACGTTGGATTTCTTAATCAAAACCACAAAAAATCATGTAAAAATATGTTATTTTTCAGAGGTTGGTTTAGTTCTTCAATGGGGAACTTTTTCCCCCTGGTCCGATTTTGCTCATTTATGAACTTAACCTGCCTAGGAACATAAGACATATTCGTGCCAAATGTCGGGAGTCTAGCTCTTTTATTTTGGACTGAATCGTGTTAACTACAGACGGACAGACGGACGGACAGACGGACGGACAGACGGACGGACAGACGGACGGACGGACATCGCTAGAATCCATCACTGATGATAAATATATATACTTTATGGGGTCTTAGACCGATATTTTGATGCGTTACACACGGAATGACAAAGTGAGTATACCCCCATACTATAGTTGGAGGGTATAAAAAATTAAAAATAAATTGATTAAAATTTTTTTTAATCGATATAAATATAAGAAAATATTAAAATTGAAATTAAACAAAACATGTTGACTTTTTAAACTTACCACTTGTTTTGGTCAGTGCAATACTGCATTTTATATTCGAAAATAAAAGCTACTCATTCGTAGTGAGTGTTCGTTAGAAGAAGAAGACATTTTATTTTATTATTAAAATAATTTACAATTAGTTATTTAAACATCTTTATTTAATTATAATAAACTACAAAATTAATTGTTTTTGGTAATTATTTTCTTAATTTTGTTGTTTTAACTATTTTGTAGTGAAAACGTCAAATTAATTACCAAAATTCGTAATTAATTTGACGTTGCAAATCATTTCAACTTGAGTGGAAACAGCTCGATGTGTTTTGCTCAAATCAAGTGTTTTTGATCCTGATGGAAACATGGTTTTATGTTGAAAAATTTTTTTTCGTTCGTTCGTTCGTTCGTTCGTTCTTTATTTCTTTCTTTTTTATATACACATGTTTTAGTTTCGCTTTTGACAAACATAGCAATCGGTAAAAACTTGGAAGCCAAATTCTGTAAAAAAATTATTCCAAAAATATAAAGGCAAAAACAAAACAAAAAGTTTATATAAAAAGATTAATTTATTTTCGAAATACATTTTTTTAATAATATTTTCTATGAAATAATTTAATTGCTGCCGTACCCCTTGATAGCACAGATAGAACTAAATTCATTATCGTTTGTTTTTTTAATTGTCTTCTTTTTTAAAAAGAAGTACAGGCACCAATAAAAAACAAAGTATACGACGAGAGAGAGCATGTTGTCGTTATAGTATATTTGTGCTTTTGTTTTATACTTTACAAAAGCTACCAATTTCTTTATAGACACCGTTTGTTAAAAACAAAATTACGATTTTGTTAGATTGACAAAGTTATATGTATTTATTGATATAAATTGTTGAAAATATGATTTTATTTGACAAAGTCGTTTATTGACAAAAATCGTTGAAAAAAAATCTGTTTTATTTACAAATTATTGAACATTAATAACAAACGGGTTATTTGAAAGTTTAAAAAATATTTTTTTTTGTCTAATTGACAAACTGCCATTAATGATTTGTTGAAATTCCCCTTTTATTTTGAAATACAATTATTTGACGTAGTTTGTTGAAAACAGAATCGAATTTTTGTATTATTGACTAACGGGAGCCATTTTTACTAAATGTTTGGTTGATATCAGTTTAGGACCTTCACAATTGCTGATTGTTGGCTTGAATTTTATCATTTTATTTTCTGTGTACTGCTTAAATTCAACTACATTTTTGAAAATAATTGCTCAACCATATTACCAAAAAGTGTATGAAGAGAAAATTAAAACATTACAAACAACACGGTGCGTTTCTGATAATTTAATTGAGTTCTTCTAATTTGAAAAGCAAATCTGGTTCTAGAAATCATAAGGAAGAGATTAAGCCAAAAAATATACAAACAAAAGAAACAATTTTGTAAAAACGGCTCAGCCTAATGTACCTAAAATTCTTTACCGCTATAAAAGTATTTATAAAAATTCGTAACCAGTCCATAGTATTTTTCGCCATACATTGAGGTTTCAAAAACCAGTATTTTGTTTTTTTTTGCAGTTCTCTTTCATGCGTCTTCTAGAAACAGGATGCCTTTTCAAAATTTAAGAATTCAATTTTTTTAGTCATCAGAAACGCACTGTGATTATGTATTGTTTTATTGTTTAAGTAGTTGAAAAGAATGCCTCTAATGTACATATAAATATATTTTTGATAAGAAAAATATGCATACAACAATTCACTTCAAGTTTTCATTATTAAAATCTTTTCATTTTACCTGCATAATAAAGCAACGTTGTTTTTTTTTGTATTTTAATAAATAACGAAATTCTTGAAAATAAACAATTCGTATTTTATGAAGAGTTGAGAAAATTGAATCATACAGTAGAATACAAATTATTTGAGTTAAACAGCAAATCTATAAATGATTGGAAACTTTTTTTTTATTAAAAAATGTTTATTTGTGGAAACTTTTGAAGTCCAGATTTACACTTAAAACGCGACATTAACTAAATTCTCGGAATAAATTTACTCCAGCATAGTTTCTTAATGTTCCCAAAATTTAGTAAATCTTTCTATATTTTATGTATAGATGTTTGTCTATCCACACAAAGAAAAATCAGGAATTTTTCGTATTTTTCAAGAAAATTGTATTTGAATATTGGATTTCAAAAAAATTCTGTAATTCTCTTGTGTTTATGGTTAGAGTTGTCAAATATTCGTATATTTCAAAAACCGGTTTTCGAATACTTCGAAAAACCGCCTTTTGAAAAAATCGGTTTTTCGGTTTTGTAACTAAAAACCGGTTTCGAATAATCGGTTTTTCGGTTTTTTTTAATTATTTATTTAACAAAAAAAGTTAAACAAAATAATAAAAATGGAAAACAAACCAAGCATGTCCGTCTGTATAAAACACGATTCAGTTCAAAATAAAAATGTCTCATGGTCATAGGCCGGCTACGTTCGTAAATGGACAAAATCGGACATGGGGGAAAAAGTTCCCCCTCGAAAAACGACACTTTTTAACATGTTTTTTGTATTTTTGTGAAACAAAAAGAAATATTTTATGGTAGAAGAAGTTCAAAGTTTATCACTTGGACCTAGGAGATTAAAAAAAAATATTTTTTTTCGGCTAGTCCCCTTTTGTGGGCGCGTATATAAAAAATAGTTTAAGTAATGATAAAATTGTATTACTATAGCACCAAAAGCATTATAAATCAACTTGAAAACATTTACCGCGAATACCAAGGTGTCCCCCAATGTCACATTCCAAGCAACGGGGAATGGGACATTATAAAACGCACCTGCAAAATTTTTATTTTTTGCATCTTGGAGGGTATAATAATACTGAAAAAACACATTCACTAATCGTTGAGGTTAAGTTATGGGTGTTACAAGTTTTTTTTTTTTTATTTATTGAATCTTCACTTTAATTCCGTGAACTAACAATAAGTGTTAAAATCTTATATCTATATATTCTTAATATTAAGTCCAGCCAGTGCCAGACAAAATTTAATTTTCTCATATATTTCTTAAATTTATTTGTTTATTTTGTGTTACAAGTTGCCAACCTTATTAGGGTTTTTCTATTGGAATTACGATAAATTTAAATTTTTTTTTTAAAGCTAACGAAATTTACTTGAAAAAAGCAAGTACCATACGCCCATTACATTTCAGTAATGCCTTGTAAAGCAGATCTAATTTGGAAGATCTTTTAGATAATGTATCTATGTAGCATCTAGTAAAATCCTCTTTCAATTCGTAATTTTAAATTTCTCTAAGGTATAATTAAACTGTTCTTCAAAGTTTTGAGATGGCTACTAAAAAACGACACAAAAAAAAATATATAAAAAAGTCGATTATTCGAGACCAAAAAATCGGTTTCTCGAATACTTCGAAAACCGGCCTTTTTTAAAAACCGGTTTTAAAAAACCGGAAAAATAGAAAAAAATCGATTTTTCGAATACTTCGGAAATCGGTTTTGACAACTCTAGTTTATGGTGTCAACACTGCGGAAGAGTAACGATTATTTGCGAAGCCAATGAATTTTCGTTACTCATACGCGGTGTTGACACACCACAACGCAAAACCAACGAAATTCCGTTACTCATACGCATTGTTGACACAATAAAATACAAGAGAATTACAGAATTTTTATAAAATCCCATATTCAAAAGCGATTTTCTCGAAAAATTAGAAAAATTAACTTCTATTTTTTTTTTTGGATAGACAAACATCATAACTTAAAAAAAAAATATAGCCGGATTTTTGATAAATTGACTCTATTTTCACAAAATTAAAAATTTCAGAACGGGTATGCACTAAAAAGTTTTTAGTGCAAACTATAAAAATTGTGCCTTTTTAACATTTTTGAATTTTTTTGTTAGCTAAAGGGCAGTTTACACGTTAACTACCCTTGACCACCCTTATCTACTATTTCCCAGTATTTCCAGTATTGGTGAGTATACGGTTTGCCGGGTTTAAATAATTTTGTATGAAAAATTATTTGAATTTGACAATTGCTATCCTCCAATTCTGGGAAATAGTAGATAAGGGTAGTCAAGGGTACACAGAAAAAAATAAAAAAAAATTTTGAGTAAATTTTTAATACTATTGAGTAAAAAATTACTCAATTTTCCACCAGTAAACGATTTAATAGTATTGAGTAAACTTTTAATAAAAAATTATTAAATGCTTAATAAAAAATTTGAGTAAATTATTAATTCACACAATTAAATCTTTACTCAAAATTTTTTAATATTTTTAAGTAACTTTTTAATTGTGTCAAGTAAAAATTTACTCAAAATGTATCAAATTATTTTTTTAAAAAGTTTAAAAAGTTTCTAATTTTTTTTTTCCAAAAAAATTGCTTTTACAAACTTTACCAAATATACTTATGTCTTCAAGACAAAGTAAAATTTTATAAAGATGATTTCAAACTTTCATATACATATACAAAAAACAATAAACTAAATGAGAATTCAAAACACCAAGAGAAAAAAAATAAATAAAAAAAAAATATTAAATTTGTATTTAATTATTTACTCAAATTTTATTTTCAATTTTTGAGTAAATTTTTAATTGCGTCAATTAAAAAATTACTCAATTTTTTTTTTAAAAATTAAACAAGTGATTACTCAAATTTGTTTCCTCCATATTTTTTTCTGTGTAGTTAACGTGTAAATCAAGCTTAATTAACAAACAAAAATCATTTCGATCAGACAATTTTTTGATCTCGAAAAAAAAAATTGTTAGGCCTGTCTGTCTAACATGCAAATTAATAATGTTTTCAAAAAAAAATCATAAAAAAAGAAAAAAAAAAAAGGTTAAACTAAGATGTTACACAAAATATGACCTAAAAACATGCATTTATAGCAGAATAATAGCAAAATATGCATTTTGAGCAAAATTATGCACCAATGAATCGATGTCATTTTAACAAAATCTTTAATTTGTAAAGATATTTGGTTTATGCTGTTCTAAGATACTTTGAGATTTCTGCCGGATTTCGTTCAAAAGTTAGAAAATTTTATTGGGAGTTCGAATAAAACAAATATGAATAACATTAACTTTTCCAATATTAAAAAATTGTACGGTTTTCAGGGCTTGGTACACGAAAATTGAAAATGCAAATATCTCAAGACGGCGATTTGATATAACTTTACGTACATCTATTTTTGGGACCCTGGTACCAAAAAGCACTTTTATAAATGTTTTTGACGCGCTGAGTCCAAATAAGACCTTTGAGCTGGCATATTGCTATTATGTTTCAAGAAATCTGCACATACATATTCAAAAAACACAGAAATTGCATTTTTGCAATTCACACATTTATGTGCAGATATCTCGAAAACTAATATCGATATGCCAGTTCAAAGGACTCAGCACGTCAAAAACATTCAGAAACGTGAACTTTGGTACCAGAGTCTAAAAGACAAAAAAAAAATATTTTTTTTTCTAAGGTAATTTACACCGTTTTTTCTTATCTGTCACTATCATTCTATTAATATTAAAAGTTCCATTGTAGTCTTTATTCTAAAAATGTAATCTTCAGTACACACAGAAAATAGATTCAGTTGTTGCAACTGAACTGTTTGCCAACTGAATTTTTGCGGTTGCACCAACTATCACAATATTCAGTTGCCTCTACTGCCAATTCAGTTGTCTCTACCGGTAAATATCTACCATAAGAACCGAATATTTTTATGTTAAAATGGACATTGGTTATAGTGATCGAATTTTAAAAAGCGTTATACAGTTGTACCAATCAATATTTTTTTAAACTGTTTCTTTTGAAATAAAAATTTTTAATAGTTTTCTCTAGCAATTTTACAAATTTATTTGATTGTAAAAATTTTATAATTTAAAAAGTGAAATAAATACATACAATAGAAAAAATAAATTAAAACTGATAATTCTGATAGAAAAAATTTAACATCTAAGAATTTTTCTAAAAAAAAATTGTCTCAGAATCTCTTAAGAAAACATGCCAATGAAAAAATCAAAAAAAATATGTCAGACTTCTATAATTTTTTTATGGAAACATATCTCAGAATTCTAGAATTTTTTATTATAAAAAATAGAAAAGTCTCAAATTCTGAAATTTTTCTTATATAAATTTTTTTTTAGATTTTTAGTAATTTTTCTTATAGAAAATGTCTCCGATTCTGAGAATAGTTTTGGATGAACCTTTCTTAATTTCAATATTCTGGCATTTACAAACCTTATATTTGTTACCACTCTCTGGACACTTTGGACTCTAAGGATTTCTTGGAAACTGTTCCAAAGTTTTTTATAGTTGGCTCAAAAACGATTTTATTGTCGACTTCTGGGTAAAACATAATTTTTAGCATCTGCACTAAAGTTGCGTGTGCAAATACCTGAAATAAGATTTATTTATTTAAATTGATTGCATTTCGCTAGTGGTATCAACTTACCGTCAAAATTTGTAACACTTTTTACGAAATTTTACATGAATTTGATTTAAAAACTTAAAAAACGTCTGAACACAATCACACTTTTGTTTTAAATGATTATAGTAATTTAATTTTTTTTTTTACGTAAAACATTTTATAATTGAAATGAAATCCTAACGACCAATTATTAGTTAAGAGTACCAATACAAATTTATAATTTAGTCACATTTTTCAAAAATAAAAAATTATTGAAAATTTGGTTAAGTTAACCAACATTTTCAGTTGTGGATACTATTACCTAACGTTTTTGGAATTTATTAGTTTAAACAAATGATTATTGGTCGAGAGGGAAAATAAAGACTAAAAGAAACGGTTGTACTTACTAAATATTTTTCAAAAACTTTATTAGTTTTTAGTTTGGGTATATAAACCAAATTATTAGTTGTTGATACATCCATTCGGTCACGATTGAAAATTAATTATTACTACTGTTATTTATTTGTTATGGTGATAAAAAATTTACAATAACAACTAAAAATGTATAAGATTTATCAAAATTCCGTTTTCATAATGGAATTCCAACTAAACATTTCTCTGTGTGTAGTATAGGTGATCCTTAATAACATATATTTCTTCCAAAATTTTAAAACTATCTTCTTTTTTCAGATAGAGCTCTCCAAAAATTAAGGCTAAAAAAATTATGAAAAAAATTAAATTTGTCATTAGCACTTTTTGAGATACACTCAAAAAATTATGTCATTAACAGTTTGTAGTTAATAATAAAAGTTTTACGTTTTTTTTAAAAGAAAAAACATTTGTTTAATGTTCAGTTTTTTTAAATGACTATTTCTGTTCTTAGTTTCAAAAGTAACAAGATGAAAATAAAGACTTTTATTAGCGCTCAATTTTTAAAGTCATCTACTTTTGTCCCGTAAGTAAAAATAAATGATTCTTCTTTAATTTTTAATGATTTGTGAAAGTTATTTTTTTTTTTTTAATTTTTGGTATTTTTTTAGAAGATATCATTAGTTTTTACCATTTGTGTGGGTTTTTTTTTTGTAAAAAAAAACATGTTTGTATCGAGTGACTTTGGCACGATGTGTAGAGTGTCCCCAAAATTTTATAAGGGGAAGCACCTTCCTCCTGGTCGGATTTCGTCCATTAAAGAACTTTACCAGCACATGAACACAAGATAGTCGAGCATCATAGAATGTCTTATAATCAATTTTGCTCATGTACAATATTTACAGCTCTTTTGGTTTGGACTGCATCTTACCTTTCACAAACAGAATGGTCTGATTTTGTGCATTAATAAAATTTACAGCTGTTTTGGTTTGAACTTTAGAAAGTTTTACACTCAAAAAATTATGTCATTAACTGTTTGTAGTTTATTTAAAAAGTTTTACGTTTTGTCGTTTTAAAAAAAAAAAACTTTTGTAAATGTTCAGTTTTTTTAAATGACTATTTCTGTTCTTAGTTTCAAAAATAACAACATGAAAAATAAAGACTTTCATTATCGTTCAATTTTTAAAGTCATTAATTTTTGTTTTTAAAGTCATTTACTTGTGTTCTTCTTTAATTTACTGATGTGTGTAAGTTGTTTTTTTTTTTTGTAATTTTTGGCATTTTTTAAGGAGATATCATTAGTTTTTACCACTTGTGTGGGTTATTTTTTTGTAGAAAAAAAATTCAAAAAATTATTTATTGAAATATAAAAACATGTTTGTATCAAGTGTGTAGAGTGTCTGGCTATAATGTAGTTTATTGCGGGATCCTTTCTCCTGCTCCGATTTCGTCCATTATAAAACTTTACCAGCAGATGAACACAACACAGTCGAGCATCATAGAATGTCTAATAATCAATTTTGCTCATGTACAATATTTACAGCTCTTTTGGTTTGGATTGCATCTTACCTTTCACAAAAGAGTGGTCGTATTTTGCGCATTAATAAAATTTACAGTTCTTTTGTTTGGAACTGAATCTAAAAAAAGTTATGTCATTACCTGTTTGTAGTTTATTTGAAAAGTTTTACGTTTTGTAGTTTTTCAAAGAAAACCCCATTTGTGCAATGTCCAGTTTTTTTTTTAAATGACTATTTCTGTTCTTTGTTTCAAAAATAACAACATAAAAATAAAGCCTATTATTAGCATTCAATTTTTAAAGTCATTTATTTTTGTTCTGGAAGTAAAAATAAGTGATATTTCTTTAATTTTTAATGATTTGTGTACGTTATTTTTTTAAATTGTTGGCATTTTTAAAGAGAAGTCATTAGTTTTTACCACTTGTGTGGGTTATTTTTTTGTAAAAAAAAATTCAAAAAATTATTTATAAAAATATTAAATCATGTTTGTATCAAGTGACTTTGGCACGATGTGTAAAGTGTCTGGCTAGAAGTAGTTGATTGCGGGATCGATTCCCCAAAATTTTTTAAGGGCAAGCTCCTTTCTCCTGCTCCGATTTTGTCCATTATAGAACTTTTTCAGCAGATGAACACAACACAGTCGAGCATCATAGAATGTCTTATAATCAATTTTGCTCATGTACAATATTTACAGCTCTTTTTGTTTAAACTGTATCTTACCTTTCACAAACATAGTGGTCTGATTTTGCGAATTAATAAAATTTTCAGCTCTTCTGATTTGAACTGAATCTGGCGCACCTTAGAAAATTCTACACTCAAAAAATTATTTCATTAACAGTTTGTAGTTTATTTAAAAAGTTTTACATTTTGTCGTTTTTAAAAGAAAACCCATTTGTTTAATGTTCAGTTTTTTCAAATAACTATTTCTGTTCTTTGTTTCAAAAATAACAACATAAAAAACAAAGACTTTTTTAAGTAATTTATTTTTATTCTGGAAGTAAAAATAAGTTATATTTCTTTAATTTTTGATGATTTGTGTACGTTTTTTTTTTTTTTTTTAATTATAGGCATTTTTTAAAGAGGAGTCATTAGTTTTTACCTACTTGTGTTGGTTATTTTTTTGTACACAGAGAAAACAGTTTAATTGTGCCAGCCGAATTTGGAGCCAACTGCATGGTTTAATTACAACAACCAAAATTTTCGGTTACGATTACCGAAATTTATTTGAAACAACAGAAGTTAAATTTTCAAAACAAGTTTTGGTTATCGCAACCGAAAATTTCGGTTATTGTAATTAATCTACGCAGTTGGCTCTAAATTCGGCTGGCACAACTAAACTGTTCTCTCTGTGTAGACAAAAAATTCCAAAAAATATTTATAGATATATGAAATCATGCTTGTCATGCTTAATTTTTAATGTTTTCGTAGCTTATTTTTTTTTCGAATTTGTTGGTACAAAAAAACAAGTGGAAAGTTAAATTCGGCTTGGCCGAATCTATGAATACCCTCCACAATATTTACCAAGGTAGAGATAAACAAGTAAAAAAGTTAAATTCGGCCTTGCCGAATGTAGTGATACCCTCCACAATTTCAAAAAGATTATTGCAAAAAACTTTATTTAAAAGGAAATTACTTTTGAAAGAAAAAAAAAATTTTTGAAAAAAAAATTTCAGCGAAAAAAAATTTTGGTCAAAAAAAATCCGCGATTTTTTTTCTTTTTTTGTCAAAAATATGTTCGTACTTGTTTAAATATCATTTGGTATTCAATTATGTTCACATATGTCAACCAGAAGCCGAATTAAAGCATTTTGTATTTTTAGGTTATGTTGAATGTCCTGAAATTGTTGAGGTGTGCTTACATTTTCGTTCATAACTTTTGAACCGCTGAACCGATATCGCTCAAATGCAATACCAAACTTCTCGGGAGAACTTCCAATAAATATGTTAAGTTTCAGTCATCTCTGTGCAATATTTTGTCCGTGACAGCATTTTCCACAGACAGACAGACGGAGACGGACATCGCTAGAATGTCTTAAAATCGATCGGGTATCATGAATATATATGGGGCATTGCATGTCAAATCGGACACTTATAAATTTTTTTTTTTTTAGATTTTCCCAATGTGTTTACAGTTTTTAGTACCCTTCGAAATTTCCTTCGTGGTAAATTTTCATTGATGACCCGTTCAAAAGATATCGAATTTTAAAAAATTGGTAGTTTGTTCCTTTACTCAAACTTCTTTTACTCATAACTTCTTCAATAATGGTCCAAATTTCAATTTTTTTTTTTCAAAATTTTTGTTTTTTTACGTAGTTTTTAAAAAAAAATCCTAAAAAATTCTTAAAAGCTTTCTAATATGCGATTTTAAGTTTTGTACAAATAAGTGATAATGAATAGGTAGTGCGTAATTTTTGCAGAAAAATTTTTTAACAAATGTTTTTTTTTTTTAAATTTATTTTTTTATTTTCTTTGAAGACCTTGCATACCCGACTTATCTTAAGTTAAGGTCAACATGCTTTAAAAAAAAAAAATTCAGTGTATGTTAAAAAGGTTTATAATTCCGTAAATAGGAACATTAGCAGTTCTTAACAAGAGTGAGTTCATAACAAAATAAAACAAGTAGAAAAATTAAGTTCGACTTGGTCGAATCTATGAATACCCTCCACAATGTCATCTTATAGTAATTTTCTAAAAAAATTTAAAAAAATTGCATCATAAATTTTTTATTAGAAATATATTATTTTGAGTAAAACTTTTTTTAATCAACCAATTTTTTTGAGTGTAAAATTTTTTTGACTGTCAGCATTTTTTGAGTGTAGAATTTCATTAAAAAAAATTATGTATACATTTTTTTTGAGTGTAACATTTTTTTTAGTGTAAATATTTTTTTTAGTGTACAATTTCTTTGAGTAACAAAATTACTTTGTAAAATATTTTTGTTGTTTTATACCTATATGCAATACAAAAAAAAATATTTCACATATTTCACTATTTTTATTTTACTTCATTTGATTTTTTTTCCAAAAATTCTTACTATACACCGTTACATACAGTTACAAAAACAATAACAAATATTTACTTGTCTAACAACTAAACTGCACCCCACGACAAGAAAACAAACAACAACAAGTTTTACAAAACTGGTATTTCACCATGCTTTTAAAACTTGTTTAACGAGTTTTCAACAGTTTAAGGTGAAACAAATCTGAAATTCAATGCTTTGCTTATAACTTTTGAACCACTGAACCGATTTTGCTCAAATTCAAAACCAAACAGCCTTGGGGAACGACAAATATATATGCTAAGCTTCAGCCCCCTCAGAATTGTCTTTCGAAAGTTATAGTGGTTTTAATCTTGTAAATTCGAAAAATACCCATGCCGAAATTTACTCTTTTGCTCATAACTTTTGAACTACTGGACCGATTTCGCTGGATTGCAATACCAACCTGACCCGGTAAATGGAGAATATATATGTCAAACTTCAGGAGCCTCCGTAAAGTCTTTCAAAAGTTAGCGTGTTTTCAACGGACAGACAGACAGACAGACGGACGGACGGACGGACGGACGGACGGACGGACGGACGGACATCGCTAGATCGACTTAAAATCGATCAAGGATCATGAATATATATACTTTATGGGGTTCTAGACCAATATTTCGATGTGTTACAAACGGAATGACAAACTTATATATACCCTCTATCACTAGAGTGGAGGGTATAATTAAAGTGGCGTTATTTTTTAATGTTCAATGTTATTTATTTTAGAAAATTTTATTAATAGTAAAAAATAAATGTTGATATGTGTTAAGACAAATTAATAATTCCTGGGATGGTTTTCAAATGTTTTATCACTTGTTTTAAATATGTTTTTCATTTGTTTCTGTCTACAAAAGAATTTAAGTGTCCAATTATTTTTTTTTTTTAAATAAAATAAACCAAAACGAAAAATTTTAACTAATTTTTCCTAAAATTTAGTTAATTTTATAATTTTTTTTAATTCTTAGTGAATTCGCCAAATCAAAGATTACAACTGAAATCATCCAATCGCTATTATACAGTAATTTACTACTTACTCTCAAAAAATAAAATATGAAATATTATAAAAAAACAACAAACACTAACTTAAGGCTATATTCATCTACTATATTCAAATTGCTATTTTTATTTGATGATAAAAAATGTTCAACATAATATCTGTAATGTTGTTCATAACATGGTGGAACCTATACGAAAAGAAAATAAACTTGAAACATGCCTTAACAAAAAATGCATATTAAAAAGGAATAGAATAACGCCTCTAGCAAATATATGGAATATATACTAGGATTATAACTTTTTGCATTTTTTTTTTTTTAATAAACAATTTTCATCCCCAAAATCTTGTAAGGCATTGAGTAAAACTAAGTAAGAACTATTATTTTACTTTTTCGCGATCATAAAAATAATTGGATTTCTCACTCTCTTTTAACAAAAAAAAAAACGCAAAAATTTAGGGTAACAAAATATGTTTTTACTTGTAAAAATACTTTTCCGTATCCACATCAACAAGTAAACATATTAAGTTACAGGCGTAAACGCCATTTTAACAGGCAGAGAATTTGACATGATTTGTATAATTTGCGAAAAATGCAATGACTTATCGAATTGTTAAAAATTTTGTTTCAAAATGGTGGTAAAAATTTTTGTATAAGACGGTATTACAAAAAAATTCTATATTTTTGGTGAGTGAAGTTGATTTAAAATCGCAAAAAATTAAATGTTCTCTCTTACACGAATCTGCGGATGGACGATGTCTCAAAAAAAGTTATAATCCTAACATTAACACTTGATATATGATCGACACGACACACATATTTTTTTTTAATTTTGAGGTTAAAAAATTGTTTCTAGATAACTACACACACAAAAATTAATTGGCTTAAAATTTTTCAATTAAATCTATTGATCAACAAAATTAAAATGAGTCAATCAATGTTTTGACTAAGATTTTTGTTATTTGCTTTAACTTTCGAATTACAAATTTTCAACATACCAGATTTTTTTCGCTTTAATTTGTTTGAATAGATTAATTCAAAAATATACAAAATAATCTGGGTATACTTTTTTTATTATTGGCAACATATAAGAGCAAAAATTATCAATTTTTTGATAATTTTGTCATAAATTTACAATTCATCTGTTAAATCAATCATTATTTTGATTGACTATAAATAATAAATAGATTAATTTTATGATCAAAATCGGGAAAATGTTTGATTGAAAAAATTTTCAATCAATCACCTACAATTTGATGATTGGTATAACAATTTTTTTAATTGGTGGAATTTCAAACAAAAAATTAATTGAATCCGCATTTTTGTTGATTGAAATCTGTGCACCAAAAAAAACCATGCAGCATTTTACAAACCCAGTTGGAAAATGTGTCACTGAGGAAATTTCCACAGTGATTCCTTAAGGAAATCACAATTTGTCTTCAGGTTCTGACAAATCATAGGAAATCCTTGATGACATGTCCTAACATTGTTCCCTATTAATGTTTGCTTTAAGAGTGTGGGCAATTTCTCTAAGACGTCGAAAGGGAAATGTCTTTAGAATAGTAGTGTAATAAATTAGAATTTTAAGTCTGTACAACTCTTCAATTTTTAAGAAAAAGGTGGCAATATTATCGATTTATTTAAAATAAAATCAAATTCTAACAAGTAGTATAAAAGTAATAAATATACAAAAAAAAATTTAAATAAATTTTAAACAAGTAGTTAGGTGTGTGACCAATAAACAGGTGGTTCCAGGTTCAAATCCAGTTGGGACTAAAAATGGCGAAACATTTTTTCAAAATATGAGAAAGATAATTTATAAAGGAAAATAGATAAAAGAAAGAACTAAAGAATAAATTATTTTTTTTTTGCATTTTCGTATGACCTACGTCAGACATTTTCCCAAAGAAGTCTTAGGTGACATGTTCGCAGAAGGTTGGCATACCCTGACTACTGCTGATTTTGAGTGAGGACTTATTGAAAATTTATATGAGACTGTCCTCAATTTAGTACATGAAGGTGTCTTATGGATGTCAGCAGTGAATCTGACATGTCACCGCGCCGTCACTGGGGATGGCTCGAGGACGCTGCAACCTGGGTTTTTGATTGAAGAAGAACATAGTGTTTTCCAAAGATTAAATTAAATGTTGTTTTAACCTAGACCATGGTTTATGTAGCCACTTCTACGTCATCAGTAATTCAGTTAATTACATTTAAATTATTATTTGATACTTGAGAGAAACATTTATATATGTTTTTTTATCCAGACTAGCCTCCTGTGAGAATTGAACCCATGTCTAAAACACTCATGATTTATAAACCGCCGCCTTACTACTTAGGCCACTGTCGGTGTAAAAAAATCAGTGGCGAAACGAAGTTTGTTCGACTCACAGAAGGTTTTTGTGTGTGAAAACATTTGTTATAAATTTTATAATATAAAATTTTAACGGAATTATAAGGTTGTTTTAACTGAAATTTTCGATTGTTGTTACTTAACTCGGATGCATCAGCTGCATTCTGAGTTTGCTTAAATTATAAACTTGTTGTACTGCTCAAGAAATGTTTCCTTTTGTAGTTGTGTCAGATCAACATTTTTCTTAATTAAAATGTTCAGACAATGAAATATATTTTCTTATTGTTTTTAACTAAAATTGACAGATTTTTAGACTTTTCCTATGCAAAAAATTCTACACAGAAAAAAATAAAAAAGGAATTGAGTAAATTTTCAATACTATTGATTAAAAAATTACTCAATTTTGCACCAGTAAACGATTTAATAGTATTGACTTAACTTTTAATTAAAAACTAGTAAATGCTTACTAAAAAATTTTATTAAATTTTTAATAGTCACAATTAAAATTTTACTTAAAATTTTGTGATTTGTTTAATAACTTTTTAATTGTGTCAAGTAAAAATTTACTCAAAATTTATCAATTTATTTTTTTAAAAAGTTTAAAAAAGTTTCGCATTTTTTTTTCCAAAAAAAAAAATGTTTTTTCAAACTTTACCAAATATTCTGATTAATTTTTATTAAAAAATAAAAATTGTTTTATTCGACCTTTAAAATATTATATTTTGAGGATGTTTATTCTGGCTCGAGGTCATTATTTTCTTTACTAATTAAAACCATGATATTCACATAGCATAATTTTCAAGAAAATTATTGTTTTTGTTTCAAATTTATTTATGTTGGTCATTTTTGCAAGACTTAATCGACACGTGTTTCGGAATTTGTTAAGATTCCATTGTCAAGATTATTTAGCAAAAATAGAAACGATTCACTACAAAGTAGCAAACGAGTCTAATAACAAATCGTTTGTGCACAAACTAGAATATTAATACATATTCGCCTCTATTCACAATGAGAATTAGAAAGACGAAGAAATTGTACCATACTAATAAGGCAACGATTGTCAATAACCAACAAAAATATTTGAAACAATTTTACATACGATAGTCCATTGGACTACAACAATATGTTTTTGTGTTGTTGTTGTGAGAAATACACTATATTAGGGTTATTCATCACATGGCGTGCCAACCATTATGTTCAAATTCTGATTAATTTTTATTAAAAAATAAAAACTGTTTTATTCGACCTTTAAAATATTATATTTTGAGGATGTTTATACTGGCTCGAGGTCATTATTTTCTTTACTAATTAAAACCATGATATTCTCATAGCATAATTTTCAAGAAAATTATTTTTTTGTTTCAAATTTATTTATGTTGGTCATTTTTGCAAGACTTAATCGACACGTGTTTCAAAATTTGTCAAGATTCCATTGTCAAGATTATTTAGCAAAAATATAAACAATTCACTACAAAGTAGCAAACGAGTCTAATGACAAATCGTTTGTACACAAACTAGAATATTAATACATATTCGCCTCTATTCACAATGAGAATTAGAAAGACGAAGAAATTGTACCAGACTAATAAGGCAACGATTGTCAATAACCAACAAAAATATTTGAAACAATTTTACATACGATAGTCCATTGGACTACAACAATATGTTTTTTGTGTTGTTGTTGTGAGAAATACACTATATTAGGGTTATTCATCACATGGCGTGCCAACAATTATGTTCAAATTCTGATTAATTTTTATTAAAAATAAAATATTTAGTATTTTAAAGGTCGAATAAAACAATTTTTATTTTTTAATAAAAATTAATCAGAATTTGAACATAATGGTTTGCACGCCATGTGATGAATAACCCTAATATAGTGTATTTCTCAAAACAACAACACAAAAAACACATTGTTGTAGTCCAATGGACTATCGTATGTAAAATTGTTTCAAATATTTTTGTTGGTTATTGACAATCGTTGCCTTATTAGTATGGTACAATTTCTTCGTCTTTCTAATTCTCATTTACCAAATATATTTATGTCTAAGGGTCGCACCAGAATCAAACTGCGTAGCGCAAGACGTAAAAACAAATACAAACACATCAAATTTGAAATTTGTTTGAGTAAGGTACTTCACATTTAAATATTAAAAACAAAAATTATTTGTCGTTACACCTTACGCGACGTAAATTTCATAAAAATGATTTTAAACGTTCATATACACATAAAAAAAACTACAAACTAAATGAGAATTCAAAACACCAAGTGAATAAAAAAATAAAAAAAAAAAAATATTAATTTTGTATTAAATAATTTACTAAATTTTTTTTTTAATTATTGAATAAATTTTTAATTGCGTCAATTTAAAAATTACTCAAATTTGTTTTAAAATTTTGAACAAGTGATTACTTAAATTGTTTTTCTCAATATTATTTTCTATGTTGATTTAGATAAACATTTCTTTCAGAAATATTCTAAACTAAACTAAACCTTAAATAGAAAATGTTTGTAATTTTTAAATATTTTTTATACCCCATTTTTATAATAAAACTCCAACAAAATTTATGATCTATTGTTCTGTTTGTTTTTTAATAATATACTTTCAAAATATACAACAGGATGTGCTTATAAATATTTAATATTTCCTGTATAATTTCTACAAAATTTTTATTATTTTTTTTTTTTTTTTTGTTAAAAAAAAAACCTCCACCATATTAATGGTTCCATTCATAACCCCATACAGTTACATGCAATTTGCCAATTTACTTTATAAATTCTTATTTTCTTTGCAATTTTCAAGAGTTTTCCTATTCATTGAATATCATTTGTTATGAATACATGCAATGCAATGCATTTTTTCATTCTTTTATTTTTAACTAAAGAATAAGTAAAATTCAACAAATTGTTAAAAAAAAAAAAAGAAACGAAAAAGAAATGGAAACTTTAATAATAGTTTTAGTTAGCATCCTGTGCACTAAGAAATTTTGTAATGACATTATTTTGCATTTGTATTGCCATTATATGAGGAAATATTTTTCAGTTCGTTTATTTGCGTTGTTTTTAAATATATATCTACATTTTTCAGTTCGTTTATTTGCGTTGTTTTTAAATATATATTTACATAGGGTTTTAAAATTGTAGGAGTTTTATAGAGTTTCTTTGGAGGAAATCAAACAAGTTTTTGTTTTTTTACATGATGAGTTAAAATGTCTATACATTATCAGGCGAGGATCCAGATGGTCTGAGGAATGGGATTTCACAACCAACATTTTTTTTCTGTATGAAGAATGTACAAGAATCTTATAAATTTTCTGTATTAAAAAGCCCTCACCAACGGAGAATTTTTTCTTAAAAAAATTTTTTTGAATCTGTGAAGAATTTTTCTGCAAAAAAAAATTAAAACCCGATAACTTTTCTACAGGAAAAACGTTTCAGAATCTGAGTTTTTTAAAGGGAAATTAGTTCTTTGATATTATGTACTTTACCACATTTACTAAAATTTCTTATAAAACGGTTTAAAATTTAAATATGTTTGAGTGCTAAAGTGGCACAAGTAATGACTTTTTTCGAATTTTGTCGATCGGGAAAATTATGGTTCGTTTTGGTGTAAAAACTCTATGTTTAAATTTTAAGCCAAATCGTAAAAAAATTAACACGTGCCATTGGTGGGTTAAAGTTTTACCCTAAAAAAATTGTTTCACCATAGAAACCAAGATTTTTTTTCTATTTTTTAATTTTTTTTTTAATTATTATTTAACTTGATTAGCTTATTAACTACTTTTTCATTTTGGTGGGATAAACCCTTCCGCTTTAAAATTTACTTCGAAAAAAAAAAATTATGCTGTGGCGTGCGTTTGGCCCATATAACGAAGGGACAAAAATAGAAGGAGTAGTTAGATATTTTCGGAATTTTGAAATGGGGTCTATGGGACAACGCACTGTGCGTGGGTCCTCTATTTTTTTTTTTTTTTTTTTGACAAGTAATGATTTTACTTAGATGTTGCTTTTAAAGACACATATTCACAAAAAAAAATATTATTCCTTTCTGTGACATTTTTAACGTTTTCTATGTATCAAACAACAGCGAAAAATGCGTTTTTTACAATTTTTCAAATTTTATGTATTATTTAAAAAAATTACTTATGTCGAATTATCAGGGACGAAAAAAAAATGATTTCGAAATTGACCCTGTTTAAGTTTAAATTAGCATAACATTAACAAAAATTAATATATTTCAAAAAATAGCCACGATAATACTCAACATTTTAAAATCAGCTGCAACGGTCAAAGTTGGAAAAAATTGCGTATTTTAAAATTCATGTCCTAATTTTTTAACCAAACCCGGCTTAAAAATTCGGAAATTTTTCATATTAAAAAAATGTTTAAAAATATCCAAAACCCCAATTTTGGTCCACATATGGGCAAGGCCACCGTCAGTAACGTCACGCTCGTTTACATATTTTGGTCAATATCTTTATAAAATACAATTATTTCTCCCAACTTGAGAGCGGCAAATGAAATTTCTCGTCATAACTGTTGTTTCATACGCAGACAATTTTGCTGTATCTCGTTTTGTTGTGAAGTTATGGCCATTTTAAGGTGTCAGTAACGTCACCGGATTTTGGAAGTGTGTTTGGAGGTAACTGAACGTTTGTGTAAAAATGAGCGAATTGAAAGAGTTCATGTTTATTATTGCCCAGTATTTTAAAAAAGGAAAGATGCAAGATGATTTTTATCCAAAAGGTGGGCTTAATATTTTATGTTTTAATCAAGTAATTGACATAAACGCAGTGTCAGTAACGTTACGCAAAATGCCAGTAACGTCACACGTTCGAATTTCTTTACGATTTTCGGGTCTTTTTTTTTTCTTGGGTTAATAGAGGGACCCTACACGGCGAAAAAATCATAGTAAAGGAGTTTTAAGATGCAACCCTGGAGAGATATTAAGACAAAACCACTTATCGCACTTATCTCATAAAAAAATTGTAGTAAATCGGGCTTGCCCTTTAGAGCTGATTTTTGTATGATAGAGTGTTAGTTATTTAAATTATCCTTCAATGATGTGTATAGCTTGAGGGTTGAAATTGGGTTTTGACCAGTTTTGCATCAAATATTTCGCAAAAAAAAAAAGAAAAACAGAAATCAATTCGACATTTTTCGTACTAAATAGCCGGTAAAACTGAAAAGTAGGGAAAAATTACAAATTTTCATTTTAATGATACAAAACTGGTCAAAAACCAAAAACCCTCAAGCTATACACATCATTGAAGAGATAATTTAAATAACTAACACTCTATCATACAAAAATCAGCTCTGAAGGGAATGCCCGATTTACTACAATTTTTTTATGAGATAAGTCCGATAAGTGGTTTTGTCTTAATATCTCTCCAAAAATAATATCTCTCTTAAAACTCCTCCTCTAAGATTTGTTCGCCGTGTAGTGTCCCTCTATTAACCCAAGAAAAAAAATACCCGAAAATCGTAACGAAATTCGTACGTATGACGTTACTGACATATGTCATTTACTTGATTAAAACATAAAATATTAAGCCCACCTTTTGGATAAAAATCATCTTTCATCCTTCCTTTTTTTAAAATACATGAACTCTTTCAATTCGCTCATTTTTACACAAACGTTCAGTTACCTCCAAACACACTTCCAAAATCCGGTGACGTTACTGACAGCTTAAAATGGTCATAACTTCACAACAAACCGAGATACAGAAAACTTGTCTGCGAATGAAACAACAGTTATGACGAGAACTTTCATATGCCGCTCTCAAGTTGGGAGAAAAAATTGTATTTTATAAAGATAATGACCAAAATATGTAAACGAGCGTGACGTTACTGATGGTGGCCTTGCCCATTCGTCTTATTTGTTGCTTTCTTTTAGCTTTTCAACATAACGCTTGTCTCTTTGTGCACCAGAAATCCGAGTCTAGCAATTAAATACCAAATTATTAAGCAAAAAAGTAAAAAAACAAAAATAAAAAAAATCCGTCAGTAACGTCACACAATCTTATTTTGCAAAAATATCCTGCTATATGCAAATAATGCTTCATTTAAGCATTGATTATGAACGAACTTCAAAAAAACTAAAAAAAAACAGCTCATCCAACCTCTTTTCTAATTAGTTAATGCATAAAAAAACATTTTATAAAAATTTGTCAGTAACGTCACCATTTATTTGCGGCTGATTACTTTAAGCCCTAATTGGTCCAAAAACCAGGATTTGTACACAAATTTGCTTGCTCATCAATAGTTTGATTTATGTTCTATCCAAAAAAAGTAATTATCTGTCTAAAGCACAAAAAATAACAAAAAAATTTACCTTTTTCGTCGTCATTGATATATTTTCCAACTACGCCTGGAACGTGGCACTTATGAAGAGAATGTAAAATATCAAAGCAGACACAAATTTTGGACTGGCATACAGTGATGCCATATTCTATACATATTTGACATTTGAAATGTAAAAAATATTTTGGGCTTTGTGACAGAAAAAAAAATCTATGTGGTTTCATTTTTCGTGGCCTTGCCCATATGCTAAATTTTTAAACATAATAAAATATTTTTTTATAAAAATTGGTCTCAAAAGTTGAAAAATGCTATGTATGTTATCTAAAAATATTAAGAAAATATAAAAACGCGATTTTTTGTCTAAAAATGCAGATCAGCAATTTTGGCCCAAAGATCCGAGGGGGTTCCATTGCAAAGAAGTCAGAAAAAGCAAAAATAAATTTTTGTGGGCAAGTTACCGTGTTTTACCATTCTTCAATTTTATTTGATTCTACTCAATTCTAAATACGATTCTGCTGTAAATATGAGTGTGTATTAGTGAAATAAACGAATTTATCAAAGCAAACGAAGAAAAATCTTCATCCACGGGAATAAACTTTTTTACACCTCCGCACTTACCACTCATAGGATGTCTTCTATTAGTAGCCTTTGCACAGATCAGCATTTTTGGACCAAAATCATGTCATTATATTTTTTTTTAATATTTTTTACATACTTAACATTTTCCAACTTTAAAGACTAATTTGGTTACAGAATTATTTATATGTTCCAAAATCACCATCTGTGGAGCAAAATCGCGGTTTTCGAAATTTTTAAATATTTTTCCAATAAAGTATGCAAACTTTCCGAATATTTCCTAATCCAATATTCAGCTCAAACGTGGTCATGATTTGGCAGGTAGTATTACGACTTGAAATTCTAAAATTTAAATTTGACGGAACGCCCTAAGCAGTATTCATAGATTCAGCTCTTGTTTTTTATTTTTTTTTTAAATCTGCTGCATTAATTTAATACCCTTTAAGAAGGATTTCACTTTACATATACACAAACATGTATAAAATTTCAAAACCTACAGCTGAAAAACATTTAACTTAAACGCCAAAATTAAAAAAAAATAAATTACTTTAATGCCAAACCAACATTATCATCTTCATATAACTGACTATTTGATAGACATACCCTTTTCATCAACATTGCAATATAAATATTTGCTTATAGTTTGTAAGATTATAAAGTACTGTAAATATATATCGTCATCCAAAAAGCAAAACAACGTAACAATATTTTTTTCAAAATCAAGTTATTGATTGATTATGATGCATTTTATCCAATACAATGTATCCACAAATCTTTTTTTTTCTAACAATAATAAGTTTTATGACTGAAATTCCAAACTATAATATTTTGTACTTTCAAAATTTATTTGGTTCCCCTATCAAATTGTCAAAATTTGTAAAGTTTCTGATCTATCCGATCAAAAATGATGTACTTATAAACGCAATTCAAAAACAGCTTGACAAAATTTTTCAGTTCTACCTTAAAATCGAAAAAGTTTTTTTACATTTCTTTGCATTTAGGCTGACGATATGTACATATTTTTGCATGTAGGAGGATAAAAATTCACATTATGGTACAAGAGTAAAGCCTTAAGCCGTTGCTTAATTTTGTTTTTGGTTTAAAGAGAGAAAAAAAAAACGTTGCAACATATTAAAATTTTGTTTTCAGTTCACAACACATTCATTACAATTGTACTAAATCCTCAATGATAAAAAATACTCATGGTCACGCTAAGTGAACATTAAGGTGACTTGCAAAAAAGAGTTGTCCCGCTCCTTACTGTGAACCTTATCTTTTTAATTTTTTGATTTGTAGTTGCATATTTTTGCATATTTTGGTATTTTTAAGTTTTTACATTTTAAATTTTACATTTTAAACTATTGAACATTGACAAGATAGAGGGTTAATGTGTATAAAGAAAAGAACCGCCGTCAAAATTCAGTAAAGACATCTCTTAGCATTTATTACCTCAAAATTAGATTTAGGTAATACTTTTTTTTGTTGACTTATTCAAAACGCCTTTGATAAACAATTTAAAATTTCAGTGGGCCATAAAAAAAACGAGCTAAGTTTTCAAAACCCTTCGAAGGTTTTAATCAACTGTTGGTACATTTTTTTTGGTCCCATCTAAGATACAAAATCCTGTTGCACAGTGTAAGTAACTACTTATTAACATTTGTTTCGGATTAAAAACCCGATTACTAGTAATGCCAAATTTTGCTGGGTATTCAACGTTGGCATAACTTTGTACAAATTCGGTTTCGGTAAATATTTTTTTTTACGAAAATGTGTAAATTTTTGTGGTATTTTACATGAAGATATAGACTTAAGATATCTGTATGAAATAATCTTTGTTAAATTAAAGTTGAAAAGTGTTTTTGCTATGGACGATATTCGTGTTAGTTGGAGAGTTATCGGAATTTTTTCAAAGCACAATATTTTTTATATGATGACAATGAAATTTTTAAACGCTTATTGGCCGAAAAGCCGAAACACCCCAACCTAAATTTTTGTCTCTTTTATATATCTTTTAAGTTTCATGTAAATCGGTGTATAAAAGCCGGGGTACATCCCTTGTAGTTATTTTTTTGTATGCTATATCCACACAAAAATTAACCTACTGAACAGATATCCTGAAGTTATGGTGAAAAAATCGATGTGAAATTTATTATTCCCCATAATTTTACTTGAGCGATTTTGAAATAATGGTAACTTCCTTTGAAAAAGAAACAGTACAATTTTAACAAAGAAACGACGAGACAGACCGATAATAAAGCTCTGGCTAGGCTAGGCTAGTAACTATTTCAGCGCTATACGAAGCGTTCTATTACAATTTTAACAGCATTTTTAATTCTTTATGTACGTGAGGCAACTTAATATTATCATGGTTTGTACCTGGATATATATTAGTGTGTACCGAAATCGGGAAGTTTTGGAATTTCTTTAGAGCATACCTCTAGAACAATGCTCATTGAAGAGCCGATTACAGGAAAAACAATTTAAAGTTTTTGGAGGTCATCTTCAGGGCGCAACTAGTGCTTGAAGATTGCATCATATTTTTTCCTTAATGTATTAAAGCGCCGCAAAGTGCCACATTTGGCCAATCTAGCACGACAAAAATCAAAAAAAAAAGTTCCCCGATTTTCATGATATGTTTGTATGTATTATAGAACATTCCTAATAGCACGGAAATAATCATATAAGATCGATAATTCTGTTCGTTACTAACAGGTGGATGAATAAAGTTGCATCTTGTAAAATCCTGTAACTAGTGTACATTATTTCGCATAAATTAAGTCGAGTTTAAACTGTTGTAACTTTTGAACAAAAAGAGATATTTATCCACTCTTTTTTGGTAATTTTAAAGGATATTTAAACGCTTTAAGTCATGTCTTTTCTTTTTTTTTAAAATAAGTTTTTCTATTTTTCATTAAATTTTTAACAAAATACAAATTTTTGAAAAGAAAATTATATATTTATTTTTTTTGATGGAATAGAACTTTTGTGTTTGGTCCGTATTGGTCGCAGGACTTTTTCAGATATATTGACCAATATCCATAGTACTTATTTCAACGGCTAACTTTAGCGACCGTCTGCGACGCCGACTACAGTGGGGCGATATGTAAACCTAGTTTTTACATATTTTTTAAACATATTTTAAAAAAGTGGGCGTGGCAGTTGTCTGACCGCCCCCTTTTTTTGTGATATTATTTCTACAGTCATTGAGAGTATATATACCAAATTTAAAGAAATTATAACCAAAATTACAAATATTAAAAAAAGTGGGCGTGGCCTTTAACCGGCCTCCCATATTTTTCATAATGTTATTTTCGAAGCCAAAACGAACATTTATACCGAATTTCAAGTCAATATAATTTAAATTGGATTTTTGTCGTCCTAGATTGGCCAAATGTGGCACTGTGCGCCGGTTGCACCCTGAAGATGACCTACAATATCTCTAAAACTTTTTCCCCGTACTCAGCTCTTCAATAAGCACCGTTTAACTGGTATGTCCTAAAACTTTTAAATTTCGGGACATGCTTAAATATATGTACATATTTTCAGTGCAAAACCTAGTGTATGAACAAAGTTTTCTATCAATAATAAAATAAATAAACAACTAGTATAACATTCAACAACCAGAAATGTACAATTTCTGGATTTTTTTTTTTTTAAATGTCTTAATTTTTTTTTTTATATGTATACTTAATATGAACATGTACTTTTTTAATACTGGGTGTTACAACTTATTCGAAGTTAAAATATTCATGATTAATATTCAAGATTAAAATATCAACCCCTGACGCAAGTTGATAACAAGTACTCACAGTAGTAATTTAATCATACATTACTACCAGTGCACTAGTACAGACTAATACAGACTCAACATAAGTGGCAGGTTTCATAATTTTTTCAAATTTTTCTACGAATTTGGTTAGAAAGAGAAAGTTATTATAACGCGCCATAAGAAAAATAGATGTCAGATCGGTTTTTAAATTTTTTTTTTAATTTAAGTTCAACTTATAAACTTTTTTACAAACGTATTTTTTTTTTTGAGTGTATATTAGGGTTTCTGTTCGGGAAAAAATTCCCGGGAATTCCCGAGAAAATTTTTTCTTAAAATCCCGGGATTTTTTCATCGGGAAATTTCGGGAATTTGTCAATAACTTTTTTTAAAAAAATCTAATCAAATTACCTATTTTAATACCATTTTTTATGATTTATTGAAATAAAATTAAAAATAATTGCAGAAAAAATAGTTAGTATATGCCTTAGGTTGCATAAAAGTATTTTAAACAAACCAGCTTTCTAGCATAAAATTTTACAAAAGTTAAATTTTTTAACAGATGAATATTTAAATTTAAAGCTTGATATTTAAGTAATTCGAAAGTTTTTCGAAATGCATATTTAAAAATAAATGCTGATTATGATTGGTCAGTAGGGTGGATCGAATTTGGCTTTTTGGCGAATTTCGTTCCGGCTCACCGACAGATGTGTTGGAATAGACCTAAAAACAATGTGGTTAAATTTTCATGCAGATCGGTGGTCATCTTCCGCTGCCGAAATGACGTTGAAAATCCGCGATTTCTTAAAAAATAGAATTTATTTAAAACAAGTTAAAAAGTAAAATTCGGCCTTGCCGAATGTAGTGATACCCTCCACAATTTCAAAAAGATTATTGCAAAAAACATTATTTAAAAAATTACTTTTGAAAAAAAAAAAATTTTTGAAAAAAAAATTTCCGCGAAAAAAATTTTGGAAAAAAAATCCGCGATTTTTTTATTTTTTTGTCAAAAAATATGTTCGTACTTGTTTAAATACCATTTGGTGTTCAATTATGTTCACATATGCCAACCAGAAGCCGAATTAAAGCATTTTGTATTTTAAGGTTATGTTGAATGTACTGAAATTTTTGAGGTGTGCTTACATTTTCGTTCATAACTTTTGAACCGCTGAACCGATATCGCTCAAATGCAATACCAAACTTCTCGGGAGAACTTCCAATAAATATCTTAAGTTTCAGTCATCTCTGTGCAATATTTTGTCCGCGAGAGCATTTTCAACAGACAGACAGACGGACAGACGGACAGACGGACAGACGGACAGACGGACATCGCTAGAATGTCTTAAAATCGATCGGGCATCATGAATATATATGGGGCATTCCATGCCAAATCACTCACTTTTAGACCCGACCCCTTTCGATTTATTTTATTTTTGGATATGTTTTAGTATTTATTAAATGCAACTCGGAGACCAATTTTCAGCCTTTTATTTCAAGATGGTGTTGAGTAATCAATTTTTCAAATTGGCGATTTTCTCAAAAAAATTAAAAAAATGAAATTTTTAATTAATTTTGACCATTAAAAAATATAGATATTTTAAAAAAAGTTGGACAACGTTTTGTTGGTATTTAAATGTAGTTTTAGAAAAAAAATATGAAAAAATTATTCGAAGTAATTATCACTTTCTTTTTGACGTTTAAAAATTAAAATCGATTTTTTGAAAAAGTCCGAAACCTTCGATTTTTTTGTAAAAAACTATAAAAATTCTACTCTTAATTACGCAACTTTTAAGCCATAATTCGAGATGTGATCACAATTCTTTCTATTTTTTTTTTAATTTTTAAAATTGCACCTTTAATTTTTTGGCTCTGATTTATTTTATACTAGCTGTTTTGTACCCGGCGTTGCCCGGGTTGAAAAAATATTATTGTATAATGAATGAGTTTTTTATTAGCATACTGCTCAATGAGTTTTCACTGGGTTTATGGGTTGAGCGACTTTTTTTTGATTTCGCTTAGCGTCGGGGTTTAAAACAGTTACCATTTAGCGTAAATATTAGCACGACAAAATATTGGACGTTTGGGCATTTTTTTTTGGGTTCCTTTTTGACTTGAAAGGCGAAAAGCTCCGAACAAAGTGAAAAAACGTTTTATTTTTTACTGAAAATATTAGTTGTAAGTTGTTCATCGGTAAAAAAAAATGTTTCGAAATGTCAATTAATTTGTAGCGAAAATTTGACAGTCATAAGTGTGGTTATGTTTCGCGCATCAGTAAACAAAAAAAAAGCGTTATAATGGAACAGGTAGAAAAAACGTTCAGTACATTGCAAAAGGCGTGGCAGTTTACACCCCCTTGTCCGATCGCCCGTTAATGCAGACTAAAGTTCCCGCATCGGTTGTACTATCTGTGGAGAAAGTTTTGTTAAAATCTGTTTAGTCGTTTAAAGCTACGTTCACAATTTCAGAGTCAATCCAATCCGTGTCACAGATTGAAATGTTAACTGTGCAAAGTGCAGATTAGAATTCTGTCAGATTCTAAATGTCATTTTACTTACCCTTCTCAGAATTTCACAAAATCACAAAATTAAAATTGGCGCACTTAATTAATTTATTTAAATCTATTTTTTTTAAATATTTTTTTTATCAAAACTTTATAAAAAATATTTATATTTGTTTTGTTTTTTATATGTTTTTAATGAAATTATTAGATATGGAACTTTCACAGAGCTGTATTTTTTCTCTGTTAACGGTTAACAGAGCCTAACAGAGCAGATTGGAAATTCAGAGCAGTACATGTTTGACTCTGAAGTGAATTGAAAAATGTAGTCAAATTCAAAAATATGAAAGTGCAATAGGGAAAGGTATAAAATTTTCTACAGATTGGAGTACTCCAACATTGTTATTGCGGCTAAAGAGTGATTACAGAACAGGCAGAAAAACTATGGGATATAGTTCCGCATCTTATATGGCATATAGTTGCGAAACAGGAAAAAATATTTTTTAATTTAATAGAAAGGATGGCGGCATTTTAAGCTCCTTTGCCCGATTGCTTCGGTTAGTACTATATGTGGTGAAAATTTCATGAAAATCGGTTCAGCCGTTTTCCCCTGATTGAGGAACAGACATGTGTCTGTGATTATAGTTTTATCAAAATCGGGTTAGTCCTTTAAGCATGATTACGGAACATGATGAGAAAACTTTCAGTATAGTACAAAGGGAATTATAAATATATCGTCACCCAAAATGCAAAAGGCCCTAACT
Source organism: Pegoplata infirma (assembly GCA_963921195.1). Lineage (NCBI taxonomy): Eukaryota > Metazoa > Arthropoda > Insecta > Diptera > Anthomyiidae > Pegoplata > Pegoplata infirma. The sequence goes on from OY992537.1 coordinate 83,974,718, forward strand.
AACATTTTATTAATTTTACAGGAAAAGCAAAAAACAGTACTGAACGATATTTTAAATTTGTTAATAACTTTGTTGTTTTTTTATGAATTTGGCAAAAATTTTGTGTGGACGTTCTTTTAATAAATATGAATCAAAATAAATAAAAAAAATATTAAAAAAGTTGTTTGTTTAGTTAGGTCCATTGGCGATTGGCCAATACACGTGTTTTTTTAATTTTGGCTATAAAATCGGTAATTTTTATTATGCAGCCCTATGTTGATTAAATAATCCAGAACCAATAAAAAAAACTGATTTTAAATTTTTTGTTAGTTAGGCCTTTTGCATTTTAGGTGACGATATGCCGCTTTGTCAAAACGCGATCTATTGTGGCTCATAGTTTTTGCCTAGGTTAATACTGTCTGTTGTGAAAATATCATAAAAATCGGTTCAGCCGTTTAAGCGTGATTTCGGAAAAGGAAGAAATATCGGTTAATAAAATACAAAGGGGTGTAGCATTTTCCGCCCGTTTACCCAAAAGCGATCTATTGTGGTTCATAGTTTACTCCTCGGTCAGTACAATGTGTGGTAAAAATTTCATTAAAATTAGTTCAGCCGTTTATGCTTGAACACGAAACGGGCAGAAATAAATTTTATTTTAATACAAAGGGGCGTGGCATTTTACGCCCCATTTTTCCATCGCCCTCTATGGTGGCTCATAGTTTTCGCCTCGGTTAATACTATCTGTGGTGAAAATTTCATGAAAATCGGTTTAGCCGTTTAAGCGTAATTTCGGAAAAGGGAGAAATAACTTTCAATGCAATACAAAGGGGCGTGGCATTTTACGCCCCCTTTTCGATCTCCCTCTATTATGGCCATAGTTTCAGTCTCGGTCAGTGCTATCAGTGGTAAAAATTTCATTAAAATCGGTTTAGCCGTTTATGCGTTATTACTGAAAAGGCAAAATAAAGTTCCATAAATTAAAAAGGGTCGTGGCATTTTACGTCCCTTTGTTCGATCGCGGTCGCTTATAACCTATAGTTCCCGCCTCGGTTAGTACTATCTGTTCAATTGATACAACCAATGGTAATGAAAAAAATTTCATTACCGTTGACATCAATTAAATGGTAATTAAACCATCAATTAATTGGTCCCTTTAATTAATTAGCCCCATCTATGGTTTACATTAACCCACTTTTTATCAGCATTCATCTTAAGAACACATTTTGTTTCTAATTGCCTCTAGTTTCCCTCGGTTAGCCCTATCTGTGGTGAAAATTTTAGTGAAATCGGTTAAATCGCTTTTTAGTGATTGCGGAACAGGCAGACATAGTTTGTGTATAGTACAAAGGGGCGTGGCATTTTACGCCCATTTGTTCGATCGCGGATTTTTCTGGTCTATAGTTCCCGCTTGGGTTAGTACTATATGTGATGAAAATTTCATGAAAATCGGTTCAGCCGTTTTTCCGTTATTGTCGGACAGGCAGATGTAGCTGTAGGATGGTACAAAGGGGCGTGGCATTTTACGTTCTTTGTCCGATCGCGGTCGCTTACGGCCTATAGTTCCCACCATGGTTGTTACTATCTGTGGTGAAAATTTCATGAAAATCGGTTAAGTTGTTCTTTACTTATTGCAGGACAGGCAGATATAGATTTAGCATGGAACAAAGGGGCGTGGCATTTTACGCCCCTTTTTCCGATCGATCTCTTTAATGGCCTATAGTTACCGCCTCGGTTAGTACTATCTGTGGTGAAAATTTCATGAAAATCGGTTCAGCCGTTTTTGCGTTATTGCCGGACAGGCAGATATATCTTCAGCATGGTACAAAGGGGCGTGGCATTTTACGCCCCTTTGTCCGATCGCGGTCTCTTATGGCCTATAGTTCCCGCCTCAGTTAGTACTATCTGTGGTGAAAATTTCATGAAAATGGTATAAGCCGTTCTTTAATTATTGCGGAACAGGCAAATATAGCTTCAGCATGGTACAAAGGGGCGTGGCATTTTACGCCCCTTTGTCCGATCGCGGTCGCTTATGGCCTATAGTTCCCGCCTCGGTTAGTACTACCTGTGGTAAAAATTTCATGAAAATCGGTTAAGCCGTTCTGTACTTATTGCGGAACAGACAGACAGACAGACAGAAAGACAGACAGACAGACAAACCAACAATCAGATTTATAATATTAATAGGGATGGTGTTCCAAAAAAATAAATTGGTAGATATTGACACTAAATTACCCTAGATATATTCATTTCGAGGTAAAAATACGTCTTACAAAAATTTAGGACGATCGGAAATGGGTAAGGCGTTTTGCATGGTCCTTGAAGTTTAAAAAACGGATTACAAGGAAAAATATTATTTTTTTTCCGTTTTCGAAATTTTTTTGGTATTTTAAGTTAAGTTTTAATTCAAGTGATTACAGAATTATGATGTGGAGTAAAATGCCTTTCTAATAAGGTACTAAAAACTAAAATCGGTTGAAAATCAGCCAAGTTATTACAACTTCCCCAGGCATCTAAAGTATGGCAGACCACTTGATTAAGCAATACAATCCGATTTTTGTAATTCATTGAAATTTTCTATTGTAATAACATTTTTTTATTCTTCAAGTTCAAATGTATTTAGATAACAAGTATTTTTCATATTGTGTTTTTCTAACATGTTTTAAATTAATGCTAAAAATGCCTGCATTTTCAACACCCTTTTGAAATCTCGATTTAAAAAAAAAAAAATTTTTTTTGTTTTAAAATTTGGAAAAATTAAAAAAAATATTACACTAAAACATTAATAATGAAAAAATGTTATTACAGTAGAAAATTTCAATAAATTTAAAAAAGGGACTCGTATTCTTTAATCAAGTGGTATGACACACGCTAGATGCCTGGGGAAGTTGTAATAACTTGGCTGATTTTCAACCGATTTTAGTTTTTAGTACCTAATTAGAAAGGCATTTTACTCCACATCATAATTCTGTAATCACTTGAATTAAAACTTAACTTAAAATACCAAAGAAATTGCGAAAACAGAAAAAAATTCATATTTTTCCTTGTAATCCGTTTTTTAAACTTCAAGGACCATGCTAAGCGCCTTACACATGTCCGATCGTCCCAAATTTTTGTGAGACGTATATTTACCTCCAAATGAATATATTTGGAGTAAGTTAGGGTCAGTAATTACCATTTTTTTTTTTTTTGGAGCTCCATATAAAATAAATCAGAGCCAAAACATAAAAGGTGCAATTTTAAAAATTAAAAAAAAAATAGAAAGAATTGTGATCACATCTCGAGTTATGGCTTAAAAGTTGCATAATTTAGAGTAGAATTCTTATAGTTTTTTACAAAAAAATCGAAGGTTTCGGACTTTTTCAAAAAGTCGATTTTAATTTTTAAACGTCAAAAAATAAGTGATAATTACTTCGAATAATTTTTTCACATTTTTTTTCTAAAACTACATTTAAATACAAACAAAACGTTGTCCAACTTTTTTAAAATATCTATATTTTTTACTGGTCAAAATTGATTGAAAATTTAAATTTTTTCATTTTTTGGAAAAAATCGCCATTTTGAAAAATTGATTACTCAACACCACCTTGGTATAAAAGGCTGAAAATTTGGCTGCAAGTTGCATTTAATACGTTCTAAAACATATCCAAAAATAAAATTAATCGAAGGGGGTCGGGCCTAAAAGTGAGTGATTTGGCATGGAATGCCCCATATACTTTATGGGGTCCCAGATCGATATTTCGATGAGTTACAAACAGAATGACAAACTAATATATACCCTCTATCACTAAGTGGAGGGTATAAAAATTGCCAAAATTACAAAAATCACTTAATCTTTTTTTTTATTTCAGTCAATCTTTTCGATTCGATCATATTTTCTTAGAAAAAAATATCAGCTTAATAGGACATTGTCAACCCCTCTAAATCGGTTGCCGAAAATGACCCATTCATTTTGCCCTAACCTCAAAACCACCAAATTTAAAAAATATTATTTTTTTTGATTTTAAGTTGCACAATCTAAAGTTTTTATTGCATTTATTTCAAGTATATATAAGTTTGTTTGACAAAAAATTTTTTTGAAAAAATACGAGATTCTGAAACAGCGCGTGTAACGGTCTGCTTCCAGGACATTTTGGGAAAATTGCACTTTTTTTTTAAAACTCAACATTTTTAGTTAAAAACTTTTATTTTTACACCAGATTTATTATAAATTATAAAACTTAATATATAAATATTGGATTTTAAGAAATTCTTTAACCCTAAACAGCTTTGGGCCCTAAATGACCCATTATGAACATATGCATCTAGCAATAAACCGCTTTTGGCGGTCGACTAACCATTGGAAACATATTTTTTCAATTACAAATGGGAGCGTGAGTAAAGATGGGAGCGTGAGTAAAGATGGGAGCGTGAGTAAGGATGGTAGCGTGAGTTGAGATGGGAGCGTGAGTGAATTCGACCAACTCAAGCTAACGAAAAAAAAAAAATTCTCACGCAAGAAATTTTTGAATTTTGCATAAATTTTACGCAGGGTTACATGAGTGTCACATTTTAATCTCACTCAAGCTGAATTTTGACGTGTTTCATTTTTCCGTCACCATAAAAAATCATGCAAACTCACGAAATTTTACTCACATTTAACAGTGCAATTTTAAAAATTATATTTTTAATGCAAATGAAACAAAAAAGTTCAAATAGCATTCAAATAGTATCCCGCTTAAATGCACCCACTCTTAAAGCACCATTAACCATTTCTGTATTTATATCTGACACAAAAAGTAATTCACATTTAAACAAGAATATTGCTGAATAATTTCAATAGACTATTTCCTTGCTGTATTCTGGCATTTAAGGAGATAATGCTTCTGGCATTTAAGGAGATAATGCTTAATTGGGAAATAATATTTAAACTTGTTTAAAAAAATATATGGATCACTTTTTTATTTTGCATTAAAAATATAATTTGTACAAATGTACACGTGACACAAATTTCACGTGATTCACTCGTAAACGTGAGTGAAATTTCGAGATGATTTTTTATGGTGACAGAAAAATAAAACACGTCAAAATATAGTTATGTTGAGTTTTCGTGAGCATGATTACGGCGCGAACGAGTTTAATATGTTTCAATCACATGATCCTGCGTAAAATGTATGCAAACTTAAAAAATTTCCTGCGCGAAAATTGTTTTCTTCGTGAGCGTGAGTTGGTCAAATTCACTCACGCTCTCATCTCCACTCACGCTCCCATCCTTACTCACGCTCCCATTTGTAATTGAAAAAATATGTTTCCAATGGATAGTCGACCGCCAAAAGTGATTTATTGATAGATGAATATGTTCATAATGGGTCATTTAGGGCCCAAAGCTGTTTAGGGTTAAAGAATTTCTTAAAATCCAACATTTCTATATTAAGTTTTATAATTTATAATAAATCTTGTGTAAAATAAAAAGTTTTTAACTAAAAATGTTGAGTTTTTTAAGAAAAAGTGCAATTTTCCCAAAATGTCCTGGAAACAGACGCGCTGTTTAAGAATCTTCAATTTTTTAAAAAAAAATTTTTGTCAAACGAACTTATATATACTTGAAATAAATGCAATAAAAACTTTAGATTGTGCAACTTAAAATCAAAAAAAAAATTATTTTTTAAATTTGGTGGTTTTGAGTTTAGGGCAAAATGTATGGGTCATTTTCGGCAACCGATTTAGAGGGGTTGACAATGTCCTATTAAGCTGAAATTTTTTCCTAAGAAAATATGATCGAATTGAAAAGATTGACTGAAATAAAAAAAAAGATTAAGTGATTTTTGTAATTTTGGCAATTTTTTTAAATAAATTCTATTTTTTAAGAAATCGCGGATTTTCAACGTCATTTCGGCAGCGGAAGATGACCACCGATCTGCATGAAAATTTAACCACATTGTTTTTAGGTCTATTCCAACACATCTGTCGGTGAGCCGGAACGAAATTCGCCCAAAAGCCAAATTCGATCCACCCTATTGGTCAGCATTATTCGAATTTACCAAAAAGATTTTACAAACTCATAAATTTGAAAAACCATAAATTCGTGAAAAAAAAATATTTTGTATGGAGTGAAAGTAAGCCAAGGCAAATACGTTAACCCTGACAAGGTCCAATACTTCAACAAAAATTAGATTTTTGTGAGGTTTCTAAGTTTAAAATAGAAGTAAAGAAAACTATTTTACAACAGAAGACATCTGAGGGTGTATTTAAAAAAAATGTGGCCATATTTTGAAAAATAATATTTTATATATGATTCAGAATTTGGTATAATCAAAAAATTCCCGGGAAATCCCGGGAATACAATTTTTTTAAAACGATTTCCCGGGAATTGAAAAAGTCCGGGAATTTAGAAACCCTAGTGTATTTATTTCAGTTAAAAAATATTTTTTCAGATAGAAACTGGTAAATTTCTTTTGAAAAACTGATATGAAAAAAATATATTTTTCTAAAAAAAACTTTTTATTACTATTTTATTATTTTGTAAGTCTCAGATTTTTTCTGCAGGAACTTTTCGGTCAGCAAAATGAATCATACATACACCAATAACAAACACCAAAACAAATGAGAGGAGAAGAAATAATAATTTTTCAGCTTTTTCATTTATCTCCTATATTATGCAAAGAAACCTAGTCGTTAGAGTTGTCAACCGATTAAGAATAATTCGATTAATCGATCAAACAAATCCAAACTCTTGTTCGATTAATTTAAAAATGACGATGCTCGAATAACGAATAAATCGAGTAATTTATGTCAGTTAATCGAACAGTATCGAAATATCGGTTTAGGACCCCATAAAGTTATATATTGTTAATCAGTGTTCGATTCTAAGATATTCGAGCGATGCCCGTCTGTGAAGGGCACGATATAGTTCAAAATAAAATAGTTATACTCCTGAAGTTTGGCACGATTATGTCTTATAGTCATAGGCTGGTTAAGTTCGGAGGCAAATCGGACGAGGGGAAAAAAATGTTCCCCCTTAAAAAACTAAAACACTAGAAGAAAAACAAGATTGTTAACAATCAAAATTTGTTGAAATTTACCCAATTTATAGTAAACAAGTAGAAAAGTTAAATTCGACTTTGCCGAATCTATGAATACCCTCCACAATGCATTTTTTTAAAGGGTAGTACATTTTTTAACGTGAAAAAATTAACAATTTTGATTAGAAATATTTTATTTTGAGTCAAAAACTCTTTTGTTGTCTTTAAAAAAAAAAAAAACGAAAAATTACTAATTTTTTTTTTTGAGTGTAAAATTTTTTTCGAGTGTAATGTTTTTTTACTGTAAAAATATTTCTGAGTGAATGCACATACGTATGTACACAAAATATTGTCATTTTTGTAAAAAAAAAAAAAAACTAAATTTTTTTTGTGTACATTTTTTTTTTGAGTGTAAAATTTTTTTTGAGTGTAAAATTTTTTTCGAGTGTGATTTTTAAGTTACCAATGCTTTTAAAACTAAACAAGTTTAAAAAGCATTGCTTTAAAATTAAACAAGTTTGAAAAGCATTGTTTAGTTACCACCAATGCTTTTAAAACTTGTTAAAACACGTGGCATTTTAGATGAAACTAATCTGAAATTCAGGGTTTTGCTTATAACTTTTGAACCACTGGACCGATTGAGCTGAAATTTAAAACCAAACAGACCCGAGGAACGGCAAAGATACATGCTAAGCTTCAGTAGTCTCATTATTGTCTTTCGAAAGTTATCGTGTTTTTTATCTCGTAAATTCGCGAAACACCCTTGCCGAAATTTACTCTTTTGCTCATAACTTTTGAACCACTGGACCGATTTGGCTGGATTGCAATACCAACCTGACCAGGTAAATGACAAACATATATGCCAAACTTCAGTAGCCTCTGTAAAGTCTTTCAAAAGTTAGCGTGTTTTCTACGGACGGACAGACAGACAGACAGACGGACGGACGGACGGACGGACGGACGGACGGACGGACGGACGGACGGACATCGCTAGATCGACTTAAAATCGATCGAGGATCATAAATATATATACTTTATGGGGTCCTAGACCAATATTTCGAGGTGTTACAAACGGAATGACAAACTTATATATACCCTCTATCACTAGAGTGGAGGGTATAAAAACTGGACTCCTACTACAAATTGTGTAATTTTACTCGGAATGTGAATATCGTAAAAATGAATTTGAAAACATTTATGTTTTCAAATTCATACATTTATGAATTTCCATCTCCATACATTTATGGAGATGGAAAAGGTGTTCTCCAACTTCCCCTGCCGAGTCCCACCAACTATAATCTTAAAATTATTCAATTTATAAGTTTTTTACTTATTTTTTGTTAAAAAAATTTAAATTATTTTATTTTTAAGTTTTTTGTATGAATTGTTTATTTTTTTGTTAACAAAAATATCTTTCAATAACCACTTTTTTATTCGTTATTCTTCTCGATTAATTGAGTAATTTTTTAGATTTAATTATTTGATCGAACGAACAAAAACAATTATGAATTATTCAAACAAAGTTGATAGGCGAGTAATTGACAACTCTACTAGTCACGTTTAAATAAGGGGGGGTGAAATAAAGCCATAGGCAATAAGGCCATATGGCCTTATTTCTCAATTCAATGGGAAATAAGGCCATATGGCTTTATTACCAACACGATTGAGCAATAAAGTCATATTGATTTTGCAACCAAAGTGGAAATAAAGCCATATCAGTTCAAAATGTGGAAATATATTTCCCCGTAAATCCTGCTACCCAAAAAAAAAATATTTAGCGAATCCGCTAAATTAATTTATGGAGTTTGTAATCCCTAAGTCCGGCCAAAGGCCGGCTTCGCAGAAAAAAAATTTTTTTTTTGACTATCTTTAAATTAAAAAACCACATATGTATACAACGAACCTCGGAACTTAGAGTTGTCTAGAGGCACCAATTTTTTATTGGCAGGGTTTTTAATTTAAAGATTGTTTAACAAAAAAAGTTTTTCTGTGTAGCCGGCCTCCGGCCGGGCTTAGGGATAACAAATCCATGCATTAAACCCACCCTCTCCGCAAAGTAAAGTTTTCTAGGGTAGCAGGCCTTTTCGCTATCAAATTTGTTATGCCTCAAAAAGGCCTGATAACCAAAATAGCTTTGGTTTGCAGAGAGGGTGGGTTTAATGCATGGAGTTTGTAATCCTAAGCCCGGCCGAAGGCCGGCTACGCAGAAAAACTTTTTTGTTAAACAATCTTAAAATTAAAAATCCTGCTATTTAGTGGAAAAATTTTTCCACATTTTCCCCTACACTCTCCGGAAATTAATGACGAATACTTTTATAAATTTGCAAATGAGTAATAAAGCCATATATGGCTTTATTTCCAACAGCGGTTGGTAATAAGGCCATATGGCTTTATTTCTCAACTCATTGGGAAATAAGGCCATATGGCCTTATTGCCTATGGCTTTATTTCACCCCCCCTTAAATAAAAGGTCTTTTAAACCTAAATAAGTGTGCCCGAACAAGCATGGGGGGGTGAAATAAAGCCATAGGCAATAAGGCCATATGGCCTTATTTCCCAATGAGTTGAGAAATAAAGCCATATGGCCTTATTACCAACCGCTGTTGGAAATAAAGCCATATATGGCTTTATTACTCATTTGAAAATTTATAAAAGTATTCGTCATTAATTTCCGGAGAGTGTAGGGGAAAATGTTGAAAAATTTTTCCACTAAATAGCAGGATTTTTAATTTTAAGATTGTTTAACAAAAAAGTTTTTCTGCGTAGCCGGCCTTCGGCCGGGCTTAAGGATTACAAACTCCATGCATTAAACCCACCCTCTCTGCAAACCAAAGCAATTTTGGTTATCAGGCCTTTTTGAGGTATAACAAATTTGATAGCGAAAAGGCCTGCTACCCTAGAAAACTTTACTTTGCGGAGAGGGTGGGTTTAATGCATGGATTTTGTAATCCCTAAGCCCGGCCGGAGGCCGGCTACACAGAAAAACTTTTTTTGTTAAACAATCTTTAAATTAAAAACCCTGCCAATATAAAATTGGTGCCTCTAGACAACTCTAAGTTCCGAGGTTCGTGGTATATGTGGTTTTTTAATTTAAAGATAGTCAAAAAAAAATTTCTGCGTAGCCGGCCTTTGGCCGGACTTAGGGATTACAAACTCCATAAATTAATTTAGCGGATTCGCTAAATATTTTTTTTTTTGGGTAGCAGGATTTACGGAGAAATATATTTCCACATTTTGAACTGATATGGCTTTATTTCCACTTTGGTTGCAAAATCAATATGACTTTATTGCTCAATCGTGTTGGTAATAAAGCCATATGGCCTTATTTCCCATTTAATTGAGAAATAAGGCCATATGGCCTTATTGCCTATGGCTTTATTTCACCCCCCCAACAAGCATTCGTTATATTGAGTAAAATACTATAATTTTAGGACATGTTTTTTACAAGTCGAAAAACAATATCTTTTTTGTCATGTTGATAGGTCTTTTAAATACCTTTAATCTGATACCAATTATGCCTATGTTAATTTTGATTAAATAGGCGTAAATCGTAAAACACGGAAAAAGGTCAACTCACCCCCCCCCTACAAATCGACCCCCCCTAAAAAAGAATTTGGGCCGCTAAAAACAAATAAGTGCCAAATTATTTTTTGTTCTGAACAACATATCCAAATTTCTTGAGGATCGGAGTGTGAAACCAGGAAGACTTGCCTTGTTAGTGCTAGATGTTTCTCTGTTGGTGACTTAATAAGCAAAGGTGTCAACAATAAACACTACAACTGGGAGGCCTTGGGTTCAAGTACTAGCCAGGATTTTTTATGATGAAGCATTTTTCTTTGAGTGTGAAGGGAATTTTAACTTTCCTCCACTATTGTATTTTGAATGCATCACATTGTGGAAATTCTATCTGGTTTAATGTAGAACGTAGCAACAAAAAAAAAAAGCATAACGAGGGCATATATTCAAAACCCTCTATCTAAAAAAAAACAATTTTTTGCGTTTAGACTTTTCGTCGACAGTAAAGTTGAACCTAAACATCGCTGAGGCTCACCGTGCATATAATTCGTATTTGAAATTTTGCACTATTGGGGAAATTATGCCAGAAATAGGGTTTCGTTTCTTAAAAATATTTAATGTACACGAATGAAAATGATCAGATAGAGGGTTTTGCATTTTAATAAAAATGAATTATTATGATTTCATTAACGACATCAGTAAATTTTTAACCTATTTTTATTAATGATAACGGTTTATAAAAAAAAAATATTTTTTGTTTGTCAACAGGTGCTGATTTTTAAGACAAAAATTATTTTTTTACCAAATTCATCTTAAAAGTTGACAAACTGCTTCTCAAAATTTTGAGCCATATTTTTTAAAAAAGTGAAATTATTCAAAAAAAAATATTTGAAAAGATAGAGGGTTTTGCATTCAGAAAAATTAATTGTGTAAGATAGAAAAAACCAATAATGCAAATAAAATAGCAAAAAAAAAATATTTTTGTTTTGAATTTTACACCATAGATGAGGGCCATTTTACTGAATATTTTGCCAACAAAAAGTCGTTTTCGTGAAAATGGAAGATAGCGGGTTTTGAATATAGGCCCTCGCTATGTATAAAAAACATGTCGGTATAGGATTTCTTGTTGATGTTGTTTTTAGCTGTCAGTAACAAAAAAACAAAAACTACAACAAATAGAAAACTGCTGCTTCATTCGTACTGATAGTGCTACAGGTGAATTAAAAAAACAGTACATACATTTATCTGCATTAGGGTGGCATGAAAAATGAATTTTGTCGAATTTCTTCGAATTTGAATTCAATATTTCAAATTTAAACCTTGGCCGATATTGTGTTTAAGTCATAGATGAGAATTTTTCATTACCATTGAAATTTCATTACCATAGGTTTATATTAATGATAATGTAAAAATTACATTACCTTTTATTTGAAATCTCAAAAATCAAACCGTTCAGCAGAGGAGCAGTTCAGTAGCAGATTTCTTTGCTGAACGCCATCATTGGCACTCCTGTCCAAGCGTTTTTCCGAATTTGTTTTCAAACACTTCTTTTAATTTAAGTTCATAAATATGATGTTTGCATTGTATAAATAGGGGTCAGTATGTTTATCCCGTCCCTAAGAGGCACCATGGGAGCGGGAAGAGCTGATTTCATAAAAAAATAAATTATAAAAAAATAAAAAAATGTGTGGAAACCACATTAAGTTTAGGAGCTGATTAATTACGATAAAATAAAAATAAATGTATGAGACCACCCTAAGGGTTGAAGATATAGGAAGGTATGTTCCAAAAAAATGTTGTTCTTAAAAAAATATTTGGGGTCGGTCATACATTAGGGGCACTTCTAGGGCAGCTATAACGGTAAAAGCAAATATTTTTAAAAACTAAAAAAAAACTTTAAAACTTTAATGTGGGAGCCCCCTAAGGATTGGATATAGGGCTTATGTATGTTTTTGTGGCGTTTGTGATAAATTGTAGACTTTGGTGTGTTCCGTCATTTAAAGTAAACTTTTATGGCCAACATTTCTGTAAAACATTTCATCCCCGCCTTTCCCCCCTTTCGGGGTGTTTTTTACGATTTGTTACAATAGAGCCAAAAAATGTCGTTATAAGGGAGAGTAAATGGGTTAATATATTCCACATTAATATTTTCCATAATATTTTTTAAAAATTTGCTCAGCATATGCTACACCTCAGATGTAAAGGGAACATAGTTTTATATACCGATATGATACGAGCACAGCTGGGAAATCTTAACCGCCTCTAAAATTAAATTCCAGTGTCATCTTTTAAAACGATTTTTTGTTCAGATTTTCCAATTGTTTATAATTGTTATTTGAAGAGCCATAACTCCTTATGTAAATATCGGAATTCTATAATCAATATTGCAATGGATGCTAGAGAGATAAAATATTCGTATGTCAGTAAGACCGAAAAAAGTAAAATTTTTTACCTTACCCCTATCGAATATGTAATATAGAATAGTGCCAAAATGTTGCAAACTAGTTGTTTTTCTTCCCGAGATATGGGGTCTTGAAAATTATAAAAATCGTATGTATTTGAATCGTATATATTCAAAACCCTCTATCTAAAAAAAACACAATTTTTCAGGAGAGCCAAAGAACTGTTAATTTCGCGTATATTTTTTTAAACCAATCTCAAATATAATTCGTTTTTAAAATTTTGCACAATTGGTGATTGTATGCTAGATAGAGGGTTTTGTTTCTCAAAAATATTTAAAGTACATGAATGAAAATGATCAGATAGAGGGTTATAGAGGGTATTAGATGCGTTTTTTGCACGAATATAAGTATGTGATTAAGAGAAAATTGGTTTATATTTTATTTCTAAAATTTATTTGCACATACAAATTCAGAAAAAAAAACTTCACCGGGAAAGTGTTACACGAAATAATTATTTGATATTAATAAGCACGTCTAGATAAACAAAAACCTTTTTTTATTTTATTTTTTTAAAGTATTTCAACTAGCTTTCAATAATTTCAGCAAAAACTTTTTTAAAAATGTTTGCCAAAATATTTTGATCATGCATGGGTTAAATTAATTGTGGCCAAATATATTAACTAAACGTGTTTCCTGCACAAAGATACGATTTTTGTGGTTATAAAATGGGGTTTTATGATGTCGAAGTAAATGTTATAAAAAAGTAAGACAGTGCATTTAAGGGTTATTTTTTGACTAAAATCCCAAGCGGTGGTCAACACCTTTCTAACGATGTATTAGAAGTGAAAATCGGACAAAAAATACCAAAGTTATTTAAGTTTTCAGTACAATCGAATTGAAAATCATCAAAAAACTGACATAAACATCTCGTTATCTCGAGTCCGTGGTTAGATTTTTAAAATGTTTTAATGCAGAATCAAAGAATTCCTAAATATCTATTATATTTGGCCATTCATTGGACAAAAAAAAATTTACTGAATTTTTTATTCATGAAAAATACCATTTTTGGACCCTTTTTTGACGCGGTTTAGCTCACGGGAGATTATCGCTAGAGCCCAAATATTTGGGGAATCTTCATAAAACATGTCAAAGTTAATTTTGAGGGGGGTACATCATCAACTTTTATTTTTGAGTCACTCTAATATACATATATTAGGGCGGAGTGATTTTTTTTCGACAAAATCGTCTAGCATATTCGGATTCTGCATAAAATTCTAAGAAAAAATGCCGAACAAACCATGTCTCAAAAATCAGTTTTGACCCCCCCAATTTTCAAAAATAGTTTTGCACGATATACGACTTTTTTAGCTGGGCTTATTATTTGGAATATATTATTTTACTAATAAATTTTGCTTTTATTTTGTATTAAGAGGTGTACCTGGTATTTTTGGGTACGGGGAATCCACTTTTGATATTTATTTTGCTCTAAACCGCCGCTTGAGGGCGCTAAAAAATAAAAATCTGGACTTGGGTCTCCGTAATTTTTTTTTATTATGAAGGCAGATACTCTAAGAAGCCATCTAGACATTCCAATTTACAGTTTAATTAAATTCCAAAAACTTGCGCTTTTATTCGCGATTTTAATTTTTTTAAAATCCACAAAAAATTAAAAAAGTGGTAAACAACACCATTCTTTTTTTGCCACAATTTTTTAAAATTTTTTCGTTTAAAGTAGAGGATTTTAGCTTTCAATTTCAATTTTGATTATCAAAATCCGATGTTTACTTAAGGAGTTATAGATCTTCAAAGTACATCGATAAACGATTTGAAAATCCTAAAATCATTTATTAACAAATTTAAATTTTCATATGGGCATAATTTAAAAAAAAATGTTTAAAATAGAAGACTTTTGTGTCCTATTAAAATGATGACTGATTATTTTTTTCAAAAATGTCATACTTTCATAATATGTTAATTAAGAAAAAATCAAAAAAAGTGAAAGTTGACGAAAATGCACTAAAAAAAATGCATTTGCATTTAAAATACATTTTTTTAACAACACAATTTTTTTTTTTAACTTTCAAGTTTAATGTAGAGGACTTAAGCTTTTAATTTCAATTTTGATTTTAAAAATCGGATATTTACTTAAGAAGTTATCGCTCATCAAACTACACTACTTTTTCATATTTTGTGATTTTTAAAAAATGAAAATCGCGAATAAAATCGCGAGATTTTGGAATTTAATAAAACTGTAAATAAGAATGTCTAAATGGCTCCATAGTGTATCTATGTACACAATCTAAAGATCCCAGGTCAAAAAATACCCTTTTTCTCGTGCTGATTGATGGAAAAGGCGTATATCGCAAAAAACTTTTATTGAAAATTGGGGGGTCAAAACTGATTTTTTAGACATGGTTTGTTCGGCATTTTTTCTTAGAATTTAATGCAGAATCCTAATATCCTAGACGATTTTGTCAAAAATTTTGCCCCGAACAAATCACTCCGCTCTAATGTCTAGTCATTTATTAACGTTTAAAAATAACTAAAAAAGTATGTTGTTTCTAATGAAATATAAGTAGTCCGTTTTTTTCAAGGAAAAACGATTGTTTTAAACGTTTTTTCAGTTGAATTTACTTACAAAATATTTTGAGTTATGCAATGGCCTGAGGCATGATGTAAATGATTATTTTTACCGGATTTGAATTTCTTTAATCTTTTTGGAAAAATTATATGTTAACATTTTTTCGCAAAAGCATTGGAACGCTCCTTCAGGCAGTTTTCGCCTTGTGAAAGTGCAAAAGTGCAACACTCAAAAAATTATGTCATTAACTGTTTGTAGTTTATTTAAAAAGTTTTCCGTTTAGTCGTTTTTAAAATAAAAAACATTTGTTTGATGTTCTGCTTTTATTAATGACTACTTCTGTCCTTTGTTTCAAAAATAACACACTAAAAAATAAAGACTTTCATTAACATTTAATCTTTAAAGTCATTTATTTTTGTTCTGTAAGTAAAAACTACTGATTATTCTTTAAATTTTTAATGATTTGTGTAAGTCATTTTTTTTTTAATTGTTGGTATTTTTTAATGAGATATCATTAGTTTTTACCTACACAAGTGGGTTATTTTTTTGTAGAAAAAAAAAATTCAAAAAATTATTTATAGAAATATAAAAACATGTTTGTATCAAGTGACTTTGGCACGATGGGTAGAGTGTCAGGCCAGAATGAAGTTGATTGCGGGATCGATTCCCCAAAATTTTATTAAAAATTTTTAAAAAAATATTTCAATAGAAAATTGTAAAAAATAACCTACGAAATCATTAATTTTTTAAGTTTTCTTAGGTTATTTTTTTTTTTTTGGGAATTTGTTGGTTAAAATAACAGAACTATCATTAATTTTTAATGTTTTCGTAGGTTATTTTTTTCGAATTTGTTGGTAAAAAAGACTGAAAAAACGTAATTTTTTTATGTTTAATGTTGTTTATTTTAGAAAATTTTGTCAACAGTAAAAAATAAGTGTTGATGTTTGTTAAAACAAATAAGTGATTACTGGGATGGTTTTCAATTGTTTATTCACTGGTTTTAAGTGCGTTTTTCATTTGGTTTTGCCTACAAAATATTTTGAGTGAAAAATTTTCACAAGGTCAAAACTGCCGGAACGCTCCGTTCCAATGCTTTTGCGATGTACTAGAGAGTTCTTAACTATTGTCTTGGCTAAAATTTTTGTCTTAGTATTGGACCGAAAATCTCAATAGTTTGGCTGTTTGCCAATATACTTCAAAAAAAGATGAAAGATGTGCCAAAACTTCAATCCATTTTCGGCACGAGTTATTTTTATCCGATTGTCTCCAAATTTTGGCTCATTAATTTTTAGACACTAAAACACAATTTAGGACCCTACCTGGTATTAAAAAGTGATTTTAAAAAATTTCCTTAGTAGTTAGGACACATCTAATCAACAAACTTTCAAACAAAATACTTGTAAATTTATTTTAAGATTTTTTAAGACAGCTTTTTGGAAGGCTCATTTTGGCTCCGAAACCCCTTTTTTACACACAATTTTTAATAATACAATTTTTTTTGATATTTGAATAATGTTGGACTCTGAAAAAAGAGCCTCAAAAAACAATAATTTTCAATAAGCCTTTAGGGAGTCTTACTTTGGAAATAAGTAAGTTGAAGCGCCAACAAATTTTAAAGCGCTCCAAAATAAGACTTCCTTAAGACTCGAAGAAAAAAAGTGTTTTTTGGGTAAACTTTTTTAGAGTCCAAAATGATGAAACAGTTTTTTTTTATTGTCAAAAAATTTTTGTCAAAAAACACCTTTTTTGAAGAGTAAAAGAGGGTTCCAAAAACAATCCAAAAAGCTGTCTTAAAAGCGCGTAAAATTAATGTAACAAGTATTATGTTTGAAAATGTATCGATAATGACTGCAAATGTTCTCTGATTTAAAAAAAATAGTTTTTAAGTCTTAAAAGCGGAATGATAAACGAACTACTTTCATACAAAAAATCTAAATATTTGGATCATAATTTAAAAATTTTGGAGTCATAATAGAGTGAGTTTATTCACTGAAAAACGTTAAATTATTAAAAAAAATCGAATTTAAAAAAACAAGTGAGAGTGTTAAATTCGGCTGTGCCGAATCTTGTATACCCTCCAACGTTAAAAAAAAAATTAAAAAAAAAAAATGCAGGGGCGTTCTTTTTTTTGGGGGGGGCTTGTCGGGGGTCCTTGGGGACACCTTCTCTCTGGTCAAAAATGTTTAAAAATTTTATTACTATGCTTTTTGCACAAAAGATATACACTTTCATCATTATATAAATTATTTGCTAATATCCACGCCCACAAAAGGGGGAGGACCGAAAAAAAGTCGTTTTCAAATCCCCTGCGTCCAAGTCCAAGACTCTGAACTTTTACAAGCATAAACATGTTTAATTTGTTTAACAAAAATACAAAAAACCTATAAAAAGTTACCTTTTTTCATTGGTTGGTTTACTTCTTCAAGGGGGAACTTTTTCCCCCTGGTCCGATTTAGCCCATCTCCGAACTTAACCAGCCTATGAACATAAGACATATGTGTGCCAAATATCAGGAGTCTAGCACTTTTATTTTGGACTGTATCGTGACTTCCACAGACGGACGGACGGACAGACGGACAGACGAACATCGCTAGAATGTCTTAGAATCGACCACTCATCAATAATATATATACTTTATGGGGTTCTAAACCGATATTTTGATGCGTTACACACGGAATGACAAAGTGAGTATACCCCCATACTGTAGTTGGAGGGTATAAAAAAAAATATTTCAAAAATTGTATCATGTTTCGTATTTTTGTCCAAATAATTTTCGTTTATTTTATTTTATTCTGCATTAAGGCTTCGACACAATGTCGGAGTACTCTGTACTACAGAGTACCATCTCTAAAAATAGAGATACCATCATACAAAAAATGTGTAAGTGCGAAAGAGAAAGGAACAAAATCCACTCTCTGGCACAGAGTACTCCGTCATTGTGAATTAAGCTTTAAATTTAAAAATTTTTGTATACCCTCCAACCACAGTATTTGGGTATACTCACTTTGTCATTCCGTGTGTAACGCATCGATATCGGTCTAGGACCCCATAAAGTATATATATTATTGATCTGTGATCGATTCTAAGACATTCTAGCGATGTCCGTCTGTCCATCCGTCCGTCCGTCTGTCCGTCCGTCTGTGGAAGACACGATACAATCCAAAATAAAAGTGATAGACTCGTGAAATTTGGCACATATATGTCTTATGTTGATAGGCTGGTTAGGTCCAGAGATGGGCAAAATCGGACCAGGGGGGAAAAAGTTCCCCCATGACAAAGTAAACCAACCCTTGAAAAAAGGTAACTTTTTATAGGTTTTTTGTATTTTTGTTAAGCAAATGAAACATTTTTATGCTTGAAAAAGTATAAAGTCTTGGACTTGGCCCCAGGGGATTTGAAAATTACTTTATTTTGGTCCGCCCCCTTTTGTGGGCGTGGATATTAGCAAATAATTTATATAATGATGAAATTGTATATCTTTTGTACAAAAAGCATAGTAATTAAATTTGTAAAAATTTTTGACCAGAGAGAAGATGTCCCCAAGGACCCCCGACAAGCCCCCCCAAAACGCCCATGATTTTTTTTTAACATTGGAGGGTATACAAGATTCGGCACAGCCGAATTTAACACTTTCACTTGTTTTGTTTCATATTTGTCAAATTAAAAATAATTTTCGTACAACGTACGAAACATTTCGTTTATTTAACAAATGGGTTTCGTTGTGAAAAATTACGAATGTTTTCGTTTGTACGAAGGACTCGTATATTTTACTCGTGGATTTTTTTTTTCGGTGTATGTCTCAAAAAGCAATGTTATTAAAATACGAATAAAACAATTTTTATTTTTTAAGAGAAATTAATCAGAAAATCAAAATAAAGTAGTTTATCATAAAAAAATTTTATCCTCAATATACACAACCGTACGAAACTTTTGGCACCAATTATGAAAATAATACAAGTTAGAAGACAATTTAAGACAATTGTTATATCTGGTCAAATCTTTATTTAATAAACAAAATACATACAAACCAATTTTGAGTAAAAAATGTTAGTGAAATTTGCGCAAAAATATTTCTTACTTCGAACAATTTAACAGGGTCTAAAAATTTTACACATGGTGTAAAATTCGAGCCAGTTAGAAAATGATTTATATTTTACACTCAAACAAAAACCTAAAAATTTAACTAATGGACAAATTTTTTTGTCCAAATTGATCTAGTGCAGGCGTTGGTAATAAATACTAAAATTTGTTACTAATATTATCCAAAACCAGTAAAAATTACTAATTTTAGTACTTCGAAGATACTAAAAACCTACTGTACTACTGGTAATTAGTAACTTATTAGTAGATTTTGGTACCAAATCATAAACTTATACTTTTACTGTAGAATTATTTTGAGTGTACTACTTATTTATTCACCATTTTAGTAAATATTTGAAACTTGAAGCAATTTATCATATATTTTTTTTTTGTTTTTTTCGGTTCTGTGCTTTTTCTATATCATAAATCAAATAAGTTTTTTTTTATATGAATGCAATAGAAAAGTTATTATTCTTCGAATTCATATATCAATATATTTGGTATCTATGTATTTGCAAACAAAACTGCAATACTCTTAAACATTCATATTTTCCGCTATTATATATTGAAAATATCAGCAAGTTTTTATGAATAAGGCGGATTTTTTGTCGGTCTTGTGTATTTGGTTGTAACTTTAAATCGGCATCACTTACAAACAAGGGAGCGCCGTTTTTTGAAAGCTTACATTGCACAGATTTACATAGTGGTTTTTTACTTTTTTTGTTTGTTTTTAAATTAAAAACCTAAAAACATTCTTGAAATTGTTTCTAGACTCTTTCTTAGAGATTGAGACGAATTTTCTTTTAACTTAATATGAGCCAAATCCAATTACTTTAACCCGTGCCGCCCTTTAATCAAAATTTTTAATTTTCGGAAAAGATTCGAAAATTAAAAACTTTAAATGAAGCTAGTCTCGAGTAGAGATGTAAAAAGTCGATACTTATGACTACTCAATACTACTCGATACTTTTTAATTTAGTACTCGATACTACTCAATATTTTTTAGAGGTTTTTAATTTAAATTAAAAAAATTAAAAAAAAAACTTTCTTAAAAAAGAGCAATTTATGTCAAAATTTTCATTTACATCCTAATATGCAACAAAAAGTGGATGCAATTTTATTGTAATTTTATTTAAAGAAATTTTATTGCCTTAATTATCACAATTAATCCCACTGCTTTATATCATTTACAGTTGAACAAAAAGACCAAATACTAATATTTCTTATTATTTATTAAATTAAAATAAACTTTAAAAAAAACTACATTTTCTAACATTGACTTACATTATCTATTACTTTAGACAAACACTTAAGATTGAAATAAAAAAAATAAAAAAAACTAAACAAATCTCACAGGAAATCAATAAATAAAGCAAAAAGCAAATTTATTTTACTTAGAATCATTTGATAGTTTAACTTTGGAGAGAAAAGGTACACAAAACAGAGATGTCCACACGTTTAAAGACGATACATTTTTATAGACTACAAATATCACAGCGTGACAAAACGGACCACTTTTTTAGAAAATAAGAGGTGTGACACACATTTCTTTATATTTGAAACACGCTGATCCGAATGGCGTACCCCGTTCTTCGATGTATGGTACAGATGTCTTGCAAAATGCCATTAAAGATTGGCTGATTTTCAGTTGGTTTTTTAACAAAAAAAATCAAAGTTAATGATTTTTAAATTTTATGGCATGGAAAACAGATAAGTATGACTTTTTGAGGTTTTCGCAAAATTACCCGCTAAATTGGTTTTTGATAAAAAAAACTTGCTTTTAGTGAATCAATAAGACATCCATAACAACGCGAATTATTATTTGAATTTTTTTGTGTCTTCATTAACAATTTCTCCAAATTAAGCCACTTTAAAAAATTATACTATGGTGGAAAATCTTCTGCTAGTATAACACCCAGAAAAGTTTTACAGTAAATTTTTACGGTTTTTCAAAAAGTTTTTGTTAAAGTTGTTTTAAACGTTTTATCGTTTGTTTTTCAACGAAAATAAAATATTGAATGATTTATACAGTTGTTAAAACAATAAACTACAAAAGTTACGGAAAAATATTTTTATCAGTTAAATTATTTGTGACTGATTATACCGTATAATTTTACAGAAGTACGGTTTTTGTAGTTTGTTATTCAAAAAATTTAATTTGTACTCCACAAAATGAAAAATTGTAAACAGTTAAAATAGCTGAAATATCGTTTGTTTTTACGGAATGTCTAGTCATTTATTAACGTTTAAAAATAACTGAAAAAGTCTGTTGTTTCAAATGAAATATAAGTAGTCCGTTTTTTTAAAGGAAAAACGATTGTTTTAAAAGTTTTTTCACTTGAATTTACTTACAAAATATTTTTAGTGTACAAATGCCTCCCCCGAAGTCATATAAAAATCAAAAAATCCTTGCGCACCCACATCGCGGATTAAATAACATTCCTAAAAAAAATATTTTTTTAGCTGAATGTTGTCAAGAAAGGACCCCATCTATTCAACATCACGTTCATACATTCACAGAGAAAAATAAATTTCCAACTGAATTTTTCAGTTGTATCAACTAAAAATTCGGTTGCTGCTACTAAATTTCGCTGTGGCATACGAATTTTTTAGTTGTTTCAATTAAAAGACAGTTGTATTAATAAAATTAAGTTGTAACTACCGATATTTAGTTGTTTTAACCTTAATACAAATGCGTCAACCGAATTTTTCTTGCAACAACTGAATTTCAGTTGGAAGTTAGCAAATTTGTTTTCTGTGTGTTGCATATTTCCAGGCGCGGATCCAGCTCTAAAGTTTGGGGGGGGGGGGGGAAATTTTTTATTTTCTCATCTCATTTCCAAGGTTTTTGAGGTTCAAAATTTTTGTCATTCCTATTTTTCTACAGAAAAAGTCTAAGATACCAAAACGTTCTTTTTGCACCCAAATATTCAGGTTTAATGCTTTAACAAAATTTTTGAGGTAATTTCCTAGATTCTGAGAAATTTTTCCACAGAAAAAATTTAGTTTTCTAAGACATTTTTTTAGAAAAACTCTACGATTCTCAAATATTTTCTGAGGCATATTTCCTATTGAAAAGCCTGAGATTCTTAGAAATTTTTCCTACAAATAAGTCTAAGATTCTGAGACATTTTTCAAATAGAAAAAGTCACAGATTCAAAGTCTTAGACATTTTCCGACAGAAAAAGTTTAAGATTCTGAGCCATTTTTCAAGTAGAAAAAATCTCAGAACCTAAGACATTTTCCCAGATTCTTGAATATTTTTCTTTAAAGTCTCAAAAGTCTAAGGCATTTCTTCTATCACGAATTCCAGCAAAGAACACAAAAAAAATTTAATTTTCTGACCTTAGGTCTTTAAATTTTCTTTATATTAACAGAATGCATTCTCTTTAAAGCCAACTAAACATATTCATTTTAGTTTTTTTAAATTTTAAAAATATCGCGATGTTTTCGCGAATTTTATTTTCTTCAAAAATTGAAAAAAATCAAAAAAGTATGATAATTTGAAGAGCCATGTCTTCGAAAGTATTTATCCGAATTCTACCATTCAAAAAGCATTCGACTCTTACAATCGTACTTTTTTATACCAATGCACTAAAAAAATATTTTTTAAAACAAGCACGTTTTTGATGCAAATGCAATTTTTAAATGCATTTTTCACAACTTTCGATTTTTCTGAAACCTGCATAAATCGAAAGAACAAAATTTTTTACATAAAAAAAGTGCAGCTTTTTTTGGCCCTTCGGTTTATTCCACCTGTAGTAATTTTTTAAAAAACTACTTATGAGATTTGTCCATAGAAAAAAGAACTTTTATGTTTTTTCTGCAATTTTATCAAAAAAGTATGTAACTTTGAAGAGCCATATCTTTGAAAGTATTTATTTGATTTTATTATTTAATAATAATTTGATCCAATGATCAGTTTTTATTTATTTTTCCAATTTTTATTTACAACTCATTTTAAATAATTTTAACCTAACCGAGAACTGGTAACAACTGGTTTTGGTGGGAATCGAACCCACGACCCCCTGTTTCATAGGCTAGCACGCTACCAACTAGCCTACAGGGGCCCCCTTTTTTTGATTTTTACGATTCAAAAAGCATTTGACTCCAACAATTGCCATTTGGTATAATAATGCACTCAAAAAAATCCTTTTTTAAAAATGCATTTTTGATGCAAATGCAATTTTTGAATGCATTTTTTAAAACTTTATCCCCCTTAAATTTTTTTTAAACCTGCATAAATCGAAAATATAGTATTTTTTACATAAAATTAAGTACCGATTTTCTTGGGACAGGGTTTTTTTTAATTTTTTTGATTATTTTAAAAAATACTTATATGGTTTTTTCATTCAAATAACATATGTTTTTTTTTATAACAAATATTTTGTAATACACCGGCCCAAAAAACTAGGTACTCAATTTTATGTACAAAATGCTATATTTTTGATTTATTCAGGCTTCAAAAAAATTTAAAGGGGATAAAGATTTAAAAAATGGATTCAAAAATTGCATTTGCATCAAAAATGCATTTTTTTCAAAAATAATGTTTGACTGCATTCATAAACAAAAGGGCATTTGGGGGCATTCAAATTAATACTTTCATATACATATATATCTCTTCAAAGTTACATACTTTTTTGATAAAATTACAGAATAAACATAAAATTTATTTTTTGTATGGAAAAATCTCATAAGTAGTTTTTAAAAAAATTACGAAAGGTACACTCAAAAAAAAAAGTTTGTAAAATTACAAGCAAAAGGTCTTGTAATTCTATTTTACTAATATTTTTGTCTATTTACAAAAATTCTTGTATTTTTAATAAAACAAAAACTACCGTGCGCTTTGTAATTTTACTATAATATGTTGGTAAATTTATTTAACAATTTTTTTAGGTAAATTAACAAAAAAATAATTATTTTACAAATTAAAAAAAAATTACAAGGTGTTTAGTTGTTTTACACAAGAAAATTGTAATTGTACAACAACATTTTATTTGATAGTATTTAGTCTTTCTACCAAAAAATGTTTTATTACAAACAATTTTTTTTCAAGATTTTTTAGTTTACAAGGTTTTCAGTATTTTGACACAAAAAAATGTAATTAAACAAAAATTTGTATTGAAAAATAATTATGCAACAATAGGAGAAGCAAAAATTTTCTAAGTCCATATTTTGTTAAAAATTATTTCTTATAAATAAAAAATTTCATAAAAAAATTTTGAAAATTTTTTAAGTTCCGGATACAAACATTTTTCAATTAGTTGTAAGCTTTATCAAAAAAATTGAATATCAAGACAATTTTTTGGTAACTTGCTTTAAGAAAAATACCACAATTTTTATATGTTTTTACTATATTATTGTTCTAGTTTTTTTGTTTGTATTTTTACCATTTTTTGGTAATTTTACCATATTTTTTTGGTACTTTTTTTTTAAATCTGGCACTAAAATGTCAATCAAAAGCTGTCAATTATGAAAAATTAAGTTTTTCTTATTTTATAAGGTACTTAAACGTCCAATCTACAATATCCAAAGTTTTTTTTATAATTTTTTAAAAATACTTGCTAAAATAATTAAAAATTCGAAAAAAAAGGAAATTTTTTTGACTAGTTTTTCTTGAAAATATAAGAAATTTCTTGTGTAGCCTCCTTCGCAATTCTCATATGTTCTACTTAAGAATAACGAAATTCCGAAAAAAAAAATAAAAAAGTGCAGTGTTATACTCTAAAAAGTTTGTTAAAAGTGTTCAAGTGAAAAAAAAAATCATTTCAGGTTGTTAAAGTGCTACTCCAGCTGCCGAAGAAGGAAAAATAAGATGCACCAATGGAAAAAACCTTTAAATTTACAAAACCAATATGTAAATAATTTTTTGTAAATTTACAAAACAAATATGAAAGTTTAGAAAACAAAATTGTATACTTACAGAAAAAGTTGTAATTTTACAAAAATGAAGTAGAAAATACAAAAACAATATTGTAAATTTACAAATTATTTGGTTAAACCACTGTTTTTACGGCAAAAAAATAAGAAAAAATGGTATATTTACAATAAAAATTGTAAATTTACCACTTTTTACTGTAAATATACAAGTTTTTTGCCATAAAAAACTGTAGTTAAACCAAACAATTTGTAAATCTACAATTTTATTTTTTGATTTTCTACTTTTTTTCGTAAATTTACAACTTTTTTTGTAAGTCTTCAATAATATTTTACAAAAAAAAAATTGTAAATTTACACTTTCTCCCCGTAATTTTTTTGTTAAATCAATTTACAAATTATCCCCGTAACATTACGGGGATTCTTGCTAGTACATATTTTACAAAACCTGCCCCGTAAAATCACGGGGATTTTATGTCATTTTACAAACTTTTTTTTTTGAGTGTAGCAAAAGCCGAAGGACCAAAAAACGCTGCACTTATTTTTATGTAAAACAATGTTATTCTTTCGATTTATGCACGTTTCAGAAAAATCGAAGGGGGATAATGTTTTCAAAAATTCATCTAAAAATTGCATTTGCATCAAAAACGTACTTTTTTAAAAAAATATTTTTTTGAGTGCATTGGTATAAAAAAGGACGATGTTAGAGTCGAATGCTATTTGAATGGTAGAATTCGGATCAGTACTTTCGAAGACATGGCTCTTCAAAGTATTTTCCTTTTTGATATTTTAAATTTTTGAAGAAAATAAAATTCGCAAAAAAATCGCGTTTTTTTTAAATTTGAAAAATTAAAAATGTATATATGTTGTTGGCTCCTTAGTACAAATGTGTACAAAAAATTAGACTAATTTCAAGAAATTCGGTCCATCTTTCCCTATTAAAAAGTCTAAGATTCTCAGACATCTTTTAAACAGAAATAGTCTCATATTCTGAAACATTTGTCCTTAAACAAAAGTTACATTTCTTCTATAGAAAAATTCTAAAATTTTTCCTGAAGAAAATTTTCTTCTTTTTCCTAAAGTAAACTTTTTTCCTATAAAAAAATCAAAAATTCAAAAACATTTTTCCTATAGAAAAATTTTGAGATTCTTAGACATTTTTTCTAGAAAAAAATTCTTACATAATTTCCTTTTCTTTTAGTCTTTCCTTTTACCCATCTTCTTATCAGATTTTTTTCAAAGAAGAGTTATCAAATTTTTTCTAAAAAAAAATTATCAGATTTTTCCTATAGTAAATTTTCAGATTTATCCTATAGAAAAATTGTTAGATTTTTCGTCTAGACAAATTCCCAAATTTTTTGTCTAGAAAAATTCCCAAATTTTTGTCGAGAAAAATGATCGTATTTTTTCTAAAGAAAAATTTTATTATTTCGAGTATTTTTTCGTATAGAAAAATTTTAACATTCCTAAACATTTTTTCTTTAGAAAAATGTTAAGATTCTTATTGTTAGACATCATAGAAAAATTTCTTTAAAAAAATTTTCCTACAAAAAAAAATCAAATTATTCGTATGGATTTTTTTTTAAATTTTTTATAAAAAATATTCTTAATTTCTAAAAATAAAAATTCTAACATTCCGAGACATTTTTTCTTCAGAAAAACTTTAAGATTCTTAGACATTTTTCATAGAAAAAAATTCTCAGGCTATTTCTGATTGTGCAATAAAATTTTGAATAAATGTTTGTCGATTTTTATGAAATCAAATGGTTAGTTTCGGAGACGTGCCTAATGGCGACATATTTTGTCAGTAATTTTATTTGATTTTTTCTGTAAGTACATATCGAGCACGGGCTCTAATTATATTTGTTATAAGGGTTCAAGTTGAAAAAATGCAGAAGAAAAATTGAATTTCTAAAAATTATAGACATTTCTGGTATTTCCCATACCGGTTTCAAACACCCCAGTTAGTGTCATCATCAGTAGGATTTTAAATGTCGGTTTGTCTTGTTAATGAAAACTGTTTTTTATATATGTGAATATTTATAGTTTCTACAGAATAAATTTTGACAGTTTCCAACACTACAATTCTATTTCTAGCAATCTCAACCTCACTTCATACTTTCTTTCAACTTTTTTGTCTCTTACATTATTTCGCAAGGGTTATTTTTGCCCTGACTTCTACATTTCTTTTTCAAATTGATTAATCACAATTTGAATTTATTAAAAAAATAAAAATAGTTTTTATTTTGTCTACCTTTAAAATATTTGTTTTGAAGGTGCCGTGACATAGCCCCTAAAGACATTATACCCATTTTCGGTTTGGGGATTAAGTCCGAAATGAATTCCGTCATAATCCACATAACGGATGATGGGACTATGACAAAAAAAATTCGGACATAATCCCAATAAAAAGAGGACATAGTCCCATGAGTATTATGACCGTTTTGAAAGTGGTCATAGTACCCATAACAATTAGGGGGGTTATGACCGCAATCTGTTCGTTCAAAACCCCTATTTCCGTTATGGGGGTAATGTCCGTGGGGGATATGTTCGGGCACATATTTTGAATAGGTTTAATCTAGCTCAAGGTCATATTTCCTGTACTAATTAAGTTTGCTAAATAGTCTTGAGAAATATTTGCTTAATAGTCTTGACAATGAAATCTAACAAATTATGAAACACAAAAAAAACAAGGTTGGCAATCGAAACGAATAACGTATCGATATCGGCATTGGTATCGTTTTTTATTTATTTCGGTATCGGTATCGGTTACGGTATTTGAGTTGAATCGGTATTACCGATACCGGTACGTGCCGGTATTATCGAAAAAAATGCTAAAAATATAAAAAACGCATAAAAACTTAAAAAAAATATATATTTTTTTTTCAATTTTAATACTAAAACACGTATTTATTATTAGCATTTTTCCCTTAAAAATGTGAAAAAAAAAATAAAATAGTGTTTTCGTTGGGGGGTCGTCCAGGACGTTGCCGGACCACACTTACAAAAGGGGGCGGGCCGAGAAAACTGTAATTTTCTTATCCCATTGATCAAAGTGCAGGACTTTCAAGTTATTCTGACACAAAAATGTTTTATTTGTTAAAGAAAAGAAAAACAAGTGAGAGTGTTAAATTCGGCTGTGCCGAATCTTTTATACCCTCCAAAATGTAAAAAAAAAATAAAAAAAAAAATTTGTCAGGAGCGTTTTTTTTTTGACGAGGGGGAGTGTGATGGGGGACAGTGGGGTACACCTTCCCATCGCTTTAAACATACCAAATGTTTCATTTATTTAACAAAAATAAAAAAAAACATGTAAAAAGTGTATTTTTTCAGAGGTTGGTTAAGTTCTTTAAGGGGGAACTTTTTTCCCCCTGACCCGATTTTGACCATTCACGAACTTAAACTGCCTATGAACATGAGACATATTTGTGCCAAACTTCAGGAGTCTAGCTGTTTTATTTTGGACTGCATTGTGTTATCTACAGACAGACGGACGGACGGACATTCATATAATGTCTTAGAATCGATCATTGATCAATAATATATATATAATATTTATATACTTTATGGGGTCTCCGACCGATATTTCGATGCGTTACAAACGGAATGCCAAAGTGAGTATACCCCCATACTGTAGTTGGAGGGTATAAAAATATGTAAAAGAAGTAGAAGAGTTAAATTCGACTTATTGTTAGCCGAATCCATGAATATCCACGGTGCCCTTTTAATGTGATAGTTAGTTTTCTAACATAAAAAAGAATTAACAATTTTGATTAAAAATATTTTATTTTGAGTAAAAAACTTTTTTTTATTCATTTTTGACAAAAAAAAAAATTACAACATTTTTTTTTGAGTGTAAAATTTTTTTCGAGTTTTTTTTGCTTAATTGTAAAAATATTTGTGAGTGACAAAAATACTATGTAAAATAATTTTGTGACATTTTTCAACACGTGAACTAAAGGTTTGAACCACGATGTCCTATAAATATCAAAAAAATCCTTGGGCACCCACATCGCGGATTAAATAAAAATCTCCAAAAAACTAAACTATACTAAGGGCTTCAGAAAGTCTCTATTGATTTTTTTTTTTTTTTGATTTTTATGAGACTTTGGGGAGGATTTTAGAGTACGATTTTTCATTTACAAAAACCAAAAAAATTAAAAAGTTTCTCTTTTTTATATATATTCGATTAACTTTTTTAAAGCAATAAATTAAAAATACTCTATTATGACAATATCATATATAGAAATATTTTTGGGCCTCGAACTAGAATAAAACTCTAATCGAATATATATACATATATAAAGGCCGAATAAATACATTTTATTTTTATGTACCTTTTTGGTACTAAAAATAAAAAAAACAACATTTAACGTTTCTCTTTTTTTTTTGTAGAAAAAACATGTTTTTTTAGGAAAAAGGTTTTCGAATACCGGTATCCGATACCAAAACTGACTTTCGGTATTGGTATTGGTACCGGTATTCAATTTAAACGGTTTTGAAACAGATAACGGTATTGAAAAGGTATCGATTGCCAACATTGCAAAAAAATAATTTTCTTAAAAGTAATTCTATGAGAATATAATAGTTTTAATTAGTAATAGAAATATGACCTCGAGCTAGAATAATCCTATTCGATTGTAACTTAATTTTTTATTATTTTCATTAAAATGGAAATGGATTAAGTATTATTACAATAATAGATAATGATGTAAACCATAAAATCGAAGCATTCCTAATTTGTTGGTTAGTTACTGTATAAAAATACAGCATAAGCACATACAACAACAAATCAAAATTGAAAAAAAAAATACTCTGATAAATAATACAACATACAAGGAATGAATGCAGTTTTAACAAAAAGGTTTATTTATTGCTGAGTATATACACAACAATGCCACCAACAACAAGAACCTGAACAAATAAAAATACTTTAAGTACAACAATCAGAAAAAGCAGAAGAGCCAAGTTAAAGTCAGTTTCTTTTTTTTTTTAAAACTTTCGAAATATTTTGTTTTGTTGTTGTTGTGCTTGCTTTTCAAGTTCTTAGTTTTCTTATCTCTTTTCTATAAGTTGCATTTGGGAAAATATTGTTTTAAGAAAAGTTTTCATTCTCACTCCCTGACCCCTTTACACTTGATCCCCCATAGGAATTGGCACGAAGATTATTTGTTGCGTATGTGTGTGTCTGTGTGTTTGTGTTTATGTGTTGGATTTAGAAAATAGTACGTATACGTATCAAATAAAGCAAATCTGTTGTAACCATAGTGTATTTGGTTCTTTAATATTTATGCTTGTTTCTTGTTGCAATGCACAAATGTGTGTATTTGACTGTTGCTTTGTATAACATTTGTACAGTGGGTTAACATGATTCTCGGGGGCATATTGGATTAAAATGTAAAGGAGAGCATTGGATTGAGCTACAAACAAGCCGTCACAAAGTGTTGACTACTCATGCAAAATATTGTGTTAGGAAGAGGCAAAAAGGTTAAGGATATAGGGAGATAGGGAGATAGGGAATAGTAAATAGAGAAATTTAGTTTGTCTCAGCTGGTGGTGATAGGAAAAGTATATGCAATGTTTTACATATTATGATATCTACACCTGCACGTCCTGAATTCGGCTTGTTCGAATTTGGAAATGACTGCCCCATCCAATTGTGTACAATTAGACACTTTTATGAGAAGAATAAAAAAAAAAATGTTCGGCAAAATCCCAGTTCCCTACCAAAGCTTTTGAGTTTGGTGGAAAGATTTTTTTTTACTTCGAATAAAAAACATCCATTCACCGTTGTCGGACAAGCAAAACCAGTGATATATACTGCGAATCACATCAATAAGGAATCGAGTTTTTCACTTTTTAATCGAATATATATTTGTAACGAATAAGTGGAAAAAAATAAAAAAATGCACTGATGGAGACCATTATCTAGCTAATAATGTCAAATAATAATAATAATCAAAAGACTGAAAGAAGTCCTTTAAAAAATATTTTTCGACAACTTGTTAAAAAATTACCAGTAGTAGTTTTTTATGAATCACTTGAATAATGAATTTTGAAATACAGGTAGGACCTGAATTCAATTTGTTATGGATAGCGATTCCTTAAACAATAAAAACAAAACAGTTTTGTTTCGAATTTCAATAAAAATGAGACTCACAACAGCTCTTAGTTCTTCCGAAAAGAAAAAAGTACTGTATTTAAAGGCCAAAGTGTTAAAGGCCTATTGAACGCAATTATTTAAATAACATTATGAACTATAAAAAAACACGAATGGGCGAACTAAAATGGCAACAACAGATCGATAACGACAAAAATTTTAAGTATACCCCCGAATTCCACGTTGACAGGTTGCAAAACTCTCAAAGAAAGTGGTGATTTTGTGGGTATTTGTACAGTCGATCACTATTAAAAATTAAATGAGTTCATAGTCTGTTGAAAATTGCAAAAAAAGCCACCCCTTAATTCCAAACTTATGAAGCATCGATGGAAACGTAAGGAACAGTGGTGATGCCACAGTTGAATAGCGCACCCCATACCATAACAACACCTTCTATGATCTGTCTGCTATGCAAAAACTGTTTTTATTGTCTGAAATCACCGAAAACAATTGTATCCGTCTAATGCAACGGTATTATTTTTTTTTTTTTCGTCGGAATATATTACTTTAAAAAATTTCTCAGACTGTGTCATTGTATTCCTACCGAGATTAAGGCGCTGCTAACTACGTTTGCAATTCAGCGATTAGTTTTTGCATAATTTTCGACGAGCTATGAACTCACTTGACTTTTAAACGCGACGGACTGTACAAATACTCGCATTAACGGCACTTTCTTTGGGAATTTTGAAAGATGTCGGCGTAGAATTTGGGGGAATTCTTAAAATTTTTGTCGATCTCGTTCTGTTGTTGCCATTTAGTTCACCCATTCATATTTTTTCCATACACCTGTGTTCAGAAAATTAGGTGTATCCTCGTAAAAATTCAGAAAGGTATATCTTCGAGTATTTCAAGCAAATAAAAAGTGCGTTGTAGATAGTTGATTAAACTTTAATTTAAATTAATTCCTGCCATATTGGGAAATTAATATTTACTTTTTTTTTACAAAAAACTGGATGTCCAAAAATACGTGTTTTTTACAATGCGGGAAGGTCTTGGATTTTTTTCCTGGTAGGTAGACAAATTATTTGATTACTGAAAATTAACTATAAGGCTAATGCTAAAAATCCAAAATTGTGTATTTGAAATAAATCGACTCGTAAGTACTTTTTAAAAAAATCCAAAAAAAAGTATTCCAAAAATTTCATTTTGCAGTTCGACCCATGTATCTCATTTATTTTTTACCCAATCTGGATGGGATTAATTTTAAATTAAAGCTTGCGACATTTTCTACGATGCACTTTTTATCTACTAAAAATATTCGTTTTCGTTTCAAAGATATACCTTTATGAATTTTAGTGTTCGATACGCACTCCTATTTTTCTCCAATTATTTTGAACACAACTGTAGTTCTGAATGTTATTTAGATAATTACATACAGCAGTTCTTCCCCCCTCTATTATTTCCGCGTTTTCAATGGCCTTTAACACTTTGGACTTCAACGTCAGTACTTTTTCCTTTTCAGAAGAGCTAAGAGATTTGTGAGTCCCATTTTTATTGAAATTCGAAACAAAACTGTTTTGTTTATATTGTTTGAGGGATTGCTATTCATTTCAAATTGGATTCAGGTCCTACTTGATCTGTATTCCAAAATTCCTATTCAAGTGATTCAAAAAAAACTTAACAAGTTGAGGAAAAATTATTTTTATACCCTCCACTCTGGTGATAGAGGGTATATATAAGTTTGTCATTCCGTTTGTAACTCATCGAAATATCGGTCTGGGACTCCATAAAGTATATATATTCATGATGCCCAATCGATTTTAAGATATTCTAGCGATGTCCGTCTGTCCGTCTATTTGTCTGTGGAAAATGCTATCACGGACTAAATATTGCACAGAGATGACGGAAACTTAACTAATTTATTGGAAGTTCTCCCGAGGAGTTTGGTATTGCAATTGAGCGATATCGGTTCAAAAGTTATGAACGAAAATGTAAGCACACCTCAAAAATTTCAGTACATTCAACATAACCTAAAAATACAAAATGCTTTAATTCGGCTTCTGGTTGACATATGTGAACATAATTGCACACCAAATGGTATTTAAACAAGTACGAACATATTTTTTGATCAAAAAAGAAAAAAATCGCGGATTTTTTTTTTAACAAAATTTTTTTTCGCGGAATTTTTTTTTTCAAAAATAATTTCCTTTTAAATAAAGTTTTTTGCAATAATCTTTTTGAAATTGTGGAGGGTATCACTACATTCGGCTAGGCCGAATTTAACTTTTTTACTTGTTTAACTTGTTTTTTGTTTCAAACAGTGGAAAGCAATCACGCAGACTCACGAAACAAAAATTACTCACGCACGAAACTTTTTTTTCTAATAGCGCACTCACGATCACGTGAGTAGAAATAAATTTCACTCACGATCACGCGTGAATCACGAAAAATTCGTGTCACGCGCGCATCTCTAATCGAAATTAATTAACCCGTGCCGCAGCGAGGTCAAAGTTTCGAGAAAAAGCCAAAATGGCCATAATAAAATTAAAAAATGTAAATTTAGCGAAAATAATGAAAAAAAAAATTTTATGTTACTTTTATCCAATACTACTCAAATACAATTATTTTAACTTTTTATGACACTTTGAAACTTGCAATACAAAAACTACCATGCATTTTGGGGGGTACTTGAAAGTAGTATTTTTGATTTTTTGAAAATTTTGTTAAACAAAAAAAATAAATCTTGCAATTGTATAGCAGTTCATTATTAAATACATCCTAAAGCTTAAATATTTAAAAAATTGGGAATATCCATCGACTCAATTCTTTTTGGGAGTCATTTGATTTTTGCGGATTTCAAGGATATTAGATTTTTGCCTATGAATTTTTACTATAAATTTGATATTAGTAAAAATTTACAAATCTTGTTTTGTATAAATATTACTTCGTTTGACAAAAATAACTCAGTGACGTTATACTTTTTTTCGATATCGTTAACCCATTTTGACAGGGGTCAAATATGACCCAAACAGCGTATGAGTCGTTGGATATCCCCAATTTTTTTAATATTTAAGCTTAACGATATATTTAATAATGCATTGCTATACAATTGCAAGAATTAATTTTTTTGTTTAATAAAATTTTCAAAAAACCAAAAATACTACTTATAAGGTTTCAAGTTGAAAAAATGCAGAAGAAAAATTGAATTTCTAAAAATTATAGACATTTCTGGTATTTCCTATACCGGTTTCAAACACCCCAGTTAGTGTCATCATCAGTAGGATTTTAAATGTCGGTTTGTCTTGTTAATTAAAACTGATTTTTATATATGTGAATATTTATAGTTTCTACAGAATAAATGTTGACAGTTTCCAACACTACAATTCTATTTCTAGCAATCTCAACCTCACTTCATACTTTCTTTCAACTTTTTTGTCTCTTACATTATTACCTATTACTTTTAGGTACCCCCCAAACTGCATGGTATTTTTTGTATTGCAAGTTTCAAAGTGTCACAAAGCAGTCATAAAAAGTTAAAATAATTGTATTCAAGTATTATTGGATAAAAGTAAAATAAATTTTTTTTTTGCCATTTTGACTTTTTCTCCAGACTTTGACCTCGCTGCGGGATGGGTTAATTAAATTCGATCTATTCCAAAAAAAAAACACCCTAATGTACATTTGAAATGCAACTGGCACACTAATTTTCATCCCTTAAGTCCAATATGGTGTTGAGTAATCAAAATGGCGATTTTTTCCAAAAAAAATTAAGAAATTAAAATTTTAATTTAATTTGATATCTTGAAAAATGTTGGACAACTTGTTGTTGGTATTTAAAAGTAGTTGTAGAAAAAAAAAATATAAAAAAACGAAACTTTTGATTTTTTTTAAAACTTTTTTTTTTACTTTGAATTTTTTTATATGGTGGTGCTCCAAAAAAAGGACCCGGTCCTACTTTAAAATTTTTTTTAAATTTTATATTTTTTTTTGCTTTGAATTGAATTGAAAAGATTTTAGCCGAGATATTGCTTTTAGTAATACATATCCACATAAAAATTTTATTCCTATCTGTGACATCTTTATCGTGTACTAAAAAGTATCAAAAAACAGAAAAAATGCACTTTTTCCCTTTTTTCAAATTTTATGTATGATCACTAGGGATGAGATTTCCATGCAAATGCATGTTTTTTGTCGATAGTCTAAAAACAATATCGACCAATTATCTTTCCGAATCAAGAAATTTGAATTGAAATGGCATCGATTTGTTTTTGCATATTTTTGCATATTTTGACGAAAATGCATATTTTTGCAAATTTTGGTTTTTAGTGCATATTTTGTGCATATTTCCAACTTTTAAGTGCATATTTTTGCATATTTTGGCATAAATTAGCAAAAACACAAATTGAAATTTATTTGTTTCAAAAACTACTTAAATTTTAAAAATTAATTTTGAAAATAAGAAAAATTATTTTTTTTTATATATGGTTTTGAATTGAGGAAAGTGTGAAAGAAAAATTTTAATTTTTCTAAAAATTTAAGACATCCTGGTTTGTTTCTTACTAGTTTCATATTATCCAGTTATAATAATCTTCAGAAAAACTTTTAATGTCAAATTTGTTCAGTTAATAGTCAATAGAACTCTATATGTGAAAATTATTAACAGATCGCAGCCGACAAGGATTGAACCCATCATCTGTAATACATTGCTATTAACTGCTTGGAACGGACAATCACTCAAGACCGATACGCCAAGTAAGCTGTTAAGCAAGTATCAACTAAATCTGATTTTTTCAATTCGAGTTTGATTGTTGCTGTTGTTTTTTTCTAACAGAAGACTTGTTATTGTAATTTTGTGTAATTAATCTCTATTTTTAGTAATCATTATTCTTCTTCCTTTTTTTTCAAATTTTTTTTATAAATTGTCTTAATTTTTAAAAAATTTTGCTTATATAAAGTTTTAAATGTTAGTATGTAAACCCGGCGTTACTTTTTTGCCTTTTAAAAAGTTTTTTCCTATAAAAGCAATATTTTTATTGCACACATTTTATTTTTAGTGCATATTTTTAGGTTTTTTAGTGCATATTTTCAATTTTTTAGTGCATATTTTTAACGCATATTTTCGATTTTTTAGTGCATGAAAATCTCATCCCTAATGATCACAAACAATTTTTTTTCGATTTTTTAATTTTTTTTTTTTTTTTGTTTAATTACACTGTGCTACAGTGAAAAAATACTTCTGATGTGACATAGTATAGGTTGTTGGTGTTGACGAGTAGATCACAAAAATGCCCATTAAACTTGCCAGATTTATTGTCAAAAAACGTTTTTTTGGGACTTTTCTCACTAAACCTTGTGTAATTCAGAAAATTTTCAACCGATTTTAAATTTTTTTGAATTGGTCAATACGTAAAAGAAAGATATCTATTGATTTTTTCTGTAAAACCAATTTTTTTTGTTATTTTTTGAAAATTTTTCGAGTTTATCGATTTTTTTCTGCTATAGTTTTATTTAACAACCTTTACATTTATGAGCGTTTTTTTAAAGATAATTTAATTCTAAATACGATAAGCTTTAGCTTGAAAAAATCGGATAATAATTGACAGAGTTGTGATAATTTTTCTAAAAAAGAAAATTAAGATTTTGCAGGAAATCGCCGTTCAGATAACCCAGGCAAAAAAAAAAAAATTATCATAATTGGTCATGTGGTCAAGACAGCGCAATTTCAAGGTCAAATTCGAATTCAGGAGGTCAAAAACCTTTAAAATAATGATACGCGACCTCTCAGTATGTTCGTTAATTTTTTTATTTTTTTGCCTGGGTTATCCGCACGGCAACTTCATACAAAATCTTTATTTTCTTTTTTAGAAAAATTATCACAACTCTGT
Source organism: Pegoplata infirma (assembly GCA_963921195.1). Lineage (NCBI taxonomy): Eukaryota > Metazoa > Arthropoda > Insecta > Diptera > Anthomyiidae > Pegoplata > Pegoplata infirma. Next base: position 84,012,135 of record OY992537.1, read on the forward strand.
CAATTGTTATCCGATTTTTTTGGCATAAAGCTCATCGTATTCACAAAAAAAATTCTATAAGAATATGTTTAAAAATATAAATGTTGTTGAACAAACTATAACAGAAAAAAATCGATAAACTCAAGAAATTTTCAAAAAATATCAAAAATATTAGATATTGTTAAAAAAAATCAATACATATCTTTCTTATATGTATAGACCAATTCACATACAAAAAAAGCCCTATCCTTCTTCTATTCAAAACAATTAAAAAATTAAAAATCGGTGGAAAAATTTTTAAATGACACGTGGTTTAGTGAGAAAGTCGCAAAAAAACGTTTTTTTACAATAACTTTAAAATTTGGGGGTGTCTGGGAAGTTTAATGCGCATTTTTGTAATCTTTTCGACGAGACCTACAACCTTAACTACAGCATTTCAAAAGTATATTCGATTTTGTGTTTTTTGTAGCACAGTGTTATTATTTTACTTGATTAGCTTGATAAACCCTTCTTTACTTGATAAACCCTTCCACTTCAAAACTGAGCTTGAAAAAAAAATAAAGCCGTTGGGGTTCTACTCTAATAATGTTTAAAAATTTTTTTAGTTTTGACTTGAAAGGATTTTAGTAGTTGCTTTTAATGATACATATCCACAAAAAATATTATTCCTATTCGTGACCGTTTCTGCAATGATTCAAATAACAGCAAAAAACTGCGTTTTTTATGTTTTATCACAAAAAATTACTTTCGTCGATTGCCGGGCAAATTGTGGTTTGTTTTGGTCTAAAAACTCTTTATTTAAGTTTTTAGCCAAATTAGACAATTTTATACTGTGCCTCTGGGGAATTAAAGTTTAGACAATTTGTTTTTTTGGTTTATACAAGAAACTTAATGCGTTAAAATTGTCCGATTTGGCTAAAAATTTAAACATAGAGTTTTTAGGTCAAAACGAACGATATTTTGCCGGGCAATCGACAAAAGAAATTTTTTGTGATAAAACATAAAATTTGAAAAAAGAGTAAAAAACTCATTTATTTGCTGTTTTTTTTTTAACATTTTTTTCACCCTTACTTATATGAATGTTTGTCGTTCCGTTTGTACCACCTTTTAATATTGGTCTACGACCCCATAAGGTACATAAATTCATTACCCTTTTTCGATAGAAAAAAAACCTTCTAAATAGCGATTTATCGGTGCTACCGAAGAGTGTTCTAAGCTATGAAATCGCCCACAAATATCATGCATGAATTCCTTTCCAAAAGATGCTTCCAGTTCAGATAATTTTCTGCTGGGATACCATCAAAGAGCATAAATTGATTTTTTTTATAATTCATTTTGAATGCATGTGTTGCCATTGCTCACATGTGTTACTTTCTGATATCAATTTTCCGCTTTCAAAAGGAAAAGTTTTCTTTTTCTTATTTTTCACAATACTTTCATCTTTGCACGCTGCTTTCATGATGTAGAAAACTCTTTGTTTTTTTTTTAACAAATGTGTTTTACCTGTGTAAAAAAGGATTTTCTGCTATTTCTTTGCTTCTTATTGTTAGTTTATGTCTTTTTTGAGTATACACTGGGGTGGTTCATAAAAACTAAAGTATTTTTTCAAAGTTTTTTTTATCAAGGTTTAGGGGTCGCTACCGGGCCCTAAACATTGGGTATAAAAAAAAAAAAGTTCACACAATGAAAAAAAAATCGGTTTTTATTTTATTTATGTTTATTATAATTAAGCTTATAATTTGCTTAATAATGACAAAAAGTTTCATTCTGGTCGGACAAGTACTTCAGTTCAAAAAGTGACCATGAAAAAAATGTTGGCTGGTTGAGGTCTTCCGCTAAAAGTTTTTCAAAAAAATCTATTTTTTTAATTTTGATAAGCTTACGATATAGGGTTTTAGTTGCAATTGATAACATATTCTCCTTAAAATGTATTATTTGTTCTTAAACAACGTTCACTGCGGCGAAAACCAATAATTGATATTTTAAAAGAAGAAACTTCTGGAGTTTGGCACAAATACAGCTTATGGTCATAGACTCTTTAAATTCCTTAATGACCAATATCGGACAAGAAAAGAAGTCCCCACTGAAGACTAAAATAACCCCAAAAAACAGCAATGCTACACAAAAAAAAACCTTATTAAATTACTAGAAAAAGTCTCGTAATCCCATTTTACAAATATTTGACAATTTTCACAAAAATTTGGATCGAAAATTTTTTTTGTAATTTTACCAATTTTCAAATAAATTTTACAAAAAAAAAATTCACGAGATTTCCTTGTAAGTTTTATTGCGGAAAAAAAAAAGTTGTAAATTTACAATTTTATTGGTAAAATTACAAAAAGGTCGTCATTTTTACTAGAAATTCTAGTTAAATAGGAGGTAGCAACAAATCTATTAAATTCACGAGAAATCCATGCAAATTTCATCGCGTCAAAAGATTTGTAAATTAACAATTTTATTTGTAAAAAGCTTAAAAAAATATTGCTAAAAATCTTGTAAAATTATTAGGAATTCTCGTCAAATAAGAGGTAGCAAAAAAATTAAAATAACTAAATTTTCTTGTCATTTTACAAGGTTTTTTTGAGTGTTACATTTTACATATTATTTTATATTTACGACAAAACAAGTTTACATACCTAAATTTGGGACAAGGGGATTATAACGTTTTTTTTCTTTGTCCGCCCCTTTTAGGGCGTGATTATAGAATTTATAAAATTGTAATATTTAATCGTAAATATAATAAATGAGTTGTAAATTTATATTACGAAGGGGAAAGTGTCACACGCCGACGGGCCTGACTTTCTCCATCAAACCCCATCTCCCGACCTCCTTTCCTTTTGAAAAAAGTTATGTTATGTTGTTTTGTAATTTAGGTACACTCAAAAAAAAAAAAGTAAAATGACATAAAATCCCCGTAATTTTACGGGGCAGGTTTTGTAAAATATGTATTAGCAAAACTGCCTGTAATGTTACGGGGATAATTTGTAAATTTGTAAATAAACAAAAAAAATTACGAGGAGAAAATGTTAATTTACTTTTTTTTTTGTAAAATTTTAACTTCGAGCTGAACATTTTTTTTGGAATTTTACAAAAAAAATTTGGTAATTTTACAAAACAAAATTGTAAACTTACAGAAAAAGGTTGTTATTTTACAAAGAAAAAGTATAAAATGAAAAAAAAAAATTGTAGGTTAACAAATTATTTTGCTAAACTACTGTTTTTACCGCAAAAAAAATACTGAAAAACTCGTATATTTACAATAAAAATTGTAAATTTGCAAAAAAAAATTAAATTTACAAAACAAAATGTAGACTTACAAAAAAAGTTGTAAATTTACGAAAAAAAGTAGAAAATCAAAAAATAAAAGTGTAAATTTACAAATTGTTTGGTTAAGCTACTGTTTTTCATGGCAAAAAACTTGTATACTTACAATAAAAAGTGATAAATTTACAATTTTTATTGTAATTATACCATTTTTCTTATTTTTTTGCCGTAGAAACAGTAGTTTAACCAAATAATTTGTAAAATTTGCGATATTGTTTTTGTATTTTCTACTTCATTTTTGGAAAATTTTTTCAGAATGTCTTAGAATCGGTAACAGAATCTGAGACTTTTTCCATAGAAAATGGTACAAAAAAACTCTAAAATTATTCATGTCCTCAAATATTTTCTTTTTCGGATTTTTGTAGAAGGATTCCCGAATTCTAAAAGTTTTAGAATCTGAGACTTTTTTAAGGAAAAATATCTCAGAATCTAAGAATTATTTATAGGAAAAAGGTCTCAAAATTTGAAACTTATTTGGAGGAAAAAGGTCGCAAAATCTGATACTTTTTCGATAGGAAAAGGGTCTAAGAATCTGACTTTTTATTGTTGAATAAAAGTCTCAGAAGTTGAAACTTACTCAATTGGAAGAAGGTCGCAGAATCTGAGACTTTTTCTACACACTCAAAAAAAAAAAAGTTTGTAAAATGACATAAAATCTCCGTAATTTTACGGGGCAGGTTTAGTAAAATATGTACTAGCAAATATTACCGTAATGTTACAGAGATAATTTGTAAATTAATTTAACAAAAAAACTAAGAGGAGAAAATGTAAATTTACATTTTTTTGTAAAATATTAACTTCGAGCTGAACAATTTTTTTTTTGAAATTTACAAAAAAAATTTGGTAAATTTACAGAACAAAATTGTAAACTTACAGAAAATGTTGTTATTTTACAAAGAAAAAATAGAAAATCAAAAAATAAATTGTAGATTAACAAATTATTTGGTTAAACTACTGTTTTTACCGCAAAAAATATTAAAAAACTTGTATATTTACAACAAAAATTGTAAATTTGCAAAAAAAAAAATAAAATTTACAAAATAACTTGTAAATTTACGAAATAAAGTAGAAAGTCAAAAAATAAAATTGTAAATTTAAACTACTGTTTTTCATGGAAAAAAACTTGTATATTTACAATAAAATGTGGTAAATTTACATTTTTTGTTGTAAATATACCATTTTTTCTTATTTTTTTGCCGTATACAAAAAAGCTGTAGTTTAACCAAATAATTTGTAAAATTTACAATTTTGTTTTTGTATTTTCAACATCATTTTTGTAAAATTACAACTTTTTTCTGTAAGTATAGAATTTTGTTTTTTAAATTTTGATATTTGTTTTGTAAATTTACAAATAAATTTGGTTTATTTACATATTTGTTTTGTAAATTTAAAGTTTTTTTTTTCCATTGGTGCATCTTATTTTTCCTTCTTCGGCAGCTGGAGTAGCACTTCAACAACCTGAAATGATTTTTCCCCTTGAACACTTTTAACAAACTTTTTAGACATTTCGTTTTTCTTAAGTAGAACATATGAGAATTAAGAAGGAATTTCTTATATTTTCGATTTGGATTGGATTCCGATTGGATCTGTCTTTTGTTAGATCTTTATTAAGTGTAGAAATCACACACAGATCAAATTTTAGTGGAATTGACTTTTTTTTTTTTTTCAATAGACCGATTTAACTGAATATCGGTCGAAATTTTTTTATAGGGCGACTAAGTCCAGAAATGGTTCAATTATATTGCGATTTGATTAGGTTATTAAAGTTCACATTTAACACATAAAAATAAAATTTTTATCAAATATTTCCATTTTTATGAATTTTGAGGAATTGTGTGAATATCGGGAGGGTGGTTTGTATGGGGACTACCAGAAGGACTGACTCGATTTCTTTGAAATTTGGAATGGTGATTCGTGCATACAAAATTTGATTACCTACTAAATTTCAAAGCGATATCTATTATAATACGGTTATTAGATTCATTTAAGCCGAATCCAAAGGGGTCGTTTGTATGGGGGCTAGGGGTTAACATGGACCGATTTTCTTCAATTTTAATAGGCTATCGTGCTTAAACCGACAGATGGACAGACGGACGGACGGACGGACCGACGAATGGACGGACATCGCTAAATCGACTCAAAAAGTAATTCTGAGTCAATCGGTATACTTGAAGGTAGGTCTAGGACCAATATTTCGGGTAGTTACAAACATCAGCACAAACCTTGTACCACAGAGTGGTGTAGGGTATAAATATAATAAAATTACAAAAAAATGGTAAAAATACAAAAAAAAAAAACTTGAACAATTATATCGTAAAAACACGTAAAAATTGTGGCATTTTACTGAAAACAAATTACCAAAAAATTGTGTAAAAATTCAATTGTTTTGCTAAAGCTTACAATTAGTTGAAAAATGTTTGGGTCCGGAACTTAAAAAATTTTCAGCATTTTTTTCATGAAATTTTGTATTTATAAAATTGATTTTTAACAAAATTTTTTACTCCAAAAAGATTTTAAAAAAAAAATACGAACTTAAAAAATTTTTGCGTGTCATATTGTTGCATAATTACATTTTTTTTTTTTTTGTAAAACAACATAAATTCTAGTAATGAAATAAGTTTTGTAAAATTAAATTCGAATTTTGTACTTTTTTGTTTAATTGCATTTTTTTGTGTTAAAAAACTAAAAAACCTTGTAAAGGCATTCTATAAATGTCGGTAGGTCTGTGGAAAGTTTGGTGGAGGAACTTTTTTAACATCGTCGAAAAATTGAGACATTTGAAACATTAAAACATTATCTTCGTAGTTTTTTTGATCGGCCTATTCGACTATGAGATTTTTGAGATTTGCAAAAAAAAAAAATTAAAAAAAAGTTATAGCCCTAATGTACATTGAAGCATTTATATTTAAACGTTATTTAAAATTTATTGTTACACTTTGTAAGTGTGTGTTAGTGTGTTTTCTTGTAGCATTTATGTGTGTGAGTGTTTTGTATCAGTTTTGAGTGCAACAACATATTTTGCTAAACGTTCAGTTTAAGTGCATTTAAAAAGTGTATAATGCCAAGTTTTTAGATATTTTTTTTTCACTTTTTACTATTGTGTGTTCATTTATATATTAGATGTGGGTGGTTAAATAGCACTTTAAACCAAAAATGTAAGTATAAATTTAGGAACCCAAAGATGGTACTATTTTAAAGCTTATTTTACATAAACCTGGTGAAATAACTAGCGGTTTGTTAATTGGGTTATTTGAGCATTTAAACAAATGTTTACTGCTATTTTTATTTCCACAATTGCTTCTAACTACTAGAGCATTTTGCAGCCAAGATTTATGTTATTTGTATATGTTTGTGGTATTGTAGAATTGTTTTCAGACATGTAATTGCTATGAAATTACATGATTTTTAAATGAAACTTAGTTTATTTTTTTTTTAATATATGATCTGTTTTAACACAACAAAACGATGCGTGATTTAAGTGAATTTTATGTTAAGAAATTTAACAAAATATATCATTCGATATTTTCCTAACTCAACATTTTTGTTTCTTATTAATATTTGTATTTTCTGAATTACAACTTTTGAAAATTTGGAATTAGAAAATATTAACGGAAATTTATAATAAATCAATCAAATTCAGAAAAAATCACTTTTAAACTCATGAATGTTAATGGAATTGTTGATAACACTGTGTCACAAATTTTCAACAAAGTCGTGACCAAATGAATCTGACACCTAATCTTTATGTAAATCCGAACGCTGAATCCGAATATGAAGTCAGAACGGTCAAAAGTAGAACAGTTTTCGAGATATTTACGAGAAAATCGAGAAAATTACCGTTATTTGCTCTTTTCAACTTATTTTTTTAAAACCAAACAATAAAATCTTTTAAAATTTTATCACTTAGAACGTTAGCTTATTTCAATACGAACATTTTGTGCCCAATAAGATCCAGATCGGTGCAAAAATGACAAAGTTACAGTAGGTTAATTGAATTATCCCAATTTTTGACTTTTTAAAAAAAAAACAAGTAAATATACAAAGCGAAATGTTAGTAATGAAACGTGGGTTAATTTACTAAATCTTCTGTAGCTTTGTCATTTTTGCACCAATCTGGGTCTTGTTGGGCGCAAAATGGTCGTATTGAAATAAAATAATGTCATAGCAATAAAACATTATTATTTTTAATTGTTTGGTTTAAAAAAAATAACTTGAAAAGAGCAAAATTGCAAAAAATCATCAAATTTTTCATGAAGTTTGAACTTTTGTCCACTGTAACTCTGTCATTTCTTGACTAATCTTCACAAGCGACCCATGGTTATTTTAGTAATTTTATTATCTTTCATTAAAAATAAATAAATACATAAATCGACTAATAGTTTTGAAGATATTTGCATTTAAGTGACATCATCTTTTTTAAAAACACAATAACGCTTATTTTCGAATATCTCGAAAACTGTTCTACTTTTGACCATTCTGACTTCACATTCGGATTCAGCGGACAATTGTACATAAAGATTAGGTGTCAGATACATTTGGTCAAAAAACTGTCACGTAGTGTAATCATTCTTATTTCTAAATACGCGCAACACGTCGACGTCGAAGGGGTTTCACTTTCGACACCCGAGTTTCGCCACATTCTATAATAGTTCAGTGGCACACTCAAAAGAAAAACTATGTCAAAAAAATATGTACAACGACTTTCAATTAAATTCAGCAAACATTCAGCAGATTTTTCTGCTAAAATTGATATTTTTACTAAAATCTCTGTCATTCAGTTTTACAAAATAACAGAAATTTTACTGCGTTTTTACTGATTCTGTTTGCTGAATTTTAAAATATTTTTGAACATATTTTTAGCAGATTATTTTTTAATTGTACAGAAATAGTTTGCTGTCAGTCTTTTTAAAAGAAAAGTTTTTCAAAGTGTTAATTTTTTTTATACTATCAAAACGATATTTTTGAACTTATTTTTGAACATATTTTTAGCAGATTATTTTGTTATTTTACAGAAATAGTTTGCTGTCATGCTTTTTTCAAGAAAACTTTCCTAAGTTTTTTTTCAAAGTGTTTTTTTTTTTTTCGTTTTTTATACCCTGGCCCTAAGCGTAAGGAAAAACGAGCTTTTTGAAAATTTTTAAAAAAATTCCAAGATTTTTTTCATATTAGTTTTTAGCATGCCAAGTTGCAATTTTTAATATTTTAATTTATCAAAAATACAAATTTTTGGTGGAAATTATGAAAAATCCAAAATTTTGATCGAAGAGCGATACGGGTTATGATGATTAGATGTGGCACAGATTGAGCTTAAATTAAAGATCGTTTAAAGTTCCATGAAAATGTCAAGGGAAAGAAATTTAGAGAAAAAGACACATTTTTTTTTTTTTAATTTCAAATAGCGATTTTAATTTTTTCAATATAGTAAATATGTGTTCAGCTCATCAAGGTCGTAATTCAGGGTCGTAATTAAAATGAGTATTTTCAAATTTTATTTAAAATAAGTAAAAAAGTTAAATTCGGCCTTGCCGAATGTAGTGATACCCTCCACAATTTCAAAAAGATTATTGCAAAAAACTTTTTTAAAAAGGAAATTACTTTTGAAAAAAAAAAAAATTTTTTTTGAAAAAATTTTCCGCGAAAAAAAACTTCACGATTTTTTTCTTTTTTTGTCAAAAAATATGTTCGTACTTGTTTAAATACCATTTGGTGTTCAATTATGTTCAAATATGTCAACCAGCAGCCGAAATATAGCATTTTGTATTTTCAGGTTATGTTGAATGTACTAAAATTTTTGAGGTGTCCTTACATTTTTGTTCATAACTTTTGAACCGCTGAACCGATATCGCTCAAATTCAATACCAAACTTCTTGGGAGAACTTCCAATAATTATGTTAGGTTTCAGTCATCTCCGTGTAATGTTTTGGCCGTCATTACCATTTCCACAGACAAACAGACTGACAGACGGATATCATGAATATATATATAATTAATGGGGTCCCAAACCTATGAGTTACAACGGAATGACAAACTTATATATGGGGCATTCCATGTGAAATCGGACACTTTGAAAAACTTTTTTTTTAGATTTTCCCAATTTGTTTACAGTTTTTAGTACCCTTCGAAAACTTCTTCGTGGTAAATTTTCAGATTTTTTTGAAGACCCGTTCAAAAGATATCGAATTTTTAAAAATTGGTAGTTTGTTCCTTTACTCAAACTTCTTTTAATTATAACTTCTTCAATAATGGTCCAAATTTCAAATTTTTTTTTTCAAAATTTTTGTTTTTTTACGAACTTTCTAAAAAAAAATCCCAAAAAATTCTTAAAAGCGCTCTAGTATGCGATTTTTAAGTTTTAAAATTTAAATCTCATTTTTGAAAATGTTTGTACTCTTCGATTTTTTTAAATTTTTTTGTGTTAAACTTCTATCAATTCTACAAATTTTTTGCCCAGGAAGATCGTGGGATAACGATTATTACTGTTTTTTTAAATTTTTTGAAAAAATTTTGTTGTAATTTTCCAATCTTAAAATCATTTCTACTGCTTCAATGGTGCGTCATAGAGGGGTCCTTTTTAAGGCCGACCCCCATTAATTTTTACGTCTTAACATTTCTTTGGAACAAACTAATACCCTATCTCCAATTTCTAAGGGGGCTCCCACACAAAACGACATTTTTTAAAATTTGTTCCAACCGCTCTAACTGCCCTAATAGTGCCCTTAGAGCAACAAAATGTATGACCGACCCACAATATTTTTTTAGTCCAAACATTTTCTCTGAACACACCTAGCCTCTATCTTTAACTGTTAAGGCGGTCCCCATACAATTTTTTTTATATTTTGTAAATTTGTTTTATTTAATCAGCTTCTACCGGTCCAATGGTGCGTCCGAGAGGGGTCATTAGTGAGACCGACCCCCATTTATTTTTACCCTACAACATTTTTTCAAAACATACCTATGCCCTATCTCCACTCCCGAAGAAGGCTCCCATACAAAATTACATTTTTATAAAATTTGCTCCAACTGTTGTTTGTATGGGAGCCTACTTAGGGAATGGAGATAGGGAGTAGGTATATTTTGAAAAAATGTTGCAGGGTAAAAATAAATGGGGGCCGGTCTCACTAATGACCCCTCTCGGACGCACCATTGGACCGGTAGAAGCTGATTAAATAAAACAAATTTACAAAAAATAAAAAAAATTGTATGGGGACCACCTTAACAGTTAAAGATAGAGGCTAGGTGTGTTCAGAGAAAATGTTTGGACTAAAAAAATATTGTGGGTCGGTCATACATTTTGTTGCTCTAAGGGCACTATTAGGGCAGTTAGAGCGGTTGGAACAAATTTTAAAAAATGTCGTTTTGTGTGGGAGCCCCCTTAGAAATTGGAGATAGGGTATTAGTTTGTTCCAAAGAAATGTTAAGACGTAAAAATTAATGGGGGTCGGTCTTATAAAGGACCCCTCCATAACGCACCATTGGAGCAGTAGAAATGATTTTAAGATTGGAAAATTACAATAAAATTTTTTCAAAAAATTTTAAAAAATAGTAATGATCGTTATCCCACGATCTTCCTGGGCAAAAAATTTGTAGAATTGATAGAAGTTTTACACAAAAAAATTTCAAAAAAATCGAAGAGTACAAACATTTTCAAAAATGAGATTTAAATTTTAAAACTTAAAAATCGCATACTAGAGCGCTTTTAAGAATTTTTTGGGATTTTTTTTTAGAAAGTTCGTAAAAAAACAAAAATTTTGAAAAAAAAAATTTGAAATTTGGACCAGTATTGAAGAAGTTATGATTAAAAGAAGTTTGAGTAAAGGAACAAACTACCAATTTTTAAAAATTCGATATCCTTTGAACGGGTCATCAAAAAAATCTGAAAATTTACCACGAAGGAGTTTTCGAAGGGTACTAAAAACTGTAAACAAATTGGGAAAATCTAAAAAAAAAGTTTTTCAAAGTGTCCGATTTCACATGGAATGCCCCATATATACCCTCTATCACTAAGTGGAAGGTATAAAAAAACTAACAAAATTACAAATTTGTTGCATGCAATTTTTTAAATAAACCATTAAGATCAAATATTTAATAAAGATGGGGTATTCCCCGTCTCAATTTATTTTTGGACTATTTATTTATTTTGTGGGTTTTAAGGAATTTGAATTTTTAACAAAATGTTTTTTGATGTTTTTTACAAACGTTGTTCAAAAAATGTTTCTGTTATTCAAAAGAAATTTGTACACTCTAAATAAATTGTTCCAGTAAAAAAAAAGTATTTTACACCAAGAAAAAAATATAATAATTTCACAATATTTTGAGTTGGTTTATTCTAGCTCGAGGTCATTATTACCTTTACTAATTAAAACTGTGATATTCTCATATAATAAATATAAAGAAAATTATTTTTCTGCTTTAAATTTATTTATGTTGGTCACTTTTTGCAAGACTTAATCGACACGTGTTTCAGAATTTGGCAGATCCTAGAATAAACCTACTTAAAATATAATATTTTAAAGTTCGAATAAAACAATTTTTATTTTTATAATAAAAATTAATCAGAATTTAAATAATTTCCTTGACAAATAGCAGTGCGTAGTAAAGCACTTGTTATGTAAATGTGCGCGTCTACCACAAGCATTTGGTTTAGAGATCGATGACCTAGACTTCTTAAATTATGTCTCTTTGACTTCTCTATCAGAATTTCGGAATATCTTAGGGAATCGGGGTGGTTTAAGAAATAGATCTCCGTGTAAGAGGAGCAATAGGGAAATGATAATTAAGGGAACCGCAATGGGCCTTTATGACTTTGTTTCATTTTCACATTGGGACCACTTTACATTGGGGAAATTTTTCAGAGAACCGGTATCCTTTAAAGAACAGCGCACTGAGTGTGAAATAACTTATAAATATGTATTATTTCATACAAATGTTCATGAAAAGTACACAAACGTGATTACAGTCAAACCTTGATATATGATACATATAATAGCGATATAAAACTATATTTTACTTTTAAGGCCTACTGTTGAAACGTATTTACAGTTAATAACAGTAAATAGCGATTCTATTTATAAAAAACATAACTCCTCTTATGTCAATTTTTCAAACATTACTTAAATGTTTTGTTTTACGTTTATTTTCTCTTTCAATTTAAAAATTTAATTATTTCACTCTACTTCGGTAAAACACATTAGAAATATTGAGATATTTGAAAAATTTATAGTTTTTTACCCCATGAAATTTTATGAAGAAAATATTCGTCAAATAATGTCATATAAAAGACACGTTATGTGGGGGTTATCTGTTACTATAAAGAATTTACAACATGTGAGTGAATTTGTTTCAAGATATTCTCATGTTACCAATTATGCTGCAATTAGTTTTATTGTTTAAAAGTTTTGCACTTGCATTAACAAATACCAACGTTGTGTGTAGATATAAGAAATTGTAGATCGAAAAAGTATTCACAATCACATAGTATATTTTTCTGGATGTAACATATTAACAACCCAGGCAGAAAAATACGAACGGGAAAGCGCTGGCAAAGTACCTTTTATGGTCGCTTGTGTGCTGGGAAAGCATCACAGTTTAGTACTCTCCCAGCGTCCAAAATGATAACCACGGTAAACGGTAGGCCATTGCTATTTTTAAGCGCTTTGAAAGCGCTTTAAAAACAAAAAATATGGTACTATTATAGCACTTTTAGAACAAAAAAATGGGCCGTATCTAAGATGTATAAGTCCATAAGACACAACTTTTTTGTGTTTGAATAAAGAAATTTATTAAATTAGGATAAAAAATTTATATAAGCAATTTTGGACAAACTTTAAAATATATTTTCTAAGTCCCGGGAAAAATTTGTTTGCAGTTTTTTTTGCGTTTTGGAATAGAAAATTTATTAAAAATTCTTTTAGGAAAAATTTTGGAAAAGTCCCGAAAAAATAGTGGTGTATTGAACCGAAACGGGTAGTTTTCCAAAGGAATAGACCCAGTGACATTTCACATGTGAGGTATCCGGAGTTTAAGACACTTCCTCACGAAAGAAACAGGTGTTTTTATATAAAAGGTGTCAAGTTTGTAAAATATAGGTCATTGTGTCTAAGTGACGAGAACTATCAAGAACCGGCCACTTATCCTGAAGGGAAATAAAAAATATTCCAATTGTTATGAAAATTAATAAATTTTAATAAAAAATTTATACTTTGAATGGAATTAAATAGAAAAACATTGGCAAAGCGCTTGCAAAGCACTTTTTCGAATTCATACTACCTTTTACACAAAAAATATAGTGCTTTGCCGAGACTTTTTCTTTGGAACGGTTGGCAGTTTCTGCCTGGGAATGTATATCATCAATTCCATGAGAAATCATGAAAAATTGCTCATTTTCTGACCGGGGTTTTTCTGATTTTTGTTATATTTGGCACACAGAAGCTCTATGTAGCCATTTAAAGAATTCATTGATTAGATCCAAAAAACAAAACAATTTGCGATTTTAGTCGCAATTTTCATTAAAAAAAAATGCAACATCTTTCCAACTTTGAACAGCTAGTACTTACTGTATCGTAACGATATAAAGCGCGAAATTATGGTATGAAAGTCTATTATTTTATTTAATAAGCTGAAAAAAGTTGACGGTTTCAAAGTGCATTTTTAATGCAAATGCAGTTTTAAAGTGCATTTTGCCAAACTTTTATCCCTTTTGATTTTTTTTAAATAACACAATTTTTTTCTTAATAATTTTTGCTACAAAAAAAATTCCTCTGAATTTTGTGCCCCATATATGAGGCATTCCACACCAAATGTCCCGCTACAGAAAAACACGTGTCCCGTAAATTTCTGAATAGGTTGTTTGGATAGCCCTATATGTAGCTCAGAAAATTGCGTTTTTGGTTTTTCAAATTTTCAAAAACTGGGCTTAGAAGGCGTGGTCAATTATTGGAAAAATTGTAAAATTTGTGGCGAGTTGCCTTGATTAAATATTTATCACATTAAAACGGAATGCACCACAATCTCAAAAATTTACATTCTTTTATAGTTTTGTATGGGCAATCGATTAAATTTTTTTTTTTGGAAAATTTTCAGAACCCGTTCTGAAATTTTCCATTTTTTAAAAAAGTAAATTTATCAAAAATCCGGCCACTTTTTTTTTAAATTTTTTTTTAAGTTTAGATGTTTGTCCATCCACACAAAAAAATTTAGAAACGTGTTTTTCGTTTTTTTTTTTCGAGAAAATCGCATTTGAATTTTAAATTTTATAACAATTTTGTAATTTGCTTGTATTTTTTGGTTTTGACGTTGCGAATGAGTATTATTAATTGCATAAATATTACTCATACGATCTGTTGAAACAAGAAAATTCAAGCAAATTACTAATTTGTTATGAACAAGGAGAGGAGTTTCATGCAAATGCATGTTTTTTCCCTTTGGTCATAGATCAGCATAAACAAAATATCTTTGCGAATCAAAGAATTTGCTTTAATTTAAAATGGCATCGATTCGTTAGTGCATATTTTTGCATATTTTGCTAAAAAGGCATATTTTTGCATATTTTGTTATTATTTCGCTATAAATGCATATTTTTAGGCCACATTTTGTATAAATTTTCGTTTTTTAGCTATTTTTTATTTTTAAGATTTTTTTATATTTTTTTGTATTAAAGGAATTATTTTTAATTTTTATTTTATTTTTTTAATAACAATTTATACACACTGTATTATGTATGTTAGAGTGTTCCTTATTTTGACGGTACCCGCTCATTTTTTTTTTTCTTTTGACTTAAAAATAACTGACGAAAAATTTTACTCCCCTACGACAACGCCTTCCCTAAGCGACGGGGCCTTAAAGAGCGGGGGCTTTAAAATCATTTTTTCATACAAACCAAAAAAAAAATTTTTTTATTTTTAATTTTTTTGTTATTAATTATTATATTACTTCGTTAGCTTATTCACGACAAAAAATTTGATTTTGGTGGGATAAGGCTTTCCGCTCTAAAAACTTTTTCGAAAAAAAAATTAGAGCCGCATGGGTCCAACGGTAAAAAATTTTTAAAACATATTTTTTTTTAGTTTTGACAAGCAACGGGTTGAGTTGCTATGTTGCTTTAAAATATATATATTTATAAAAAAATATTATTTGTATCTGTGACATCCGTATCGTGTTCTAATATATTTTAAATTTTTTTTTTAATAACATTTTTAAATTCCGAAAAAAGGTGTTTTGAGAATTCCCCCAAAATCATGCCATTTTTTTGTTATCAGGTTTGAACGGGTTAGTGATGCCGTAAAATTTTTAGATTTTATATTACGGTATTTATGATCAAATATTATACAAAACAAATTAATTAATTTTTTTTTAAGTCCTTTTTTGGAAAAATTTCAATTTTGAGGCTCAAAGTGGGGACAGAAAATAAACACCGATCGGAGTGATATTTTGCATGTGAGTTACCCTTAGGCAGGCGCGGATCCACGGGGGGAAAGGAAATTCCCCCCCCCCCCACCCCAATGAAATTCGAAAGAAGAAAAAACGAAAAAAAAAAGGAAAAAAAGGAGAGGGAAAAAAGAAAATCTGAAAAAAAATTTCTATGAAAAATATCTATGAAAAATATCTAAGAATCTTAAAATTTTTCCTTAGGCATTTTCAAAATGTTAAAATTTCTCTGTATAAAAATTTTACAATTTTTCTTTAGGAAAAAATTGAGGATTTTTCTATATAAATAATTTGCGAATTTTTCTATGGAATAGTATGAATTCTATTGAAATAATTTGCGAATTTTTCTATAGGAAAAGTTTTTTATAGAAATTCTTCTATAAAAATGTCTTGGAATCTTAATATTTTTCTAAAGGAAAAATGTTTCAGAATGTACGAATTTTTTATATAAAAAAGTTGCGGAATATTAAATTTTTATTTAGAAAAAATGCGAAAATATTTCTTAACGAAAAATTTGGAAATTTTTCTAGACGAAAAATTTTGATATTTTTCTACATACTTATATGAAAAAAAATTGGAATTTTTTTGTAGTAAAAATTTAAAAATTTTTTAAAGAAAAAAATTAACAATTTTTTCTGTTTGCTTTTAATGCTTCTATCAAAAAAATCTAAGTAGATGATGAAAAAAAGAAAAAAAGAAAATTTTTCTAGGAAAAATATGCCAGAATCCCAAAATTTTCTATAGAAAAAATGTTTTTGAATCTTAGAAAAAAGTTAAGGAATCCTTAAATTGTTATATACACTCTAATCAATTTTCATGTAAATTTACCCTGTTTATAGTAGGTAACTTGTCTCCTACTATAAACCGTGTAAAAATAATTGTTGTGTTTAAAAAGATAGACACAAAGTATGTAAAAGTACATATTTATGTGTCCACAAAATGTTTCGGAACAAAAATGTTTCAATAAATTTTACGGTGTTTATGTGTAAACATAAATTTTAATTTAGTAAACTTAAAATAGAAATGCCTGAAAATACATGGAAATTATGTGCATATACATTGAAAATGCCTTTAATAAAACCACCCTATCTTTTCAAATTTCAAATATAAAAAACAAGAAATTTATTTTGAAATGATGCTTTATTTAAAATAAAAATAAAGGTTTAAAAATAAAAACGCTAAAACTACATAAAAAAGTTAGATAAAATAAATAAAAAAATAAATTACCAATGTTGCTGAAAGAACTTATCTTTAAAAAAAAATGTATTAGAATTTTTCTATAGAAAAAATGTTTCATAATAATAGAACTTGTCAACAGAGAAAATGATTTCGACTTTAAGTATTTTTCTATAGAAAAATTTTGTATAGAAAAAAAAAATTCTATAGAAAAATTTTCTATAGAAAAATTCTCAGATTCTGAGACATTCTTCTATAGAAAAATTCGTAGATTCTGAGACATTTGTTCTTTAGAAAAGTTCTCAGATTCTGAGACATTTTTCCTATAGAAATATTCTCAGATTCTGAGTCATTTTTTTTTATATAGAAATAATTTCTCAGAATAAGAAAAACTTTCTACATAAGTTCTGAGACATTCTTTTGAACAGACAGATTCGCTAACATTTTTTCTATAGAAAAATTCTCAGATTTTTTTCTATAGAATCTGAGACTTTTTCAATAGAACATGTCTTAGAAACTTAGATATGTTCCATATGAAAAATGTTTAAGAATCTGAGACTTTTTCTATATTCTGAGACATTTTTTCTATAGAAAATTTCTCAAATTCTGAGTTATTTTTTCTATAGAAAAGTTCTCAGATTGTGAGACATTTTATCTATAGAAAAATTCTCAGATTCTGAGAAATTTTTTCTATAGAAAAATTCTCAGATTCTGAGAAATTTTTTCTATAGAAAAATTCTCAGATTCTGAGAAATTTTTTCTATAGAAAAATTCTCAGATTCTGAGAAATTTTTTCTATAGAAAAATTCTCAGATTCTGAGAAATTTTTTCTATAGAAAAATTCTCAGATTCTGAGACATTTTATCTATAGAAAAATTCTCAGATTCTGAGACATTTTTTCTATAGAAAAATTCTCAGATTCTGAGACATTTTTTCTATAGAAAAATTCTCAGATTCTGAGACATTTTTTCTATAGAAAAATTCTGAGATTCTGAGACATTTTTTCTATAGAAAAATTCTCAGATTCTGAGACATTTTTTCTATAGAAAAATTCTCAGATTCTGAGACATTTTTTCTATAGAAAAATTCTCAGATTCTATGACATTTTTTCTATAGAAAAATTCTCAGATTCTGAGACATTTTTTCTATAGAAAAATTCTCAGATTCTGAGACATTTTTTCTATAGAAAAATTCTCAGATTCTGAGACATTTTTTCTATAGAAAAATTCTCAGATTCTAAGACATTTTTTCTATAGAAAAATTCTCAGATTCTGAGACATTTTTTCTATAGAAAATTCCCAGATTCTGAGGCATTTTTTCTATAGAAAATTCTCAGATTCTGAGACATTTCTTCTACTGAAAAATTCCCAGATTCAGAGACATTTTTTCTATAGAAAAATTCTCAGATTCTTTGTTATTTTTTCTATAAAAAAGTTCTCAGATTCTGAGACATTTTTTCTATAGCAAAATTCTCAAATTCTTGGACATTTTTTCTATAGAAAAATTCTCAGATTCTGAGACATTTTTTCTATAGAAAAATTCTCAGATTCTGAGACATTTTTTCTATAGAAAAATTCTCAGATTCTGAGACATTTTTTCTAAAAAAAAACTTTGAACGCTGAGTGCCACGGGGTAATAAAATCCGATTGGTCTCAATTTTATATCACAACAGTTTCACCGGTAATTAAATAAAACTTTGACTGGACACTGGGGAGATCAAAGTTAAAAAAATGTCATGGTTTAACAATTGTTTTAACGATCAATTTTTGTGTTTCTCAATTTAAAAAAAAACATTTTGCGGGTACATTTTGCATGAAAAAATGGTGTCCTTCGTTACTTTTACTTTAATGTTTAACATCACACAGGTCACACTATGTTTCCGTTTTTTATAAGATGGAACCTTCTTTATCAATTTATGTAAGTTTTGGAGTAGGTTTTGGTCCACCTAATGCTGCTCCCATTAATTGCCGCTTTAAACAATTTCTGTAAACAATATGTTAAATAAATTAGTTTTTAAATTTAAATCCATATATTTGGTGGAAAAAATTTACCTTTTAAAAATACCAAATCGACATCTTATAAGTTTATCTAAAAACTTTGTTAAACGCTTTGAATGGTATAACAAAAACATCCAGAATTTCTTTAATTTTTGAATATTTTTGCCTGTTTTATTCGTTTTTATTTAAATTTCCAAAATAATATTTTTTTAAAATCAAGTTTTGACAATTTCAACAATACTTTGCTAATATGTACGATTACATATAATGTGTCTGAAACAAAATTTTACATAGAAAAAATGTATATTTAAAGTGAAAGTGTCTGTTATCTGATAAACATGTTCCACAACACACAATGTACTATTCTTTATGTGTAATTCTTTTCAAATAAACACAACGTGCTTATATTTACGCCTTTTTTGTAAATATACATGAAAATTTACTAACTTAATAATAGTAAAGTTACATGCATTTTTTAGAGTGTAGGAAAAATATGAAAAATTTCTTCTGAGAAAATATGACAAATTTTCTATAGAATAAAGGTATAAGAAAAAAAATCAGAGATTCAGTGTAATTGTTATACCAACCACAGTATGGGGATATATTCACTTTGTCATTCCGTGTGTAACACATCGAAATATCGGTGGGGGACCCAACAAAGTATATATAATATTGATC
The DNA here is from genome assembly GCA_963921195.1 of Pegoplata infirma. Lineage (NCBI taxonomy): Eukaryota > Metazoa > Arthropoda > Insecta > Diptera > Anthomyiidae > Pegoplata > Pegoplata infirma. The sequence continues at coordinate 84,031,712 of OY992537.1, forward strand.
CATAATAGAATCTAAGACATTCTAGCGATGTCCGTCCATCTAGACCTCTGAAATTGGGTAGGAATATCTTTTATGTTACTGGTAAGGTTAAGTTCGAAGATGGGAAAAATCGGACCAGGGAGAAAAAGTTCCCCCTTGAAGAACTAAAACGACCCCTGAAAAATACGATATTTTTACAAGTTTTTTTTAATTTTTGCACAACAAATGTAACATTTGTATGCCAAATAATGTTCATAGACCTGCGCTTGGACCAAGGGGGTTAGAAAATTCGATTTTTTTTCAGGCCGCCCCCCTTTGGGGGCGTGGTTATAGAAATTAATTAAAAATTAAAAATATAACGGGGGTACAGGTGTCCCCCACCAACAACGCCGACCCCCCCCCACCCCCCCAAAAAAAAAAAGACGCCCCTGCGATTTTTGTTTTTAATTTTAAACGTGTTGGAGGGTATAAAAGGTTCGGCACAGCCGAATTTAACACTCTTACTTGTTTATATAGTTTTCCTATATAAAAATGTCTCGGAAACTGGCATTTTCTATTTAAAAATATCTAAGAATCTAAGACTTTTTTCGGAATAATGTCTCAGAATCTAATATTTTTTATTTGATAGATCTCAGAATTTGAGAATCTTTTTAATATTAAAAGCGGAGAACTTTCTGTAAAAAATCTTAGAATCATACAAAAAATCTTAGATTTTTTCGATAGGAAAAGGTCTCAGAATTTGTGAGTTTTTATATTAAAAAAATGTTCTAGGAAAAATTACCCAGCGTCTGAGTCTTTCTCTAAAAAATGTCTCAGAATCTGAGAATTTTAGAAAAATGTGCCAGAATCTGAGAAACTATCTCATATTTACTACAGACTAAACAGACACTTACGACAGATATCAAAAAACCACATGTCTTGTAAACAAAATTAAATAAAACTTTTTAACGAAATAACGAAATCTAATGAAACAAATTTAATTAAATGTGTGCCCAATATGCATGATATTTTAATAAGCTTCCCAACAAACAAGCAGACTCATTTAAGACTCCAAAATGGGCTCAAAGAATATAACAGAAATTTCAAATTATTTTATGAAAGTGGTTCATCCAAAAGAGCCCTCTTTTTAGCCTCCAAAATAACACAAAAAAAAAATCAAAAAGGGGAAATTTTTTTCTTACTTTGGAGTCTGTTTGGAGTCATTTTGGACTCCCTTAAAAAGTGTGGTTTCTGGATGCTATTTTTGCTGTTTTTTTTTTTTTTAGAAAAAATGGGTACATCTTGAGATCAGATCTGTTTATTAAAAAATATTTTTAATAGTTTACAATAACACGTCTAAATAAAAACAAAATGCATACAGAAATGCAAAAATATAAAAATTACAATAAATCTCTTACTTTTTCTGCTCTGCACAACAATCCTTTGCCGATTCCACGATCATCAAAATTGAAATTTGTTTTTATTGGAAACATTCCCCGTTTTTAGTGGTTTGATGTACATAGAGCGACGTTAAAGAAAATTATTTTCTGACTTTGTTTATTTTGATAGAAAAAATATTTGTTGGCTCCAAAAGCAAAAATTTTTTTGAGTCTTTTTGGATGGCTCAAAAAATATTACAAATTTAAACCTTTTAGGAGTCAATTTGAAATATTTTTTTTATAAAACAATTTCCTCCATGTTTTAGGTTCCTTTTGGACTCAAAGCAGATGGTTTTGCATTGAATCCAAAAATTGAGCGTTTTTGGAAAACAAATTTGAAAACTATAAAAAAATGTTTTATTTTTGAATCTTTTTTGACTCCAAAAAATGAGGGTTCCAAAAATATTTATTATTTATATTCATTTAGGAGTCCTTCATTTTGAGCACTCCGAATTTTGTTAACTGGGTTATGAATTTCTTCATTGGCTTATTTCAAAAAAGAAATAATCAATCCGTTTCATTTACATATATCACAAAGGTTTTTTGTTAGTATATCAAAACTGTTTTATTTTTCAAACAATATCCATTCTTTGGCACTCATCTCTGATGAATTGTGTTATATACATCACATATGCATTAGTTATAACAAAATGCCATTAGCAACACCAGAAAATAAATGAAATTAAGAATGAAGTTAAATAAAATAATAAAAAATATATGTTTGTAAAAAATTTAATTGAAAAATAAGTTATTTTTCTCATGCCAATTTAAAAAAAAAAAAAAGATGGAATTCCAACTAAATATCGTGATTCGTTTAAAAACTTGTTTTGTTCAATGTGTTATGTTTTCATTCAAACCTTGTTTTTTGTTTTATTCTTTCCAACAGTTCTTTTTTCGCTGTATCTATTCATTTTTTATGGTAACATTTTGTATACCCTTCACTCTAGAGAAAGAAGAGGGTATAATAAGTTTGTCATTCCATTTGTAACACATATGAGGATTATTCTGCAACCCCAGAAAGTTTCTTTTATTCAATATCCTCGATCGATTTTAAGACAATATAGCGATGTTAATTTGTTAAAAACATGCGAACTTTCGAAAGACTATACTAAAAATTTTTGTAAGTAAATTCAACTGAAAAAAACGTTTAAAAGAATCGTTTTTTCTTTTAAAAAACGGACTACTTATAATTCATTGGAAACAACATACTTTTTCAGTTATTTCTAAACGTTAATAAATGACTAAACATTCCGTAAATACAAATGATATTTCAGTTATTTTAACTGTTTACATTTTTTTATTTTGTGGGGTAAAAATATTTTTTTTAATAACAAACTACTAAGATGTACTTTGAAGGTCTATAACTCCTAAAGTAAACATCGGATTTTGATAATCAAAATTGAAATTGAAAACTAAAATCCGCTACTTTAAACGAAAAGTTTTAAAAAATTGTGGCAAAAAAGTAATGGTGTAGTTTACCACTTTTTAATTTTTTGTGGATTTTTAAAAAATTAAAATCGCGAATAAAATCGCGAGTTTTTGGAATTTAATTAAGCTGTAAATGGGAATGTCTAAATGGCTCCTGAGAGTATCTGGCTTCAAAATAAAAGAAAAAAATCTGAAGACCCAATTCCAAATTTTAGTTTTTTAAACCCTCTAGCGGCGGTTTAGAGCAAAATAAATATCAAATATGGATTCCGCGTACCCAAAAATACCTCTAATACAAAATAAAAGCAAAATTTATTAGTAAAACAATATATTCCAAATAATAATCCCAGCTAAAAAAGTCGTATATCGTGCAAAACTATTTTTGAAAATTGGGGGGGTCAAATCTGATTTTTGAGACATGGTTTGTTAGGCATTTTTTCTTAGAATTTTATGCAGAATCCGAATATACTAGACGATTTTGGTGAAAAAAAATTACTCCGCCCTAATAATCAGTCACAAATAATTTAACTGATAAAAATATTTTTCCGTAAATTTTGTAGTTTATTGTTTTAACAACCGAATAAATCATTCAATACTTATTTTAGTTTCCTTGAAAACCACACAATAAAACGTTTAAAACAACTTTAACTAAAACTTTTTTAATAACCGTAAATAGTTACTGTAAAACTTTTCTGGGTGTACTGTGAGGATGCTGAAGCTTAGCATTTATATTTCTCACTGCCCTGATCAGGTTGGTGTTAAATTTTAGCATAATAGCATTGCATTTCAGTATAACTGCTATAGGATTTAAAAATTAATGAACAAAACCGTGAAATTAAAATTGAATTCAAGAGTTGAAAAACACACCTAACACACTTTGAATGACATGGGTACGCCACAAAAGCATTAAAAAAAGTATGTTTTTCACTCAAAAAAATGTGTACACTCCACAAAAAGTTGAAGAGTCGAAAAAAGTTTAACAATCAAAAAATATGTTCAGCTCAAAAAAAAATTTTGTAAAAAATCAAAAAAAAAATAATTCTACTTCAAATAACAACTTTCCAGGCAGAATTTTTAAACAACTTTATTTTTTACCAAAAATTAGAAATCACTAAAAAAGTGTTTTGGGAATTTTGAAGGGTATTCATGAATTTGGCCGAATCAATATTAATCTTTTACTTGTTATTGTTTTTTATTTTAACAATATGAAAAACTAAAATAAACCATTGAATTTTTACTTAGGATATGTATGGATACTTTTACTAGTCAGCTCCCAGTTCATTAGGGCTGCAACCTTAATTTTTTTTTTAATTAATTTATAAATGTGAAAAAAATACTTCTATATTTTCTTCTAAAGCGGCTAACCATGGCGTATGATTGATTTTGTTTGAATTCTATATAAATCATACGCCCATGAACTTTTTAAAGCATTTTAAAATATAATTATAATAATATTTTAAATAAAAGTACAATCTGTCATAATTTCGTGAATAAAATTTTTTTTTTAAGATTTTGTACGGAAAGAGAAAATATGAATAATACCTAAACTACAGCATTTTTATTGATTAAAATGAGAAAATTTCAAAGAACTCCTATTGAAATTTAGAATATCTATTTCAGAAATATAAAAATTGAAAAAGTTGGCTAGGTCGTAAGTGGCTGCTGACGTTTTACGCTTTAAGTACTTGGACATAAAAAGTCCAAGTACTTAAAAAAAGTACATATTTCACAGTGCTTCTCGGCGCAAGGTCGTTACAGGGAGTGGGAAAGGGGGAGGCGGAATATTACCTGCTTCCTTACGAAAAATTTTTGAGGTGCGCTGAATCCGAATCTGATCTCAGAATTTGCCTATCACATCAGGTTTTTAAGGTATCTTAGCTTGAAATTGAAAAAATCAATTTTTTTCATATTCCAGATGTTATAACTGCCACCTTTATTTATGATACCACCTGATATCTAGTCTGAAATTCCCACAAATTACCTTTATATAAAATATCTTGTTCCATCTCTGAGATATCTTAACCTGAGGTTTATAAAACCCGAGTTTTGATGCTATTTTTGCTACGAATGCAAATTCGATCGATTTTTCGCTATACATTGCTAATATTTTACAACAAACTTAAAAGAGTCTTGAAGTCATTATTTATTTAATAAAGTGATTTTTGAATTTGTTGAGATGTCGTCTTAGAAAGGTTCACGTAGTAGTACACAGAGAAAAATAAATTTCCAACTGAATTTTTCAGTTGTATTAACTCAAAATTCGGTTGCTTCTACGACATTTTGATGTGGCTAACGAATTTTATAGTTGTTTCAATTAAAATACAGTTGTAATAACAAAAATTTGTTCTTACTACCGATATTTAGTTGTTTCAACCGTAATTCAAATGTATCCACCGATTTTTTGCTGCAACAACTGAATTTCAGTTGGAAATTAGCAAATTAGTTTTCTGTGTGTACTTAGCACGTGATAGTATGTATTCATCAAACACATCATGCATTTAAACTTCAACTAATTACATCTTAGCAAATAGAAAGGATATCAAACAAAACCCTCTATCTTCCATTTTCACGATAATGACTTTTTGATGGAAAAATATTCAGCAAAACGGCCCTCATCTATGGTGTAAAATTCAGAACATTGGCATATATGTTGGGCATTTTCAATTGTCAGGTTGGTATTGCAATCCAGCAAAATCGGTCCAGTGCACAAATATTCGTTTCATTGGCAAAAATCAAAAAAATAAGTATGTCTTCAATGTTGATGATTTTTTGTATTTTTACAGTGTAATAGTAAACTAAAAGAAATATGTGCTTTTACGGAAATTCAACGCTATTGTGTTAACACCTAAAAATTGATTTTTATAGGTTTACTAAAATAAATATGAAAAATCGAATTTTAAAAAAATCAACGAACCTTTTTTTGCAAAAGTTACTTAAATATATTTGCTAAAAGTTGTATTTGCAGTTTTTTAGAATTAATCTTAAAATACTTTTTTGTAAATAGATATTTTTTCTACCGAATCCCCAAAAATTTATAAATTTTGATGGAATGCATAAAAAAAGTTCGTGAGTCAAAAAATTATTTTTTTTTTCGCTTTTTCGATAGCTAGGACTATGGTTTATTAGACAAAACAATAAAAATAAACTAATTTTTTGTCTGAAGTTGGAAAAAAGTTAGGTTTTTTTTGTGTCAATATATAATTTTTTTCAAAAGCTATATTATTAATGGACAAAATATTAGAAAAAAGGCCAATATTAAGTATTTTTTCTTTACACATTGATATATTATATAGTATTCTGTAAAAATATAATAAAAAATCAAAAAAAAAATATGCAGTACGTGGGCCGTTTTGCTTTAAAAGTTATCTATGACTTTTACTAAAATCCCCAAAATCACCAAATTTGAATGGCCCTCATAAAAAAAGTTCGTGAATAAAATTTGTTTGTTTTTTATTTTTTTGTAGCTTTAACTATGTTTTATAAGATCAAAAAATAAAAATAACTAAGTTTTTTGCGTGTCCTTGCTCCGATTTTTCCAAAAACTCGTTTTTTTCTTGATTAGATAATTTAATGCTTGTACCAAATTTCAGAAATCTCCCACCAATATTCTATTTTTGCCCAAAACTTATAAGCAAAAGAATTTCGGCCAGGGGTTTTCGTGAATTTACGAGATAAAAAACACGCTAACTTTCGAAAGGCAATTCTGAGAATGCTTAAGTTTGGCATATATATTTGTCGTTCCCCTGGCCGTGTTGATTTTCAGCCAAATCGGTCTAGTAATTCAAAAGTTATTAGCAAAACCGTGAATTTCAGATTAGTTTCACCTTAAATTCATGTGTTGAAAACCCGTTAAACATGTTTTAAAAACATTGGTAAGTCACAAAAATATTTTACAACATATTTTTGTCACTCAAAAAATTTTTAACACTAAACCAAAAAAAAAAAAATACACTCGAAAAAAATAGTACACTCAAAAAAAAATTATTAATTATTATTTTTTTTTCAAAAATTACTAAAACTAGTTTTTTTACATAAAAATAAAATATCTCTAATCAAAAATGTTATTTTTTCACGTTAGAAAATTTACTATCACTTAAAAAGGGTATTTATGGATTCGGCCAAGTCGAATTTAACTTTCTACTTGTTTTACATAAAATACTCAACAGTTTGTCAAATTTTAAGATGAATTTGCTACAAAAATATTGTTTTGTCTTAAAAATCAGCACCTGTAGACCAAAACCGCATTTTCTGAATTTTTTATAAGCCGTTATCATTAATAAATCACGTTAAAAAATTTACCGATGTCGTAAATGAAATCATAATTCATTTCATAATTTATTAAAATGCAAAACCCTCTACCTAATCATTTTTATTCATGTACTTTAAATATTTTTGAGAAACAAAACCCTCTATCTATCATAAAATCCCCAAAACTGCAAAATTTTTAAAACGTGAGATATGTGAGATTCAGTAGTTGATTTAAAAAAATATAGAATTTTAATTACTCTAACAATACGCGAAATAAACATTTTTTTGGCTCTCCTGAAAAATTGTGTTTTTTTAAATAGAGAGTTTCGAATATAGGCCCTCAATATCTTAACAATTTACAAAGCATTTTATTGGAATAAATTATGACTTAAAGACTCTTGTAAGTTTGTTGTTAAATATTACCAAAATGTAGCAAAAAATCTATCGAATTTGCATTCATAGCAAAAATAACATATATCACAAAATCTTTTTTAAATTTCAACTCAGTGAAACTGAAATAAATGTTTAAAAAAACCGGCAATTTTTGGAATTTAGAAAAGCTGTGAATGCAGTTGTGTAAACAAGACCTTGAACCATCACTGAGCAATGTTTAAGGATTACCCAACTTATCCGTAAAAGTTTCAGAGGTTTAAAGTTGAAAAATCGATAAAAATAGCTTGAAATTATCCATAGTTTTAACTTCTTTCGCTTTTTTTTAAGTACTCCTTATATTTCAATCTTTTCCGGCATAACACAAAGTCAGTACATATAAGAGATTATTTTAATGTTGGTTTGACAGATGCTTCATCGCTTGGTAAGAAGTTATAAGACGGTTAAGTTTTGAAACCAAAAATTAAGAGTTTTAAATTTTCGAGGTTTTTTGATCAGGGATTTCGACCCCCTCTATAAAATGAAAAAAGTTGAACCAGAGTTGGTAGCTGTTGTAATTCTTAACATTTTTGAATTAATCCCGTTAATGTGCCATGAATACTTTAGGAGTTTCAGCAGATCAAAGTTCGAATGAAAAAACGTAATTTTCTAAAAATACCAGTTTTTCGTGAGGCACATTCGCGGTTTCACTCGAAATTTGGTGGACTCTTGCGTAAACTGAGTTTTTTGTGAGTTTACATAAAAACATCACTGGCGGGTTTATAAAAAATAAATTGCAAAAATTTTATGGCATTTTTTGAAAATTGTGCGAAATTTGTAAATCTGTTTCCTATTTTTTTAGTAGCAATTAATGCATCATGTTCATTTTAATACATCAAAAGACGTGCCTTAACGAGTAGAACTGATTTGCTTTTTGACTTTTTACTTTAAGCCATTCTGAACGGAAAGCGCGATGATTTTATCTAATCCTGTTTTGATCTGGCACATCCAAGGCTTTACACGAAATCGGATGAAATTTTTTTAAAATGAAAGCCCACTTGATGTGTCATCATAAAAACAGAGACGGGTTAAACAATTTTGATGATTATAGATTTTTTGGACCATATTAAATTTTCTTGTTATAAAAAAGCATCACCGATTTTTTTAAACTACTGGTACAATGATACGATTTTCCGTGATTAATTTCAGTAATACCAACGCGCATTGCTAAAATATGTTTTAAAAAATTGTAAAACTTTTCTTTTACCGCGAATAAATCGCGATTTTAGGTACTTAGATATTTTTTTTTTTAAATCGTTTGGTCATTAAAGGGTTAAATTTATATCATATATTTTAGAAGGAATGATATATCCTGGCATGTTTAATGCAACAAATGTGTAGAAAAAAAATCTTTAAAATATTTTTAAGATTTTTAAAACCTCTAAATCCTTAAACCGCCATAACTTTTGACCCCCTTGCGCGATTTAATTGACGCGAACGAATTTCTTATTCTTAAATAGCTTCTAATATTTATGCCAACTTTCATCGATGTGCCATCAAAACAAAAATCACATCTTTTTTACCTCAAAATTTAAGTCTTAGACGGAACTCCTCATATATGCCCTCGATATCTTAACAATTCACAAAGGATTTTATTGGAATAAGTTATGACTTAAAGACTCTTGTAAGTTCGTTGTAAAATATTAGCAAAATGTAGCTAAAAATATATCGAATTTCATTCATACCAAAAATATCATATAAAAACCAGGGTTTTACAAACTTTAGGTTAAGATATCTCTGAGATGGAAAAAGATATTACAAAGGTTAAACATTACTTTAAAATGTAATTTGTGGGACTTTCAGACTACGTATCAGTTTTTTTTAAACAATGGTGAATTCATGTATTTATAACGTATCGAATATGGGGCGAAACGCGTCAACGGTCCACACCAAAAAACCGATTTAAGTATAATTTTGCCAAAATGTTAGGATAATAGTAGGTAATCTAAAGGTCAAATAAAAAATTTTTGTTGAAATATTTTTTAAGTTACAGAGATGGGAAGTTTTCATTCTTTGCAAAGAACATAGTTAGTTGAATTTTTATTGACAATTTGATGCGATAAAAATTTATTTTTAAAAAACGATTTTTAAAGTATTTTTGACGGTCTTTTCAATGGCGTTGGTGGTTTTTTAAAAAATATAAATTTGACCTTTAAATTTAAGGTCAAATTATTAAAAAAAAATTATTTTATAAAGCGCCTATTTTGAGATTATTTTAACTAATTGTAATTTTATTAGAAAGCTTGACGTTTTTTATATATAAAAACATTTTTCAAAAAATGGATCCCCGAGTAAAAATGATTAGATATGATTATATCTAATAAGATATGATTGCATATATTTATATCTTATTCAAGATCAAATTATATATAACCAGATATGTTAGATCTGATACGATATATAACGATATCTTGTTTCATATCTGGTTATGTCTGCAATTATATCTGCAACATTTACATATATACAAATCCACTATACACTTAATCATACAACTATGCTTCTTTTAGTATTCGCTTTTAAATGAATATCCTGTATTTTTAAAATCTTCGATTTTTGTTGTGATACCAAATGAAAATAAAATTAAATAAAACAAAATACAAAAAAAAAAAAAACAAATCGAATTTTCTGTCAAATGAAAATAAATACACAAATATTTTAAATTAAAATAATTGTGTATTTGGAAGATAAAAAAATCGAATTTCTATCAAAATTTGGAAAAATCAAATTGATTTCAGCGTAATCAGTAAGTAATTTGGCTATGAGCACGAATATTTTTAAATAAAAGTATTTAAAATTTCTTCCAATTTACAGATTTTTTAAAACGCATTTAAATTGATAAATAAACATACATAAGTGGTATGTTCAACTTTATAAAGATGAAGATGGAGCAAACGAAAAAAGTTTTCCAAACAGAATATGATGGCTATAAAATTTTTCCTGAAATCGCAAAAATTAAATCCGTTTGTTTAAAATTTGATTAGTGTAACGTGTTTCTTTAAATTCAATAATATCCACGGATATTGTTTATATTGTATTTACATTCACCCAAATTCCAAAATACGGATACTGGGGTATATGTAAATATCATTTTACTTGTGTTTGTAGAAATTTGAAGGCTCATTTAGTGTTAAAGTAATTCAAGAGTTTGGGTTAGGGATGTCTTCAACATTAACATAGTGAGTGTGGTATTAACTGTTCAAGCAACTTTATCCGAGGTTTTCTTCGGTAATTTCGATAATATCAAACAATACATAATTTTGAAATTATCGAAATTTAAATTAGAAAACACGGTAAATCTACTTGAAAATTTGATTACATTAATTTACATCAAGACTAAATGAGCCTTAAGATTTGATTATTTTCGAACAGTTATCTCTTTTAAACACAATTTTTTAAAAAGGAATGCTTGGTACTCCATGTTAGTCACTTGTTTTTAAAGGAGTGCCTTACATCGAGAAGATAGCATCTGTTTCCTATAGAAAAATTAAATGTATAGATTTGATAAGACTTATTAGATTTTTCAGTACTGAATTTATTTTCAACTAATACTTTTTTCTTAATTATATTACATCTAAAAACATTATTGTCATTATTAGTATTGAATAAAAAAAATTGAATTTTTACCATTTTAAATGAAAATGTTATTATTTGTTCGTAGGAATAGAAATTTTGCAAAAATCAATATTATTACCATATGCTACAATATCAATTCTGATCAAGTCAGATCTACACTCAAAAAAAAAAACTGTAAAGTTAGCAAAAAAAGCTTGTAAACCTACAAGAAAATTTGCTGATTTTGAACCCACAATTTTTTTGCTAAAGTTAGCAAAAATGTTTTGCCAATAATTAGTTAACAAAATTTTTTTTTTTTTTTTGACACATTTGAGGACCCCATTGGGTTCGGACCCGATAGGTCCAGACCCCGATGGGCCCAGACCTAGTTGGGTTCCTTAAACATCGTCATAGTTTTTGATCCAAAATTTGTGTCCGTTTCGCTCTACCTTGCTTAGTTTTTGAGATACGTGATTATAGGGGACCACTGGGGTCTTGAGAATTTAAAAACTCGATAACTTCAAAAATATTACTCGGAGAGCTTTTTACTATTTTGCGGTCTTGTTCTACGTATTGAGAGCTACAAAAACGCTTTTGGACTTTTTGTTGTGTCGGCAATATTTACCGAGATATGAGCATTTTAAAATTTTCGGGAATGCTAACTTTTTTGGATCCAAAGTTAGGGCCCATTAGGGTCCACACATGTGAAGAGGACCCGCGAAAGTATGGAGATTCTAAGAACCAAAAATGCCCTCCATTTTGCTCTATCTGGCTTAGTTTCCGAGATAAAGCCATTTTAAGTTTTCTGAAAATAAAAAAAAATTTACCGTTTATTTTTGCTAATGTTAGCAAAAAATGTTGTAAAAATGTTGTCAACTCAATTTCAAATCTTAGCAAGAGAAATTAGTTCAACGTTTGTTTAAAATTGCTAATGTGCTAAATGAAGTTAACAAGAATTTTTTGCTAACATGCTAATCTCAACTAAAAATTTGTTAAAAGTTAGCTAACTAGCATTAGCAAAAAAAAATTAGTAAATCTACTAACGCATTTTTTTGAGTGTAATAAGATCAGAATATATATGGGACAAATGTCGGATCTAACGAGATCTAATCTGATCAGGTTGTATCAGAACTGATCTTATTAGATCGGGTCAATTTCCAGATCTAATAAGATCTGATTATATATCGATCGAGATCTAAAGAGATATGGTGTAATATCAAAATTTTTACTCGGGTCGAGAGTTCCTTCCTGCGAAATTATTTTTTTTTTTTTTATAAAATAACACTTAAAAAGTACGAATACCGCGTGTATTATAAGTAAAAAAATAAATAAAAATATATTTTCGTAATTAGGAACTCTCGATACATTTTTTTAAAAATGTTTTTTAATGTAAAAAATATCAATCTTTCTAATAAACTTAGTTAAAATAATCTCAAAATAGGCCCTCTATAAGAAAATTTTTTTTTTATAATTTGACTTTGAATTTTAGGGTCAAATTTATATTTTTTTGAAAAACCACCAATGAAAAGGTCGTCAAAAATACTTAAAAATCGTTTTTTTAAATAAATTTTTATCGCATCAAAGTGTCAATAAAAATTCAACGAAATATGATCTTTGCAAAAAAATTAAAACTTCCCATCTCTGTAACTCTAAAAATATTTCAATGAAAATTTTTTTATTTGAACTTTAGACTACCTACTATTATCCTAACATTTTGGCAAAATTATACCTAAATTGGTTTTTTGGTGTGGACCTTTGACGCGTTTTGCCCCATATGTCGAAAATTTTTTGTTTTTTTAACTACAAGATATCTAAGATATCTCGAAAACTTGATGTGATGGAGAAATTCTAAGTACAGATTCGTATTCAGCGCAACTCAAACCCTTAGAAAAGTTTATTTTAGTCCTAGGGATTCGACATTTCTCAAATTTTGTCGGTCTGTGTTATTAAAGAAATGTGATCTCGAGCAAGAGTAATATTTCCAAAAAAAAAAAAAAACAATCTTATAAAAGTCTACTTAAATTCGTAGACTTTACTAGAGTTCGTCACCGCTAGTGTTGTAATGATGTGTGAAGTGATACGAGTTTCTTAGAAAAGAACGGATTAATTTTTTTTTAATTGTTAATACATCATATTGTCAATGTATTGCTTACAGCGCTTTCAAATGTTGGTAAACTACTGTCATTTTGCCTTATTAAAACCTTACAAATTTTCTGTAAACTATCTTAAGTTCAGAACTGGACTTTTATGGCAATCTTAAAATTTGCTTCCACCCCCACAAAAGTCTTTGAAATCTCTAAAAAAATCTTTCTCAATCAAAAAACATATTTAAAGTTCCACTCCTAATATATTTAGATTACTGCAATTCATGTTGCAAAAAAACGAATATGGTATGTGTATTTTGAACGTATATAAATATGTAAAAGAAAAAAAATTACAACCACTGAACAAACTAAAAAAGTTCAAATGAATTTGGAGAAATGCCATGAATTTCTAAAATGATTTTTTTTAGTTCATGTAATGCTGGTTTTTTATATCAATAGTGATATTTACTTTTTCCTATTGCATTGGTTGTAGTAATGGTTATTGCATTATTGTGTTTATATGTGTTCGTTATGAAAAACTACTACAAACTGAATTTATTATTTATGTTGGTTATTAGCTAGAGATTTCTAAGAAATGAAAAAAAAAAAAATAACTTTATACCGCAAAAAGAAAGAGGTCAGTGTAAATAAATGGCAAACAAAGTTGAAAACAATATTACGATTCATGTATACCACAGAGGGTTAATGATAAAAATCATTAGAACTTCCTTGTGTTCTAAGAAAATAAAAGATTAAAATAAAACTAAATTAATATACAATTTGCTGGAGAGATGACCGGTCATAATCCTTACTGGAATTTCTTAAAGACATACAATTTTGAGCGGGGCCACAAACAGGAGACCTAGAAATCCCTACATTGAAAAAAATTAGTAACCTAAACTTAGTATGTTTACATTGTAATAATTTCAAGTCCATAACATTAATGAATTCAAAATTTATTTAAAATAAGAAAATTGGAAATAAACTTAAAGAAAATAAACTTGAAGAAAGTACATCGGACAAAAAATGACCGAGTTATTTATATTTTCATTAAAATCGAATTGAAAAGTGTCAAAAACCTGACCTAAACATCTCGTTTTTTCAAGTCTGTGGTCAGATTTTTAAAATGTTTTAATGCAGAATCAAAGAATTTCTAAATATCTATTATATCACCGTCCGACAGCCAATATTAAACTTGAACCGGATGATATACGTCTGAAACTAGAGATCAAATGGAGTAAAACTGCATTTACAGTTTTTCATTTCGTGATCCTGTTTCCTTTTAAAAGGACTTTCCCTAATTTTTCTATTGATCTATTTCGCCATATCAGGATAAAAAGACAAATAATAAAAAAGGCAAATTAAGGATCGTCCATCTTTCCAATTTTTTTGAATGAAAAATTTACAGATTTTTTGCTTTAGAAAGATTTTAAGATTCTAAGACATTTTTCCTTTAGACAAACTCAAGAATTCCAAATCATGTTTCTTTCATTCTTTTTCGAATTCGGTTTGGTGATGAAGGGATGATCCTCAGGAACGTGCCGTTAGGTTTTCATCAAGGTGTTCACCACTAATATCAAATTAACCTAACAAGGCACAACGCAATTTTATGGAAGAAGTAAATCACATTTTTTCATAAAAATATTTCAAACGACAAAACTAAAACGAATTCCCTAATAAATTGAATTTTTTTTTCGGAAAATTAAAAATTTCAAAACTTGTTTTGAAATGACTTTCGGTGCAAAGTTATAAAAAGTAATCTTATACCCATTTGGTATCAAAAAATGCGTGCGAATTTTGTACTCTTGCCCAAAACATTTAATCATGATAATGTTTTGCGAAAGATTTGGGTGTACTTGCCAAAGCAAATTTTTTTTAGAAAAAATAATTTTATATTACTTTGCCATTCCATGCAAAACGAATTGAAATATCAGTCGCGGACCTAGGGTTGCCCGACGCCCTGGAATGGCCTGGATTTTCCAGTTATCTTAGGTCTGGTCCAATTTCCAGTTAAAATACAATTTGTCCAATTAAAAGAAAAATTTCTTTAATTTTAATAATTGTTTTTTTTTTTATTAAATACTTTTTACAATTTTTTTGGACTACTTTTTAAATAAAACATTAATCATAAATAAAACATAAATCCCCCTTTTGGCAACGCCTATTTTTCGATCATCTCGGGCACTTTAGCGATGATTTCGGCACGAATGTTTTTCTTCATCTCGTCGACGATTTGAGGATTGTTGGCGTACATTTTGCTTTTAAATAAACCCACAAAAATATGTCTGGATGGGTCAAATCTGCAAATGAAAGTCAGTTGTTGTCGCCCTTTTAACTGGCCTCCTAGATTTCCAGATTTGACCACTTTGGACTTATTTTTGTGGGGTTATTTGAAAACAAAAAAATATACGCCAACAGTCCTCAGACCAATGACGAGCTAAACATTAACATTTAAAGATGCTTGAAAAGTAGTGGGAATGCTTAAAAAAGGCACAATTTTCCGTGGCTAATAGAGACGGCCATTAACATGATGTTATATTTGAGAAGTAGTCCAAAATAAAAATATGTATTTCACATATGAAAATCGATTTTTTTTTTATTATGTATGGGTCCAGTTACCAAAGATTATTAATACTAATAGATATGTGAAGTCTCCCTTCTTCTGTTAAACCACCTCTTAAATTGCCTTTGCTAAGTCCGCCATCGAACTGGACGTTTGATCAAACCAAAAAAAATCCCTTAAGTTCGATATAAAAAAAAACTGTTGCAATTTGGCGATTTTCAGACTAAAGCTAACGTGTTTTTTTTTTTTTATCTAGCTATAAAAAAGTTTTTTGTGGATTATCGGGAAATCCAATGTCTTTTTATTTGCTGAGAATTGGTTTTAAACACTTTTAAAGGTATTTCTTAAATAATATTACCATAATAATTATAATTTATATATAAATTGATACATTTTTTTAAAATTTATTAAACGCTTTTTCGATATGAAAAGCTAGCATTATTTGTCATACCAACAATGTTAATTTAACATTATCGTATTTTCCTCGTCTAATAGTTTTCGTACCTTCTGTTATTAAGTCCGAAATTTTTAAGAGTGGGAGACAAAGAGCGTACAGTTACTTTTTCAAAATCCATCTGAAAATTTCCCATTGTCCAGTTTTTTGACTTCTAGTATCTGGCAACCCTACGAGGACAACCATTAAAAAACCAAAAGAGCTGTACATTTCGTAAGTGAGTGCAAAAATAAGTGCAAAAAAGTGTTTTTATATTTTAGAGAGTATAAAAGATTCGGCACCAAAGAATATACCACTCTCACTTGTTTTATGTACATTTTTTTTTTTTTTTTTTTACTTTGAGCCAACACTCAGGGGATGCCCCCTACTAATGCATTGCATTGTGTTGGTATTAGGAAAATAGGTTATGAGGAGGAGGAAAGAGGGAGTAGTGTTTGTGGACGTTTAATTTGAATTTTTCTAGGTCGTAGCTGACTGGGAAGACAACTGCAGGAAGTTTATTCCACATACGGCTGGTTCGACTGAGAAACGAATTTTCTCTGTAATGCGTTGTGCGATACATTGGACATTCGACTACGAATGGATGTGAACTACTGGATAGACGAGTACTACGAGCATGCACCCGCGTCTCCGGGAAGAGTTCGCCTATCTCAGCTGAACACTTACCGTGGTAATATCGATAGAACAATGACACACAACCCACATTCCGACGATGCTCCAATGAGTCAATAGAGCTGGATACCCTACTGTTATTGATGAGCTTCAACGCACTCCTTTGCACCCGGTCCAGAAGCTCCAAGATAGACCTTGAAGCTCCTGCCCAGATATGGGAGTTGTATTCCATTTTCGGTCGGATATAGGAGGTATAGATAGTAAGGAGATCAGACGTAGTGAAGTAATTCTTGCAACGTTTTAAAAAACCAAGGCACTTGAATGCTTCTTTCGACACCTGAAAAACATGCTGGTTCCAGCGAACATCACATTGAATTTTCATGCCTAGAACATCAAGAGTGTCTGATTCCTCGATAGCTATACCACCCATGTATACAGATGACGTTGGTTCCACAGACCGTCTGTGGGTCAACATACAGCACTGGGTCTTACGAGCATTGAAATCGACCCTATTAGCAAGACCCCACTCAGTGATCGTCGAAAGGTCGTGATTGAGTGTGTCATTCATGTTCTGCCTCATAGCTTCAACCTCGGTAAGGCTTGGTCTATGATTAAAGGAAAATGAATGACAAATGTTGCTGTCATCTGCGAAAGAATAGATAGGATTGGAAGTTTGACTTAGAAGGTCATTTAGAAAAATAAGAAAAAGTGTGGGAGAAAGAACGGAACCTTGCGGTACCCCCGAATTAAGATGGAATTCATCTGATGAAACCCCATCTATAACAACACGTATAGTGCGGTTACAGAGAAAGCTCGATATAAAACTAGAAAATTCACTACCGACACCAAAAGCAATAAGCTTTGAAACGAGGGCACCGTGCCACACACGATCGAATGCTTTGGAAATATCCAGAGCAACCACTTTGCTCTCACCAAATTGGTGGATGGAACGACTCCAACGTTCCGAAAGAAACGCTAACAGGTCTCCCGTAGAACGACTTCTACGAAAGCCATACTGCCGATCGCACAAAAGTGAGTTGGACTCCAGATAGTTAACCAAGTGATAATTAATCATGGTCTCCATCACCTTAGAGAGCGTAGAGCAAATTGCTATTGGGCGGTAGTTATCTGGATAGAGGCTTCACCCTTTTTAGGGATTGGCTGAACGTTAGCCACCTTCCAGGATGAGGGGAAAACTCCTATACGGTACGAGTAGCTAAAAAGTTTTGCCAAGGGACGAGACAATGACGAAGCACAATGCTTCAACACCAGTGCCGAAATACCATCTGGCCCCGGGGACTTATTAACGTTGAGGTCTTCAAGGACTCTTTTTACTGCTCGTGCTCGGAAAAATATCTTGGACATAGTAAAGGATACTCTCTCGAGATCGGGCAGTGATTGATTGCTTTCCGGCAAGAATGAGTTTCTTGCAAACATTTCAGCAAAAAGGTTGGCCTTATCAACCGAGTCCGTGAATATTTGGTCATTCCTTATAAGGGTTGGAATGGATGAACTAGTATTATTCTTTACCCTTTTAACAAATGACCAAAAGGTCTTGCTGCCCCGCGGAGCAGCAAGGACCTTAGCACGCAAACGCTGTTCGTACAGAAGCTTTTCGCGTCTGAGTACTCTGGCGCATTCATTTCTCGCCTGTTTGCGTACCGCGTCAGTAACTGGATTTTTGTCATTACGCCAATTACTAAACGTATCCTCTCTGGATCTGACTGCATTTCTGCACGTCTGGTTAAACCAGCACTTATGTTTTGGTTTAGCCGAAATTTGCTTAGATGGAATAAATAGTTTTATTCCTAGCATTACTATATTTACCATCATTTCTGCTGCAGAGTCAACATTATTGTCTAGAAAGCAGAGCTTCCAGTTGAAATGATGAAAAAAATCATTGAGCTCAGCCCAACGGGCCTTTTCATAGACAAAAATAGAGCGCTTCGGTGCTGGTTGAGAAACACTGCGAAGGTCCGAAAATGAAAAGGATGTAGAAATGAGGTTGTGATCCGAGTTTCCGAGAGGCGCAAGTAACTCAACATCGTATTTGTCAGGATGCGATGTGAGGAAAAGGTCGAGAGTATTACGAAACTGCCCTTCAACACACGGAATATGAGTTGGCTCATTCACAAGTTGCACAAGGTGATTGTGTGCAGCAAAGAGCTCAACGTATAAGCCCTCTGGAGTCGTTTGGCTAGAATGGCGAAGACATGAAACATTGTGTACGTTGAAGTCCCCAGCAACGACAATCTCGCTACTCGGACATTTCCCAAGGATTCCAGTAATGGAATCGGATATCGAGTCAAAACCATTGTAGGAGTTCACCGTACTCATATTAGGGCTCCTGTAGACGAACCCGAAGTGTAAAATGTGTGACCTGATTTGGAATTTAACCCAGAGAGAGTTAAATTCCGCATCACTACTGCCCAGATGAGGCAGTAGTTGGTACACAACATTTTCCCTAATATATATCGCAAGGCCCCGATGAGAAATAAAAAGGGATAGAAAGTGATACCCTGGTACTTGAAAATCCTGTGGATCAGCATCTTCTCCTACCTGGGTTTCACATAAGGCGAAAACATCCGGCCGATGAAAACAAACATATATGTGTTGCTGTTAGTACCTTTTGGTACTAAAAATAAAAAAAAAAAACAACATTTAACACAAAGTTTAGTACGACTTATCCTACCAACACTATTGTTTGGTTAGGTACTGTTGTTATTGTAAAATAACAGCAACACATATATTAATAATTACCGATGGTGATTTAGTATATACAATTTTTGCTTTAAAAGAGTTATTTTTGTTGGAAAACAGATTTCGGACCTTCATAATAGTATTTCTCAAATAACTTGTGAAATATATCAAATATTATGTCTGGTTTGATGTTAAATTGACCAACGATGATTCTCTAAAGTCTGCTGAAAATTCCTTAGTGGGGATGAAACTGATCAGTACAGACATACTATGAGATGAGTAACTTTTTTAAAGCAATAAATTAAAAATACTCTATTATGACAATATCATATATAGAAATATTTTTGGGCCTCGAACTAGAATAAAACTCTAATCGAATATATATACATATATAAAGGCCGAATAAATACATTTTATTTTTATGTACCTTTTGGTACTAAAAATAAAAAAAAAAAAACAACATTTAACTCAAATGGAAAATTTTTATGCGAAAAGCTTAGACTTGGTGAAAAAGTAGTTTTGGTAAAAAAAAAATGATTTTTTTCACGAAAAACAAAATTATGTTAAAAAATTTAATGAACCCTAAATTTTTTGGTGAAGAAAAATTTTGATGAAAAGAAGTTGTTGATGAATTTTTTGGATGAAAAGAAAAATTTTTTGATGAAAAGAAAAATTTTTTGATGTAAAAAAAATGATGAAAAAACAATATAAAAAAAAGAATTTGGTGAGAAAAAAATTGATAAAAAAAAAAATTATGTAAACAAAAATTTATGGAAAAAGTATGAAAAAAAAAATTTATGAAAAAAAAAAAAATTTTATGAAAAAAAAATATTATGAAAAAAAATTAATGAAAAAAGAATTGATGAAAAAAAAAATTTGATGAAAAAACAAAAAAATTGATGAAAAAAAAAATTTTCATGAAAAAACAAATTGATGAAAAAAAAAAAAAATGATGAAAAAAAAAACTAATGAAAAAAAAAAAAATTGATGAAATAAAAAATTTTATGAAAAAAAAATTTGATGAAAAAAAAATTGATGAAAAAAAAAATTGATTAAAAAAAAATTATAAAAAAATGATGAAAAAAAAAAGTTTAATGAAAAAAACAAATTTATGAAAAAAAAAAAGTTTGATGAAAAAAAAAAATTGATGAAAAAAAAAATTTGATGGAATTTGTTGAAAAAAAAATTGTTGAAAAAAACATTTTTTTTTTTTTAAATAATTATGTTACTGTTTATACACCAGCTGGTGAAAAACGGTTTTATTCACCACGAGGTGAATTATTATCCAAGTTACAAACCCAAGTTATTAAAATTTTTGGTTTTAAGAAAATGAAAATAGTAATTCTTGTTTTCTTTTCGTTAATTGTTAGCTTATAAAGTCAAACTGAGATGGCGTCCTGCAACTTTTTTAAAATTAGACACCAGCCTAAAAACATTATCATGTTAAAAAAAAATATTTTCAAGACCATTTACATATCCAGGGCTACATCTTGTCGGCCCAACAACAAATATTTTTTTGTTGATCTTTTCAAGAAAGTACAAAAAAAAAGACGTGCTAGAAATTTGTTGATCAAAGATTTGGAATTAAAAAATTACGGTCCATAAGGCTCACAGTGGAATTCCAAAGAGTATCAAATAAGCGGTTATTTTAATTTTAAATCCGATTTTGAACGACGACGTTAATTTTTTATTAAATGAAGTCCTATTTTTTTACACCAACTTAAGAACATGTAATAGTGGAATCCCAAAAAAGTACTTAATTTCGCGTTTTTCATTTTCAAACTCGATTTTCTAAAAAACTGTCATGTCACAGAAACAGTTGGAAGTCAGATTTTAAACCAGAAAATCAATATATAGTATGTATGTATTGCTATCGCCGGAACAGTGAATTTTTCTGAATTTGTAGATAATCACACTGCTTAAATGGAAAATAAATCTTGATTTCTAAGATCTACACAAACAAAAAAAACTGCATTAGTTTTTTTTTTTTGTTGTTCAAAAACAAAAAATATGTAAAAAGGTGTGTGTTTCATACAATAATTTGGCAACCTTGAATATAAAATTTATATAATATCTGTATTGACAACCATAGATAAAGTCCCAAAGTTTTATATTGCTTTCAAATTAAAGTAATAGCTTTTTCCAGTAAAAATCACCTATTAACGTTATTTGTGCTCCATAAATTGTCGCACAAAAATGTCTAATTTTTTAATTTTTTTTTTTTTGTAGATTTTGTTGCAATATAAAACTGACACACCCATTACGGGAAAAATTGTTAGTGTTCAGACGGAACGTCACTGATGTACCTTGTATATTTTAAACTAGGTTAGGTTAGGTTGTAAGTTGCTGCTGACGTTTTACGTCAACACACGTAGACTCTGAGGTCCATTGTGATACCACGGGACCGTAATAGGTTTCCCTACTAGTCCCTGTCGTTAAACCATTTTGAGCTTCTTATAAAACTCCTTAGATGTTAAATTTTGACATCCAGCAAATCAGAAAGATCGTACAGCTCCCTAGATCCCAGTGAAGCAAGTCTCTGACCAGAAAGTGCCAGGCAATGGCAAATAAAGTCTTCGATAGTTTCCAACTCCTCTTCATCCATGAAACTTCGGCAAAAGTCATTCGACGGCACATTTAACCGCTCTGCGTGCTTCCCTATAAGACAGTGTCCGGTAATTATAGAAACCACCGTCGAAATCTCTCCTCTTGGAAGCGATATCAGCTCACTTGTGCGCCCCTGATTAAGAGAAGGCCAAATCAGTCGTGTTGTCTCACACGTCCATCCATTTGCCCATCTTTGATTAGTCTCCGTCGCAGAACAAAGCCGTAGGTTTTGCTTGCAAGTTTCTAGAGGCATACCAACACATTCCAATTCTGTTGGAACCTGTAAGGTAGTTCCTAGTCTTGCAAGCTCATCGGCTTTGCAATTCCCTGGAATGTCTCTGTGCCCTGGGACCCATATGAGTCGTATGTTAAACTGCTTGGCCATCTCATTTAAAGACGTGCGGCAGTTAAGGGCAGATCTTGTTTTCAGAAACATTGAATCCAGGGACTTGACCGCTGCTTGACTGTCAGTATAGATGTTGACTGCGGTTGTAGACAAGACATTGCAGCTCAACCAGTCAGCCACTTCTTTTATTGCCAGCATCTCTGCCTGGTAAACACTGCAATGATCTGGCAATCTACGAGCCAGGCTCAACCCAAGCTCTTCCGAATAGACTCCAAAGCCCACTTGTTCGTGCAACCTCGATCCATCTGTGTAAAAATTTATGGTGGCTCCACTAACCGGAGTATCCCCCATCCAAGACTCCCTGGATGGTATCATAGTGGTAAAGTGGCGCTCAAAGAGGCTCAAAGAGGGAGCACAGTCCACATTTTGTGGTATTGTTATCTTTTTCAAGATCGCGCTATGGCCACAATCACTGCTCCTCCATTGCAGTGTGCTATTAAGTCGAATTGCCGACGCAGCCGCATACTGCCTACCCAATATGTCCAAGGGTATCAGGTGAAGGAGGATTTCTAATGCAGCCGTAGGTGTAGTACGAAGAGCACCAGTGATGCACATTGACGCCATTCTCTGTACCTTCGTGATAAAGACAAAGTTCGCTTTTGTTTCTAAAGCAGGCCACCAGACAATGATTCCATACAGCAAAATTGGACGCACCACTGCTGTATAGATCCAATGAACGACTTGAGGGCTAAAACCCCATCGTTTTCCAATGGCCTTTTTACAGGAATACAAAGCAATCGTTGCTTTTCTCACCCGTTCCTCAATATTACGCCTGAAATTCAGCTTCCTATCTAGAAATACTCCAAGATACTTGGCTCCATCTGAGAAGGTGATTTCAGTACCGTCCAGAGAAATAGGATCAAAAGCAGGAATCTTATTTTTCCTTGTAAACAAAACAAGCTCTGTTTTACTAGGATTAACTCCTAGACCACAGTCTCTTGCCCATTTAGACAGATCTTTCAGAGAACCCTGAAGAATGTCCCGCAATGTTGGCAGATTTTAAACTAATGATTTTCTATGTTTCGATCTAAAATGTTTGCCATACAAGTTAAGCTAAGAGATTAATCACAATTGAAGCAGGAAGCGAAAAACGCGTCAAAAATCAAGCGATTAGTTTAAATTAAGCGTCAAGCGGTTTTCTTTACATTATAATTGACATACATACTTCGAAATGTATAGTTGGTGTGATAATTATTTTAATTTTATATAGAATTTTTACTTTTGGCAAGAACACGAAATCTTATAAAACAGTAACGAAACAAGAAAATAAAAACATTAATTAATTTTACATATTTCATCTTTAAAACCTGAAAAATTGCATAAAAAATCGAATTTTTTTAAGAATTTCTATTTATTTTTCAGCAAAATTTGTTAAATAATTTTCAATATAATTTTCTTTTTGACAAAAATACATTTTTTTCGGGTTGAGGAAAACCCGCTTCCCGCTCCAATTGTGATTAATATCTAACCCATGGAATTTTTCAATTCTTTAAATTTTTTTTTTATCAAAGAGTAACTCAGAATTTTACAATTCCAAAAGCAAGCTCTTTGTCTCCCGCTCTTAATATTTTGGAACTTTTTAACAGAAGGTACGAAAACTGTAAGACGAGGAAAATACGATAATGTTAAATTAACATTGTTGGTTTGACAAATAATGCTAACTTTTTATATCGAAAAAGCGCTTAACAAATTTTGAAAAAATGTATCAATTTATAATTTTTATGTTTATATTATTTAAGAAATACCTTTAAAAGTGTTTAAAACAAATTGTCAGCAAATAAAAAGTCATTGGATTTCCTGATAATCCACAAAAAAAAACTTTTTTTACAGCTAGATGAAAAAAAACGCTAGCTTAAGTCTGAAAATCGACAAACTGCAACACTTTTTTTTTGTTTATATCGAACTTAAGGGATTTTTTTTTGGTTTGATCAAACGTCCAGTTCGATGGCGGACTTAGCAAAGGGAATTTAAGAGAGTGTTTAACAGAAGAAGGGAGACTTCACATATCTTTAAGTATTGATAGTCTTTGCCTAAAGTAAATATCATAATATTCGTAATATATTAATTCCATTGCCATATGTCCGAACTACACACAAAAAAATAATACTTTTATGTAAAAAAAAGAATAACAAATATCAAGATACATCGCTCAAGTTGTAGTTGAAATAAATATTCCTTCATTTTTCATTTCAATTTTGAATTTTTTTTTCCCTTAAAAATGAAACAAACAACAAAGATATTGTACAAAATGCAAAACAACAATAAACAAGATGACCATCTAAGTGTCAACAACAAAAATGTCTAATGCAAAAAAAAAAATCCTTAAAAAACTTCTATAACAAACTATTTTGAAGAGTTTTTTGCCTGATGTTGTGTTAGGTTTTTTTTTTATAAAATTTTTTTGTGTTTTCTCGTTTTTTTCTTATAATAAAAACAGAAAAAAATCACAAGAACGGAAACAGGAAACAAGGACAGGAAAAACCATGTTACAGAGCACTCTTTGAAATGTCAACATGAAGGCGAAAAATATCTTGTTTTTTTGGTAATGAAAAGCAAAAAAAAAGAAATTCAACTATCATTTTTGACTGAAAAATAACAAAAGTTATAATACTTTTTTGTGGCTTGTGTATAAAAGACATCTCAAAAACAAATAGTAACCGAGTAAAAATGTTCTTATATAATCATGTACTATTATTATTTGGGTGGTGCCGACGTTTCCAGCGATCACTCCTTACTCGTAGGTGTTTTCCGTCTTCGACCTGCGGCCGTAACTGGTGCAAGAGAAAAAGTCGATAAATACAACATATCGCGCCTTTACGACCCAGTGGTCTCAACCGTATTTAATCAAAACTTAAGATCCAACCTGGCACAAAACGTCCAACATACGTGATCAGACGTAGTTACAGCCTTCAAGAATACCGCAAAATCAACTCTTGGACTTAAACAGAATAAAATTAAACCGTGGATCAGCTCCGAATCATGGGATGAGATTGAAAACCGCAAACGTCTTCGTAAAGCACAAATGCAAGCTAAATCTGCTAATGCAAAAGAACAAGAAAAATTAGAATACCGCCAGTCTGCTCGAAAAGTAAATTATATGGTACGGGCCGACCGTGAAAAATATTTTAACAATATAGCGGAACAAGCCGAAAAAGCATCAAATACAGGCAATCTACGCGGAGTTTACTCTGCTATAAAACAGATGAGTGGCAACAACATCCGAGGTTCTATGTCATTAAAAGCAAATGATGGTTCAGATCTAACAACAACTGAGCATCAGTTAGAACGGTGGCGCGAACATTTCTCATCACAGCCTTCATATATATTGTCTGCTTTAATTACACTAAGTTTCTTAAAATTTAAATGTGCGAAACGTGCCCACGGGAATTTTGTCCAAAATCTTGGAAGGCACCTTGCGGCCAGATGGAAGAACTTACATATAATCTGACTTCAGATTCTTAATCAGCATCCTCGAATTAACTAACAATCAAAATTTCAAATGTTTTTCTCAACTAGTTCAAAATAATGTCTGAAAGGGTTAAAAAATTAATAATTGTTCGGTTTTGATTTTAAAATGATAAAGTTTACTACTCATTTTCTTAAAAATCAAAAAGGTTTGTAAATTGGATAATAATTAACCTACTGGTGAATTAAAAAAATGTTCAGAAGGTGAATAAAACGTAAAAATTTATTTTTCATCATTTTTTTTTTGTTATAAAATTTTTTTATCAAAAATTTTTTTTATCCAAATCTTTATTTATTTAGAATTTTTTTTGATCAAATTTTTTTTTTTGTTTTCGTTAATTTTTTGTTTATCAAAAATGTTTTTTACGTTAATATTTTGTTTATCAAAAACTTTTTTTTTCATAATTTTTTTTTTTTAATAAATTTTTGAAAGCTTGATAAAAATACAGTAAAATTCTTCTGGATATGGACAAAAAGCAATTTAGAGCTACCATTAATCTCATACTTGTCACAAAACATTGGGTAAACACATGGTAAAAATTAGAATTAGAAATGATGATACATGCAGATGGTGCAGGGAATCCGTAGAAGATACCTTTAATTTCTTATGCGAATCCCCTGCACCATCTTTCAGAAGATTAAAATTGTTTGGATCTTATATCTTTAAGAACCTATCAGAATTACGAGGCATGAATCCCTGGACCCTAGTAGCATTTATTAAATCATCTGAATGAGGCGCGTAAGAAGAGTATCCGATTTCATCCATTTAAAAATGTTCAGACATTTTCAAGCTAAATTTTAGGAGTCTACCTTTTTTTTGGACTGGACTGTGTTTTCCACAAGCAGACGGATCTGATTTTACAGTCAATATTTTCATACAATTATTTGTTTGTTAAAAAAAATTTAAATATTTTTGGCGGATGGTGGTGGAGGGCACACAAGGTTGGCTCGTTTTTGGGCTTTTCTCTCTGATCAAATTGTAATAACCGCCAAAAGTGTCCCCAAAAGGTAACTCACATACAAAATATCACTCCGATTGGAGTTTATTTTCTGTCTCCACTTTGGGCCTCAGAGGCGAGCCACAGTTAAGTCGACAGACCACAACCACAAATCGTTTTTGTCAGATTACAACAACAAAAGTTATTGAATTTTTTATTTTTATACCCTCCAACCACAGTATGGGGGTAATACTCACTTTGTCATTCCGTGTGTAACGCATCAAAATATCGGTCTAGAACCCCATAAAGTATATTTATGATCAACGATCGATTCTATGACATTCCAGCGATGTCCGTCCGTCCGTCTGTTGTTAACACGATGCAGTCCAAAATAAAAGAGCTAGACTCCCGACATTTGGCACGAATATGTCTTATGTTCCTAGGCAGGTTAAGATTGTAAATGAGCAAAATCGGACCAGGGGGAAAAAAGTTCACCCTTGAAGAACAAAACCAACCTCTGGAAAATATAATTTTTTACATGACTTTTTGTGTTTTTGTTTAACAAATGCAACATTTTTATGCTACAAGAAGTTCAAAGTCCTGCCTTTGGACCCTGAGAATGTCGGTTTTTTACGTCCGCCACCCCCCCTTTGATGGCCGTGGAATAAAAAAAAAATTTAATTATGATAAACTTTTATTTCTTTAGTGAAAAAAGCATAAGAAAGCATTTTTAAAAACATATTTGAGAGGAAATTCTCCCCCCCCCATTACCACTACCGACCCCCAATAAAAAATAACTAATAGTGCGTTTACATTGGATTTCTAATCTAGTAAATTGCGATTTTAATCTACTTTGCAATCTGTACCGTTTACATTGGCCTTTTTTACATTTCAAAAGATTAAGATTGACATTTATAACAACAAGTTAGTAATAAATGTGTGTGACTGCATCAAAAGACAGCGACGGTAGTTAGTCGTCGTATGATTAACAAGGACAGTGACGGCGTTTACAAATAACAATAACGGCGGCATAAACATACTTGGTGGCGTCATCAAAACGGCAGGCTTTGTGTCGGTGTTTTTCAGTGTTGGAAAATGCAAATAATAGAAATACAGAGTTGTATCTAACTTTACCAGATTGCGTTTGCCGATTAGAGCCTAAACTACTAGATTGAACAAAATAAATTTGTATGGGCAATCTAATAGATTGAAACTAGATTGGAGCCACAATCTACTTTAAGCTAGATTAGAAAACCACTGTAAACGCACTATAAAACACCCCTGATTTTTTTTTTTGCATGTTGGAAGGTATAAAAGATTCGGCACAACCGAATTTACCAATCTTACTTGTTTTTTGTTTGGACTGGTCTGTGCTTTTCACAAGCCGACGGATCCGTTTGGACGGCATTTTGCTTCTACAGACAGACGGATGAATGGATATCGCGAGAATGTCTTAGAAATCAGCAGGTATAAATAAAAAAAACTATTTTTAACCAAAACCAAACTTTTCTTGTCAAAATTTTCATAATTATAATTAATTTTTTCGGCAAACATTTTCGAAATATTTTTTCGTTTTTGTTTTTTCTCTCTGGTAAAATTCTTATACCCGCAAACGTGTCGTTCCGCTAAGGGTACCTCACATGCAAAATGTAATTCCGATCGGAAACACTTAAATGTGAAATCTACAAATTCTACTTAATTTACTTTAACCAGTTTAAACTTGGTACCAAAAAAATCACATGATATTACGGGGTTATGAAAACACTTTTTTCAAAATTTGAAAATTTTATAAAAACAAAAAATTTAAAAAAGATAACTTCTTTTCTGCATTAATAAAAAACACCTTGGAGAATAAAAATATATAATATGGAGGATATCCGTCACTTTTCGGGAATCGATCTTACCCATTTAACACGTCAAAGAGAAAAGTTCAAAAACGAGCCACATTTCAGTCCTCTTTATTTAAAACTGTAAAAATCGTTTACACAAAAATCCTAGCTGATCCTATTTTTGAGTTATTACTAAATAATTACACTGTTCGGCAACAAAAACTTGCAGTAAAATATAAAAAGTCAAAAACCAATAACACAGTGATACAAAATCGAACTTTCGGAATCGGAATGGGATGAAACCAAAAGCAAATGAAAGCTGACGTTTTCAATAAAAAACCCCTCAAGGCCTTTTTTTTAGGTCAGAGCTAGATTTTATTTTACACGCATTTAAAGTTGGTGATTTTAAAGCATTTAAAGGTTTTTTGTACTAAACATGTTCTACTTTAAAGGCCCCTGGTGGTGCCCTTATTGGACATGTAGGGTCCAGTTTTCAAACTTAAGCTCAAAATTACTTCAGCTATGACTGGTATGAATTTTGCTGCAATCGGTCCAGTAACTATTTACTGAATAGCCAAATTATTAAAATAAACCATTGTACACCGTTGCGTATGATTGTTATTTAAAGGCAATTATTAATATAAATCACTGGACACCGTTGCGTATGATTGTTATTTAAAGGCAATTACAATATTAATCATTCGCCACTGATACAGATTTCAAGCATTTACTTATTGTTATAATTATAATAAAAGTGCACTAACTTCAAATGCGTGTTAAACAAAATCTAGCTCTGAACTAGAAAAAAGCCTTGAGGGTTTTGTTATGGAATATGTCAACTTTCATTTGCTTTTGGTTTCATCCCATTCCGATTTTGGGTGTTGCACTGTGTAATTTAGCACATTTCGTGGTCCACTGTTACATATTCTTACGTTGCATTTAAGAAATATAATTTGATTTCATATAAAATGGACCACCTGATTCCAAAACTGGCAACCAAATTTTTCTCGCATGTTCCGTTTTCGAAGTTTTCTCGTTCGAGATATTTGTGAGAAAAAATTTTCAAACGCAAATATTTCGAAAATGAAACATGGTACAAAAATTAAGATCCCGTGTAAAAAAATAATTATATCAAAACATATCTCCTTTGATAAAATCATATATGGATCATATCTAAATGGATATCGAGGGCCTATATTCAAAACCCTCTATCTTAAAAAACACAACTTTTCAGGAGAGCCAAAAAACTGTTTATTTCGCGTATTATTAGAGTAATTTAAATTCGATATTCTACAATATTTTTTTAAATCAACTACTGAATCTCACATATGATTCGTTTTCAAAATTTTGCACTATTGGGGGTTTTAGGGGATAGATAGAGGGTTTTGTTTCTTAAAAATATTAAGTACATGAATGAAAATGATCAGATAGAGGGTTTTGCATTTTAATAAAAATGAATTATTATGATTTCATTTACGACATCGGTAAATTTTTAACGTGATTTATTAATGATAACGGCTTATAAAGAATTCCGAAATCGCGGTTTTGGTCCACAGCTGCTTATTTTTGAGACAAAAAATATTTTTTTTACCGAATTCATCTTAAAAGATGACAAACTGTTGAGTATGTTATGTAAAAAATAGTAAAAAATTAAAAACGCGATTTTGGTCCACAGATGCTGATCAGCATCGCTATTTTTAAGATTAAAATTTTTGTTTCATAATGTACACAAGACATCTAAATTTTGAGGCATATTTAAAAAAAAAATCAAACAAGAATTTTGAAAAAAAAT
The DNA here is from genome assembly GCA_963921195.1 of Pegoplata infirma. NCBI lineage: Eukaryota > Metazoa > Arthropoda > Insecta > Diptera > Anthomyiidae > Pegoplata > Pegoplata infirma. The sequence continues at coordinate 84,062,216 of OY992537.1, forward strand.
TAGCATCACTGGACCAAAATCTTGATTCTGGAATTTTTGTTGACAAATTCATGTTCAGCATGCAAAAATTAGTATTAAAACATGTAATGCACGATGAAATTCTTTAAAAAAAATATTTATAAATTAATTGTTGGAAAAGATAGAGGGTTTTGCATTCAGAAAAATTAATTGTGTAAGAGATAGAGAAAACCAAAAATGCAAATAAAATAGCAAAAAAAAATATTTTTGTTCTGAATTTTACACCATAAATGAGGGCCGTTTTATTGAATATTTTGCCATCAAAAAGTCATTTTCGTGAAAATGGAAGATAGAGGGTTTTGAATATAGGCCCTCGATATAATCAGATCTACTCCATATATATTCATATCTGCTTCAGATATGTTTTGATCCGTAAATTGAGTCTATCTGACAATTTTACATATACATATGAACATATCTGAAAATGTCTGATCATATATGCCATATATGCCAGATAGACTCAATTTACGGATCAAAACATATCTGAAGCAGATATGAATATATATGGAGTAGATCTGATTATATCCATTTAGATATGATCCATATATGTTTTTACCAAAGGAGATATGTTTTGATATAATTATTTTTTTTACACGGGATTGCAGTTTTGTAATCAGGAGATCAACTTTATATGAAATCAAGTACTATTTTCTGAAAGCAATGTAAGAATACGTAAAAGTGGTCCCATAAAAGTGCTTAATGATTGGGTTTTTTACTTTTTAATACCTAATATCACAAAAACGATACGAGCTAGAAATATTTGGCAGATGGCAGATTTCGAATCAGGAGAGAACCAGTTGAATATTTCATATATTATATAAGGTTAGCCCTAATGTATAAAATCCTCAAAAGAATTCTTAAAGTTTTTTTAACAAATAAAACTAAAATAACACTATCATACGTGTGCAAACAAAAACTTTCATAAGAAAAATATGAAATTTTATATTTTTCTTATACAGTCCATCAAGAGATCATCAACCACATACAGATGAGTTTGAATAATGGTCATTGTTTTTCCTAATAATCTAAACAAGAAGTTTCAATCATGTGTGTGTTTAAGAAAAACTCAAGAAATGCAGTCAGAACTTTCACACAGATACAAATCAAAATCACAAACAAAACACACATGAACAAAATGAAATGAAAAAAAAAATCAATTTAAACTTGATAATACTTTTTGTTGATTAAATTTCTTAATGTATCATCAACTTTTTTTTCAATTTCTTCTTTTAGTTATCTTATCTAAGTTGTTGATCTTAAGACTAAAGTTTTTCTCAAGTACGAAATTGAAATGGTATAAAAGTAAAAAGTAACCAGTAGTAATATGAACGATACTATCTGTTCGGTTAGCTTTAAGAGAAAAAAAATAAGTGGTTTCTACAAAATTGCTGCCTTTGCTTTAATTAAACTTAATATGTTGTGAAAAATCTTTGTTGAAATTCTTACTAATATTTATCTAATTAAAATGTCAAAAGAAAAAGTTTTAAACAAAAATTTTGCACTTGATATGAGGGAGATGTTAATGGATTTAAAATAAAAAAAAACAAGACATTGGTGTTGGTTTTTTGCAGACCAGATTATGATTAGGATTAACCTTATTTTGTTAAAAAAATGCGTCAAATCAAGTTCAGAAGTCTTTTCTGAATTCACATACAATTAATAAATATTAGAGTTAAATTTGAAATGGACGTTTTTTGAACAATTAAAAAAAATCCAAAATTTTTTTTCATTTTTTTTTAATTTATGGCGATGAAAGCGCATTTACATATCGTCAAACTACATTCAGTATATGCCAACTCGAAAAAGCTTACTGAGGAGAGCTAAAAAAATTGTTTTTTTTCGCATATTATTGTCAAAATAAACAATTTACCTTCCATAAGATGGTTTAAATATTCTAAATAATTTTTACCTATGCCAAAAATTTTATATTTTACACTTGTTTGCGTATTTTTCAGAGATGGCATTTATTAATATGTCAAAAAACAAATATTTTTTTAGAATTGGCATATTTTGTCGGAAAATAAAAATATTTTTTTTTTTTGAAAAATTTTTATTATGAGTTTTTTTTTGGTTTTTGTTATCCTTAGAATGGTAATTGCAAAAGCTGAAAAAAAAACTTCCAAATCTTTGCATATTTTTAAAAGTTACTAGCTCCGAAAGCCTTTTAATGTCAGGGTGGTGAACTTTGGCACTCTGCAACTCACGCTGTATTGTAATAGGGTCACTCCAAATCAGCTTTTTTAAAAGCTTATATTATTGACTATATTTGCCCCACTCATAATGTTTCAATCTTATAAATAGTTTGTAAGTTACATAAATAAGGGGTGGTCCAATAACAAGTATCTTTTTAAAAATACAATAAAATGATCAGTACTCAACTTTTTTTGGAATGTTATGGCTTTATTTGAAAGAGCAAACATTCCCGTTTTTTATGGCAAACGACTTCATTGATGCGTTCTCGGCTTGCTCCGCTGTATGGCGTTGTAGCGCAGTACTGCGCTGCCAAACTGCACGTTTTTCGAAAAAAAAAGTTTTTAACCGAAATAAGGCACTCAAATGAGGTTATGTTAACAAACAAATTGCTACATCTTGGGATCGTAAAACTCGCACGGTATTGTAAAGAATCCAATTCAACAGATTTGAGTATCTGCATCATTACACAATATTTTCAAAAATACAGCTGAAAACCCCATTTTCGTCAAAGATGAGCGCTACAGAGCCATGATTACCGACTTTTTGTTGGCCGTAATAGAATATATCAACTTGGATGACATTTCTTTTTAGAAGGATGTTGCAATATGCCCCACAGTCCATCAAACAATCGATATTTTTATCACTTAGTTTGGAAATCGTGTTTTTAGCCATATTGGCGGTGACAATTGATCACTTCACAGCTGCCGATTAAAACCTTTAGAAATTTTTTTGAGGGGTCTCGTTAAAGATTCATGCAACAAGGGAAATCCACAAATGTTCTAGGCCCTTTCGACGAATATCGCTAAAGCCATTCGTGAGATAGAACCAGAAACATTAGAAAAATGGGTGCCGAGGATGAGCTACTGCGGAGCTAACCCAGGCAGCCGCATGAATGAAGTCGTTTGCCATAAATAATGGGAATATTTGCTCTTTCAAATAAAGCCATAAGGTTCAAAAACTATTGAGTATTGTTCATTTCATTGTATGTTTTAAAAAGATACTTGTTATTCAAACACCCAGTATAAGAAATTTTATTTTTTTTGCAAACACTATTTTCCGATATTTTCAAATGGCAATATCTCGAAAACCAGCCATTAGATATCAAAATCTTTAAAAGATTCGTGTTCAGCATGGCAAATGCAATAAGAAATATGGTCTAATTTTTTTTTTTTTTTTAAATTTGGAAATTTTTTGTAAATTTACAATGCGAGTTGGCATTTATTTTCACCAACAAAATATGTACTTTGAGATAGTAAAATAACAAAAATGTGTGTAAAACGACAACAAATTATTTTTTTACTCTGAAATTTTTATCACAGATAGGTATTGCATAGGGGAGCTATTTGCCATCGGAAACTCATTTCGGTCAAATTTGAGTTGGCACGATATGCACGATAAAAGGGCACTTTGATCTTTAAAAATGGTACTAAAGATTCCGTTCTATCAAAAGCCGTTTTACAGTTATTAATCTCTTAAAAATGGACAAAACATGTTTTTTGATAAGTTTGACCTCAATTTTCTCTAAAAACTGCCGTGATAGCAAAATTTTAAAACCTTATTCAGGCTCAGCATCGAAATGTTAGTCGAAAACGCGTGGTTAGATCCCAGAATATCATCCAAAAATATTACAAAAAATGCTCTCAATAATGCAAAATAACGTTTTGAGGTTCTTGATTCTCGTCGTGAGTTTTTGATGCTCGTCGAAAAAAAAAGAAATTGCTAATTGAAAATTTTCTGTTTCTCGAATGGGCGTTAAAAATTGGAAAGTCCCTTGTGACCACTTTTAGAAGAAAAATATAAGATTCTAAGACTTTTTATGTATAATTATCGAATTCTCCGATTTTTTTTAAACATTTTTCTAACAAAAAATTTCCGATTCAGCAAAATTATGTAAAAATTTTCAAAAACTGTTATACTCATATTAGAGTCCCCGTACAACAATGTAGGTGACATTTTTTTCATACAAATTTGGCATGAAAAAACGCTCGACCGAAATCCGCTAGAATAAAATCAATTTTATTTTTGTGTCGGTTTCTCTCTCTATTTTTTTTATGAAAAGTTTTTAGATGTTTCCTATGAAAATTCTCAGATTTTTTCTTTGAAACTTTCTCGGATTTCGAGACTTTTTTAGAAAACTTTTAGGTTTAGCAAAATTTTTCAATTGGGATTTCTGAATTTCAATTGAGATTTCTGAATTTCAATTGTTATTTTTTGAATTTTTATTGGAAAAGGTGTTGTTTCCTTTAAATCTTTCCTTTAAAGATTTTCCTTTTGAAAATTTCTTGGATTCCGAAAAAAGAAATTCTAGATCGGCAGATATTTTTTCATAGAAAATTTTCAGATTTTTTCTTTGAAAAATTTTCAGATTTTTCTAATGAAAACTTTTCAGATTTTTCCTATGAAAAATTTTCAGATTTTTTCTTTGAAAATTTCTCTGATTTCGAGATTTATTTTTTCTCTGGAAATTTTTTTAGATAATTTTTTTCTTCCTCCTTTTCTTGTTTTCCTATTTTTTTCTCTATTTTTGTTTTTTAAATATTTTCCTCTTTTTTTAAAGAAATTCTAGATCGGCAGATATTTTTTCATAGAAAATTTTTCAGATTTTCACATTGAAAATTTTCAGATTTTCAGATTTTCACTTTGAAAATTTTCAGATTTTCACTTTGAAAATTTTCAGATTTTTTCTTTGAAATATTTTTTTTTTTCTATTAAAAAAATATCTAAATTTTTCTTTGAAAATTTCTCTGATTTCGAGATTTATTTTTTCTCAGGAAATTTTTTTATATAATTTCTTTCTTCCTCATTTTCTTTTTTTTTCTATTTTTTTTTCTATTTTTTTCTCTATTTTTCTTTTTTAAATATAAAATAATTAAATTGATACGAAAGAATACTTCAATTAGCGAAGTAAAGCTACATGAACAGTTAATAGCAGCTCCAAAAAATTGATCTTGCCATAGTCAAAATGAGTTCAAATACCCTAGTTTTTAAGTTTCCTTAGGCTATATATCAAAAACTAAAGCTGACCCAAAAAACTCTTGCCAGATTTAAAATCAACGATCCCAAAATTAACCAAAAATTAGCTACCAGTACCCCGGGAAAAAAAGTGTTACCCTGTTATTGATCCATGATGGTTTCTAAGACATTATAGCTATATCCATCAGTCCATCTGTATCGGCCATGAAGTTGAAAAACAAATAGCATGGAAAAAATGTGTCTTTTTATTCATTTCTAATTTTTTTTCTCGATATTTTGAGTTAAGTTTGAATTCAAATGGTTAAAGAATTGTGATTTGGAGTAAAATGTCTCCCTTATAAGGCACTAAAAATAATAACCGGTTGAAGATCAGACAAGTTATGACAACTTACCCAGGCATCTAACGTGTGGCAGACCAATTGATTAAGAAATACAAGCCTCATTATGGAAATTTAAGTATTGAAATTATTTACTGTAATAACATTTTTTAGTCTCATTTTTCTAAATTATTTAAAATCTTCATTGATTTTTAATATCAACTGCAGCGTATGATTAACATATAATTAGTAAAAAAAATATAACTCATTCGTCTAATTAATTTGTATTTAATAATGTGGCATACTCTTAGGCAAGTGATAATGATGGTACATGCATACAGCCCAGGAAAAATTTTCGGAACAAATTCCTGGTTCAATAGATTCTTGAATACATTCTACAGTAATCACAACAACATTTTCTATGTAAAATTATTTTTCAAAAAAACTACCCAGCAGAAATTTTGCTGAACGTTCAGCAGCTTTTGGAAGGGGAACATGAGTAAAGGAGCGCATCCAATTGCGCTGAATTCATGCATGATTCTCTAAGGCGATGTCCCACTTTAGAGCGCTAGTTGGATACACAGAAACAGCGCTCTTTAGATGCACTGAAATCACGTGTCTTTAGAGCGCTGATTTAAGCAGAATAAAGATGCTGTAAATTCATGTATCTTTTTAGCGCTGATTTAAGCAGATTAAAGATGCAGTGAATTCATGTATCTTTGTAGAGCTGATTTATGCAGAATAAAGATGCAGTGAATTCATGTATCTTTTCAGCACAACTTGATTTACTTTTTGAAGCGCTGATTTAAGTGCAATGAAGTTGCAGTGAAATCATGTATCTTTTAAGCGCTAATTAAAGCACAGTAAAAAAATATTTAAAATTTAAAAAAAAAATTATTTTATTTTAATAACTAATATATTAAAATATATTAAGATAATACAAAGCTAGTAATAAAAAATAAAAAAATCAGTTCACTTCTTAAAACTAAAACAAAAAAATGTTCTTGCACAATACATAGAAGGGAACTATTAAAACCACAAATATCTTTTTGTGGAAAAAAATCTGAAATACAATTGAATATTTTTGAAATAAAATTGGAAAATCTAATTTGAAAATGGTGTAAACCAACCGCTGAAAACGTATGTTTTTAGTTTAGTTTGTATTATTGTTAAAAAATTTAAATATTTGTGTGAAAAAAAACTTCAAAAGTCCTGACTACTCTGTGATGGCGACTAGTTTGGCGCAGGACTAAAATTTCGTGCCATAAGAATCGTAGCTATAAAAGTTATCATCTTCCCTACCTTAGTTTTATGACCCTTAATTTTTTTACCCGTGGATGTTACTAACATAGGGGTGTAAAAACCAATTTCCACTCAACTATAAATTTCTATTTTGTGTTGAAATCTAGTTAGATTTGTTTTTTTTATTTTTGGTTGTCAGAGAATTTTTCAAAATTTTCTTTCAAACGAAAATTTTTCTTGTTGGAGACGGTCGAAATATTTTATTGTTGCTGAAATAAAAGTTTATGAATTTTCCTGCGTCCATTGGATATATTAAAATAATTTCTGTGGTTCTCCCATTGGATAGTGGATGCGTTGGTAATGTCAGAACAGCGGACGGACAACGACAACGCGTATTAGGAACAGCGAAGCTGGAAGTCGGCTATAACGGACAAACCAAGGTGACAGACTTTTTGTTAATTCCATCTATAAAACAGGATGTCATCTGCGGTATGGATTTCTGGGAGAAATTTGGTATACGGATTGCTACAGTGAACACCGTTAGCGAATTAGTTGCGGATGAGGATCCCGATAAGATACCAATGACGGCCCTACAAAAACAGCAGCTACAAACAATCGTAGATTATTTTCCAAATTCGGAACGTGATGGTTTGGGATGTACCACCCTTATCGAACATCGCATCGATACCGGCGATGCAACCCCGATTAAACAAAGATATTACCCGATATCACCAGCAAGGGAGAAATTGTTATGCGGCGAAATCGATCGTATGTTGCAGCTAGGAGTCATTGAGGAATGCCCAACATCTCCATGGTCATCTCCTGGAGTTTTAATTGTAAAACCTGGGAAGGTGCGTTTTTGCCTGGACAGTCGAAAAGTGAATTCCGTGACGACAAAAGACGCATACCCAATACCGAACATTGACGGACTAATTTCGAGGCTTCCTCCAGGTTATTATATTTCCAAGGTGGATCTGAAAGATGCATTTTGGCAAATTAAACTGGACGAAACCTCAAGACCAAAGACTGCGTTTACAATCCCTAATCGGCCATTGTATCAATTTACGAGAATGCCGTTTGGATTGTGCAATGCACCACAAACAATGTGTAGACTGATGGACCAAGTCATTCCGTACAATTTAAAGACGAACGTGTTCGTTTACCTTGACGACTTACTTATCATTTCGAAAGACTTCGACGAACATTTACGACACTTACAGGAGGTTGCTACTCAACTCAGAAGGGCGAAGTTGACGATAAACGTGAAGAAGAGCAGTTTTGCAATTCGACAGGTGCAATATCTGGGTTATATTGTAGGGGAAGGCTCCCTTAAAATTGATCCGGATAAGGTAAAGGCGATTTCTCAATTTCCAGTACCGAAATCAGTGCGACAACTCCGCCAGTTTCTCGGTATGGCCGGCTGGTACCGGAGATTTATTGACGACTACGCTACCGTAACTTTTCCAATGACCGAGTTGCTGTCAAAGAAAAAAAATTTTTTGTGGTCGGAAGATGCACAGAAGTCCTTCGAAGCAGTTAAGGAGAAACTGACGTCAGCTCCCGTTTTGGTACACGCCGATTTCGACAAACCGTTTATCCTTCAATGCGATGCAAGCACGGTTGGCGTGGGAGCTGTTTTAGCTCAGGCAGACGCGGATGGGAACGAGCGGCCTATAGCGTACATGTCTCAAAAATTAAATAAGGCACAACGGAATTATTCCATCACCGAATTGGAATGCCTGGCGGTAATACTTGCTATCAAGAAATTTCGAGCATACATAGAGGGACAGGAATTTAAAGTCATCACCGATCATGCCAGTCTCAAGTGGCTGATGCGGCAAAAGGACCTGTCCGGACGATTAGCCAGGTGGTCTCTGAAGTTGCAGGGGTTCGACTTTACAATCGAGCACCGCAAGGGTAAAGACAACATTGTACCGGATGCGTTATCCAGGGCTTTTGAAGACGAGACAACTGTGGCGGAGTTGGAAGTTTTACCCTCGATTGACCTTGATTCTGCAGCCTTTGACAGTCCAGAATATAGCAGAATGAGGGAAGAGTTTGCGAAGGATGATTTTCCTGATTTTAAAGTTATCGGTAAATTTATCTACAAAAGGACCAACTTTTCATCTGGAAACTTAGATGGTTACCGACGTGAAGGACTACGTGATAAATTGTGATTCGTGTAGAACGTCAAAAGCACCGACTTTTTCGTTAAGACCACCTATGGGGGAAATGGTTGAAACCGAACGGCCTTTTCAACGGCTATATATCGATCTAATCGGACCGTTCCCACGTTCCAAGAATGGTAATATCGGAATTTTTATTATTTTGGACCATTTTACGAAATTTACTTTCTTGAGGCCACTGAAGAAATTCGTTACAAAACCTATTTTGGAGTATCTGGAAAAAGATATATTTACGTGCTATGGTGTTCCAGAAATTATCGTTTCCGATAATGGAAGCCAATTCAGGTCATCTGAATTTAAAAGGCTAATGAACAAGGTCGGAATTCGTCATCAATTCACAGCCGTACACAGTCCTCAATCGAACGCGAGTGAACGTGTAAACCGATCCATCAACGAAGCTCTTCGGTCGTATATTCGTAATGATCAGCGTCAATGGGACGAACATTTGGCGAGTATTAATGCCGCAATACGCAGTGGCGTACATCAGACTACTGGACGGACACCGTATGAAGTAGTTTTCGGACAGACGATGATTAACCATGGTAAGGATTATAAAATTTTACGAAACTTGAAACTTTTGGCGGAAACGGACACGGAAATAGAAAGGCAGGACAATTTTTCACTTTTAAGGGACTCCATACGGACAAAAATTAAGAGGGCGTATGAGCGTAACGTTAAATCATATAATTTGAGATCTCGGATGAGAGAGTTTAACATTGGTCAAGTAGTAATACGTCGTAATTTTGTCCAGAGCTCCTTGGTGGACCGATTCAACGCTAAGCTTGCACCTGTTGGGGTGAAAGCGATTGTGAAGAGGAAGATTGGTAATGTAAACTACGAACTGCAAGATGTTAACGGTGGGCATACTAGCGTGTATCATGTCAAAGATATCTGGACATGAAATTTTTTTGTATGCATTTCATTTTATTTTTGTTATCAGATTTTTGTATTTTATGTGTTTTGAGTAGGTCGCTTTTTTCAGATTAAGTCCTGCAGCAGGCTTGGCTCTTAATCTGCTTTGTGATGGCGACTAGTTTGGCGCAGGACTAAAATTTCGTGCCATAAGAATCGTAGCTATAAAAGTTATCATCTTCCCTACCTTAGTTTTATGACCCTTAACTTTTTTACCCGTGGATGTTACTAACATAGGGGTGTAAAAACCAATTTCCACTCAACTATAAATTTCAATTTTGTGTTGAAATCTAGTTAGATTTGTTTTTTTTATTTTTGGTTGTCAGAGAATTTTTCAAAATTTTCTTTCAAACGAAAATTTTTCTTGTTGGAGACGGTCGAAATATTTTATTGTTGCTGAAATAAAAGTTTATGAATTTTCCTGCGTCCATTGGATATATTAAAATAATTTCTGTGGTTCTCCCATTGGATAGTTGATACAACTTTCGTGAATTTGTTTTATTAAGGATACCCATAATTGGTAAGGAGCACGATTTTTAAATTTTCTTTGGGAAATTTTGTTATTTTGTGTGTCTTGGTTATAGGTATCGCATTTTGTAAAGATTGGAAACCAGCTACATCCCGGTTTCCAATAGAATTTCTTTGGAGGAAAAGCCAGAATTTTGGTTACCTTTAGTTGTCGCCGTGTTTTCCATGCCGGCAAAGGTGGTGGTAGGAGCATTTTGTTTTCTACAGTTATCAACAACAAAACAGGCCCAGTTTCAACCTTTAAGTTTAACCGTCATCTTTAAATTATTCAAACATCGATTCTGTGTGGTAAATTGTGTAAAAGTTTAGTCGTTGTGGTGATAAAGGCTACCGGGAAAACCCACTCTTTAAATACCATCTCCTCGTAAGGTGACCAGTCTAAAGTGAATTTGTGTTTCTTGCGCGTATTCTAAAAGTGTCGAAAATCGTATTTTAATTTTTGTTATTGTGTGTCGTATTGCCAGATTAAATAACCGGATTTGAGTTACCCCTACAAAAAGGGATACTACGTGTTATTTTCGTATAATTTATTCGTGAATTTTTTTAAAGACTTTGGACTATATTTTTTATTAATTATTCGGTTTTATTTTGTTTAATGTAAATTTAAATTAATTTTCGTAAATCGTGATTTCATAGTTCTTATCTGTTGTTAAAGTAATCTTAACATAGTGATTTTTCTTAAACTAATTTTGGTTTGATTTAATTTAAAGTCTATAAGTTTTTTTTTATTGCATACGGTCACCCCATTTCATTTTTTTTTTGTAACATTCAAAAATAAACACACTCATATCACTCCGTACAGATTTCCTTTAACCCCATACCACACCCACACGCACGCATACTCTAACCTCTTAGAAACAGGAGAATTCTAAGAATTCTCTTTTCTTAGAAACTCATGCACACTTAAACATACCTACATAATCACATCATACATACAGACACTGTTGGTGTTGATTCTGTTATGAAAGGAACTAACGTCTCTCAGTAGTAACGGAATCCACACATGCACTCCACACATTTACTTCACCCCTATTAACACAAATATGGTTGAAAAGTAAGCTACGCAGCATTCCTGCAGTCACCGGCGCCTGTTGACATCGTTGGATTTTGAGAATGTAAGTTGTATATTTGTTTTATTTATTTCGCCATATTTTCCCAAACTCTCTTACACTCCATTTAAAGTTTTTTCCACAGTGATAAGGACAACGTAACATGAATTTGTAAAGTAAATATATATTCGCTCTTAATATAATTTTTGTGGTTTAAATGAGTTACTATGATTTTAAATAGTATATGCAACTAGGGTTGCCCAATAATAAACGAATTCATATTTTGCGGGATTCATGGTACGTCTTCCAAAATCACCCTACACATTTTAAACTCAATTTTTTTTATTTTATTAAAGTCACCACATTACATGAATTTTTTTTGAATGATCTCGTTTTCATTATTTTTCTTTGCCATTCATAAAAAAAATAAATTGTTCTTTATAAATTAAAATTTTTTTTTATATAATTTAAATTTTCTTTTCTGATTTCTTATTTAATTACAATCTAATCAAATGGTGACCGATTTGTTGAAAATTTTAACATATTGTCTACTTTTCTTAGCCTTAGGTTTTTATTTTATTTATATTTAATTTTTTTTCCCTCTAAATTAAATTTTAATAAATTTATAATATGTTGTTGAAAATGAACGCTTAAATTTTTTTATTATCGCGAAAAGTGAAGTTGGAGGTATGGGATAGTTAGTAGAAGTAGATTTTAGTTTTGGTTTTTTTGGGCTGACAGCAAATTATTCGAATTTGTCAGCAAGGAGGGTGGGCAATGGAGGGTGTAGCGAATACCACCTACAGTTGCACCATCAACATCAGCGGGTACCTTTTCTCTTCTAGGTCCTTGGGAATCACCTGTATTGTCTGTATTGCTACCTAAAGTTAAAATCCATGTTAGCGAATTCCGTGATATCGTTTTATTTCGTTTTTGTTTGGGAACTTATCAAACCCTCCCCACCGACGAGCACAGCCGTATCTAATAGGTAGCTATGTTCCCCTAAGGTAGTACACCGACCACGCGGAATCGTTACAACTCTATGTTTCAGAAATTTCCAATTGTATTTAAGAAATTTCCATTTTTACTTCAAATTTTCTAAATGATTTTTTGGAAAATATAAATAAGTTTTCTGCAAAGAATTTAGAAAATTTTTAAATACAAACGGAAGTTTTTGAAATACAGTTGGAAATTTTTAAAATAGACATGGATTTTTTTTTTAATTTCAATGGAATTTTCTTAATAGCGATTATAAGATTTTGAAATCCAAATGTGAAATATTTAAATGTAATTTTCTGAAAAGCATTTAGAAATTTTCTTAAATACAATTTGAAATTTCTAAAATATTAATTGAAATTTCTGTAAATCTAAATTGAAATTTCTAGAATAAAGTTGGAAATTTTTGAACTATCAATGGAAATTTTTGAAATATAATTTAAAATTTTTGAGTTATATTTGGAATTTTTATACCCTCCACTTAGTGATAGAGGGTATATATAAGTTTGTCATTCTGTTTGTAACTCATCGAAATATCGATCTGGGACCCCATAAAGTATATATATTCATGATGCCCGATCGATTTTAAGACATTCTAGCGATGTCCGTCTGTCCGTCTGTCCGTCTGTCTGTCTGTCTGTCTGTCTGTGGAAAATGCTGTCGCGGACAAAATACTGCACAGACATGACTGAAACTTAACATATTTATTGGAAGTTCTCCCGAGAAGTTTGGTATCCCGAGTAAAAAAGATTATATATAATTTTACTTATTTTTATATAAACATATATTATTTGATAAATTTATACGTAAATTGTTTTGCTATCATATAAGATTATATATATTTACACTTCGTATTTTTTTCTTATATAAAATTATATAAAAGAATATGTTAAGTTATGCATAATAACATATGATTAAAGTTAGTTTATATAATTACATATGAAATATAAAATTCTGTCTGTTTTTTTTATATAATTTAATATAACAAAATATTTGAAGAAATTTTATATAAAACTTTATGCAACTTTTTTCTGAGTCATATGTAATCTTATATGAGTAAAATTAAAAAAAAAAATCTAAGTCCTTTATATATAATTTGATATAACTTTTGAAAATTTTTCTAAGTCCAGAATTTTTTTTTTTTTAAGTTCCAAACCTAAACCTTAAACATTTGTTTTAAAAATTTTATATGTTATTATATATAATGCAAAATTTATGAAAAAAATCTAAGTTCTTTATATATAATTTAATATAATTTTTTTTGGGGATTTTTTTTGGATTTTTTTTTTATTTAATTATATATAATTGCATAAATTTTTCTAAAAAAGGGGCCAATTTTCGCATCAAATCATATAAAATTATATTAAAATCACATCAAATTATATCAAATTTAATGCAACTTTATATGGTTTTATCGACTCATTTTTCGCATCAAATTCTATATGAATATATATGATGTCTTTATATAATTAAATATAAACATATATAATCTTTTTTACTCGGGATTGCATTTGAGCGATATCGGTTCAGCGGTTCAAAAGTTATGAACGAAAATGTAAGCACACCTCAAAAATTTCAGTACATTCAACATAACCTAAAAATACAAAATGCTTTAATTCGGCTTCTGGTTGGCATATGTGAACATTATTGAACACCAAATGGTATTTAAAAAAGTACGAACACAAAAAAAGAAAAAAATCGCGGATTTTTTTTACCAAAATTTTTTTTCGCGGAAATTTTTTTTTCAAAAAAAAATTTTTTTTTCAAAAGTAATTTCCTTTTAAATAAAGTTTTTTGCAATAATCTTTTTGAAATTGTGGAGGGTATCACTACATTCGGCAAGGACGAATTTAACTTTTTTACTTGTTTTTAAATATAATTGGAGTTTCTAATATATGATTGGACATTTTTTGTAATAAAATTTGTATTTTCTAAAATTAAAGTTCTAAAATTAAAATGTAAAAATGAGATAAAAAACAAAAAAATTTACCAATAAATGAAAAAAATATTCAAAAGAAGTTATAACAAATGTATCTTAGTTTTTCTGTTTTTTCGTGATTAGAGTTTGTGTTTAATCCAAATCGGTTTATTCATCGAAATAACAAATAAGCATTGGCTGTTTTTTGGTTGGCCTATTTATCATCATTTAAAATGTGTTAAAGGCCTCTGTTATGTCTTTCAAAACTTTTCAAATCACATGATATTTTCCAAATCACATGAAATCGAGTTTGCTGTTTGTTTACGGGTTCATTCAAAGTCAGACAAGGAAAAACAATAAAATTTAAAATTCGTTATTGATAAAATTCAATTTTGAATTTTTCAAAAAATTCAAGAAAGAATTTTAAATATAATTCTTAAAAATTTTATTTTAAATTCTTAGAAGAAATAAAATTCAAAAAAATTTTATTTAAAATTCTTTAAAGAATTTTATTAATAAAAAAAAAAGAATTTTATTTCCATAATAACAAATATATTTTGAACAAAAAAATATTCAAACCAAAAGTAAAAGAAAATTAAACCAAAAATAAAATTCAAAAATAAAATTCTTTTTTTTTTGAGAATTTTATTTTTGGAAATAATAAAATTCAAATGTTTTTGAGAATTTTATTTAAACAAAAATTTTATTTCAAATACCTTATGAATTTTAAATAAAATTCGAATTTTTTCCTTGTCTGTTCAAAGTTGAAATCAAATAACTAAAATTTAAAAAAATATAACAAAAAATTCATTCGTTTTACTTTACAAAACTTTATTTATGTGCAACAAAATGAAAAAAAAAAATCGGAAGTGAACATCAAAAAAATATCGGAAATTTTCATTTTCACATTTTTTATGGGATTTTTTTTGGGAACAGCGGTCAAAGATGCTATGATTGAAGCGCTCTTTGCAGCGCTGATTAATGCGCAATAATGATGCAGTCAAATCATGTGTCTTTGTCTAAAACTCATGTTTTTTTATTCAAAATGTGTTAAAAATATTAAAAAGGAAAGCAAGTGTGAAATTTTATCAAAAAATAATTACACATTATAAGTTTTATATAAAAAATCTTAAAAAAAAAATAAAATTTTTTCCCCTTCCTTTTACTGCATCCCTAAGAGCGCTCTTTAGATGCGCTACGGTATGCTATAAACAGATGCTGTGTCGCCAAAATCTCGATTTATTTCTGCTGGGTACTTGCTCTAAAAAACGATTCCTTTCGGAACAATTTCAAACAAAAATCATTGATTCTGGAATGTAGAACCGGTTGCAGGGTAGTTTGGTGCGTTCCGGAACAGATTATTTGGAACAGAAACTTTTGCTGGGCAGGGCGAATGAGTAACAAAAAAATCACCACGATTAACTTTGGTATCTGTGTTAGCATGCACTGCTACAAGGAGAAGGAGGGGATCCCCCTAGAACAGTAAAAGAAAATAAAAAGAAAATAAAAGAATGAAAAAGAGAGAAAAAGAAAAAAGGGCATTTTCTGAAAAATCGAAAAAGTCTAGAAATCCGAAAATTTTTTATTTAAATAATTTTAAAATTTCAAAGGGAAAATCTGAAAATTTTTAGAGGAAAATTGTGACTAAATCTGAAAATTTTCTATGAAGAAATATCTGTCAATCTGAAAGTTCTTATTATGAAGAAAAATTTCTTCTGGAAAAATTGATGTGATATTAATTAGGAAATTGTTAGTATCTTAATTTGTTTTACATGAAAAAATTTGTGTATACACAGTAGGTTTTAAACTAATTACTTCTATCCTACTCTCCTAACTGTCTGAGAAATTTCATTTGAAATAACCAGACCTTACCCCCTATTACTATTCAGTACAATGTCCCCTTTGTTCCTAAATGACCCCCCTCCCCCGCGAAAAATTATCAAACTTCAAACTTACCATATCATCATCATCATCAAAATTCACATTAAATCAAAATATCAAAATGTCCCGCTATAAATCTACAAAATACTCTATATCTACTCAAACTTAAAAAAATTCCCAAAATCCCAATATTAATCTAAAATTATTCAATATACCTAAAAATAATAACCCTCCTCAAATAAATAACTCTGCATAAATTCCCAAACCCCATTCAAATACAAACAAGTGAGAGTGTTAAATTCGGCTGTGCCGAATCTATAATACCCTCCAACATATAAAAAAAAAATTAAAAAAAAAAATTGCAGGGGCGTTTTTTTTTTTGGGGGGGGGGTCAGTAAGAGTCATTGGGGGACACATAAACCCATGCGGTAAATGTTTACAAATACATTTATTATGCTTTTTCAGCTTAAGTAATACAATTTTATCATTATTTAAAAACATTTTTAATATCCACGCCCACAAAAGGGGGGCGGGGGAAAAAAACAATTTTTTTTTTATTTCCGAGGTCCAAGTGCAGGACCTTGAACTTTTTCTGACATCAAATTATTTCATTTGCTTAACAAAAATACAAAAAAACCTGTGAAAATATGGCGTTTTTCAGAGGTTAGTTTAGTTCCATAAATGGGAACTTTTTTCTCCCTGGTCCGATTTTGCCCATTTACGAACTTAAACTGCCTAGGACCAAAAGACATATTCCTGCCAAACTTAACGAGTCTATCTCTTTTATTTTGGACTGCATCGTGTCTTATACAGACGGACGGACGGACGGACGGACGGACATACGGACATTCTAGAAAAGTCTTAGAATCGATCATAGATCAATAATATATATACTTTATGGGGTCCCCGACCGATATTTCTATGCGTTACAAACGGAATGACAAAGTGAGTATACCCCCATACTGTAGTTGGAGGGTATAAAAATTGCCGTGAAGGCACTTGGGCTTCCTATAGCGCTTTCATCCCCTGCCGAAGGGAATCGTCAGTAGGATTTCTACATCCACTACCCGGTTCCGTAGAACCCCTGCATGGGGTTACCTTGTAACACCATTAGAAGAAAAAGGCTACGCACCCAACCCTAACAACCTATAAAGCCAAATACTTTCACTCATTTACAACCGTATACCTACATTACCTATTATCGCACATACTAAATACTTAATCCTCGCAAACAATAATTCCGCATATAAAACATACAAACTTACCCTGAAACATTCGACCTCCCGAAAACTTGCCATAAACCGCACCACGCACCGTTCAATTCTGACAATACGAACACGCGCACTCGAATCCCGTTGAAACAATATCCCGAATTTAAATCAATGATAAATTAACGCTCCAAAAATAATAACAAATAATAACAAATTTAAAATTTTCCAAACTGACAAATTTCCAATTCTCACACACCGGGTGATTAAAATAAATCGAACTTCTACCTGATATATCCCATCAAACCTATGGAAAGCAACCAACAAACGTATGTACCCAGCGACCCCCCTAAGCGGATATACCCCACGAACAAAATCAAGTTTAAAACGCTTTCCCCAACCACGATACGATTCTGATGTATACCAACAAACAACCCGGACTCTAGTGTACATTGTACATTCCAAAATATCCTCTAATCGAAAAACATTTCCCAACTGATAAGTATTTTCAGGTTCCACAAAATACTTTTTCTCAATTGATAAAACATCCCTCGAGTATAGACATATCCACACATATCCTCAAATCTAAAAAAGTTTTAATAGTCAAACGTAGTAAGTAAACCTATTTTGAAAAATGTTCTACTGTTATAGTATTTTCGTAATATTCAAATTCCAATGTAATAATATGATTAGTATTTCTCATATGGTGTTTTGCTATAATGTTTTAATAGTCCTGTTTTTAAATTTCCAATTTAAAAAAAAAAATTTAAGAAATTATTACAATTATTACAATTAAATTTGAGAGTTTTCTCACTTTTCTTTCATTGGAACTTGAAGAACAAAAAAAAATTATTGCAGTAGATAAATAAAATAAAAATGGGGCTTATATTCCCTAATCAAGTAGTCTGCCACAGATACCTGGGGAAGTTGTAATAACTTGGCTGATTTGAAACCGATTTTAGTTTTTTGTACCTTACGAAAGAGACATTTTACTTCATTTTACTTTTTAACAATAGTCGTTAGGGTGAAGGTTTTCCTGAACGTCTCACGCCATCGACAGACGAATTGCGATATCCCCAGCAGAAACTTGGTAATAGGTATCCCTTCCTGCCTCGCTTACGTGGTAATAGCTTTGAATACTACTAATTACCATTAGCATTACATTACGCCAAAAAAGGCAAAATGTGGTTTCCTCCAATGACATCACCGTGTTAAAGTAATTAACATTGAAATTGGGAGGTAACTAGTTACTCGTATTTTTGCTATCCCCTTAAGTTAATTACTTGGTAAGCGAAGCTTTTGCTGGGTCTTGTAAATCGTTTAACCGATTTCAATTATTTTTTTCTTATTTGTGCTCTGCACATCAAAATTAATGAAAATTATTAGGGATGTCGCGAATAGTGTATTCGGCATTTTACCGAATATTTACTATTTGGTTTGAACCGAATACGAATATTTGCCGAATAATTTAATTATTCATACGCCTGTATTTTACCTATGTAAAATATTAAAAAAAAGTACCAGACTAAAAGACAACAACGCTGTTGTTGACACAATTTTTCTGGTACCTTAACAATTCGAATTTTAATCAAGTGCTCAAGTTTTTTTGTATATAAAACCAAATGAAATGACTACAAAAAAGAGTCAAACGTTAATAAAAAGTGTTTTTTTTAACTAATTTAAATTTTGCCGAATATTCGGCAAACTGTTAACGAATATTTATTTAACCGAAAATTCAAAAAACATGCCGAATATGCCGAATACAGAATAGTGACGAATATTCGCGACATGCCTAAAAATTATTCATCGCGTTGTTAGTTTTGTTTGTCGGGTATATTTTACTCAACTTACTTCAAATTTTGTCACATAAGTTTTAGCCCTAGTGAAAGAAATTTTTACCTGGAGACTGAGGAAAATCAGATGTTAGCAAAAAAAATAGCACATCAATGCACATGCTGAGGCAATTTTCAAACGTGACCACTAAACCAATGTAAATTAGAAGAGCAGAAATACAATATTGTTCAGAATAAATACTACTTGTGTTTTTCTCTTGTTACATCATTTCCTTCCTCTAGATATGAATATTTATATCTTGCAAAGCTTTGAAAGAATTCATTCTTTATTCAGTTCTTAGAAAAACCTATAAATTTGTTACTAATATTTAATATAAAAAATTAAGCAAAATTTATACATAACATTTTAATTTTTTAATAAACTAATTATTTTTTTTTATATTTTTCTCATTGCAGGTATGTAAATAACAAAGAAACAACGTATGTTCTTTACTGCATTTATTTTTATTTATGTAAACACCTCCTTGGAAAAGGTTTCAAGAATTGATTGTTGGAAAATTAAATATGTAAGATACAACTGTTGTAAGGTAACTGTCTTTTAACATGTTTGATCCACGAAATGTTGCTTGTAAAATTTCGCGCTGAATCCGAAAATTATGTCCAAAGTTTAAGGGGGGTTTAAAGAAAATCAAGTAGAAAAGTTAAATTCGACTTGGCCGAATCTATGAATACCCTCCACAATGCCCTTTTTAAGTTATAGTAAATTTTCTAAGTGAAAAAATAAAATTTTTGATAAGAAATATTTTATTTTGTGTAAAAAAACTTTTTTTTTTAAACTAATTTTGAAAAAAATAATTTTTTTTGGGTGTAAAATTTTTTTTGAGTGTAAAATTTTTTTCGAGTGTAAAATTTTTTTCTTTTAGTGTAAAAATATTTTTGAGTGACAAAAATGCGTTCTAAAATATTTTTGTGACTTACCAATGTTTTTAAAACATGTTTAACCGGTTTTCAACACGTGAATTTAAGGTGAGGCGAATCTGAAATTTACGGTTTTGCTAATAACTTTTTAACCACCAGACCGATTTGGCTGAAATTCAATACGAACCAGACCAGGGGAACGAGAAATATATATATCCAAACCTCAGCATCCTCAGAATTGTCTTTAGAAAGTTATCGTGTTTTTTATCTCTTCAATTCGCAAAAAACCGTTGCCGAAGTTCACGCTTTTGCTCATAACTTTTTAACCACTTGACCGATTTCGCTGGATTGCAATACCAACCAGGTAAATGCCCAACATTTATGTCGAACTTCAGGAGCTTCCGTAAAGTCTTCAAAAGTTAGCGTGTTTTAAACAGACAAACAGACAGACGGACAGACTGACGGACGGACAGACAGACGGATGGACGGACGGAGGGACATCGCTAGATCGTCTTAGAATCGAACGAGGTGCATGAATACATACATTTTATGGGGTCTTGGACCAATATTTCGAGGTGTTACAAACGGAATGACAAACTTATATAAAAAGAGCCCCCATATGATTTTTTTAAACAGCTATAAAAAATAAATACGCAATATTTTTCAATAAGGTTGTTTTTTTTAGAGTTTGCAAAACGATTAAATTCGTAATCGTAATCGCGATTAATCGGACCAATTAATCGTAATCGTAATCGACAAAAAAATCACTCGATTACGATTAATCAGTATCTATAAAATACACTGGTTTTATAACGAATTTAAAATATATAAAATCTTGGTTCAAGATTGTTTGAATTTTTTTTCCTTTTTTCTCGTAAATATCATTCAAATTTAAAGTAAAATTTAAAATCTGATCTGAGTATCCCTACATTTTTTTTGTAAAAATATATTTAAAAGACTTTGCCGGTTTTGGTCAAAAAATTCGGACATGAAATTTTGTCGAAAAACGTATTTTTGTCCAAACTTTGACCACTGTTTGCCGTCTTAAGATGCCATTGCAAATTTTTTTTAATAGATTTTCCCGATGGCTGATTATCGGTAGGTATTCCGACACAGCCCAGCAGACATTTTGCTTAGCTGGGAGCAGTTTTTGGAAGTAATAAGGAGTCAAAGGGCGCATCCAAACCTTTCAATTTAGGCAAGATTTCTGTGAGCGATTTGAAATCTTGTAATTTATCCAAAAATCCTAATTTACACAAAAATAAAAAAAGTTATTAAACACAAACTTGATAATATACGTTCACAGTTTTTCTATTCTTGATCCTGTTTCCTTTTAAAAGGACTTCAACGTTTTTTTTAATATATGTTTTTAATTTTTTTTAATATTTGTAATTGTCCAAGAAAGCCACTAGTGATAGCAAATAAAAGATGAGGGTCTCCCCTAATTTTCCTATTTTATTATTTTTACATATCAGAAAAAAGGAGGTTAGCTACGTCCTTTCAAAAATGTATCCTTCAATATCATTCAAAATTTTCAACAAAGTTTTTTGATAAAATTTTTAAATGACTTGATTCACATCCCTTTATTCTGATATGGTTAAATAAAAAAATGAAAATATTAGGGGAGATCTCCTCTTTCATTTGCCATCACCAGTGTCATCCTAAGACAAGTACAAGTATTTCAAAAATATTTTAAAAAATGTATCCTGTAAAACTTTGAAGTCCTTTTGAAAGGAAACAGGATCACGAAATGAAAAACTGAAAATGCAGTTTTGTTCCATTTGATCTCTACACCCAAAAAAATAACGTGGGTATTCAATACTAAAAATTTAACTAAATTTTAGTCCAAAAGGACCTAGTGCAGAAATTGGTAACCAATACTAAAATTTTTTACTAATATTATTCAAAACCAGTAAAAATTATTAATTTTAGTACTTTGAAGATACTAAAATTAGTAATTAATAAGTAGATTTTGGTACAAAATAACTTACTAAACCTTTTACTGTAGAATTATTTTGAGTGTAGTACTTTCAGACGTTTATTACCGGTTCATGTTTAATATTGGCTGTCGGACGGTGTTATCATTTAAAAAGTGTTAAAGGTTTTAAAAAGGAAAGCTTGTGTCAAATTTTAACAACAATCAATTTAATTTTTTTTTCTCGTTATTTTAACGAGCTCTCTTTAGACGCGTTATGATATGCTATAAAAAGAAGCTGTGCTGCCAAAGTCTCGATTTCGTTTTGCTCGGGAATTACTAAATTACTAATTTTTTTATAAGGGTTCAAGTTAAAAAAAATGCAGAAGAAAAATGGAATTTCTAAAAATTATAGACATTTCTGGTATTTCCCATACCGGTTTCAAACACCCCAGTTAGTGTTATCATCAGTAGGATTTTAAATGTCGGTTTGTCTTGTTTATGAAAACTGTTTTTTATATATGTGAATATTTATAGTTTCTACAGAATAAATTTTGACAGTTTCCAACACTACAATTCTATTTCTAGCAATCTCAACCTCACTTCATACTTTCTTTCAACTTTTTTGTCTCTTACATTATTTCGCAGGGGTTACCAACATGATCTGGAATTGCAGACACAAATGAAGGAATTTGCATTTTCTGTTTCGGAGACGTGCCTAATGGCACGTTTTTCGTACGTTTTTATTTTCGTACGTTCTGAAATGTAAATTTTAAAAGAATTTTTTAATAAATCTATTGTAATTCAAATTAGTTAAAAAATTCGATTAATCGATAATCGCGATTAACGGCGTTTTTTTAATCGTAATCGCGATTATGAAATATCTCGATTATTTGCAAACTCTAGTTTTTTTATTTTAAAGATAGCTTATTGAAATATTTTTAAAATTTTACAACACAAAATTTGATGAAGTGAAATTGCCACGAAATTGTATTATGTTTTTTTCAAACACAAAATCGACTGCAGTTGTACACCTAAAAGTACTGGACCGATTTTGATGATATTTATCGTGTAATTTTTTTGAAATTTTGATCTAGTTATTTTTTTTATAAAAGAAGAAAAGTAAATTTTTTAATTTTTTAATCTTCGAATAAAAAAAATCATCAAAATCGGTTCAGTAGTTTTTGCTGAACAACCAATTTTGGCTTTTAAAAAAATAAGTCCACAATTCAGTGGCAACCCTGGCAATTCTTTTTGAGCAAATTTTATGTTATTAAATTTTAAAAATATTACAATAGTTAATAATCTTTTAAATAACACCGCTCAACAAATCGAAGGTTTTTGGCTCCGGTTTGAAGTTTGATATAAAATTTTTAAAGATTTTGACTCGCTGATTCCAAATTCGTGCTCCAAATTTTTCCATCACGTCTAGAATTTTAATTATTCGCGGTTGAAAATGCGAAAAAACGCGATTTTTGTCTTTTTTGAAAGCCTGCACAGCAGCGGCTAGGTGGAATAAAAATCAGGTATAAATCGTGAGAGTAGAATTGAACTATGATCTCAAAAATATGATCAAAAAAATTTCAAGTTGTTGCACTTTTATTGGCCAAACATGCATTTTAAAAAAACACTGTCAAAAAAATTAGAAAAAGCACCATTTTTAAAAGGCTCTAATACAATAACCAGATGATCAATCTTTACAGTGATGAGCGCAAAATTTAGGCAAAAGTTCATTCTTTCTAATAGACTTTTAAACCCATTAAAGATATCTTCCGGTTTGTACAAAAAATAACACAGAAAACTTAAATTTGTAAAATATTAATTTTTTTAGTTTTTCTTTGAAAAATATCAAAAAAAAACTAAGGTACCTTATCTTTTTTACAAAAATGATAATTTTAACAGAGTCATTTTAAAACGCAATTGTAACCCAACCAAACGCAATAGTTAGAAAAAAATTGTTTTCTATGTTGGAGACCAAAGACAAATTATACTTTTGCGCTTTATACCAAATTTGTATTCCACTCAATGGCTGCTGTGCAAAAATCGTCATTTTTCGCATTTTTAACTGTGAATAACTAAAAATCTGGACGTGATGGAAAAATTTGGAGTACAGATTTGGAATCAGGAGATCAATGTCTACTAAAATTGATCATCAGAATTCAAACCGGAAAATGACTGTTGAGCGGTGTAATCTTTCAAATAAAAACACGGAATTAAAAAAATATTGCGTATTTTTATTGATTTTGGCAAAGGGTCTAAGTCCTTGCGCCATTAACATTTTTGTGGATAGTCTTGCAGCTCTGAAGGCCTTAGAATCAAGCACTGTAAAATCGAGAATTGTTAGTAATTGCATACAATCCCTTCATCGAATCAGTCAGCACATTGTCAAGCTAATCTGGGTCCGTGGACATAGTGGGGTCGATGGTAACGAATTAGCTGATGAATGTGCGAGAAAAGGCTCCGAGTCGGCGGGGCAACTTGTCAAACCTGATAAATCGGTTCCTGTAGTGGAGTTGATGAACGAAATTGATAGGACATCAGAGAATAGAATGAAGGATAGGTGGATATCACTGACCACGTGCAGGATATTGCGAACCATGTAGCCACTGCCAAATCCTAAGAGGATAAAAGGTCTTCTTTCCTTTGGCAATCTTTTACTGGTCCGGAGATAATTTTGTTTAAGAAAAACCATATTTTTAAAAAGTTGGAAATTTAACAAGTAAGATTGCTAAATTCGGCTGTGCCGAATCTTTTATACCCTCCAAAATGTAAAAAAAAAAAATGTCAGAGGGGTTTGGAGGGAGTGGGGTGCGGGGGTTTTATGGGGTCAGTGGGGGACGTTGAGAGCACCTTCCTATCGCGATAAATATACCAAATGTTTCAATTATTTAACAAAAATACAAAAAAACATGTAAAAAAAGTGTATTTTTCAGAGGTTGGTTCAGTTCTTCAAGGGGGAACTTTTTCCCCCTGGCCCGATTTTGCCCATATTTGTGCCAAACGTCAGGAGTCTAGCTAATTTATTTTGGACTGCATTGTGTTATCTACAGACGGACGGACGGACAGACGGACATTCATAGAATGTCTTAGAATCGATCATGGATCAATAATATATATACTTTATGGGGTCCCCGACCGATATTTCGATGCGTTACAAACGGAATGACAAAGTGAGTATACCCCCATACTGTGGTTGGAGGGTATAAAAAGTTACCAATATTTCGAAAACTGTTCTAGTACTTTTGAACCATTGAATTTAATTTTTGAATTTTACATGGAAAAAGCTGTGAAATGTCGCGGATATCAATTTTTTTTTTAATTATAAACAACATTTATTATTCCAAAATTAAATTTAAAACTGATGAGACTCTTTTTTTCTTCTGGTAATTTTAGTTCTTTGAAAGGACAACGGATATCCAAATAAAAAACTATGAACGTAGTTTAACGTCAAGGTTTCCATAGTTTCACGCGTAAATGGTCTTCTGTATGCATTAAAAACAAGTAGAAAAGTTAAATTCGACTTGGCCGAATCTATGAATACCCTCCACAATGCCCTTTTTAAGTGATAGTAAATTTTCTAACGTGAAAAAATAACATTTTTGGTTAGAATATTTTATTTTCTGTAAAAAAAACTTTTTTTATTCATTTTTGAAAAAAAAAAAAATACTAATTTTTTTTTGAGTGTATTTTTTTTTTTTTTGTTTTAGTTTAAAAAAACTTTTTTTTGATAATTTTTGAAAAAAAAAAAAATAATTTACCAATTTTTTTTTTGAGTGTAAAATTTTTTTTGAGTGTAAACTTTTTTTGGTTAGAAATATTTTATTTTCTGTAAAAAAACTTTTTTTATTAATTTTTTAAAAAAAAATTAAAATTTTTTTTTTTGAGTGTAAAATTTTTTTGAGTGTATTTTTTTTTGTTTTAGTGTAAAAAAACTTTTTTTTGTTAATTTTTGAAAAAAAAAAAAAAATAATTTACCAATTTTTTTTTTGAGTGTAAAATTTTTTTTGAGTGTAAACTTTTTTTTTAAGTGTATTTTTTTTTGGTTTAGTGTAAAAATATTTTTGTGTGACAAAAATACCTTTTAAAATATTTTTCTGACTTACAAATGTTTTTAAAACATGTTTAACGGGTTTTCAACACGTGAATTTAAGGTGAACTAATCTGAAATTTACGGTTTTGCTAATAACTTTTGAACCGCCGGACCGATTTGGCTGAAATTTAAAACGAACCGGACCAGAGGAACGATAAATATATATGCCACACGTCAGTACCCTCAGAATTGCCGTTCGTAAGTTACCGTGTGTTTTATCTCGTAAATTCCAGAAAACCCCTTGCCGAAATTCACTCACTTGCTTATAACTTTTGAACCACTGGACCGATTTCGCTGGATTGCAATACCAACCTGACCAGGTAAATGTCCAACATATATGCCAAACTTCAGGAGCCTCCGTAAAGTCTTTCAAAAGTTAGCGTGTTTTCAACAGACAGACAGACAGACAGACAGACAGACGGACAGACGGACGGACGGACGGACGGACGGACGGACGGACGGACGGACGGACATCGCTAGATCGTCTTAAAATCGATCGAGGATCATGAATATATATACTTTATGGGGTCCTAGACCAATATTTCGAGGTGTTACAAACGGAATGACAAACTTATATATACCCTCTATCACTAGAGTGGAGGGTATAAAAATAGATATTTGTGATTACATTCCTTAAATTAACTGACACATGCTTCAAATAGTGGAAAAACCAAACTTAACAATATCGAGTAGAAAAACTAAACGAGGCGCTAATAAATCAACGTGTATATGTATAGATTCTCGTTATATCCTAAGCAAACTTGTATAAAATTTCCTTAAGCAAACTGAAATAAAACTGAAAAAAAGGTATGAAATTTTCAGAAAATTTGCACAACATTTTCACTTGTTTTTTTTTGTTTTCTCCATGTAAAGTTATTGTCTTTCTTGCATACCAAAACCCTAAAAACATCGTATTAAAACTGAAAACTTTACAAAATCCAAATGTTTGCTTGTTGGTTAGTTGGGGTTGGTGGTGGATAGATGGTTGCAATATTTTTTAGGCAAACAACAAAAAAAAACTAAACTTTACCTATAGCAAAACTGAACTTTTATGCACTTTTAAAAGTTGTCATTGTTGTTTTCCATCCAAATAGATGCTAAAGTTTTTGATTTCATTTTATATTCCTTTTTCTTTTCTAGTGTCCAACCGTAGCAATGTCATCAATGTCATTTTCACTAGCTGGAAACTTGTTTAATCATGGGTAAAAAAAAAAAACTTCACTTCTTTAGTTATTTTCATTTTTTTTTTATTTTTCACTTAAAAACTTAAAATTTGTTAAGGAAGAACAAAAAAAAAAGTGCAGCAGAAAGGATCAAGTTGGGTAAAAATATTTCAACCACAAGATTAGGGTTAAAAATGTAAACTAATTCTTGTTGAAAATAATGAAAAATAGTTTTATTTAAGATGAATTTAATTGCTTTTAATGATTTCAATAGACACTTACAAGGAATTCTGCTATTTCATACGGCAAAAAAAACGCTGATTCTTTTTCACTAAATTCTTGTTAATTTGACTTGAAGTTATCTTGGCACGCTCAAAGAATTACGCTTTACTTGTTGTTTTTGTTCACAATGTATTTATGGAAGAAATTATTTTAAAATTAAATTGATGCACTTAAATTATTTTGTAGGAAAAAATAAATGAAAAATCTTTTAACAACACATGATTAAACAATTGAAAACCATTCCAGTCACATTAAATTTTTTTAACAAACTACAATATTTAATTTTTAAAAAATATTGTTCATA
The DNA here is from genome assembly GCA_963921195.1 of Pegoplata infirma. Classification (NCBI taxonomy): domain Eukaryota; kingdom Metazoa; phylum Arthropoda; class Insecta; order Diptera; family Anthomyiidae; genus Pegoplata; species Pegoplata infirma. Next base: position 84,090,102 of record OY992537.1, read on the forward strand.
TGTAATATCATGCAAAACGAATTGAAATATCATTTGAAGAACTCATTAAGTACTATGTATGGGGTATTTCATGCCAAATCGCACAATCTCGGGTTGTTTTTGAAATAGAGCAGAAAATACGCATTATGTTGAGGAGTTAGCGGGTTAATCTGTTTTACAAAAATATTTGCCGTAACTTACAATTAGTTTCATGTACCGATGTGCTTCAGGAATAGGCCAAATGGGGAAAAACAATATTCCGATGTGATCTTTTAACAATCCAACACACGTATACTTCATTTTGGATGAAATTATAATTCGTTTTGAATGAAATACATTTAAAAATTAAAACCAACTTTTTGAAAAAGTCCGAAACCTTAGATTTTTTATCTGAAAATTCTACTCTAAATTATGCAGCTTCGATCTATTTTTTTTTTTTAAATTGTACCTTTCTTACTGTAATTTATTTAATATGGGGCTCCAAACAAATTAACACATTTTGGACAAAGATTCAATTTTATTTCTCTTTTTTTTGGAAAAAGGTACTTTTTTCCGCTGCTTTCAAAAATCTTGTCCACAAAATTTTTCAATGTTTCGTTATCCCAGAAAAGCCAGTATTCCAACTTTTTTTTACAATTTTAATATTTAGGTTTTTTGCTATTTTTATACCCTCCACTCTAGTGATAGAGGGTATATATAAGTTTGTCATTCCGTTTGTAACACATCGAAATATTGGTCTAGGACCCCATAAAGTATATATATTCATGATCCTTGATCGATTTTAAGTCGATCTAGCGATGTCCGTCCGTCCGTCCGTCCGTCCGTCCGTCTGTCTGTCTGTCTGTCCGTTGAAAACACGCTAACTTTTGAAAGACTTTATGGAGGCTCCTGAAGTTTGACATATATGTTGGGTATTTACCGGGTCAGGTTGGTATTGCAATCCAGCCAAATCGGTCCAGTGGTTCAAAAGTTATGAGCAAAAGAGTAAATTTCGGGAAGGGAATTTTGCGAACTTTAGAGATTAAAACCACTCTAACTTTCGAAAGACAGTGCTGAGGGTGCTGAAACGTGTTACATATCTTTGTCGTTCCCCAAGTCTATTTGGTTTTGAATTTCAGCAAAATCGGTTCAGTGGTTCAAAAGTTATAAGCAAGGCTCTGAATTTCAGATTTTTTCACCTTAAACAGTTGAAACTCGTTAAACAAGTTTTAACAAGCATGGTGAAATACCAGTTTTTTTTTAACTTGTTGTTGTTTGTTTTCCTGCCGTGGGGTGCAGTTTAGTTGTTAGACAAGTAAATATTTGTTATTGTTTTTGTTTTTGTAACTGTATGTAACGGTGTATAGTAAGTATTTTTGGAAAAAAATCAAATATTAGTTTGTTTTTGGTTTTTAAAGACTAGGATGGTAAAATAAAATGAAGGAAATATGTGAAATATATTTTTTTAACATATGTATACGTATAGGTATAAAACAACAAAAATATTTTACAAAGTAATTTTGTTACTCAAACAAATAGTACACTAAAAAAAATATTTACACTCAAAAAAATGTTACACTCAAAAAAAAATGTTTTTTTTTAATTTTTAATTTAATTATTTTTTTTTAATGAAATTCACACTCAAAAAAATGTTGACAGTCAAAAAAATTTTACACTCACAAAAAAAATTTTACTCAAAATAATATATTTCTAATAAATATTTACACTCAAAAAAATTTTACACTCAAAAAAAAAATTTTTTTTTTTTTAATTTAATTATTTTTTTTTTTTATGAAATTCACACTCAAAAAAATTTTGACAGTCAAAAAAATTTTACACTCACAAAAAAATTTTAATCAAAATAATGTATTTCTAATAAAAATTTGAAATGCATTTTTTTTAGAAATTACTATCAGATAACATTGTGGAGGGTATTCATAGATTCGACCAAGTCGAATTTAATTTTTCTACTTGTTTTAATTTATTTCATTATTTTCAAAATAAATAGTTTCAAAATGATTCAAATTAGTGGAATTCAATAATAAATGAAATCTAAAAAATTTAAAATTAAATTTTAAGGATTTTTATTTTGGCTCGAGGTCATTATTCTCTTTACTAATTATAACCATGATATTCTCAAAGCATAATTTTCAAGAAAATTATTTTTTTGTTTTAAATGTATTTATGCTGGTCATTTTGGAAGACTTAATCGACTCGTGCTTCGGAATTTGTCAGATTCCATTGTCAAGATTATTTAGCAAAAATAGAAACGATTTACTACAAAAAATAATAATATTCTTGAAAATTATGCTATGAGAATATCGTGGTTTTAATTAGTAAAGAAAATAATGACCTCGAGCAAGAATAAATATCTTTAAAATATAATATTTTAAAGGTCGAATAAAACAATTTTTATTTTTTAATAAAAATTAATCAGAATTTAAAATTAATTTAAAAACTAAAAGCCAAAATAAAGAATACAAAATTTTCGTTTTTGCTTGAAACAATTTCTGTGCTGATGCACATTGCATTTAATGCACATATAAATTGCGGTGGTCAAAGTGGGGTATTTTTTTAGTTGCAGAAAGATGAGACTTAACATTCGTAACAAAACTTACCTGAAATTCCATCTTTTTCATAAATAAATATTTTTTGAAATAGGTGTTCTCTGTTCTTTGAAACACGGACAGAGAACACTGCAGAACACTAAAAAATAAACAAGAGTGACAACCATCATTTCTATATATTTCGGACATGCTGATTCGAATGCCGTACTCCGTTATTTGATGTATGGTACAGTTTTCTTGTAAAATTTCGTTAAAGATTTGCTGATTTCGAGCCAGTTTTTTAACAAAAAAAGTTATTGATTTATAAATTTAATAGCATGAAAAACAAAGATATGACTTGTAGCAATTTTCTTATGCAAATATTGTTTAAAGTTTTTCATCTTAAGCCTTAAAATCGCGAATTTCTTAATTTTTTTAAATTTTAGCGAAATTAACCTCCCAATTGGTCTTTGATAAAAAAGCTTGCTTTTAGTGAATCAAAAAGGCATCCCTAACAATACACTCAAAATAATTCTACAGTAAAAGGTTTAGTAAGTGATATTGTACCAAAATCTACTAATTGGTTACAGTGTTGGTATTTGAGAATTTTCAATTAGTGCCATGTTGAGGGCTAAAAAGGGCCAAAATTGGTTAAAAAGTGCCAAAAAAAAAATTAAAATACTTTTTAGTATTAAAAATTTAAAATACTTTGTTTTTCTCAAGAATCATAGAGTAAAAAGAATAAGGGTTATCATGGGTGAAAATTTGGTGAAAGCAAAACAAAAAACTACGATATCTCGAAATTTTTACTTGTATAATCTCGAGGTAATCGTTGTTTTTATTGCTAAAAATAATACATTTTCACCCTCGATACCACTGATTCTTATTAATATAGCAAGATCTTAGGATTCTTAAAATGGGAACAACTGACACTTTTTGTCCTTTTTGTAATAATTAAATTTTAGTAAAAATATATTTTTTTTAATTATTTTAAATAAATTTCGACAATATTTTTGAGGACGAAAAAGGGCCAAAACTGTTTTTTGTGGTGCCACTGATCATTCAATAGTGCCAAAAATGGCACTATTGTGCCACATTTCCCAACCGTGATTGGTTACTAATTTTAGTATCTTCAAAGTACTAACATTAGTAATTTCTACTGGTTTTGACTAATTTTAGTTAAAAATTTTAGTATTGGTTACCAATTTCTGCACTAGGTCCTTTTGGACTAAAATTAGTTAAATTTTTAGTATTGAATACCCACGTTTTTTTTTGGGTGTACGAATAGTGGACAAAAAACTGCTTTGGTTTATGGATCATCATGATGAAAATCTCGAAAAACATCTTTTACTATATCATGTAGGAACCTTAAACAACTAACTGAACAAAAATTTGGCCAAACAAGTTTTCATTTGCAAAAGGTATCTTAACAAAAACTATCCTTTCAGTGTTTGCCATACAATAATTATAGTTTTTGTTAAGATAACTTTTTCAAATGAAAACTTTTTTGGAAAAATTTTGGGTCAGTTCATTGTTTAAGGATCCCACATTATATACTAAAAGATGGAGCCTTAAATCATCTCGTTAAGTGATGCTGCCTTATACAAAAAAACGGGTTTTCCCCATTTTCATCATGATGGTCCATATAACATAGATGTTTTTTGTCCACTTTTCATAGTGTCATGGATACCTTTATGATCCACAAATACAAGTTTTTATCAGAGACCAATTTAGGGGTTAAGTTCGCGAAAATGTAAAAAAATTAAGAAATCCGCGAATTTAAGGGCTTAAGATGCAAAGCTTTAAATCGAATTTACATAAAAAATATTGGCAGAAGTCATATGGGCAATTCCATCATGTCGAACGTGACCGTTGCACACATTAAAGTTGAATAAAAAGTCGAAATAAAAAGATTTTTTTTCTTGACAAAAGGGGAAACTTATAGCTCTTAACTAGCTCTATAATTGTTGCTCAGGTTGATTTTGAAAATTGTTTCAAGCTTTCGAGATAATCGCAAAAAGACAACCATTCGCACGGGACAAAAAACAGAAGTCGTTTTCGCGACTATCAATCAAAACTCTGATTTCAGCGAAACCTGAGGCAATATCACAATGCGACTAATTTTGAAATGTTGGCTTATAATGTCTCTTAAAAGTTGTAAAATTTTACCTCAAAATTATTTCTACTTTTTATTTAATTTAACTTTAATCACTGTCGCACGGGACATGTCGCACGGGACCGTTTTTTCCATCATCATATTTATGTTTGTTTTGTTGTTTTTTTTTTAACAAATTATAAATAAATAAGCTTAGAAAACTTGGCATATATATTTTTCGTTCCCCTGGTCTGGTTCGTATTGAATTTCAGCCAAATCGGTTCAGTGGTTCAAAAGTTATTAGCAAAACCGAGCATTTCAGATTAGTTTCACATTAAATTCACGTGTTGAAAACCCGTTAAACATGTTTTTAAAACATTGGTAAGTCACAAAACTATTTTACAACGTATTTTTGGCACTCAAAAATTTTGTCACAAAAAAGTACACTCGAAAAAGTTTTACACTCAAAAAAAATTTTACACTCAAAAAAAATTTAGTAAATTATTTTTTTTTTCAAAAATTACTTAAAAAAAAAATTTTTACATAACATTAAATATTTCTAATCCAAAATGTTATTTACTTTCACTTAAAAAGGGCATTGTGGAGGGTATTCATAGATTCGCCTAGTCGAATTTAACTTTTCAACTTGTTTAATTTATTGTCTTGTAATTTCATTTCATCTTCCTTCAACTTTTCTCTCCTCCGTTTGCATCTCTCTTTATTTTTTTCGCCGTTTATACTCATCTATATTTAAATAATTGAAAAGAATGTATTAAAATAAGTAAATCATTTATTTAAGAAAAAAATATTTTTTCAAAATTTTAAAATCCACGCTTACCATGTCGCACGTGACCAACTTTATATAATAACCAAGACCACAGATTTTATTAACAAAAGGTGCAATAGAAATGTCCCAATGAGAAAAAATTGGCTTTCTCGACTTTACATTCGAATATCTCGAAATGGGTTATGAATAAATGTAAAATTTGTTCACTTTAGTTAAATTTGATTGTTTTCCTATGAAAATATGTTAAAACAAATTCGTTTCAAGAGCTTTTGGTTTTTTGGTCTTGGTAGACCTTTCGGTGGAAGTGCCCATATCTTTGTTTTCCATGACATAACATTTAAAAATCATTAGCTGTGCAATTTTTTTGTTGAAAACCCGGCTAAAAGTCATCCAATCTTCAATGACATTTTGCAAGAAAACTATATCATAAATCAAAAAACATTGGAATCAGCATGTCTCAAATATATGGGTGAAATCAAAAAATGTCAGTGTTTTTGAGCCAAAATTGTACAAACAAAAAATTTAAATTTTTGGTGATTTTTTTTTTTAAATCGATATGTTACATCACTACTAATATAACTATAAAAAATCTCTTCTACAAATTGTTTCAAACAAATTCTATCGACAATTTTATGATTTTTTTGGTGACGGAGTTTACATTCACCGTAGAAAAATACATTAAATTTTTTTTTTTTTTTTTTGAAAACATTTTATTGTAATTTAAAAAACTTATTTATGTAATTACTAGGGCAAGTACTTTCATGCATCTAAAAAACGAAAATATGTGCCTATAATATGCATCTAAAAATCCAAAATATGCACTTAAAACTTCAAAAATATGATTCTAAGAATAATTGTTTTTACTAAAAAAAATATTTTGTCAACATAAATTAGGCTTTGTCTAGTACTTTAAGGCCCTCGACAATTCTTAAAAATGTTTTTTTTTTGAGTGGAAACAATTTTTAATTAGTAAAATATTTTTTACTTGAGAAGTTTTTTCTTTGAGTCACTGAATATTTCTGAAGCTAAAAATTTTATAAAAGAAAAAAATATATACAATCTATTTCTAGAACAAGTTATTTTTAAAAACTTTTTTTTTCTTTTTTCTAAAAAATTTTTTTTTTCTTTTTTTGGAATTTTCTGATTTTCAAGTCAAAAAAAATAACTCAAAGGCAAAAGACCTTACCCCAACTCTAAGAAAAATAAAAACGCAATTTTTCTGTAATAAAATCTTAAATTCGAAAAAAAAATTTTCATTACGAGTAGTAATATATCTCAGAATAGGAACATTTTAAATAGGAAACATTTCTCAGAATCTAAAAATTATACTTCCAGAATCAATTTTCTATAAAAAAAAATGCATCAGAATACGATTTCTATACATAAATATATTTTTCTAAAAGAAATTTAAATTTTCCTAGGGAAGTTTTGAAAAAATATTGATGAAATTTAAAAAAAAGGCAAATTTATATGAAAATATGCAAAAATATGCATCTATACCAAAATATGCAAAAATATGCAACTACAAATCAATGCCATTTTATTGCAAATTCATTGATTCGGATAGATATTTAATTTATGTTATATTTACAGTGCTGAGTAAAAATATGCATTTTCATGAAAGTACTTGCCCTAGTAATTACTAACAAATTTTGTAATTAGGATTTTTTTCTTGTTTTTGTTATTAAAGATTTTACAATTATTTTTTTTTTTTAACAGGATTTTTCTAAGGAAATGTAAAATAAATTTATTATTATATCTGTTAAAATGAGTTTTTTTATTTTTTGAATGACTAGTGTTAATATTTGCATCGGTTTTAACAACTACATAAAGATTTTTATTGCTATCTGCAAAAAAAAAAAAAAAGTTGACGGAGTTTACAGAGACGGAGTTTACATTTCGTCACTTTTTGCCCATTTTTTCAAAAATTATTTGTCGGAAATTGGTTTCCGAAAAAAATCATTAGATGTCAACTAGATACGTCAAAATATGACGATATTTCAGATACACGCTAAGTAGTTTTGTTGTAAACAGGGAGACGGAGTTTACAGCATTTTTCGATTTTTCATTTATGATTAAGCTTTTCATACCGGGAAATTAATATGCAATGAAAAAACTTAAAACCAATGATGCAAAATAATACTTTATAGCCTCGCGTTTAATAAATGGGGCAATAACATATTAGTTTTCTTAACATAATACGTCAAAAACAACAAAATTGTCGGGTTCCACAATGTCTAAAAAAAGTGTCGAAAAATCGTTACACAATTGAAGCCGTGTTTGCATGGGTAAAAGAGATAGTTATGACTATATAAAAAAAAATTTTGAAGAACGTCAACATTCCCTCTTTAAAAATGTAGTCAATTATTAAGCTCTTGGTTTATTGGTTTTTAAGATATAACCGGTTAAAGATTAAAAACTGAAATGGTTTTTGGCGACGGAGTTTACATTTGGCCTACAAAAATGAAAATAACTTGTTTAAAATAGCTTATTAATATTCAGAATGATGTTAGTTATGTATAACGGCAATGTATATGACGTTGTACAAAAGAAAATATGCGAATACTTTAACCAATATATGAGATATTACACGATTTCATGGTTTGGTTGACATTTTTTGATTTCACCCATATAGAAACATTGGTCATACCTAACCTGACCAACTGTTTTTGTCTGAAAAGCGGGATGGAAAGGTTGACAAAAGCGGGATTTTGGTCTAAAAAGCGGGACTTTTTTATATCCTCAACTTAGTGATAGTAAGTTCGTAACAGTTCGTAACAGTTCGAAAAAGCATAAACATTCATGATTATCAATCGATTTAAATTTGACATAGTGATGTCCGTCCGTCTCTCTGGCAGTCTGTTGAAAACACACTTACTTTCGAAAGGATGTAGTTTATAATTTTTCCAGTCAGGTTGGTCAGTTAAATCGACCCAGTGGTTCAGAAAGTTATGTGCAAAACCGTGAATTTTGGATTGGTTTCGTCTCCAATTCACTTGTTAAATAAAATGTTGAATACGCTTTTAAAGATCACTAAAGCAGTTTTCAAAATATTTTTGTTACTTCAAAAAAAATTTTACACTCAAAAAAAAAAATTACATAAAAAATTATTTACTCAAAAAAAATATATTCCGAGTCAAAGTTTTCAGGGAGGATTTTTTTTTTTGAAAATTTCGGATTTTTGCTGCTCCTTAACCCTGATTTGTTAAACGAGTTGAAATACCTGGTAATTTTGTTTGCGGAAATTTGAAAAAAAAAAATATTTTTCAGAATTGAAAAATGTTTCAAATTCAAAAATTTTATTTTATACCAAATTAATATTGGTTACCGATGTCTCGAAAATAATATACTTCTTATCTGAGTACGTTTGGCAACCCAAATTTTATTATTTTGTTTTGAGCATATTTATAAAATGTTAAATCAAACTTTTTTTCTCAAATTTAGAGAATTTTTGCCCAAAACTCGAAACATTGACTGATTTTCGCGGGGTCAAAAATTTAACCGATTCGGCTCAAAATTTTACTAGGTACTTATTTCAGGTCATTTTAAAATTTTAAAAATAAGGACCACCTTATTAAACACGTCTCGAAAAAATAGATTAAAAAAAAAAAAAATAATTGAAATAAAAATAAACTCAAAACTTTGTTTCTAAACTATATATTTTTTTTTTTTAATTTTCAAATTAAAAAAAAACAACTTAAAATAAAACAAAATCAATTTATATTTTTTTTTTTTTTTTTTTTCAAAAAACGTTTAAAGTTATTGGAAACTTTTTCGAGTTTCAACACAATTTTAGGAGTAATTTTTTAAGCGGGGTAAGAAATTCTAAATGTTACCATATTTATATGCTTAAAAATCTAAATAAATCGCTGAAAATTACTTCAGAACAATCATACTCAAAATATTTTTTAAAAAATTTTAAATTGTACTTTGCTATTCCAAAAGTCAAAAAGCGGGATAAAGCGGGATGAAGCGGGACTTTTGTTTAAAAAGCGGGATAGAAATTCAAGGCGGGATGAGACATCAAAAAGCGGGATGAGACATCAACCCACTTTTGGCGGGATGGTTGGTCAGGCTAGTCATACCTCTTGGATTAAGTTGTTAGATATTAACCGCAACTCCGCCCAGATATATTCATTTGGCTGTAGAAATACGTCTTACAAAATTTTAGCATACTCCGACATGGGTAAGGCGTCCCGCACCGGCCATAATATTTAAAAACGAATTACACGGGGAAAATATGCCTTTTTATAAATTTGTTCAATTTATTCGATATTTTAAGTTATGTTTGAATTCAAATGGTCAAAGTATTGTGAGTTGTAGTAAAATGTCTCTCTAATAAGATATTAAAAACTAAAATCGGTGTAAAATCCGCCAAGTTATTACGACTTCCCAAGGCATCTAACATGTGGCAGACCACTTGATTAAGGAATACGCGAACCATTTTTGAAAATTTTTGAAATTATCCACTGCAATAAAATTTTTATATTCTTATTTTTCTAAATTATTTAAAACCTTAATTGATTTTGCGTATAAACTGCAGCGTATGATTAACATATACTATAATTAGTAATAAATATAACTCATTCGCCTATTTATCTTTGTATTTATTAATGTGGCATACTTTTAGGCAAGTGTTAGGCATATAGGGCGAATGAGTAACAAAAAATGTGTGTAAACACAATCATACGCCACGATTAACTTTGAGCAAAATGTTTTCAAAAAGAATGAAAAAGAAAATAATTTTTCCAACATTTTGCGTCATAAGCATCACAAAAATTTTCTAAATCAATTTTTTAAAAAATTTACAGATTGAAGAAATCTCAATTAGTCGACGAGTTATAGCCAAAAAAACATATAGACAATATGATGAAAACCGGCATTTGACTGCAAAGTTCGAAGGTCGATTAAAAAAAATTCGAACTAACACAAACAAACTCCGCGATACGGGTCTTCTAATTTAGCCTCTATTTTCACCCCTCACTCTCAGAATCGGCTTGCTAACCTAAATTTGTTTCACAGTGTAATATGCTAATTTCTGATATTCACATATTTTTTTTTTTTTGTAACTAATAGAAAAGCGAGTGTAATTTTTTTATGCTGTATTTCAATATAATTGTTTAGTTTTTTTTTTTTAATTGAAACAAAAACCTTTTGATGATAAAAAAAAATTTTTAGTGAAAAAAAAATTGATAAAAAAAGAAATTTGGATGAAAAAAAATCGGATATAAAATGTTTGATAAAAAAACAAAATATTGATGAAAACAAAAATTTTATGACGAAAAAAAACAGATGAATAAAAATGTTGACAAAAAAAAAATTATGAAAAATTACCAGCAGATGAATTTATTTGTGCTACAGTGAAAAATACTTCTGATATGACATACTAGTATAGGTTGTTGGTTTTGTCTAGTAGATCACAAAAATGCACCACTAAGCTTGCCAGACACTCTCAAATTTTAGAGTAATTGTCAAAAAACGTTTTTTTTGGGACTTTGCTCAGTAAACCTTGTATAAATCAGAAATTTTTCAACCGATTGTAATTTTTTTTAACTGTTTTGGATAAAAGAAGGACAGGGCTTTTATGTGTGCGAATTGGTCTACACATATATGAAAGATATTTATTGACTTTTTCTATAATATCTATTTTTTTTTTGTTATTTTTTGAAAATTTTTCAAGTTTATTGATTTTTTTTTCTGCTATAGACTAGTTCCATTTTAAATAGCATAGGCAATCAGACGATGGTGGTTTAATTTATCCAAAAATTAACATACCCTAGTAAAATTATTATGCTAATTTTACTAAATAGATCTAATTTGATCCGTAAAATGGTTGTATCAAATAATATCTAATTGTATTACTTTAGATCAAAAAATATAAAAAATGATACAATTTGATCCTGAATTTGGTCAAATCTAATTAGATCAAATTGATCTTATAATATCAATTTTTATATAATTTGATGAGCAAAACCAAAATACGAATCTAATCATATATGGAGCAATATCTAACCATATAAAGTGGATCAACCGTATCAAAGTGATAGATATAATTTTATATAAATTTATACGGAAGCATATTAACTCATATAAGATTGTATCAAATTATATATGATTAGACCAGAAAATTTTTACTCGGGTATCCATTCTTCTGATTTTTATTGAATTTCGGTTTTTGTTATTTAGTCGAAATTGTGAATGGTTCGCGTTTTATCGCTGTTCAAAGTTGGTATTTTGCAACAATTTTATTATATAGTTCAATATATTGCAAATTTCAAAAAGCGATATCTCTAAACCCATTCGACCGATTTTAAAAATTTTAAATGTGTTGGTATTTGGGTTCAGCGCATTAAAAATAATTAATATGATTTTTCGTAAGCCATTTTTTATATTTTTTCAATTATATTCAAAAATTCTAAATTTAGATTGGCGGGCGCCTTGAGTGAATTTATTTCGATTAACCGTAATTGTGTACCACATAAGTTTAAGGTCTAGTATAATACAAATTTGGACGAACTTTTAAAATTGGATTTTTGTTTTTCATATAAAATATGGCAGTCCAGAGCAGATATATCGCAAAGAGGAAAAAATGTTATACAGTTAAAAATATCTAAAATTATTTTTTTTAAGATGTGCAGTGTACGGTAGGGTGAGTCGTTCAAAAAAGTTTTGCCAGTCACCCCCTAGAATTAAAGATTAGTTAAAGAAGATTCCAAAAAAACTTTTTTTTTAACAACAATAATGTAAAAATCGGATTTAAAATAGCGACGCAGTGAATAAAAAACTAAAATGGAGACATTGCAAAAAAAAAATATTTTTGAATCATCTTTAACTAATCTTTAATTTTAGGGTTGACAGGCAAAACTTTTTTTGAACGAGCCACGTTTGTGTACAATTATAGGTAAAGGGTTAATATTGATTTTAATATAACCCAATAATAAACCTTTTGAAATAAATTATGATTAAATGTATGTATGTGAGTAGGTACTTATACATTTTTTTATAAGAAAATCATTATTTATGCATTGCAGTTGCATAACTAATTAATTAAACATAATTAATTGTCGAAAGATAAAAAGTAAATATTTACATATAAATAAGTTAGACTGGACGGAAATGTGATTTCATCATAATACGTTCGTTAAAAAATGCTTGCGAATTTTGTACCCAACATTTAATTAAATCATGAAAAAAAAGACCCACACTCACAAAATTTGGCACGAATATGTCGCGTGTTCTGAAATGGTCGAGATCGGACCAGTAGGAAGAAGCTTATCCTTGGGGAAATACTCTAACCTCTTAATAAACGACACCTTTGACCCAGATTACTTAAAAATTCAACACTTTTTAGTCAGCCTCTTTTGTAGGCGTGGATATTAAAAAAAATTTCAGTAATAAAAAATTTCATTAAAAAATTATATTTTTTTGTAAAAATAATAAAAAAAATTTTGTGAGGATGTTTATTCTGGCTCGAGGTCATTATTTTCTTTACTAATTAAAACCATGATATTCTCATAGTATAATTTTCAAGAAAATTATTTTTTGTTTTAAATTTATTTATGTTGGTCATTTTTGCAAGACTTAATCGACACGTGTTTCGGAATTTGTCAAGATTCCATTGTCAAGATTATTTAGCAAAAATAGAAACGATATGCTACAAAGTAGCAAACGAGTCTAATGACAAATCGTTTTTGCACAAACTAAAACATTAATACATATTCGACTCTATCCACAATGTGAATTAGAAAGACGAAGAAATTGTACTATGCTAGTAAGTAACAATTGTCAATAACCAACAAAAATATTTAAAACATTTTACATACGATAGTCCATTGGACTACAACAATATGTTTTTTGTTGCTGTGAATGAAATTATACCATTATTAGGGCTATTCATCACTATGGCGTGCCAACCATTTCATTCACAGCAACAAAAAACATATTGTTGTAGTCCAATGGACTATCGTATGTAAAATGTTTTAAATATTTTTGTTGGTTATTGACAATTGTTACTTACTAGCATAGTACAATTTCTTCGTCTTTCTAATTCACATTGTGGATAGAGTCGAATATGTATTAATGTTTTAGTTTGTGCAAAAACGATTTGTCATTAGACTCGTTTGCTACTTTGTAGCATATCGTTTCTATTTTTGCTAAATAATCTTGACAATGGAATCTTGACAAATTCCGAAACACGTGTCGATTAAGTCTTGCAAAAATGACCAACATAAATAAATTTAAAACAAAAAATAATTTTCTTGAAAATTATACTATGAGAATATCATGGTTTTAATTAGTAAAGAAAATAATGACCTCGAGCCAGAATAAACATCCTCACAAAATATAATATTTTAAAGGTCGAATAAAACAATTTTTATTTATTAATAAAAATTAATCAGAATAAAAAAAATGTTTGTAACAAAAATTGCACTACGTTAGTTTACAAATTAAATAAAAATGTTTCGAAAGTACAGTTTTCGAGATACATATTACTAGCTTTTCAAATTTTTTTACTTTTTGAAAAATTGGTTTTGTACCAAATCGGCTAAATTGTGTTTTTTTTTTTTTTGTTTCAAATTAAATGTAATTAAAATTTTGATCAATTGTTGATACAACATTTCTCAATCTAATTATTGCCTTTAAAGCTATTAATCGATATATCGACAATTTTGCACCCATTTTAAATAAAATTCGGAAAAAAAGTAAATTATATTGTAAATTTAAAAAAAAAAAAAAATTCGAGCCAGAATGAACATCCTCCAAATATAATATTTTAAAGGTCGAATAAAACAATTTTTATTTTTAAAAATTAATCAGAATTTGAACATAATGGCTGCAACGCCATAGTGATGAATAACCCTGATATGAAGTATTACATTCACAACAACACAAATAACATATTGTTGTAGTCCAATGGACTATCATATGAGGGGGTTAGAGCACAAGGGGTTCAAGTGCCTTATATTTGATAATGAGAAAAAAGAGGTTAAAGTTAAATTGCAATAAAAAATGTTAGATGCTATCTATAATATTATTTTTTAGTTAATAGAGATCCTGAGATATATTTTAATCTAACAAGTTAAAAAAATACCGTCTTTTACACCCTTTTGCACCCAAAAATTGCATCTGAAGTAAGTAAGTGGCACTTATACCCCTTGTGCTCTAACTTTTTTTTATAAATTTCTATTTAGAGCACAAGGGGTTCAAGTGCCTTATATTTAATAATGAGAAAAAAGGGGTTAAAGTAAAATTGCAATAAAAAATGTTAGGTGGTATCAAGTATATTATTTTTAAGGTAATAGAGCTCCTGAGATATATTTTAATCTAAAAAGTTAAAAAAATACCGTCTTTTACACCCTTTTGCACCCAAAAATTGCATCTGAAGTAAGTAAGTCGCACTTATACCCCTTGTGCTCTAACTTTTTTTTATAAATTTGTAAATTCGTAAAATGAAAACAACATTTTATTAAGAAAATCTGTAATGGTTCTTTGTTTAATTTTTTAGTCGTCATAATCAGATTCCATGACATCATTGGGATCATCTTCATCTTCATTAGGGCATCACGTCAAATGTAAACTTTCGAATTTCGTACGTTTTCGACCAAAATTCATCCTCATCTGGCACACAAGTTAGGAATTTTTGGGAAAAATATTTAAAAATTCCAAAATAGCAATTTTGGTCCACAGATGCTGATTTACAATCATACAAAATATGTTTAACCAAATTCCTCTTAAAAGTAGCAAAATGTTGAGTATGTGAAAAATATAAAAATAAAAACACGATTTTGGCCCAAAAATGCTCATAAGCATCTGTGGACCAAAATCTCTGATCAATTTTTGTGGACCAAAATCGTGTTGTTATACTTTTTTTAATATTTTTTAGATAATATGCTTTACATTTTACAACTTTTGGGACAAATTTGGATAAGTAAAAAAATTGTGCAGAAAAATCAGCATCTGTGGACCAATATTTTTTTTTTTTTTTAATGTGCTCGATTCGGGAGTACTCTTTCACCATTCACCTACATTTTAAAAATTTGATATCCTTTCGAATTTTAAGATTTTTAAATTTTTCTTGTAATTATTTAAGATATTACTATATTTTAACAAGAAAAAAATGTAAAATCTTGAAATTCAAAAGAATATCAAATTTTTAAAAATTTGGTGAATGGTGAAATAGTACTCCCGAATCGAGCACAATATTTTTCCTACGCATTTAGCAGTTGTACGCAAGAACTCCTAATTTTTGAGCCGGATTTGGTCAAAATATTCGGACATGAATTTTGGTCGAAAAGCGCCATTAAATTGCAATAAAAAATGTTAGATGATATCTGGTATATTATTTTTTAGTTAATAGAGTTCCTGAGATATATTTTTATCTAACAAGTTAAAAAAATACCGTCTTTTACACCCTTTTGCACCCAAAAATTGCATCTGAAGTAAGTAAGTGGCACTTATACCCCTTGTGCTCTTACTTTTTTTTATAAATTTGTAAATACGTAAAAGGAAAACCACATTTTATTAAGAAAATGTGTAATGGTTCTTTGTTTAATTTTTTAGTCGTCATAATCAGATTCCATAACATCATTGGGCTCATCTTCATATTCATCTTCATTAGGGCATCCCGTCAAATCTAATCTTTCGAATTTTGTATCATAATACCTGCCGATTATTTAACCAAATCTGGCTCAAAAATTAGGAATTTTTGAGTACTTTATGGGAAATTTTTTTTAAAAATTTCACTTTTGGTCCACAGATGCTGATTTTCAAACATAAAAATTATTTTTAACCAAATTGGTCTTAAAAGTTAAATTTTAATAATTGCTTGGAGCACAAGGGGTTTAAGTGCCTTAAATTTAATAATAGGAAAAAAGAGGTTATAGTTAAATTACAGTAAAAAATGTTAGATGATATCTAGAATATTATTTTTTAGTTAATAGAGATCCTGAGATATATTTTAATCTAACAAGTTAAAAAAATACCATATTTCACAAATACAAGCACCCAAAAATGGCCTCTGAATTATGTAAGTGGCACTTATACCCCTTGTGCTCTAACTTTTTTTATAAATTTCTAAATTATGAAAAGAATGTTAGTTATTTGTAAAAGGAAACCACATTTTATTACGAAAGTCTTTAACGGTTCTTTGTTTAATTTTTTAGTCGTCATAATCAGATTCCATGACATCATCGGGCTCATCTTCATCTTCATTAGGGCGTCCCTTGAAATCTGAACTTTCGAATTTCGTGCCGTGATACCTGCCGAACGATGGACATGGAGTAGCTAATTGTGGGAAAATTTATGAAAAATTTTTGCAAGGTCATTTTTAGTCTGCAACCAGCGGTCAAAGTTTAAAAAATTACGTTTTTGGACCAAAATTTATATCTGAAATATTTAACCCAATCTGGGTCAAAAATAAGGAACTTTTGCGCGTTTTACGGGAAAAATATTTAAAAAATTTCAAAATTGCGATTTTGGTCCACAGATGCTGATTTATAAACATAAAAAATATTTTTAACCAAATTTGTCTTAAAAGTCGAAAAATGTTGAGTATTTTATGTGAAAAATTTTAAAAATTAACCCACGATTTTGGTCCAAAAAGGCTGATTAGCATCTGGTATCAAAATCTTTGATCAGCATTTTTGAACGAAAATCGTGTTTTTTATATTTTTTTAATATTTTTTAGATACCTTGCTTTACATTTTCCAACTTTTAGGACCAATTTGGATAAAAAAAATAATATTTATGTTAAAAATCAGCATCTGTGGACCAATATTTTTTTTTTGGGATTTTTTTATATTTTTCCTATTATGTACGCAAAAACTCCTAATTTTTGAGCCGAATTTGGTCAAAAAATTCGGACATGAATTTTGGTCGGAAATCGCCATTTTTCACACTTTAACCGCTGGTTACAGACTGAAGATGCTCTTGCAAAATTTGATTACTATTACTACAAGAACTTCTCGGAATTCAACCACTTTGTCCATGTGAAAAACTAAATTTTAATAATTGCTTGGAGCACAAGGGGTTTAAGTGCTCATATACCCCTTGTGCTCCAAGCAAAACAGGTATTTTAGTAACAAGAGCTAAAAATTGTCGCCATATCTCGCTAACGAATAAGAATTTCACATTAATTTCTGGTGCTATGAACTACTGTGAACTTCACCTACTAATTCCATATGTTAACTCAATTTTTTTAAAAAAGTCACTTGAACCCCTTGTGCTCTAACCCCCTCATATGTAAAATTGTTTTAAATATTTTTGTTGGTTACACCGCTCAACACTCATTTTCCGGTTTGAAATCTGGTGATCAATTTAGTAGACTTTGATCTCCTGATTCCAAATCAGTTCTCCAAATTTTTCCATCACGTCCAGATTTTTAGTTATTCATGGTTGAAAATGCAAAAAATGACGATTTTTGCATTATTTGAAAGCCTGCACAGCAGCCATTGAGTGGAATACAAATCTGGCATAAAGAGCAAAAGTATAATTTGTCTTTGGTCTCCAACATAGAAAACAACTTTTTTCTAATTATTGCGTTTGGTTGGGTTACAATTGCATTTTAAAATGACTCTGTTAAAACTATCATTTTTGCAAAAAAGATAAGGTAGATAGATACCTTAGTTTTTTTTTATATTTTTCAAAGAAAAACTAAAAAAATAAATATTTTACAAATTTAAGTTTTCTGTGTTATTTTTCTTACAAACCGGAAGATATCTTTAATGGGTTTAAAAGTCTATAAGAAAGAATGAACTTTTGCCTAAATTAGCTCATCACAGTAAAGATTGATCATCTGGTTTTTGTTTTAGAGCCTTTTAAAAATGGTGCTTTTTCTATTTTTTTTCACAGTGTTTTTTTAAAATATATGTTTGGCCAATAATAGTGCAACAACTTCTAATTTTTTTGATCATATATTTGAGATCATAGTTCAATTCTACTCTAACGCTTTATACCAGATTTGTATTCCACCCAGTGGCTGCTGTGCACGCTTTCAAAAAATGCAAAAATCGCGTTTTTTTCGCATTTTCAACCGCCAATAATTAAAATTCTAGACGTGATGGAAAAATTTGGAGCACAGATTTGGAATCAGCGAGTCAAAATCTTTAAACATTTTGTATCAAACTTCAAACCGGAGTCAAAAACCTTCGATTTGTTGAGCGGTGTTATTGACAATCGTTGCCTTATTAGTATGGTACAATTTCTTCGTCTTTCTAATTCTCATTGTGAATAGAGGCGAATATGTATTAATATTTTAGTTTTTGCACAAACGATTTGTCATTAGACTCGTTTGCTACTTTGTAGTAAATCGTTTCTATTTTTTGCTAAATAATCTTGACAATGGAATTTGACAAATTCCGAAACACGTGTCGATTAAGTCTTGCAAAAATGACCAACATAAACAATTTTAAAACAAAAAATAATTTTTTGGAAAATTATGCTATGAGAATATCATGGTTTTAATTAGTAAAGAAAATAATGACCTCGAGCCAGAATGAACATCCTCAAAATATAGTATTTTAAAGGTCGAATAAAACAATTTTTATTTTTTAATAAAAATTAATCAGGAAAAAAATATTAAATTTATTTATTTCTTTACAGTTTTAGTTTGGTCTATGCCGAAGAAAATAAGAGCGTTTCGAAAAAATCCGTTGAAAATTTTAAAAGTTACATGCATTTGAGTAAAAATTCAGAAATGTAATTTTTATACAAATACTGTTGTATTTGTGTGTATTTACATTCTACACCCGAAATAAACAAAAAAAAAACAAAATAAAACTAAATTTATTCATTTTTGTTCAAATGCATGCAACTTCTACAATTTTTGACGAATTTTATTAAAAAACCTCTAAAAAAGTTCAGCCTGGAACTTTAAATACAGAAAAAACATTTAAAAAAAAGTTTAACTTACATGGAAAGTCTCCCTAGTATCACCCTGCGATCTTCAAGGAACTGATTTTATTTTGTAGAGCACAAATAACAAAGGGACACGAATTTATTTTTTTAACTCGCTCTTCTTCAGTTAAACCCCCTCTTAAATTCTCTTTGCTAAGTCCACCATCGAATAGAAATTTGGATCAAACCAAAAAAACTCCTCAAGTTCGATTGAAAAATTAAAAAAATCTGCAATTTGGCGATCTTCCGACTTAATCTAATATTTTTTTTAACTCGATAATGTTGGCTAGTATCTAATTTTAAAAAAGTTTCAGGACGCCACCTCAGTTTGACTATATAAGCTAACAATTAACGAAAAAGAAAACAAGAATTACTATTTTCATTTTCTTAAAACAAAAAATTTTAATAACTTGGGCTTGTAACTTGGATAATAATTCACTTCGTACTGAATAAAACCTTTTTTTACCAGCTGGTGAATAAAAAGTAACATAATTATTTTTCAACAAAAAAAAATTTTTTGTTTCATCAATTTTTTTTTTCATAATTTTTTTTTCATAAAATTTTTTATCAATTTTTTTTCCATAAAATTTTTTTTCCATAAAATTTTTTTTTTCATCAATTTTATTTTTTTCATTAATTTTTTTTTTTCATAAACTATTTTTTTTCATCATACTTTTTTTTCATAATTTTTTTTTATGAATTTTTTTTTTTCAAATTTTTTTTTTTATCAATTTTTTTTTTTTTCATAAATTTTTTTTTCATAAAATTTTTTTGTACCCTCCAACTACAGTATGAGGGTATACTCACTTTGTCCGTGTGTAACGCATCAAAATATCGGTCTAGGACCCCATAAAGTATATATGTATATTTATGATCAATGATCGATTCTAAGACATTCTAGCGATGTCTGTTCGTCCGTCTGTCCGTCCGTCTGCCCGTCTGTAGTTAACACGATGCAGTCCAAAATAAAACAGCTAGATTCCCGACATTTGGCACGAATAAGTCTCATGTTCCTAGGGAGGTTAAGTTCGTAAATGAGCAAAATCGGACCAGGGGGAAAAAAGTTCCCCCTTGAAGAACTAAACAAACCTCTGAAAAATTCCATTTTTTTACATGATTTTTTTTTGTGTTTCTGTTTAACAAATGCAACATTTTTATGCTACATGAAGTTCAAAATCCTGCATTTGGACAAAAAGAATTAGAAAATGTTGTTTTTTTCAGCGTGGAATAATTTTTTTTTTAAATATTGATAAACTTGTATTTCTTAAGCGCAAAAAGCATAAGAATGAATTTTTAAACACATTTTCGAGAGAAAATTTGCCCCCCCCCCCCAAATTACCACTTCCGCCCCCCCCCCCCCCCCCAAAAAAAAAGAAAACGACCCAACAATTTTTTTTTATTTTTTTGCATGTTGGCACAGCCGAATTTCACACTCTTACTTGTTTTTCATAATTTTTTTTTTTCATTAATTTTTTCATCAAATTTTTTTTTTTATCAATTTTTTTTTTTCATAAATTTTTTTCCATCAAATTTTTTTTCCATCAATTTTTTTCATCAAACTTTTTTTTCATAATTTTTTTTTTTATAAACTTTTTATACCCTCCAACTACAGTATGGGGGTATACTCACTTTGTCATTCCGTGTGTAACGCATCAAAATATCGGTCGGGGACCCCATAAAGTATATATATTATTGATCAGTGATCGATTCTAAGACATTTTAGCGATGTCCGTCCGTTCGTCCGTCCGTCCGTCTGTCTGTCCGTCCTTCCGTCCGTCCGTCTGTAGTTAACACGATGCAGTCCAAAATAAAAGAGCTAGGAACCTCAAGTTTGGCACAAATATGTCTTATGTTCCTAGGCAGGTTAAGTTCGGAAATTGGCCAAATCGGACCAGGGGGAAAAAAGTTCCCCCTTGAAGAACTAAACCAACCTTTAAAAAAATACACGTTTTTACATGTTTTTTTGTATTTTTGTTAAATAAATGAAACATTTGGTATATTTTTCGCGATGGGAAGGTGCTCTCAACGTGCCCCGCTGACCTTATCAACCCCCCCCCCCCCCCCCCAAAAATAAAAAGAAACGCCCCTGTAATTTTTTTTTTACATTTTGGAGGGTATAAAAGATTCGGCACAGCCGAATTTAACACTCTCACTTGTTTTTTATCATTTTTGTTTTTTATCAATTTTTTTTTCATCAATTTTTTTATCAAATTTTGTTTTTCATCAATTTTTTTCCATAATTTTTTTTCCTCAAATTTTTTTTTCATCAATTTTTTTTTGTCATCAAAATTTTTTTTCATAAATTTTTTTTATCATATTTTTTTCATCAAATTTTTTTATCAAATTTTTTATTATCAATTTTTTTCTCACGAAAATTATTTTTTCAGAAGTTTTTGTTTTTAGATCATAAAATTTTTCTTTTCATCAAAGACTTTTTTTCATCAAAATGTTTTTTTCACCAAAAATTTTGGGTTCATTAAATTTTTTTTAACATAATTTTGTTTTTCGTGAAAAAAAATCATTTTTTTTACCAAAACTACTTTTTCACCAAGTCTAAGCTTTTCGCATAAAAATTTTCCATTTGTTTGTCAAATGTACATAAAACAAGTGAGAGTATTATATTCTTTGGTGCCGAATCTTTTTACTCTCCAAAATGTAAAAACACTTTTTTGCACTTTTTTTCACTCACTTACGAAATGTTCAACTCTTTTGGTTTTTTAATGGGGTCCTCGACTGATATTTCAATTCGTTTTGCATGGAATAGCAAAGTTATATAACATTATTTTTTCTAAAAAAACTTTGCTTTGGCAAGTACACCCAAATCTTCCGGAAAACTATTATTTATTTATTTATTGGACATATTCTTAAATATAGATATATGTACATTTAGAAACTTAGTCTATCCACATAACTTCTCCATGAATCTCTATTTCTTGCTAGAGCTCGCAATTCGTTAAAAGATTTGGACGTCTCTCGTAATACCGCCCGGAAAACATTATCATGATTTAATGTTTTGGGCAAGAGTACAAAATTCGCAGGCATTTTTTAGTTCAATTTGGGATAATATTAAAAAAAAATGTCTTTCCTTATTTTTAAGAAAAATATGAACTTAAAAGAAGAAAAACATGGTAATGGAGCTAAATCATTATCAATCTTTCTTGAATTTAGTTAATTTTCCCATATTTTAGTTAATTTTTTCTGAGTGTAGGATTTCTGGGAATAAAAACATTCTAAAAATAGTACACTTTTTGGATTATCAGGAAATCCAATGACTTTTTTACTGAGAATTTGTTCTAAAAATATTTTGTTTTAGCAAGCGCATAAGATTTTTTTTAATGCCTTTTTAAACAAACATCGATACTGTGACCAATTTTTTCAGGATAACCGATGTGTCTCACAATTTTACCAGATACTTATTTTGGGTAGCATTACAAATCCAGCCTTTTAGAGCAGCGAAAACCCAAAATCTTTTAAAAATAAGGACTACCCTATTATTAATTCATCATCATGATATTTATTCATTTTTTACAATTTTCTTTTTTTGCAGCAACATTTCTATTGGTCTTTTTGAATGGTAGTTTTATTGAAAAAAATTAAAAGTATTTTTGATGGATATATACTGTTTGTCATCTTATATGTAACATTTTAAGGTAAAAGTCTAGATAAATATTACTTAACCAACTTCAAATTTTCATAAATTCCCTTATAATGAACTCTTTAATGCACATTGTTTGTAAAATATATCGTTTCGCAATTTTAAAAAATAAAAATGCTTCTTTATATTGATGAAAAGGTTTCATTAGTTGTTGTCATCATATTTGATGATAAATTTCATCATATTTAAAAATCTTTTCTTAAGTATGATAAAACATGGCATTAAAATTGATATACATGGCATTAATTGAAGTACATGACACTTTTCATCATTTTATCAAAATATGTTTTTCTAAACCACGAAAACAAATTTTTTATGTCAAAAAATCATTCTTTTTGTCAAAAAATCATTAAAAATGATTTTAAGAAGAAGTAAAATTTTTCATAATTATGAAAAGTTACATCAATATGAAGAACTATTTTATTAATTTTTGTCCAATGTAACGCATCATCAATATAATGAAGAATTGTCATTAATTTCATTACCTGTTTCAATAATTTCATTATCAGCTGTTTCATTGATTTTAATGACACATTGTTATCATAGTGATAAAACATGTTATTATATTGATGACACTGCATCATCATATTGATGATTAGTAGGGATGTGATTTCCATGCAAATGCATTTTTTTTGTTGATAGTCTAAAAACGATATAGACCAATTATCTTTCCGAATCAAGAAATTTACGTTAAAATGGCATCGATTTGTAATTGCATATTTTGGAGAAAATGAATATTTTTGCATATTTTGGTTTTAAGTGCATATTTTGTGCATATTTCCAACTTTTAAGTGCATATTTTTGCATATTTTGGTATAAATTAGCAAAAACACAAATTGAAATTTATTCTTTTAAAAACTATTTTAAATTATAAAAAATTATTTTGCAAATAAGAAAAAAAAATGTTTTCCTAATTTTTTTTTAAAGTTTGTCTAAATTTCTAAAAACAAATCTTGCTTATATTAAGTTTTTAATCTTAATACTTAAGCCCGGCCCAATTTTTTGCTTTTTAAAAAGTATTTCGTATGAAAATAAGATTTTTTTGTACACATTTTATTTTATTTGTGCATATTTTTAGGCTTTTTAGTGCATATTTTGGATTTTTTAGTGCATATTTTAAGCGCATATTTTCGATTTTTTAGTGAATGAAAATCTTATCCCTAATGATAAGTTACAGTGCACAAAAAATTATGTAACATTTCTTCATATTGATGTAACAATTCTCATGCAATTTTTACATTGTAGGACTTACTGAATTCTATACAAACCAAAAATTTTTCTTTAATTCTACAAAATTTTTGCATAAATGATGTTAAATACTTTCTTGTTTACCAGAAATACACACAAATCTTTGAACTAAATTTTATTTTTATTTAATAAAACATAAAATTCATTACTTTCTTTTAGTTGAGATAAAAGCTTAGCAAACAAAAAAATAAAATTTTTAGAATAATGTTCTTTTCTTTTGTTAGTAATTATGTTGGTATATTTATAAACAAATATTTAAATAAAAGATAGAAATTTTTTAAATAATATATTTAAAAAACATAACATTGATTTTCTTAATTATAAAGCTTACATTTTTTTCACAATAAGAAAGTAAATTACTTTACAAAAAAAAATTTTAAAAAGGCAGAGTTTCTCTTAAATTAAAATAAATTTTTTAGTTGACGCAACACGGCTGGTATGAATCAGATGCAGCCAAAACTTAAGACAATATTTATTTTTAAATATGTACTTACATAGGATGCTTATGAAAAAATTTGCAACGATAAGCAAAATCGTGCTTGGAGAATACTTTTTTCAACAACCGTGTTTTTATTTATTATTTTTTTTTTTTTTTCATAATTTTTTTTCATCAAATTTTTATTTTTCATCAAACTGTTTATCAAATTTTTTTTTTCATCAAATTTTTTTTTTTTTTTTGTTCAATTTTTTTTTTTCATCAAATTTTTTTTCATCAAATTTTTTTTCATCAATTTTTTTATAATTTTTTTTTTTCATCCCACTTTTTTATACCCTCCACTTAGTGATAGAGGGTATATATAAGTTTGTAATTTCGTTTGTAACTCATCGAAATATCAGTCTGGGACCCCATAAAGTATATATATTCATGATGCCCGATCGATTTTAAGACATTCTAGCGATGTCCGTCTGTCCGTCTGTCTGTCAGTGGAAAATGCTATCACGGACAAAATATTGCACAGAGATGACTAAAACTTAACATATTTATTGGAAGTTCTCTCGAGAAGTTTGGTATTGCATTTGAGCGATATCGGTTCGACGGTTCAAAAGTTATGAACGAAAATGTAAGCACACCTCAAAAATTTGAGTATATTCAACATAACCTAAAAATACAAAATGCTTTAATTCGGCTTCTGGTTGACATATGTGAACATAATTGAACACCAAATGGTATTTAAACAAGTACGAACATATTTTTTGAAAAAAAAGTAAAAAATCGCGGATTTTTTTTACCAAAATTTTTTTTCGTGGAAATTTTTATTTCGATTTTTTTTTTTTTATTTCAAAAATAATTTCCTTTTAAATAAAGTTTTTTTGCAATAATCTTTTTGAAATTGTGGAGGGTATCACTACATTCGGCATGGCCGAATTTAACTTTTTTAGTTGTTTTTCTTCAAATTTTTATTTGTTCATCAATTTTTTTCTTTCATCAAACTGTTTTTCAAAAATTTTTTCCATTAATTTTTTTTTTTTCATCAATTGTTTTTTTTTTATAAATTTTTTTTTTGATCAAATTCTTTTCAATTTTTTTTTTCATAAAATTTTTGATTTCATCAATTTTTTTCATAATTTTTTTTTTATATTTTTTTTTTTTCATAAAATTTTTTTTCATAATTTTTTTTTTTTTTCTAAATTTTTTCCATATTTTTTTTTTCATAATTTTTTCCTCCTATTTTATTTTCTTCAAAAAATTTTTTTTCTTAAACAATTTTTTTTTATCAAAAATTTTTTTTTTCATCAAAAACTTCTTTTTCATCAAAAAATTTTTTTTCTTTTTTTTTCATTTTTTTACCAAAACTATTTTTCTAAACTAAATAAAGTTTACTGCTCTTTTGGTTTGGACTGTATCTTGCTTTCTACAGACAGATGGACAAATTTAAATATTTTAAATGTCTTAGAAATGGATGAATAATATAATAAATTTCATCTAACTGTTTATCAAAATTTTTTTTCATCAAATTTTTTTTTTTTTCATCATTTTTTTCATCAATTCTTTTTTTTTTCGTTCAAACTTTTTTTTATCAAACATTTTTTTCATAAAATTTTTTTTTCATCCAACTTTTTTTCATCAAATTTTTATTTTTCATCAAATTTTTATTTTTTTGATCAGATTTTTTTTCATCAAACTGTTTATCAAAATTTTTTTTCATAATTTTTTTTTTATCAATGTTTTTGTTCATCAATTTTTTTTGATCAATTTCTTTTTCAATTTTTTTTTTCAAGAAATTTTTGTTTTCTTCAATTTTTTTTTTTCATATTTTTTTTTTTTCATAAATTTTCTTTCTCATCATTTTTTTCATAATTTTTTTTTATAATTTTTTTGTTTCTTCAAAAAATTTTTTTTCTTAAACAATTTTTTTTATCAAAATTTTTTTTCTTCATCAAAATTTTTTTTTCATCAAAAAATTGTTTTTTTTTTTTTTAATTTTTTTACCAAAACTAATTTTCTAAACCAGCGGTTACCAACCTATGGTACGCGTACCACTAGGGGGTACGCGAAACTGTCCGCGGGGGTACTCAAAATTTTGGTAGTTTGGAATTTTTTTTAGATTAACCTTTCAATGCTGGTTCCGCATCTGGCTTCCAAAGTTTTCCATAACGTCAGGTTTTTAAGAAAGTTGAGTTCAAAGTTTACAAAAAACGTATTTTTGTGCAATTTATAGAGAATTTTTTGCGATATTTTGAGATCTGACCACTTGTTTTCGATTAACCTTTCGATGCTGATTCCAATTAGGGTTTCCAAATTTTTCTATGATCTCAGGTTTTTGAGAAAATGTATGTCAAAGTTCTCAAAAAACGTGTATTTGGGCATTTTTGAAACGGTTTCTGATAGAGTGGAAATTTTGGTACCATTTTGTTAAGCTAAAAATGTCATTTCATTGTACATATATACGGGGGTGTTTCATTCGAAAAGTCACGGAATTGTTGATCTGCCCTTGTATTAAAAAAAAAAAAAACATTTAAAAAAAAAATCCAAAAATCTATGATGTGTTTTTGGAACTTTTTTTAAGAGTTCAAAAAACGTCCGTTGTTTTAAATTTTGGTGCGGTGAAATCTGATTTGCAATATTTTCAGCTGTTTTTGTTCTGCAGAAAAATCAGCTCAAAATCCGCGTTTTCGATGCATTGAACCACCCCAAGGAACAAAAATTTTTCCCAAAAAATACCACCATTGTTTTGATCTCCCCTAAAGCTTTCAAAAAAAATGATAATACCCGCCTAATATTTATATGAGAAGTTTTTTAACGAAAACAAAAAACTCGTTAGGGGGTACGCGGCTGACAACATTTAAAATTAGCGGTACGCGAGCTAAAAAGGTTGGTAACCGCTGTTCTAAACTAAATAAATAAAAATGTGTCAATTTAACAAACGTACAAAAAACAAGTGAGTGTTCAAATTCTCCTGTGCCGAATCTTTTATAGTCTCCAAAATGTGAAAAAACTTTTTTCGCATAAGTAATGCACTCATTTACCAAGTTTACAGCTCTTATGGTTTGGACTGCATCTTGCTTTCTACAGATAGATGGACAGATTTATATATCTAATGTGTCTTAAAAATGGATGAATAATATAATAAATTTCATCAAACTGTTTATCAAAATTTTTTTTTCATCAAATTTTTTTTTTATAATTTTTTTTTCATCAAACTTTTTTTTCATCTAATTTTTTTTTTCATCAATTTTTTTTCATCATTTTTTTATATTTTTTTTTTTTTCATCCAACTTTTTTTTTTCATAAAATTTTTATTTTTCATCAAATTTTTATTTTTTCATCAATTTTTTTTTTGCATCAAACTGTACATCAAAATTTTTTTTCATAATTTTTTTTTCAGGAATTTTTTTTTATCAAATTTTTTTTTCATTAAATTTTTTTTCAATTTTTTTTTTTCATAAAATTTTTTTTACATAATTTTTTTTTTCATAATTTTTTTTTTCATAACTTTTTTTTTATTAATTTGCTTTTTATCATTTTTTTCATAATTTTTATTTTTTTCAAAAAAAAAATTCTTAAACATTTTTCTTTTTTCATCCAAAATTAGTTTTCTTCATCAAAAACTTCTTTTTCATCAAAAAATTGTTTTCCTTTTTTTCTCATTTTTTTACCAAAACTACTTTTTCCCAAGTCTTAACTAAATAAATAAAAATGTGTTATTTTAACAAACGTACAAAAAACGAGTAAGTGTTTAAATTCTCTTGTGCCGAATCTTTTATAGTCTCCAAAATGTTAAAAAAAAACTTTTTTTACTTAAGTAATACACTTATTTACCAAGTTTTCAGCTCTTTTGCTTTGGACTGCATATTGCTTTCTACAGACAGGTGGACAGATTTATATATCTTAAGTGTCTTAGAAATTGATGAATAATATATAAACTTAATGGGGTTCTCGACCGATATTTTAATTCGTTTTGCATGGAATGGCAAATGAATATCAATAGGTATGCATGTGGTATAAGTTTAGAATTTGTTCACTTGGCTTTTTTGTGGGCTCAAAAACTGAACCAACATTTTGCATTTGTATACAAAATTTCACTAAGAGCCAGTCACAATTGGCACCACCGACGACGAACCACATCAAAAGAGCGACACATTAAAATTAAACGACAGACGACCGGACACATTTTATAAAGAAAATTACGCTCATATCAGTTACACATTTATTTTTTTTTTTCTTTAGTTGTCCTTTAAAAACAGGTATACAATGTTTCTTGTTTGCAACACACACACAATATATCAACTCCAATTGGAAAAATAGGCATATTTTGTTGAACATATGGCAACGCTACTTGAGAGAAATTTGGAAAAAAAATGAGAGGGTGGTGAGAGAGAACTACAAAAATAGAATAGAATCTATTCTGGCGGCAGCGTGGTCGACCACAAAGCGATTTTTTGTTTTTCATACAAAATGTATGAAAACATTTTGTGGTTACCGAATGTGGTGCCAATCGTGACTCGGCTCTAATGCTGTCACATAATTTAATTAGAATAATGACTGAATCTTATAAGAATCACTTATACTGTCGCATTTTACAGCTTTTTGGGACAAAAAATGTTGGTCCGAGATTTGAGTTTTCTCCAAGTCACCATTGCCATTAGCTCTTTGATGAATACTACATTATTTTTTCTAAAAAAAAATTGCTTTGGCAAGTATACCCAAATCTTCAGCAAAACATTATCATGATTTAATGTTTTGGGCAAGAGTACAAAATTCGCAGGCATTTTTGTTAAGGTTGTTGGAAAAATTAGTTAATTACTAGAATTGTCAAAACCGATTTCCGAAGTATTCGAAAAATCGATTTTTTTTTTTATTTTTCCGGTTTTTTAAAACCGGTTTTTTTAAAAGGCCGGTTTTCGAAGTATTCGAGAAACCGATTTTTTGGTCTCGAATAATCGATTTTTTTATTTTTAATTTTTTGTTATTTTGCATTCAATGTCGTTTTTTAGTAGCTATCTCAAAACTTTGAAAAACAGTTTAATTATACACAGAAAAAAAAAGTTCATTCATGGTATGTATTTGTACATACACTGTATGAATCCAACATGACTTTTTTTTCCCAAAAGTTTTTTATTCTGAGTAAGAATTTGTTCATACTATTTATGAAAAAAAATATTTTGTATTTTGGTCTATAAGCGCTTTTTTTTTGTGATAAAAATGAGTACTATCGAATAAGTGGACACTAGCACACATAATTAAGTAAATACAAACGTTAATCGCGCTGAAAATACGCTTTTTATTAAAACATAAATAATTTTTTTAAACAACAAATAATGAGACACAATTTTGCAAAATGGGCACATTAAAAATTGATATTTATGGCATGACCTGTATTCCTTGATTATTCATAGAAAATCCGTTAAGAACCATTTCTTGAGTCCGCCAATTTATGCTGTAATTTTTGTTCTACAGACATTTTACTGATTGGTTGAGATCTACAAGGACAATAAGAAAAAACGTGATGAGTTTTAAGAAAATATTTATTTCAAGATTATTACCTTACCTCTTTAATTTTCGCGATTCAAATTTTGTTATTATATATGTAAAATTATATATTTTGCAAAATTTTAAAAATACAAATTGTTTGACAATTTTTTTTTATTTCAAACTAACTTGTTTTTTGAAATATTTTTGAAAATTAAACTTTTATTAAAAAATTCATACATTGTATAAATTTGTTCATACATAGTATGAATTGAAATCAATGAATTCAATTCATAATATATATGTGCAAAATTTGTTCTGTGTACTTTTGAAAAAATTCAAAATCCTGAAGTGAAAGAAGATTTTGACTATATACTTCATAGATAAATTATCTAAAAGACCATCCAAATTAGATCTACTTTACAAGGCATTACTGAAAAGTAATGGGCGTATGATACTTGGTTTTTTCAAGTAACTAGTTGCTAACTTTATTAGGGTTTTTCTATGAAAATTTCGATAGCTTTAACCAAAAATTTTGAATTTATTCTAATTCCCATAGAAAAACCCAACCCAACCATAACCCAACCTCAACGATTAGTGAAAGTGTTTTATCAGTATCTTCCACTATAAAAACTAACAAGGGAAGTCTCCTTAGTGTCACCCGCGGATCTTTAGATCAGAAAAAATAAAGGCACACGTATTTTTTTTTAGCGGCCCAAATTCATATTTAGGGGGTAAAAGGGAGGAAGACAAGGCCATTTTTCAGTTTTTTTCGCTTATCTCCTATATTATGCAAAGAAACCTAGTCATGATACATACCAAATGAAAGGTCTTTGAAAAACCTATCTACGTGTACTAAAAACGTGTCCAAACATGCACAACTTTTCGTCATATTGAGTAAAATACCAAAATTTTAGGACATTTTTGTTAATAAGTCAAAAAATATTAACTTCTTTGGCCCGTTGTTAGCACCACGAGATAGGTACTTAATCTGATACCACACATGCCTATATTAATTTTGTTTAAATGGGCGTAAATCGTAAAAACTGAAAAAGGTCAATTTCCCCCCATACAAATCGACAACCCTAAAAATGGGTTTGGGCCGCTAAAAAAAAATACGGGTCGAATTAATTTTCGTTCTTAACAACATATCCAAATTTCATGAAGATCGGAGGGTGACACCAGGGAGACTTCCCTTGTAAGTTGAGAAATCGTATGTTCCCAAATCATTTGAACTGTATCCTTTTTTTAAATACTATTTAATAAAAATTAATAAAAATTCGAATCTATTAAAACTTAAACATTCAAAAAGTAAAAAAAAATAAAAATTTTGCAGGTGCGTTTTTTTTTTTGAGGGTGTTTGGAATGGTTCATTGGGAGACACACACCTTGCTCTTCGCGGTAAATGTTTTCAAGTTCATTTATGATGATTTTGGCGCTATAGTAATATAATTTTATCATTATTTAAACTATATTTATACGCACGCAAAAGAGGGCGAGCCGAAAAAAACTAAATTTTTTAATCCTCTGGAGCCAAGTGATAGACGTTGAACTTCTTCTACTAGAAAAATGTTTTTTTTTTTACAAAAATACAAAAAAAAAAACATTTTAAAAAGTGTAGTTTTTCAGAGATTAGTTTAGTTTTTCAAGGTTGAACTTTTTTCCCCCCTGGTCCGATTTTGTCCATTTACAAACGTTGCCGGTCTATGACCATGAGATATATTTGTGCCAAATATCAGGGGTCTAGCTTTTTTTCTTTGACTGAATCGTGTTTTATACAGACGGTTATGCTTGTTTTGTTTTACTTTTTTATTAAAAAAATAATTTTAAAAAAACGAAAAACCGATTATTCGAAACCGGTTTTTAGTTACAAAACCGAAAAACCGATTTTTATAAAAGGCGGTTTTTCAAATTATTCGACAACTCTAGTTAATTACTGAATAAAAATTATAGAAGGCGCCCCAGTAGGCTAGTTGGTAGCGTGCTAGCCTATGAGTCTGGGGGTCGTGGGTTCGATTCCCACCAGAGGCCTTGGTCTGATTCGCTACAACGAGACGAAGGTCATTGTTACCAGTTCTCGGTTAGGTAAAATTAGTATATAATTTGTAATTATATGGTAATTCTTAATAAAATAAAAAATAAAATAAAAAAAAATTATAGGACCATGTTGTAAACTTTTATTGTTTGAACTTAGCACAAATCGACTTAGAAATATTTTTGAACAATTTTCTGAAAAATGTCTATAGATAATTTTATTTTCCAGATCGACCCTTGTAGCACATTTATAAGTTACTCAAACTGGACATTATCAAGCTTAAATTAAAGCTTTAGAAATTATCTACATAACACAAATTATACTCATCTGATAATAATAACGTTGAGTATTATAATATAGAAACGTATCTAATTAGTTATACTATAGAAACGTTTCTAATTAGTTGAAAACCACTGTAAGTGCATTTTCCCGAGGAATATTGTAATTTTTTGCAATTCAACCGCGATTTTTGTAAAAAGTGCTCGATCGAAGATTTTGATTTTTGTTGCTAAATTTTTCTTAGACCTCCAAATACATATTAAAAAAAATTTTGGTGGTCGTACTTTTAGATTACAGCTTCTTTATTCCAGCCGTGTCCGCCCTATTATGCAATGCTATGACGACTAACATCAATAAAATTTAATATAGTGTTTTAATAAAGAAAATACCAAACCAAAATCTACACAGATTCTTATTTCAGTTCAACTATAACAGACAATAAAATTAAATAAATATGAAACTCGGAAAGCAAAATAGAATTAAAAAAAATTGTACTTAAGTAAGACATAAAAAAAAAACATATAATTTACTTGATATTAAAAGCATTAAACAGCAGGCAAACGTTATGTTCAAAGAAGAGTATTATGTGTTACCCACCCAACACAAACTCAACAGGAAAAACAAACCTAAGACAGACCAAAGCAAAGCAAAGCAAACTGAGTTATTAAGTAAGGCATCATTAAAATGAAAATATTATATAAATATAATACTAAATACTTCACATTTAAAAAATAAAAAAATAAAAAAAAATAAATGAGAAGCATAAAAAGAAGATGTACGTACACTGTTAAGTTGTTCTTTATTTAGAGTGGTAACTTAAAAAAAAATGAAGCACACAACATATAACAGGAAACGGAAATGAGCATAGTCGCCGACAACGTTGTCGTAGACTAACATAATACAATATTGTATGATGTACTCGTTTCAGCTATACTTGCTACTCGTACTTTATAATATAATAAACAAACAGTAAACTGTGTGTAATTCATTGTAATGGCTTAACACAAGTTTATTGTTATTAACGTTTAAGATACTTTTTTTTTTTTTTCTTGTTTATGAACTACCCGGTGGTACTTATAAGCAACAATGTTGTTGCCATTAAATGTAATAAGATAGTATAAAAAGAAAAATAGTAAGTTTATCTTTACCTCTACACCATTTCTAAATAAAATAAAAAAAATACAAATTTAAATTCAGAAAAGAGTGGAAACACGTAAATTTTGGACTTCTGTTTTTTTTTTCTTCTCGAGATATGGGTTTTCAAAATTGAGAAAATCGTATATATTTGACAAAAGTGTTCTGACATAAATGACGTTGTCTCAAAAAGTACTTAAGATACATGTGTCATTCAGGTCTTAAATAACACTGTGCAACAAATTTTGGGTCATCGCATTGAGCCTCAATGCCTTCAACGCCATATGAAAGAAGACCATCACGTGGACAAAATCACCAAAGGGTTTTGCAAAGTCAGTTCGGATTTCTTTTTTATAGCCCACTGAAGTTTTCATTTTTTTGTCAAAGGCGTTTGGAAAACGCCAAAAATACTACAATAAAAACACATCTGAGCTTCAAAAAATGATTTGATGTCTTCAGTGAAATTTTATGGCGGTTCTTTTTTTAGAACATTTTAACCCTCTAACTGCCATTTTAAGGGGTCATTTTGGTCCTTTTTCAAAACCTAAACACAGAAGTCTAATAAAACGTCCATTTAGAGGGTTGAAATGTTCTACAAATATTTTCCTCATAAAATTTCACTAGGGGTTGTCAAATGTTCAAAGTTTGTGCGATGTGCGCAAAGTGCTTAAAAAGGGTCTAGTAGATATTATCAATGTTTGTTATATTTTTTACCAAAGCAGTGTTTAAAAATATCGACAAAAAACAGTGCAAATATACTTTTGAGCTAAAAATGATGTTTTGATGTGTTTTATAAAATTTTATGATGATTCTTTTCTTTGACCAAATTAAACCTCTAGGTCCCAATTTAAAGGGTCATTTTTGTCCTTTTTTAAAAGAAATTCAAAAAAGTCTATAAAAAAGGCAGTTAGTGGGTTAAAATGTTCTACAAATATTTTCTGCATCAAATTTTACTAGGGCACGTCTAAGACAGAAAGTTCGTCCAGCATATAGAAAACGCTTAAAAACTTTAAAGTATTTAATTTTTTTTTTATTTTTTTTTTCGGCCCGAAATATAAAAAACAAGTAAAAAAGTTAAATTCGACTTTGTCGAATGTATTAATACCCTCCAAAATTTTTGAAAAAAATTCCGCGAAAAAAAATTTTTGTTAAAAAAAAAACTTCAAGAAAATGTTTTTTTTTTTTTAAAATATGTTTGTACTTGTTTAAATACCATTCGGTGATCAATTCTGTTCACATGTGTCAACCAGCAACCGAATTAAAGCATTTTGTGTTTTTAGGTTATGTCGGGCCCTTTTTTGACTCAAAGGAAAGCTTAGGTCTTTTCCCCACCTAATTCTTCTTCGTCCTCAAATATATTGTTGCTCCACCAACAAATTTCCGCTAGAACGGCATCACGCGACTTTTTCCCAAGATATCTGAAATGGTGATCACGACTAAAGTATTAAACAGATATATAAGACCTAGCATATTTGCTTGTTGTTGCCCTAAGTAGTTTGGTATTGCATTTGAGCGAAATCGGTTCAGCGGTTCAAAAGTTATGAACGAAAATGTAAGAACACCTCGAAAATTGTGGTACATTCAACATAGCCTAAAAACACAAAATGCTTAAATTCGGCTGCTGGTTGACACATGTGAACAGAATTGATCACCGAATGGAATTTAGACAAGTACAAACATATTTTTTTACAAAAAAAAAAATTAAATTTTTTGTTTACCAAAAAATTTTTTTGCGGATTTTTTTTCTTAAAAATTTTTTTTGTTTTTTACAAAAAAAAAACATTTTCAATTTTTTTTACCAAAAAATTTTTTCGCAGATTTTTTTTTTCTTAAATTTTTTTTTTTTTGTTTTTGCAAATATACTTTTTTACATTGTGGAGGGTATCAATACATTCGACAAAGTCGAATTTAATTTTTTTACTTGTTTTATTTTGGCGTACGGACATAGCGCCCAAGGTCTTATCGCCCAAAACCGTAAATGACATATCGCTCACGCTGCGACATATAGCCCAAAATGATAGGACTAAAAATGTTATTTCTCCCAAAACAAAATTGTCAAAAAATCCAAATATATTTTTTTTGGGCGAAATGTCGAAATTACGACTTCTATGATTTGTTTAATTGTAATAAAGGTTTTCTGCGTAGCCGGCCTTCGGCCGGGCTTAGGGATTACATACTCCATGCATTAAACCCACCCTCTCTGCAAACCAAAGCTATTTTGGTTATCAGGCCTTTTTGAGGCATAACAAATTTGGTAGCGTAAAGGACTGCTACCCTAGAAAACTTTACTTTGCGGAGAGGGTGGGTTTAATGCATAGATTTTGTAATCCCTAAGCCCGGCCGAAGGCCGGCTACGCATAAAAACTTTAAAATATTGTGTTAAAAAAAAGACAATTTTGGTGAGTTTTATAATTATTTTTTTGGGTGCTATGACATTTTATAAATATAACATTTTGATATTTGGGAAATATGACATTTTTGATAATTTATATAAATTTAAAGAAAATTGTTAAAATACCCAAAAATAATGGCCATATCGTCCAAAAAATTTTGCAACAACAACTAACACACATTTTTTTTGGGTGGAATGACTTTTTTAAATTGGGCGATATGCACTTGGGCGCTATGTCCGTACGCCTTTTTTTTTTATATTTCGGCCCAAAAAAAATATAAAAAAAAGTTTTTAATACCTTAAAATTTTAAAGCATTTCCAAAGACTATCAATACTTAAAGATATGTGAAGTCTCCCTTCTTCTGTTAAACCCTCTCTTAAATTCCCTTTGCTAAGTCCGCCATCGAACTGGACGTTTGATCAAACCAAAAAAAAATCCCTTAAGTTCGATATAAATAAAAAAAGTGTTGCAGTTTGGCGATTTTCAGACTAAAGCAAGCGTTTTTTTTCATCTAGCTGTAAAAAAAGTTTTTTTTTGTGGATTATCGGGAAATGCAATGACTTTTTATTTGCTGACAATTTGTTTTAAACACTTTTAAAGGTATTTCTTAAATAATATTAACATAAAAATTATAAATTGATAAATTTTTTTAAAGTTTATTAAGCGCTTTTTCGATATAAAAAGTTAGCATTATTTGTCAAACCAACAATGTTAATTTAACATTATCGTATTTTCCTCGTCTAACAGTTTTCGTACCTTCTGTTAAAAAGTTCCAAAATATTAAGAGCGGGAGACAAAGAGCTTGGCATTTCCTATATGCTGGACTAACTTTCTGTCTTAGATGTGCCCAAGTAAAATTTGATGCAGAAAATATTTGTTAAACATTTTAACCCTCTAACTGCTTTTTTTATAGACTTTTTTGTATTTCTTTTAAAAAAGGACAAAAATGACCCTTTAAAACGGGAGCTAGAGGGTTAATTTGATCAAAGAAAAGAATCAGCATAAAATTTTATAAAACACATCAGAACATCATTTTTAGCTTGAAAGTATATTTGCACTGGTTTTGTCGATATTTTTTAACACTGCTTTGGTAAAAAAATAACAAACATTGATTATTTATAATTGATCCTTTTTAAGCATTTTTCGCATGTCGCACAAACTTTGAAATGGACGTTTTATTAGACTTCTGTGTTTTTGAAAATTGACTAAAATGACGCCTTAAAATGGCAGCTAGAGGGTTAAAATGTTCTAAGAAAAGAACCGCCATAAAATTTCACTGAAGACATCAAATAATATTTTGAAGCTCAGATGTGTTCTTATTATAGTATTTTCGACGTTTTCCAAACGCCTTTGATAAGAATATAAAAAACTTCAGTGGGCTATAAAAAATAAATCCGAACTGACTTTGCAAAACCTTTTGGTGATTTTGATCACTTGATGGTCTACTTTTATATGGCGTTGAAGCTATTGAGGCTCATTTTTCTTGTTGCACAGTGTAATAGGAAATAAGACAGCCTTTAAAATGGCATTTGGCTCAAATTATGTTTAAATGAAAGTTTGTCTCACGCTTTATGAAATAGTCAATAGAAAAAAACCGCCATTTTTGGATTTTTTTCGATAAATTTTAGATCTTAATCAATTTTGACAACTCCAAGACCATTTTCAGAAATTTGTTGGTATTTGTATGCTGAATACGAATATTCAGAAAATGGTCGATGGGTTTTCAAAATTGATCAATATATCTAAAATTTGTCAAAAAATTCTCAAAAAATTATTTTATTAAAATTGATAAAAAAAAAATTTTTAATTGAAACCCAATTTTTTTAATTAATTTTTCAAAAATCCAAAATTTTAGTGGAAACTTTCATTGAAAGGTGCACTGATTAAAATTAACGGATTTGGCGCAAATAAAGTTTAAATAAAAGACAGTCTCAAGCTCTATGAAAGGTTCGAGGGAATGATTTTTTTTTTTTTAATTTCTTTAACTTAAGAAAAACCGCCATTTTTACAAATTTCAAATGAAGATATCTGATAAACCGTTTGGCCGATTTTAAGTTATTTTAGATATTTGTGTTCGTTAAAATATATTGTAAAATATATTTTTTTTTAGATCCAGGAGAATAAAAATGTGTCCGAACGTTTAAAATCGAAAGAAAATCTTTTTCTTTCACCATTCTCCGTATTTTTCAAAATTTGATATTCTTTCGAAGTTTAAGGTTTTAGAATTTTTTTCTTGTTAAAATTAAAGATCTAGTTTATATCTTCAATAATTACAAGAAAAAATTTAAAAACCTTAAAATTCGACAGGATATCAAATTTTGATAAAGAAGGTCACCATTCACCGATATGTGCCCGATTCGGGAGTACCAGAGTACTCTCGAATCGAGCACATAATATAATATTTTCTAACAATGCATTGTTTGTACATTGTAATCAGCGTTGCCATAATTTGAAAACAAAAAACTAGATTTTTTCAAAAAACCCGCTAAAAAAGCTAAAAAATTTTAAAAAAGCTAAAAAATAAACCTATGTATTTTTTTTTTTTAATTAATTTATATTAGCTTTTCTTTGATTTTACAATTGAATCGCCAAATAGGGACCTGTATTCCTTCTATTGCATGTTTTGGACTAAAACTATGCTTATTTAATAAACAAAATGTTAAATAAAATACAACAAATCTTCAAAAATTTGAAAAAAAAATTATGTTTCCGAAAATTTCGAAGGTAGGTACATTAGGGCGGGTCGATTTGTATGGATCGAAAAAAAACTGAAAAATCGTATAGCAAAAACAAAATTTACAAGAAATTCTAAGAAACTTTTCCAAAGAAACCATTGGTCTAAAATCAAACCCTATACCGCGCCTAACGACATGAAAATCCGTCCGTCAGTCTGTCTTTCTGTCTGTGTGAAACACGCTAACTTTCAAATGTTAGCGGAAGAATGAAAATATATACAGTAAGCAAAATGGGAAATTTCAGATGGGTTTTAACCCAAACTCCGGTGTTGAAAAAAACGCTAAACACGCTTTGAAAAGGAATGGTAAGCCAAAAAATATTTAAGAAACTATTTTTGTCACTCAAAAAAGTAAAAAAAAGTTTACACTTAAAAAAAAATACACTCAAAAAAATTTGCACCCAAAAATTTTTTTTTACAAAAATTAAAAAAAAAATTACTCAAAATAAATCAAATACTGATGTAACAAGTAAGAGTGTTACATTCGGCTGTGCCGAATCATTGATACCCTCCAAAATGTAAAAAAACATCCAGGTGCGTATTTTTTGGGGGAGGGGGGGTTGGTGGGAGACGTTAGGGGGCACCTTCCCCTTGCGATTTTGATCTTTTTCTGAGATAATAATGTTGCATTTGCTTTGCAAAAGTACAAAAAACTTTGCAAAACTTGCAGGTTTTCTTAGGTTGGTTTAGTTCTGTAAGGGGGAACTTTTTTCCCCTTGGTCCGATTTTGCCCATTTCCGAACTTAACCTGCCTAGGAATATAAGACATACTCATGCTAAACTTCGGAAGCTCTTTTATTTTGGACTGTATCGTGTCTTCTACAGACGGACGGACGGACATCGCTAGAATGTCTCAGAATCGATCACTGATCAATAAAATATATACTATGTGGGGTCCTAGACCGATATTTCGATGCGTTACACACGGAATGATAAAGTG
Source organism: Pegoplata infirma (assembly GCA_963921195.1). Classification (NCBI taxonomy): domain Eukaryota; kingdom Metazoa; phylum Arthropoda; class Insecta; order Diptera; family Anthomyiidae; genus Pegoplata; species Pegoplata infirma. The sequence continues at coordinate 84,129,710 of OY992537.1, forward strand.
AGTATACCCCCATACTGTGGTTGGAGGTATAAAAAAAATATTCAGTTATCAAAAAATTTTATCGAACACAGCTTTTTTCCTCTCCAATATGCAACTCTTTAATTTCATCCCACAAAAGTATCTAAGTGTTTTTTTTTTTTTTGTGACGAAATATTATTATGATTCTCAATTACATACTTTTATTAACTACAAAAAATAATCAACATACAAAGGCTTTGGAGGGAATCGAACCCACAACCCCGGCACTTACTTTCAGAGTATCACGTTACATGTTAATATACTGCAGCCTAATATAAAATAAATAATGGAGTAAAATTACCATGGATTAACGATAAAAGCAGCGATTTATTGTTAAAATTTCTTATTATAATTTTTCGTCTGTGGTGTTTTCATTACAAATCAATCTAATTATTTATTTCTCCATTTCAGGGATTATGTCTAATATACTTGCCGGTCATAATCCCAAAATCGAATTATATCTAGCGGCAATTGGTAAGACATTGTCGCTGGATAAGTTCTTGCAGCATATCGGTATATAAAATTATGTTTTCTTTACATCTGAGGTGTAGGGTATGTTCAGCAACTTTGTAGAAAATATTATGCCAAAAATTTTTGTGAAACATATTAACCCTCTAACTCCATCTCATAACGGTATTTTTTGGCTCTATTCTAACAAATCGCAAAAACACACAGAAAGAGGGGGAGGGTGGGGATGAAATGTTCTACAAAAATGTTGACAATAAAATTTTACTATATACCTAGGAGCACACTAAAGCCCAAAAATTAACACAAACACCAAAAAAGAGTCAAGTTCTATATTTTGCTTATGAAAAAAAGGACGGACGGACAAATCTTCATGTCGTTAGGCGCGGTATAGGGTTTGATTTTAGAAACATGGTTTCTTTGGGAAATGTTCTTAGAATTTCTTGTAGATTATGTGTTTGCTATACGATTTTTGACAAAAAATCGACCCACCCTAAGGACCATATTAATAAAGATAAAAAATAATACAATCAAGAAAATCTTGAACGATAACAAATTCAAAGTGCATTTTAGAAATTTCAAAACGCTGTGTATAAATTTCAAAATAAATCAAAGAAATTTTGAATACAATTTGGACTTTTTTTTTTTTTTGATTTTTCAATTTTTGAACTTTCTCCCAAAATGTATTTTAAATTGTTTAAACAGCATTTTCAAATAAAGTTTAGAAATTTATGAAAAATTAGAAGTGAACATTTTATTAATACATTCGAAGATTTCTGAATATTTATCAATACATCAAAAATTTTTCAGGAAATACAAACAATATTTAAAAAAAAATACAAATACATTTCAGTAATCTGCATTAATATTTTAAAAACTTCCCATTTTATTTCACAAGAAACTAAATATGTTTTAAGGCGCGTTTACACGGGAGAGAAAACTGCTAGACAAAGACCAAAAAACGACTATGTGTACCTGTGAATTTGACTTTTTCAATAATTGTGTCAACCCGAGTAAAAAAAGTTATATGACGCAATATTTAATTATATATGAACAGATATGCTTTTATGTACATTCATATTAATTTTGATCCGAAAATTGGCAGTTCGAATATTATACGATTATATCAAATTCTATTATTTTTGATAAAATAATATCAAATTTGATTAAGTTGATCCCAAAAATGGGTCTATCCAATTGTATTAAATCATATCTTATCTGTTAAAATTAGATAAATTTTTATATTATTTTTTGGAATTTTAAACGTGAAATTAGAAATTATTTTATCAGATTGGATACATTATCAATTAGAAGTGTTTTTATTGCATTCTTCTGAATTTTTTCGGGACTTGGCAAATTAATAAAAATTTGTCAATTTTTTTTCTAAAATCATTTTTAAGGGATTTAAAAATTCCAAGAATGTTTATGTCTTAGAAAATTTAAAAACATTTTTTCGGAACTTAAAAATTTGTTAAAAACATAAAATTCTCCTAAAAACATTTTCAATGATTTTTTTACTCCAAAAAAAAAATTGCAAAAAAAATTTTGTGTCCGGGACTTTGGAAAATTTTTATAAAATTTTTTAGGACTTGAAAATTTTTTAATTGTCCGGGACTTAAAAAATTTGGAAATTTTTTTTTGGGATATAATTATAAATAAAATCATAAATCTTTTTATCTGCCATATCTAAAAATTCCCGACCTTATATGTCATATCGAATTTCATATAGATCGGTATATAAATAGATACGAATATGCATGTTATCATATTAAAAAATAAGGAAAAATACAATGCTATGTATAAACTTATATGTCCATATCAAAGTTCATGCATAACCATATATAAATATAAATAATTATATAATAGCATATATGATTATATCAGTTCTTTTTTACTCGGGAAATCAAATTCCTCTAAAACGTATTATTTCTAACCTTTTTTTTTGATAATGTTACAGATTTTTAGAAGATATTGATATTATTTTTGATTTGAAGTCTGTATTTTGTTTAATAAAAAAATTATAACGTTAACAAAATTATTTTTTTAGAGATAATATTTAAAAATGCTCGAGTTGACAAATTTTCGATTTTTCTATCGAGATTTCTTTCTCGTGTGAACGCACCTTTAGAAAATTTTTTATATGTCTCAAAATTTTATTTTCTTAAATTTATGTATATTTAAGAAATTTCCAAATACATTTTGAAAATTTTAATTCAAGTTTTAAAAATGTTCAATAACTTATAAGAACTCTGAAAAAAAAAAATCGATTAAAAAAAACTTCCTGAAAATACAATAATATGCTATTTACATATACCTCGAAATCCACATAAATTTGGATTTCAAATCCAATTAAAATCTATACCGTTTACATATGCTTTTTTGGCATTTAGCGGGATTTTGTTTGTACTAACTCTGTATTTTCTTTTGATTTGTGTACAGGGTTGTTAGTTGGAAAATTACCCAATTTTATAAATATTTCTAAAAACAATGATTTTTCTTTGCCGGAGCCAATATTTTCAATCCCACTAGTATATGTTGGGACCACAATATCAAAAAATGTGTTTTTATGTAGAGCTGCTTCTTTAAATGCAAGAAAATTAACATTTTTGCCAAGTTTGGGGCCGCCACCATTGAGAGTTTTTCTTTGTTAGGAAGACCAAATTGGTCAACTAAATTGTGCGTTTACCATTTGCAATGGTAAATTTTAAATGAAACATTGTTAAACATTGTTTTTATTAATCTTTTAATAGTTTTAAAAAATAAATTTTAATTGTATTTTTACTTTATAAAAAACAACAACAGCTGATAAAAAATCGTGTGCAGCGTTGTAAAAAAAGCATTAGGGATGATTATTTTGGGAAAACCCATAGTTGTACAATTAAGTAGTAGAAATTTTTCAGGATTTTAAATTGCGATTTTACGATTTTCCCAAAATCCAAGTTTTTTTTTTGTATGGGATTTGACATTTGAAATCCAAAAAAGTAATTGGATTTACTTGGATTTTCATTGAAATCCCTTTTTTTTGGATTTCGAGGTATATGTAAATGGCATATAAGACAAACTTTGAAATATAAATAGTTAGATTTTTCTGAAATATAATTGTGTTTTTGAACACGCTTAAAACTAAATGGAAAATTTTCCCGCGAAAAATTTCAAAAAAAGTTAAATATAGCGTGAAAAACCTAAATTGACAACACTGATTGCAATGTACCAAAGTTTTTCGTAGCGTATGATTGTGTTTCAGTGTTGCCACCAGTGAACCAAAAAATTATCCATGAGTTTGTCCGAAATTATCCAAAATCCTAAAAATTATCCAAAAAAAAAATATAAATTTTTTTTTTTTTAACGAAACAAAAGCGGTTTATTTAAATTCAATTTAAAGAATACATGAAATTATTTTTTAACCCATTTTGGATTCTGTTTTATTTTTTTAAAAATTTATTTTTTAAAAAATTTACTTTTTTGGGGTTTTAGCATCCGCTGATCTTGTCGAAAAAAAATTTTAATGTTCTGTTTTCCCATAAAAGCCTGTATTATAACTTCTTATTCAATTTTGATTCCTGGAATTATTTGCCATTTTATTAATAATGAAATATTTTCAAAATAAATAGTTTCAAAATAATTCAAACTAGTGGAATTTGGTGACAAATTTAATCTAAAAAAAAATAAAAATTAATTAAAAAATTAGAAGCCTGATGCACATTGCATTTCATGCACATATAAATTGCGGTGGTGAAGGGGGGGGGGGGGGGGGGGATATTTTGTTTTTAATTGCAGAAAGATAAGACTTAACAAAATTTAAAAAATAATTTTTTGTAAAAGGTGATCTCTACTGTTCGAAAAATCTAATAGCCTATTCACATCTAGCTAAAATATTGTAGATTTTAGCTGAAATCTGACTTAAAAATCTATGCCGTTTACATATTCATTTTTTGACGTTAAGCGAGATTTTGTTTTAGCAACCCTGTTTATTTTTGTAAACAAAAAAAAAAACTCAATCGGAATTATTCCAAAACAGCATTTATCTTCGACCGGAAGATGGAATTTTTTGTTTAAAGAGAGTATACAATGACAAAAACACCAAGAAACCTCTATTTGTCCAGAGATGCTTTGTTGATATCAAGATTTCTTAACCTTTTGGTCGGTGAAGGGCCGACATCATGGAAAGCGGATAGCACATTTCTTCTATGGCTCTAAATAAAATTCAATAATACCCATTATAACTATCAATAAAAACACGTTTGTTTTATATCTGCCATTGTTTTAGTTAAGTTTTTTGATATATTAAAAATAAATTTTTTACTAATATTTGTAATATAACAACCCTGCTTTTCATATCCCATAGTTAAATAGACTTGACACAGACATTATTATTTTTTAGTATCAAATTGGTGATATTGGAATGTTTCTAAACTTAAAACGCTGTTAAATATACGTTTGTATATAGATGTTAACGTTTTTAATTTTATTTTCTTAGTTGTCCACAAATTTTGGTAAAAAATAAAAAAAAATATGGCCGTGCTGCCAATACATCAACACTGTGACGTGTCTGGGTTTTCTGTGAGCTATCGAAATGTTGTTAAATCTCCTAAAAGTTATCGAAAATTTATGAGATTTTAGTAAAATCTCATTACGAACGAGATTTTACTTTATATGGGGAATCTCATAAATTAACAGAGATTTTAATCAAAATCTCGTTTAAACGAGATTTTGCTCAGGTGTGAATTGCCTATAACAGTGGATTTAAATTGGTCAAATAAAAATCATACATTTTGTACTGTTAAAAAAGAAAAAAAAAATAATAAATTATTATAATAGTATTACTTATTCTTTTTCCATTTTTTTACCATTTCTTTTGTGAGCTCAAAATTTCCATTTTTTTCAATGCACTCAAAATATTTTGTAGGCAAAAACAAATGAAAAACACATTTAAAACCAGTGAATAAACAATTAAAAACCATCCCAGTAATTATTCATATATTTTAACAAACATCAACATTTATTTTTTACTGTTGACAAAATTTTTTAAAATAAATAACATTAAACATTAAAAAATTACGGTTTTTTCACTCTTTTTTACCAACAAATTGGAAAAAAATAACCTACGAAAACATTAAAAATTAATGATAGTTCTGTTATTTTTACCAACAAAATTCTAAAAAATAACCTGCGAAAACAATAAAAATTAATAATTTCTTAGGTTATTTTTTAGAATTTTCTATTGAAATATTTTTTTTAAAAATTTTTAATAAAATTTTGGGGAATCGATCCCGCAATCAACTACATTCTGGCCAGACACTCTACCCATCGTGCCATAGTCACTTTATACACATATGTTTTTATATTTCTATAAATAATTTTTTGAAATTTTTTTTCTACAAAAAAATAACCTCCCGAGTAAAAATTTTCTGATATATTCATATATAATTTGATACAATCTTATATGAGTTAATATGATTGCGTATAAATTTATATAAAATTATATCTATTATTTTGATACGGTTGATCCACTTTATATGGTTAGATATTGCTCCATATATGATTAGATTCGTATTTTGGTTTTGCTCATCAACTTGTATAAAAATAGATATTATAAGATCAATTTGATATAATTAGATTTGACCAAATTCAGGATCAAATTGTATCAATTTTTATATTTTTTGATCTAAAGTAATACAGTTAGATATTATTTGATACAACCATTTTACAGATCAAATTAGATCTATTTAGTAAAATTAGCATAATATTTTTACTAGGGCTACTTGTGTAGGTAAAAACTAATGATATATCATTAAAAAATACCAACAATTTAAAAAAAAAAATTCCTTACACAAATCATTAAAAATTTAAAGAATAATCAGTAGTTTTTACTTACAAAACAAAAATAAATGACTTTAAAAATTAAATGTTAATGAAAGTCTTCATTTTTTAGTATGTTATTTTTGAAACAAAGGACAGAAGAAGTCATTAATAAAAACTGGACATCAAACAAATGTTTTTTCTTTTAAAAACGACTAAACGTAAAACTTTTAAAATAAACTACAAACAGTTAATGACATAATTTTTTAAGTGTGGCTTCTTTCGTAAAAAGAATTGAAGTTTGGACATCCAAATAATCAAACAGACCATTTTTTTGTGGTCCAATAAGGCTTATAGATTAATATTATTTGAAAAGTTCCGAATTTAAAAGGTATTACCGAAACTAAAAACCAAAAAAGTGCTGTCAAATAAGAAAGAACTAAAAAAATCGCCAAATTAAAATAAAAAAAAAATTATTTTGTAAATGATAAAAACTTGTAAATGATAAAATTATCCATAAATTATCCAAAAATGTAATTATCCAAAGAGTATCCAAAAAATTTAAAATTATCCATTTTTTGGATAATTATCCAAGAAGTGGCAACACTGTTGTGTTTACATAAAATTTATTGTTACTCATACGCCCTGTTTCATGTTATCACTTGCCTAAAAGTATGCCACTTTTTTTTTAAAACAAAAATAATTATACGTATGAGTTATATTTATTAACAATTATATGTTAATCATACGCTCCAGTTGATATGCAAAATCAATGAAGATTTTAAATAAAAAATAAAATTTATGGCGTTTTCTTTTCTGAAACAAAATGTTGCACCCTTAAATAGTATCATTTGTAAAATGTAGCCACAACCCTTTTAATGTGTTGCCAGTTTTGTGATTACAAAAAAACAAAAAATTGAGAAAATTTTTCTTTCAACCAAAATATTGGCAATCAGCTGTTTTTATAAGGCAATTTTACTACCCCGTCAATTTATGAAAGTGGGAAAAGTGTGACATTTTCAAACTTTAAAAATGCAACATTTTTAGAAAAAAACATAATAAATTTTTAAAGTGTTGCCAGTTTTTTAGAAAAGAACAAAAAAAGTGCAATATTTTTTAAAGGGACGGTAAAATTTGACATTTTTTGCCAAATAAGAAAACGCCATTAATGTAAGCGCTACCATTCAGAAAGGGGGGTGGTAACTGCAAATATATTTTATCAAAATCGGGCCAGGGGGAATAAATTCCCCCTAAAAATTGTAAAATATCTTTTGTGAATCACAATTTAATAAAATATGATGCAATACAATTTGCAAAAAATCGAATAGTTGGCTTTAGACAGTTCTTTTGTGTATTTTTACTCGAAAACCGTAAGTTGTAAGAAAAAACTTTCAGTGACATTCATTCTAAACTTAAATACAAAAATTTTGTTTTTGGAAATCCGTGGTGTCCTTCCCAGCAGAAAAGGGCATTCAAATATGGCTTTTTTAAATATTTTTTATAAATTTTAAATACTCATAATTTTATAAACAATATTATTTTTATAAGTTTTCTCGTACGACTTACGGTCTCCGAACACAAAAGTTTTAAAGAACTGTCTAAAAGTCAATATTGTCAAAAAAAAAATCTTTTTTAAAAGCCCATATTTTCCAAAGTATTGATCTAAAAATAAATATGGTTTTTAATCATTTACGAAGCTCTATCAAATAACCAAAAATTAACAAAATCGGTGATTCGTCAGTTAAATTTCCCATGAATTTGAACATTTTTTTAATTAATCTATTTTTCAAAAAAATATATTTTTTTTTTTCAAAATGCTTTCCTTTTTTGTCTTTCTTACCAATTTTTTCCTCCTTCCTTTTTAGTATTTATCACTATATACATATATTTTACATTGTAATGAGTATAATTTTATTCGGAAAGCCTTATATTAATTTTTATTTTACAACGTTATTTGAATCTGGCAACACACTTAAAAGTTTATTAAACCAACACTATTATACGATAATTATTAATAAAATAAAACTGAAAATAAACCATTTTAGAAAAAAAAAAGTTTTTTAAACATAATACCTCAAAATATATAGAAAGAAATCTACATAAAAGCTAAAAGCTTTGGTTTTACTTAAATAATAAAATAAAAAATATTAAAACGATGTTTTTTTCACTACTCACTTTAAACAGTTATAATTAAGTTTTTAAAAGAAAATATATATAACTATGCAAAACCACAAAAAAGAAATTATGAAACAAAAAAAAATATTTTTACATTTTAACATTTTAATAAATTAACGCTTTCATAATATAAACTCCTTAAAAACGATGCATAAACGAGCTAAAGTTTTTCCATAAAGTTTAGTAAAAAGTAATAGGGTAGAATCAAAATATTTGATCTGCAAAAAAAAAATGGTGAACTTTAAGAACATAAAGGAACAAAATGAATTTGTTACATTTTATAGGAAGAAAGCGTAAGTTTTTTTTCCCCCAACGTACACAGATCGTTTTCAGGTCAATAGTCCTTATAGTTACTGGATTCGAAAGAAAATACGATTTTAAAGTATTTAGGGTTTTGTACCTACATTACGTTTATAGCAAGGTTGGCAATCGAAACGAATAACGGTATCGATATCGGTATTGGTATCGTTTTTTTATTTATTTCGGTATCGGTATCGGTTACGGTATTTGAGTTGAATCGGTTACGGTATTACCGATACCGAAACGTCGATACCGGTACGTACCGGTATTATCGAAAAAAATGCTAAACATTTTTTTTCAATTTTAATACTTTTTTATTTTTAGCATTTTTAATTAAATGCCCTTAAAAATGTGAAAAAAATTAAAATAGCGTTTTTAAGGGGGTCGGCGGGGACGTTGCCGGACCGAGAAAACTGTAATTTTCTTATTCCCTTGATCAAAGTACAGGACTTTGAAGTTATTCTGACATAAAAATGTTTCATTTGTTTAACAGCAGAGAACACCTTTTTCAAAAAAATATTTATGTATGAAAAAGGTGGAATTTCGGGAAAATATGGTTACGAATGTTAAGTCTCATCTTTCTGCAATTAAAAAAAAAAAATATCCCTCTTGACCACCGCAATTTATATGTCCATGAAATGCAATGCAAATCAGTACAGAAATTATTTCAAGCTAAAACGAAAATTTACAATTTTTTGATTTTCGGCTTTTAATTTTTTTGATTATTTTAAAATTTTTTTAGATTTAATTTATTATCAAATTTTACTAATTTGAAATAAATTAATAAAATATCAAATAAATCCAAACATTTAAATTGCATAAAAAATTGAAATGCAA